>CM051455.1:20350769-21550769 GCA_028274465.1 Plantago ovata | reverse complement strand
AAGTATATCGTGAAACTTTCAACGCTAACAACTTAAATCATAACATATGTAATATCTTAAAAGCAAAAAAAGGAAAAAGTCTGCCTCACATTTTTATTTTAAGAAACTCAACCGCTAGACCAATTTGTTTTTGGAAAATCAAGCCTTTTCCAAAACTTTGACAGGCAGCAAATCAGGTGGAAAAAAAATTGCGGGAGGGGAGAGAGAGTATATCACAACCTTGAAAGTCAACATCATCATCATCGGTGTCCTTAAGCGAAGCAGGAGTCTTCTTGTAGCTATAAAGAGGCCTTACCTCCAGCACATAAACATCTTCATCTTCAAGCTCGTCTATGTAAGTCTGCTTCTCTGAAGAGAAATCAACAACCAGTTGTTCCCCATGTATAAGCATAACATCATCGCTCTTCAAAAAACTTAAAGTAGTTTGGCAATCAGGCCGATGGATGTGGAAGAGGTACGTCCAATTCCCTTTTTCTTTCATGATCCATACATGTAGTACATCACCGCTGCCTTCATACAATGTGGTATTAACTGCGAATATGGCGAGACAATCATTGTATAAATCGAGTGTCCCATGCTGGTCCTTCCTAATAGACTCTGGCAATTCGATTACCTCGAACACCTCATTATGAATGTCAAAGGCAAGGATAACACTTATTTTGGTTAAGTAGTTACGTCTGATCCAGTAACAATATCCATTTATGAAACGACGGGCGCATGCGCTAGAGCGTATCACGCCTTCATTAACGTGAAGCTGGTCATGAGAATCTTTAACCATCCAAGTACGTGAGTACTGGTGATGATACACGCAAAACTTGTTAAACCCACAGTATCTATCAATAGCAACAATCTTGAGTTGGCCTGTCAAAGGATCCGTTCCAAAACCAAATTCACAACCTCGTTCTTCGCCCAAAAAGAGTGGAACATGATGATCCTCATCACAAGAGAGTGGCCTCAATCTTTTTGTTGCAGGGTTCCACATGGCGATTTTGTCACTCCAAACACGTATACAAAACACCCCGTTGAATGGACCACGAATATCCTTAAACCGCCCTGGCACCTTCAAATAATTCGGTTGCTTCTCAACCCTTTTGAATGTCTCATTAGAAACTAAAGTAAAACCATATGCAAAGATCATAGGCCCAAACTCTCCCGGGCCTGGGTTAGCTTCCCGATCCATCCCAATCCAGCAAAGAAGATTAGTGTCATTGTCATCATCGTCGTCGTCACTCTGGTGAACAAGATGCAAGTTACTGAAATATGTGCTTGTGATGATAGTGCGCCATAGTTTGCAAACTGACTTAAACCGCAACAGGGATTTGACAGGCAACCTCAACAATATCTCAACTACAAGATCCTCGGGTATATCAAACAGTTTGTCAACAACCTGCAGATCCTCGTCGGGCTCATAGCTTCTTATGGCAACGATGTCGATCTGTAGGATTTGGATATATATGAAAAACAAACGAAAAGAAGAAAATATCAGAATCAGAATAAGTAGTATTTGATAATTAACGAGCTAACAATTACTACTCATATCGATCTTTTTATAGAACGTTAATTTTAGGTGTCTTAATTTTATTTTTCCCTTTTCCGATTTTATTTAATAACAAAATTACTATTCCTAGTTCGATGCAATTTTATGAACAATTGTACGTAGGACGTTGGGGTAATTTATATAGTGTTTGGTTTTAGACTTTTAGGGGTTGGATCATATAATATAAAATATAATTAAGTTGTGAGATAAAATTTAAAAAAAATAAATACATAATAATAAACAATTTAATTAAAAAAGGGTGGAAAAATAAATACGTAGACAATCTCAAAAACATATAGTGGCTATCCGTTTCAACCAACTGTTTTTTGAAGATACTCAATAAAGAACTAGGCTGGGATTTTAACATCTGAAAATGTAACGAGATCAACGTTCTTAAGGCCAATAGTTGCAATTCTGGCGGAATGGAGATTGTGTTTTTTCTCAAGGCTGTGTTGGAGAATAGTAATAGCCAGGCCCGGGCCTGAGGGTGTGCGGGCTGCCCGACCGCTCAGGGCCTCCGAAAAATTGGGACACCAAATTTATAGATTTTTATGTATATATAGATTTGTAATGTGTGCATAAAAGTGAAATAAAGATCTTGTAGCCTATTGGATTGGGTTAACATTATAAGTTATACGGACTTCTTTATTTTAGGTCGCCGGTTCAATTCCCGGTGTGTCCTTTTTCTCATATATTTTTTATTTTCCTTTAAATACTTGGGCCCGTTTAAAATTTTCGCACAAGACTCCTAAATCTCAGGGCTGACCCTTGTGACAGCAATAGAGTTATGGAGAATGGTTTAGCAAACAAATCAAGTTAACATTCCTGAGATTATTTTCTTTGTGTGTAATTTGAAATTTTATTGTAAAGGTACGTGTGTAATTGGAAAAAAAATGTTAACTAACGGAAAGTTCAACACCGCTAAACGTTTGTGCAAGTTGTAAATTTCAATAAAAAATCTCAGTGCAATTTAAAATAAAACAAAAGTTTCAGTGCATTTTAAAAAATATAAAAAATGTTTGAGTGCAAAATAAATTTTTTCTTCTATTTAACTTTGAAAATTTCACATCAATAAATATTACTACGTAATTATTAGCAGCACAACTTTGTCACCAGTAATACTTTGGTGACAAAGTTATTGACACCAATGAAAGAGGTGGACCCCATCATTTTAATTTTGTTGCTCTAATCTTCTTTAGTGTGAACTGTGGAGAATGAAGATATGTACACAAATACTAGTAGTGTAATACACATTGGTGTCAAAAATCAATTTGACACGATAGTTCACACTAAAAACCACAAGAATTCTAGTAGTGTGCACGATATCAAGCTACACAACATAAAACGAGGTAATGCCGATTCTAGTTGCAAAATTGCAGTTACCTACTTGACTATAGCATACTTGTTGGTTCCATGTTTAGCCCAGTGGTTCTTCAAGTCCACCGGTTGAGAGAGATCGTGACCATCCTCTACAAGTCCACGAAGGACTTTATAGGTTCCTCTACTCATTTTCCTTCCAGGGACACGTTTCGCTGGCTTTGAAAGACCCCAGGGGAGTGGATACTGTGATAAGGTATTGGTGCAACACTTCGATTGCCATCCACCTGGTCCAGCTTTGTAGCATTGTCTTGCAACACCAGTACAAGAGCAAATTGGAGGTGGAACATTGGTGATATCAAAGCTGGCTACATTGTGCATTGTACTCAAATTCTTTGACTCTTCTTCACTTTTTCCTAACTTGTTTTTTCCTTTATTTGGAGCAGATGGTTTGCATTGTTTTGCACGAAAAGTTTCTGATCCAAATAAGTGATTCTTGAAATCGGAAAATGTAGTCTTCTTCCAATCACATTTCTTCAACGATTTTGGTGTGGCGGGGATGGTTTGAAGGGGAACGGCATCAAACACGGGATTAAACTTCATCTTCTCTTATTATAGCTACACAAAAACTGAAATCAATATCATCAACAGTGGAATTTGCGAAACCTGCCTCTATCAGATTAGGTTTCAAATCAATATCATCTCAACCTATGTAATTTCACATTTCATCAAGCATACATTCACTAGGATTAGCCTTGATAGAATTCCAACTCTCCCAAAAGTTTAAGCATTTGGGAAGGAACGGAATCTAGTCATTTATATTAATTCTCCAACAATTCCCACTCGTGGCCGATTTCAACCTCTTTGGGAAGGCCAATCGAGTGGAAATTTAATATGGAGCGGATTTTGTCTCCGGGGAGATTCGAACCCAAAAGTGGGTGTGAGCCGGATGGCTCTGATACCATGATATAATTTCAACTCTCCCAAAAGTTTAAGGTGTTAGAGAGGAACGGAATCTAGTCATTTATATTAATTATCCAACAAGTCTAATATAATGTAATACTATGAATTTTCTACAACCCTTCAAGAATCAAGATGACACTAGCTAGGAAATTAAGTACAACTGCTCATAAGTCATAACAAGAAATTAATAGTAATAGCTAAATAACCCAACTGATCTAAAGCACAAAGAATCCAAGAAAGCAACTCAATGAAAGAATGCAGGCAAAAAGATGATAATGTGCTCAATAATTCTGGAAAAGAACCAAGAAATACTATCTGAGAAAACTCACATTTTGGGCAAAAAACACTAAGAAACAGTAAAAAGATTTCAGGAGAGAAACTCACATTTGACAAAGGAAATCCCCACACCCAAATTCTTTATTTCCTCCAGAATAAGAGTTCTAATAAGAGAGTTTTGTTTACTATCTGTGCACCATAATATCCTCTCTTTTAGCATAAACGCTCCACTTAGTGGGGAAGTCAACGGTATGGAAACACACTAATTGCAGTTTAGTGCCTAATATTTCAGAATAACTGAAGTTCAGTGCCTCAAGTTTGGCATTTGTAGTGCCTAGTGTTTTAACGCGTAGTGCGTTAGAGATCACGTCATTCGTACAAGAAAACTTACAACCAAACATGTGCAAATCCGAAACCAAAACCCTCTGCTATGATATTGATTCAGTGCCCAAGATTTTTTAAGCCTCTTGCCAATCTACTCAATACATCTTCCTTGTTTATATACTTTGAGATTATACACATACACTTCGTATAGAATTAACCGGAAAGGAACAAGGGTTGAAGGAACACAAGAAAATCGAGAGTGTGAGAGGCTGTAATTTTTAAGTGGTACAATACCACACCACTATTTTGGTTTTTTCCAAAAATCAATCAAAGAGGAGAACCAACTCCCTTATAAACTGCTATTTTCGTCTGAACAAAACAAATTGCTAAAATTGCACAAATTGTTAATTATTCCTAAAATTGCATAAATTGCTCTGGCATTAGTAATTTTAGCTCTGGCTATATCAGTAGCCATTACAGCTAAGTAAGTTCGAACTGAAATAAATAGATGTGAACATAATTGAAATGATGTGAACTGAAAATAATGAATTTTCATACGAAGAAAGGTAAGAGAGACTTAATCCAAGGACGTAATGCACGTCCATCACATTTTGGAGGTTGTGCGTTTTGACCGGGCACAAAAGAGGTGCTCTAATATCATGGGCCTACGTTGTACAAACAGGCCTAAGCCCAGTTACAAATTTTCTTCCACTTGTTTCTCATGTCGTTGCTAATTCTGTTTGGTTGTAGTTTTAATTGTTAGATCGAATCACACAATTAAAGAGTTTTTATTTAATAAAACTCAATTAATAATTAATAAGTTGATCTTATGATCAAGACGATATTCCGATAGACATAGAAATACTCGTGGAATCTAACTAAATAGCTTTTTGATTGGTATCTACACTACTCTAAAATTACTTATGCCTCCAACTACAACACACGTCCAATACTTTATACTTTATAGTCGTGCGATCGACTATATAAGAAGTGATGCAGACCACATACCGATATATCTTATACTAGAAACTGCGCGTGTGACGCGTAATTTTGTCAAATATTATTTTTTTATTAAATAATATATTGAAATGAATGGAGTAAATATATAATCTTCACATAATGACTTCAAACGTAACAAAAAATAACTAATTGAGTAATTAAACTTAACATAAATTGGTGTCCTATAAAATTATATATAGTTTTTGTAGTTATGCAATTAACAGTTTTTGAATTGAACGATATTAGACGTGCGAAAAGTATTCTTCCGATAAGTTAAGAACCATTAGATACATTTGTAGACTTCGAAAACATTCAACTTCGAAATCTGTAATGCAGCTTTTGCATGTTAATTGGTGTTCTTCATCAGTTCAATATATTGTCATGTATGTCATTATTATCTCTTGTCATTTTGTTTCGTCGATGTCTTTTGTTATGTCAATGCCGCAATATGGACGATATTCAAATTTCAAGTGGCCTAGTTTCCTCAGGTTCTCTATCATCAAACCAAAATTGACGTTTTGGTTTATAAATACTTCCTCCGTCCAATAACAAGTGTACCACTTAGTTTTGTTGACTTTTTTTATGAGTATTTTGACCTCAAATTATTTGTAAACATTCAAGTAAAATAATTTAAAAATTTATATTATGAAAATATAAACATTTTAATTTCATAATATGATATTTTTAATTATTTTTATCGTATGATTTTAAGCATAATTTAATGTCAAAATGACCATCGAAAAAATCAACAAAATCTTTATTATTGGACATAGTAAGTATGTCTTTTTTCATAAGAACATATCATGACTATTTTTAAATTAAGTATATAGTACGACCATACAACTTTGTGTTAAAAAATAAAGATTTAAGAAGAGAATAAATAAAAATAAAAAATTTACGTTAATAAGATTCGAACCCAACACCTTCAACTAAAATAAAGATACAAATAATAGAGTAAAATGACGCCAACAAGATTCGAACCAAACAACTTCAATAAAAATAATAATACAAATAATGGAGAAAAAATCACGCCAACAGGATTCAAACCCTATATCTTTTAATTAAATCATGACACATGTACGCACCAGATTGAATTTGAATAAGTAAGATCAACGGATTAAAATTGATTGGTAGGTCAATCAATTGGGTAAATCAATCGGCTTATTATATTACTTTAATTATCGATACTCTTTCTCGATAATTCTTTGCCAGAGGGGCTCAGAGCCACTTTATGAGCTATGTCATATTCTCCAAGTTCTCATACACTTGGCAACTATAATATGCTCGTAGGAATATTAACATAAATAATAAATAATATATGAGACAATTAGACAATATAAGTAACACCAATAAAATGTGATAAGGTATAAATGTTATCAAGTAGGATTGTCTTTAGCTATGACATATATACCAACATAATTCCCTATTTGGTCCTCTAGGACACACATAAACTAACAATATAAAGGTATGTTGTTGGACTGATGTTCAGATCATCATCAGGTGGATACTTTTGATGCTGCAAGATGATATTTTGTTTGTCTAAAGTTGCTAAGGGAAAGCCAGGAAAAGGGAAAAGGGATATACAGCGCGAGTGTATGCATAATCTCAATCTCTTACATCATCCAAATTCCAAATGAGAAAAATAGTTGCTACATTTGTTGATCACTAAGAAATTGATGACATAAATTATAAGCACTACCATCCTAAAAGCCCAAAAAAATGTAGAGAGTGAAATTAATGGGATGAATGGGAAGAAGGAAAACAGAGAAATTTCACAAGGCTGAATGCATATAGATTATATATGCAGATGAAAGATGGAGTTGAGAAAGAATAAGATCATTTTCCCATCCTGTCACAAAGAAAAGAGTGATGGCAGTGATGTTTCTTATGTTTATCAGCCAATTATGGCAAGCAAGCTTTGTCTCACAGCTGGAACTGAACATATCACAGAACCGAATATGCCTGTCAGCGCATACGCAATAGCACAGAATGGAAGAGCTTCGGGTTCCTTAGCTGACAATGCAGCTGTTCCTAGTCCATGTGCACTGTCAACAGAAAGGAAAACGAATGAGATCATGTATGTATTTTTAAAGCACAAGATTAAATGAAATTACTTTGACGCATGTTGCATATTACACAGGTACCTGTCCTGCTATTATCTGAGAAAATTCTTGAAAAGTTAAGGTTCTTTGTACCTTGAAGCAGTAGCTATCCCACGAGCAATAGGGTCACGGAAACCTAGCTTATCGAGGACTGTTTGGACAAAATTGGCGCCAACCAGTCCGGTGACTACTACAACAGCAGCTGTAAGAGATGTATTGGCACCTGAAACAAATATGAACACGAGTGTCACCTTCTGAACTTGATTCTATAGACTATAATTATCAACTCTTTAAGCCTTCTCTCTACAAATATGTAAGTCAGAAGACAGGATACAATTTCTACCTTCAAAGAAAGACACAATGCTGAGAGCAAGTGCCACAGTTATGCATCTGGGTAGAACTGATATTGTTAATGTAGGTTCCAGACCAACCAGACGCCCGATAAGAGCTGTGGAATACAAAGAAAATACACTGGCGACTATGACAGAAGTGAATATCTCTGCTGCATGCCTCTTGACCAGCTGCATGGAAGTCAAGTCAGTTTTAGTTGCAAGTATACATCAACAATCAGTTTCTGAATTGCTAACTTTAAAAGCAGTTCAGTACCTTTCTCTGTTGGAACATTGAGAAGGCAAAAGAGAGAATAACTGATCCCAGAAATCCCATAAGGATGTCACCAGCTCCAGGGTTTGACGCGGACTTTGTAAGATAGAATCCTATATTCAGCAAATTTGACATCAGATATGAGGTCTGATGAAGTGCCAGAGTTACCATAACTAAGAAAGTGATAGATTCATTCGATGTTCACCTAGAATAGGATCAAGTCCACATTGTGTTATTTTTCCATAAGCTAGTGCAGCCAAGTCCGCGGATAATGCACAGGATATAATGGGATGAAGAATCTTTTTTGCATCAGATGGTAGTCTGCGGACCAGAGGACATCAGATAATCAGATACTGAGAAATGCGAAAAAATGTGAATGTCTTCTTGAGATTTTGAAAAGTAACAGAATATTTGTCAAACATTACATTACCCAGAACCAACCATGTAGCCAATTACTGTTGCAGCAAGGAGAAATGGCAGACAAGTCAGGGCATTTGTACCAAGCACAGTGGGGTAAAACAGTGCCGACACAAACGATGCAACAAAAATACCGCTCCAACTCAATAACTCTAGAGACGAGAAAGGAGAAGGCTTAGCCATGGGCTCAGCTTCTGTCATTTCAGTGTTTACCATCTTTCTCACTGCTATAGCCGTGTAACCTGCCACAGCGAGTGATGCGAACCAGCCAGCAACTGCAAAAATATTCATTTGTCGTTCAAAGTTAGATTCCAAATCCAAATGATATAAATTTCACCAGAAAAGACATGCAGTTAGTGAGCAAAGATTAGATATTAGCTTAGTTAAATGAAAAACCAATGATCTGGAGGAGAATCATTTGAAACTCCATACCACAACTTGATACGATATACCATACAGTTCAGTAACAGATTCAAAACATGTTATCTCAATGTACCATTAAAGTTTCAGGTGAACAATAAGGATTAAGCTAGGGGCTTAACAGTGCCTGTTTGCAGCAAAAGTTTTAGAACAGATCATTGTTTATTTGTAGCAGAAAAAGAAAATTAGTGCTTGCAAAATTAGATTCAGTTAATTGTTAGCAATATCAATAATCGAAAGCATTTGCAAACATGCATTCAGAAGGAAATGGCAGAATGATGTGCTTATTGAGCGACACCAAATTATTCTAATTGCATTGTTCGCCCTTGTATGTTCGGTCTCTTTTCTACTCCAATGTGTTCCTTTTACCCTATATATCATTTCAAAAGCATAGATATAGAATGATTGGCAAACCAAAATAACTAGAAAATGTACCAATGATGAAAAGGATTTTAAGCCCTGATGCAGCCGGGATATCCTTGACAGCCAGGGGCAGAACCACCAGAGACGGCACGTAGAACAAAGGCAGCCACCTCTGAATAAACAGAAGTGCCGGCTGAAAGAAGTTCATCAAGCTAGTGGCAGCGACAGGAACAGTCGAATCGAGAACCATCAAGACAGTGAATATACAAAACATGCCAAACAATGCACTTGGGAACTTAATTGCAGCAGCCACAAATGCCTTCTTCAAGAACTTGTCCATTGCCAGAATTATCCCCAGTGATACTACCAAATGCAGCACATTCACAACCTGAACGCAATGATTCATCATAAACGTAAAAAAAAAAACTAAACAAGGTCGAATTCGAACTTACCATAATCAATCCATTTTTATTAATTTGCTAACAAACAGAGACAAGTAAGTGTAGTTAGCTAACCTTGGTTTGAAGGGAAGTGGAAGGCATGTCTGATCCTGCAGATTTGACAAGCAGTCTCCTCCTGGAACTGAGTCCTGCAGGGATATTAATGGTCCGAGAAGTTTGGAAGACATTGGCATGTTTATGAAATAGTTTTTGTTCACGTGATGATGATAGAGATGAGGTGATTTTGTTGGACTTGTTGAAAGATACTAAAGGGTTGTGATTGGAGGCTAGTCTTAGTGATAAGAGTAGTGTTGCCATGGCTGAATAGTAAGAGAAGGAAGAAGAAGATGAAGAGACTAGTGAGAGAGATGGGAATTAGAACAGACATTTTTCTTGATTGAGAGCTTCCAATTGTGTGGACCTCAAAACACTAACTGACTATATGCCATCTTAACAAGATGAGCCAGGGTCCGGTCCTGTCCTGTCCATATAGATAGGTAAGTCCAGTTATTTTATTTTATATAATAACAACAACATTTCCGGTTCAAATCATTCAAAAACTGAACCGCATATCCGGTCAGATAGACCTAAGAACCGGTGTTACATTCATATATACAGTGTGTAAGTGTGTAGTGTGTAAGAGCATTCATTATGGTTTGGTGCTTAAATAGGGCTACAAAGATAGAAGACCGAAAAGAAGCATATTCCAAATTGAACACTCCAATGGTTTGGAGCTTAATTGGGGCTTCTTTGTGGGCTCCATGTACTATATTGTTACTCCATTAACCAACCATATAAATAATAAATCATAAAATATTAATATTGGGGCTTCTTTGAGGACTACTATTTAGTACCCCTTTTCGAAGGGCTACTATTTAGTAGCCTCAAAAAAGCTTCCATTGAAGTCGTTTTTAGGTTTTTTTAGGGCTTAAAGTACAAATTAAGCTCCAAAGAAACCTCCATAAGGAGTGTTCTAACACGAGATTTGATACAGAGATTTTGTCAATTAATTGAGACTGTTTGCATCTAATTAATACGCTTTTGTGAAGAACAAACACCGCAAACAAATACTATGCATTCTTAAATATAGATAACATATTTGGTAAGCTTTAAATACATTTCATATATAGTCATTTATAAATAATTTTATACACTTGCAACAAATTAAAAATAGCTAGTTTTTTTTTTTTTTTTAAAGAAAAACTCGTAGTCCTTAGACTATATCAAAAATGTCAAAAAGGGTACAATATGATCAAATTAAACAAGAACAATATTGTTGATATTGTAATTATAATTTTATGTTTTGACTATATTTTTCTCCATTCCAATTAAATAAGGAGCATTTCCAAAATACTCTACGCTATATTTTTTTCATAAAACATTCCATAAATAAAAATTAAAACATAAAACATTCCATAAAACAAAGTCGTAATTTATAGCAATAGTTGCTCTCACACGTTGAGCTAAGTTGTACTTCTCCATTTCATTAATAACTTCATAGGTTTCTATTTTGGGCGTTCTCTTACAAACTTCCTAACTCAAATATGGAAATTTTTTCAACCCATTTATCAATTTTTTATTATTTCCATCTCCTTATTTATAACCACTTTTTCAATCTCTATCATACTTTCTCACCCTTTCACAATTAAATACTCATACAAATCAATTCTTTAATATTATTACTTAAAATTGGTAATTTTTACCACTTAGCAAGTAACTACAGAAATGGAGGAAGTACTCCATAAAACTCTCTCATGATGAAGGCGAAATACAACTCACATACGTAATAATAAGAAATGAAAAATGAAAAATGAAAAAAAAATAAAGAAAAAAAGAAACATAACTTCATCTCCTCAAATCCATTGGATATGTCTGGAAAATCTCCAATTTAATTTTGACCACTGCCCACTCCATTGACATCGAGGCCATATGGATAATAGCCCTCACTAATAGGGAATGGAGTATATTGAGGCACATGATTGACTCCAACCATGTTGGGAGGCGGGAAGTTGACTCTTGTTGTCATAATAGGCGGTAGATTGAATCCCGCAGTAGACGAGGTTAAAGCATTTGTTCTCAATTCTTCCTCGCGATTTTTCATCTGCATTTTCAAAATTTTCAACATAATCATTAATATTTGCATCTGCTCTTTGTTCATGTATGCAATAGGTATATCCCACCAATACTTTGTGTGGCCTGCCTGATTTAGAGCTAACTGCTTTTCTTTCTTCTTCTCCGCCTCCAGCTGTTCACCAATCTCGTCGTACATTTGACTAAACTGAGAAATTCTAGTGCGGGTGAATGTCTCAGAAGACGAGACACATTTTACATATGTGGATTTTCAAATCGATTCATCACAGATTCCATAGTTGGATGAAAAAATTGAGTATGGCTTACCAGTTGGAGAAAAGAGCATGATGCCAATGTCCACCTCGCATAAGGTGCAAATGTTACTCGCTTTTTTTTTGTACAACCCTAGCCGTCGCTTTGAAAATGTTGCATAACAATCACCCTCCTTTGTGATTTTTTGGATTTGGATCTTCTGGCGACCTCTTGTTCTTTTCTTATCCATCGTTGATGATGATGAATATTTCAAATGACAATGCTTTTAAAAATTACATTACTAGCTTGTGATATTTATAGGAGAAAATACTGGTGTAACTAGTCAAAGATATTTATTAATTGCCTTTTCTGTAAAACGTGTTCTTTAGGAAGAAAAAGAATATTGAATACAATAAAATGGACTCGTAATTTGACTAGAATACTTCGATATTTGGAGCATCTACGACGGACCAATGTTCAAACAACTACATTATAGATTATTTTTTCTAAAAAAAACAACAAAACTACATTATAGATTACATTGGATATCTATGTATTATATTTAGTAAAAATGCTAGAAGATATCAAAATTTATAAGTAACATTTAATGTTCTCTCTTCTTGAATTTATTTTTCACGCTATTTTGAAACTTAGATAATCATTTGAGGATTACGCAAAAATGAAAAAATATAGTTTTATGTTACGAGGAAGTATATATTATAAGTGATGATTAATTAATCAAAAATTGTGTTATTGATAGTAAATACTAACTAATTGTGCAGCTTAATTACATGTTGATTCTTCAATGATGTGACACATTACGAATTGTGTGTGGGGCAGGGGAGCTATAGCATAGTATTATGACACTAAAAATCTTGCGTCAATTACATTTAGGTGATGTTTTTGCAACTTAATTACAACTTAATGACACTAAAAATTTGTTTTCAAAAAATTGACATTTCATATGGTGTATCCAAAATGACCATATATATATATATATATATATATATATATATATATATATATATATATATATATATATATATATATATATATATATATATATATATATAAAAGTTACGTTACCAAACTAATTAGTCAAATTAATCATTCAACAATCCCATAAAACATGCACTAAATTAATTTGTCAAATGCTTTTAATCGTATGTTACCAAATTAGGATCATTCCCTAGCTACATCTATTTAAAAAAGCAAGTACCAAAAAGTTAGCTTCTTTCTCTCATAAAATTATGTACCCAAATTTTTGTCCAGACTTGTTAGTTGGAATTGATGAAAAGTACATGAAGAAATCGATGAAATTTCGTCAACATCATAATAACATCAACATTGCCGGTGTGATTGCACCCTATTCACCTTTTTTTATCTTAACATGCACAATCTATCCATATATTTGTGTTTTTATGTTTGAATGCATTGTTCTTTAATTTCAAGGTGTGGTAATTCATCCACCATATCCCTTAAACTCCACGAAGAATTGTAGAGGGCTGATGAGGTTGGTCGGTTTCTGTATGTATGTTTCATGTTGAGATTTTCTTGCACTTACACTTTGTGATCCGGAGTTTGTTCCGTAAATTTCCGTTGTAAGCATTTTATGTAGCATTTTTTATGCTCGTATTAATAAAATTTAAAACAATTATTGATAGTTACACAAAGTTCATGCAATCTGCATACTTGAGAACTTATTTTAAGGAATATGTATTGTTCGGGCATGATTTTGGCTATATGTTACATGATGATTTAGTGAATATTGGAAAGTACCACCATGGTACATGGTATTCTAGTACATGTTCATGAAATTGACAAAGTGCTTCTCTGTGGAGTTTGGACGTCATGCATGAATTGTGAAGACGCTTGTGGTGCCTGATAAATTATGTGCATAGAAGGAGTTCATGGTTAATGTGGTTCACGAAAACTTTAAAACATACATGATTTTTATAAGTTCCATGGAAATTTGAAATATATACTATATGATTTTTATATGGTACATACATGATAATTTGTAAAATGAAAAATGTTTTAATTTTTTCTCTGGCACATGAAAATATTACTATTCAAAATTGATACATAAGATGTATGTAGAAAGTTATATAGGTACATGAAAAATATTAATAGTGATGTTACAAAATTTTAAAATACAGTACATATTTTTGTGTGAACTACATGGTTTTTGAAAGTCAGTACATGTAAAATTAGATGCAGACAAAGAGTACTTGTTATTGCGTAAAACACATGGTTCTTTTTTAAGTTTAGTATATATAAAATTAGATTACACAAGCAATTCATGGTTTTAAAAGTTTGGTACATGGAAAAATTAAAATTTAAACAAGTAATATGTTTGTGTGAAATATATGGTGGATGACTAAATACCATTTGTACATAATTTTTGGATACATGAATGATGTAGCCGGGATACATAATTTTGACTAAGTATGTCGTTGCTATTCTTTATTTAGTACATGAGTTAAAAGTATTGGTTATTAGATTTCGGGAGTATGCAATATCAGTCTATGTACCTCATTTATAACTTGTGGTACTTGTTTTCTGGGATGAAGTGGTATATTCTATGGTGAGTGGTGGTACATGTTCATGTGGGGGAAGTAGTATGTTTCCTGGTGCATGGGTACAAGAAGCACCCATAAGAAGTAGTACTACAACAAAATATAAGAATGGTAAAAATGTTTGAAATCTAATATAGTGTGAACCATGAATTTGAACAATTAATCAAGCCGAAATCATTAGGCGTGATGAATGAAAAATTACAAATCAAGGAGTATTAATTACTAGTAGTATTCTATAATTAGTTAGCATAAATAGCTAACTTCAATGCCTCAATTAAAGTTTCGTGCGAGTAGTTACTACTGTAGTTAGGAATAATAACAAAAACAGTTTAAATATTTTGCCTACTTTTATTTTTTGAGATAGAAGGGTATATTTGTCCAATAAAAATAATTTATTAGTATATAGTTTCAAATTTTGTCACTTCAATGTAATAAAGTTTAATTTATTATATTAATGATGTAAACAAGAATATTGATATCATTAATGTGTAATAAAGTTTGAAAAGTATAACCAGAATGTAATTTTCCGTAGTATTATTAGGAACATAATGATAATGATGTAATCACTAAGTGACAGGCCGAAAATTTGGTCCCGTCCACTAGTCACGGCCAACTAAACTAATGCTTAGTTTTTTGTTTTAAGAAGGCTTAAAATATTTAAAAAGTTTCCCAACTTTATCGTCCTGTAGTCCTGTACCGTAGTGCACTGGCGTATTATTATAGGTGGTTGGTTCAAGTTCAATATGCAATTATTAATCCCATAACCCATTAAAGAATTTCAAAATCACATCGATAGCTTGCGCATACTGCATGCATAAGGCAATGGCCGGGCCGGACCGCCAGAGGCCGGTCCTGGATAGACACATTTGGCCCAGGCTCCAGTCCGGCCCAAGCCTGAGTACGGGCCTAAATTTTAGGCCCAAGTCCAGCCCGTCATGGGCCGGTTCGGGTTCGAGCCTAGCCCATTTTTTTATTTTTTTCAAAAGAAATAAAATTACAATTATTTTTTTAAATCAAAATTTTTTTAAAAAAGAAATTAAAAGATTTAAGAAATTAAAACAAAAAATGTTTCAAGTAGTTATAAATAATTGAATGTGGTGTATATTAAAATATATAGTTCAATAGAGAATTTTGTAAATACATAGAAAAGTATGAAAAATATATAAATTACAACTTAATTTAATACTGCTAATGTATAAATAACAAATTAAATAATTATATTTACATATATTACATATAATATATACAAAAATATAGTATACACATGGGCGGGGGCGGGCTAGCGGGTTAGAATTTTAGGTCCAGGCCCGACCCGTGCCTATATAACAGGTCCAAACCCAGCCCAAAAGGGTGATCGGGCAGGTCGGGCCTGACAAAATCGGGCCAGTCTTGGGCTGGGCTCAGGATGCCCGGCCCAAATTGCCATCAGCATAATGGCCACCATGTGACAAGTCGAATGACAAGAAGGAATAAGCTCAAACCTTGAATTTTAGTATAAATTTAAATTAAATTGAATAGAAGTGAAATTATATTATATTTTATTAATATGAAATCTATGTGTGGGTTGGAAGTGGAACCTTATATATCTTGGTACAGATAGTTACGTGCAGAATCGATTTAATAAAATGTTATACATGTGAGGGAAGAAATATATTAGTAACATAAGAGATTAGTCACCCCTCACAATTCACATGGGCGGGCATATGACACGGGACGAAAAATTGCTAGTAGTGTATTATTTTTAGTGGACTCTAGTTTCAAGTTTCAACATTAATTGTTGTGTTCCTAATTGGCCATATTGATAATGTTTTTGAGTAAATTAAGAATGAAGGGACTGAAAGTATTTAAGAAAGAACAACATGGGATGAGACGAGACCAGAGAAGATAACCCGCATCTTCATAGGGATTAGAAATATAAGGGAAACTAGAGACACAAGAACATACAGTATACGCCATTCATTCATTCGTTGCTCTGAAAAGACAAAATGATCAATTAATTTGTCATCATTTCCATCGGTACCGCACTTCCATATGCCATTACCCAAAATCACGGGGGTGAGTTAGCGATATGCCATGATTTGCTACCGCCTACCGTACTAGGGATGACAATTTGGATTATCCGGTTTGAGCTTTATCCGAATCCGAAATATGATCCGATTCGCAATATAATTTGAAATCTCATTCAAAATATTTTTGTCAACTATTTGAACTTTGACCCGTAGCCTGATCCAAATTAATTCGATCTGAAATCACCACGAATCAATTTTGATCCGAATAAATCTGATCCAAGCCATCCAACATGAACCATCTGATGACCAAGCATCCAATCAAGAAGATGAGCCATCCCATACCGTTCAACACTACGAAATCGAACCACTTCATCCCCCGCACTAGTACCACAGTCTGAGTTTGAATCACAAAGCAACATGTACATGTATGAATTAACCTGCTGAATTAAGATTAAAGATTTCAAAACATATCGTATATAACAAAAAAAATGACGTTCTATTACAAAGTTCGAAATACAACTAGCTAGTTACCTAATAAAATGTATATCGAACAAAAAGCTGCATTACATTATTCCCTCAATTCCATTTTGATTTTCATAAGCTGATTCAAAAATCTTACAAAATTCAAAATGAAAGGGGGAGTATTAAATTTGATGATCACTATTTCAACTCCAAAAAAGCGCCAAACAATGGCCAAAAGTGAGAACCCCACCTTTAATCACGAGCCAGAATAAGAAC
Source organism: Plantago ovata (assembly GCA_028274465.1). NCBI lineage: Eukaryota > Viridiplantae > Streptophyta > Magnoliopsida > Lamiales > Plantaginaceae > Plantago > Plantago ovata. The sequence continues at coordinate 21,533,360 of CM051455.1, read as the reverse complement.
ACTAACAAGAAGGCCACTACACTACGCCATCTTGTTTACTCTATTGAGTCCACTCTCCCGCACAATCCTATCTCTTTGATCGGTTACCAAATCCAAAAGCAACCCTTAACTTATTAATGGTCCCAATTACACTCTCATTTTTTAATTTTTAAATACTACTAGTACTATACTCCTATAAAAGATGAATAAACTTTCCATATATAAAAATAATACCTTCACCTAAAGGCCAAAAGGACTTTCTGAACTGCAGTTGTAACCTTTCACATTACATGCATAAAAGAATGTAAAAGGATTGAAATAATCAAGTAAACGTACATCTCAATAAACTATTTACGTTTAACTTTTTCTTTGATACTTTTACATCCATTTACTCATAAATTATAATTAAAAATATATTTATAAAAATGAACAGCCGGACAAAAATGTCCGATTTAAAATTGATTAGAGTTGAAACGGAAGGGTGGTAGAGGAGTACATCTATCCATTATAGAGCCATAACTTCCACACCCAAAACTGCATAGTATGGGGGCATGTGCAGTAAAACTAACCGAAAAGGACCTTTTAGGCCTTAACTTTTTCACATTCCATAAAAATAATAATCAGAAAGCCACCAAGAAAATATTCTCCTCCAAAATATTATTATAGTCCAATTCCACAGTATAGTAGTAGTAGTAAATCCACTTTCTTGCCTCCTCCTGCTTCTGTTCACATGCTTTTCCTTGTGCAACTCTCTGTTTCTTGAACCACAATCCACTAATTACAATGGCAACTCTAGGAGATATTGGAGTATCAGCACTTATAAACCTAATCGGTGCTTTTACTTTCTTGCTGGCTTTTGCTGTCCTCAGAATTCAGCCAATCAACGACAGAGTTTACTTCCCCAAATGGTACATTCTTGGCAAGAGAACCAGCCCCAGGGGCTGGGGTGGTGTCGTTGGCAAATTTGTCAATCTCAATATCTTCACTTATTTCACTTTCCTTAATTGGATGCCTCAAGCTTTGAAGATGAGTGAGGCTGACATTATCAGACATGCTGGTCTTGACTCTGCTGTTTTCTTGAGGATTTACACACTTGGGTACTTGCTAAATTTCATACTCATATTTTTTTCTTTTTTTCTTTCTTTACTTTGTTGGAATTTAGTATCATTAATTCGGTGGTTCCAGTCAATTGTCTAGCTTGTCGGTGATTTTTACTGTATGTTGACTTTCTTGGCCAGTTTATTTACCATGTTTTTTTGCTCATGTTGAATTGGATAAGATAAACCATGATGGTTAGTAGTGTAATTAGAATATTGATGGAATTTGGTGGTTAAGATTTGAAAGGGAGACTCTTTTGCTCTTTTAGTAGTATCTTTTGTGTTATGCTGTCTACTGGGATTTAAAGTTGTAACCTTTACTGTTAAGAATTGTGAACTCAGCTGGTTTCAACAACATACAAAATGGGGATCCCTACAAAATGATACTCCTATAGTTTGTTATGTTGGAGTAGTAGTATTTCCTGGAACATTTGGGGAATACAAATGCAATACTAGCTATCAAGTAGTAGTATTTTATTTTTAGTATTTCAAAATATCATGGTGATTTCGTTTCGATGATCTAATAAATCAAGCTGTCTCCAAAATTTTCAGTCAGTTTTGTAGAGATTTGAAACCATGGATAAGACTTGGTTTTTGTGATTCTGTATGAATACCTGCCATTTCTTTTCGTGGATTTCAAGATTTGTGTCTGTATCGCGTTTATGTTCTACCTTGATATGATTCTTAATCATTTCTGAATATTTACTCTTGCTCTGGTCTTTGTTTTTCAGACTAAAAATATTTGGGCCAATAGCTACTGTAGCACTGCTAATTCTGATCCCAGTCAATGTATCTGAAGGGACATTGTTTTTTCTGCGTCGTGACTTGGTTGTCAGCGACATAGATAAGCTCTCGATATCAAATGTTCGCCCCAACTCCTATAAGTGAGTATCACCTCTAACTATTCACAAGTTGCAACTCCTTCCCTAATTATCATTTTTCATTTGTTATATAAAAGTTAAAATTCAACGCTGACAAGGAAGTTGTTGTGCTATGATTTCAGGTTCTTTGTTCACATATCAATGGAATATGCGTTTACATTCTGGGTGTGTTACATGCTCTACCTGGAGTATGGTAGAGTTGCTCATATGCGACTTAGTTTTTTGGCCTCACAAGGACGGCGTGCTGAACAATTTACGGTTAGTTGAACTTCATGATTATTGCTGTATCAAGTGTGAGAATTGAGTCTTTCCATTAAGTGATCTGGTTGGTGCTTGCATGTTGCAAACATTTCGGTGGAAAGAATGAATTCTTTAAATTGCAAGTCCTTGAAAGGAAATTTGGCATTAGTGAATGTGTTCATGAGCCATTCTACTATTTATAGATCATGCTGCATGTTTGAATATGATATTTCTTGGTGTTGCATTATCATTCACTTGTATATATAGTGAATGAGAGTTCATTATGCATTGGAAAATAACCATTCTTACTGTGGACTACTTTCTTAGTAGGATAGTTTAAAACTTTATATATCAACTTCCTCAGGTTCTCGTTAGGAATGTACCGCATGTTTCAGGAAGATCCGAATCAGATGTCGTAGGAACTTTCTTCAAGAGGAACCACCCAGATCACTATCTTTGTCACCAGGTAAAAGCCTGTCTCACAGTATTCTTGGTTCAGAAGTTACTGTTTTGAGACTCGGACACATGTGATGTTGGTGTTTTCTACCGAGGAAAATATGTTTAATTTTATCTCAAACCTGGAAGCACTTATTTTGATGTTTCTCCTGTGTTTACACATTTCTTCCTACACTCAGGCTGTGTACAATGCTAATAAGTTTGCAAGGCTGGTTAGAAGAAGAAACCGGCTTCAAAATTGGCTGGACTATTACCAACTTAAGTTTGAGAGAAATCCAACCAGGAGGCCTACCACAAAAGTATGCTCAAGAGTCTGCTAATTACCATGAAAATAACTTCATAAAAATCCAACTATATCTGTTTCTTGGGATACTGTTCTTATAGCTTACCATGGTTCTTATTGCAGAGAGGCTTTCTTGGGCTTTGTGGTGCAAGAGTTGATGCTATTGATATGTACAAAGCGCAGATAAATTATTTTGATAAAAACGTGAGTAAACCTAAATTGATTTAACTAAGACAAGCTAAATCCAACCATTCTTTTATCATGCACTGCTTCTACTATTTATCTTATGATATAACCAATGTTTTTTATTGCTTCTTTCTGATAAAACTGTTTTTCTTTCATTCCTTAGTTGACAATGGAGCGGCAGAAGATACTGAAAGATCCTAAATCTATCATGTCAGTTGCCTTTGTGTCATTCAACACAAGATGGGGGGCAGCTGTTTGTGCTCAGACACAGCAGAGCAAAAATCCCACACTTTGGTTGACAAACTGGGCTCCCGAACCCCGTGATGTATACTGGGAGAATTTGGCAATACCATTTCTTTCACTTAGCATGCGGAAACTTTTTATATCTCTATCCGTGTTTGCATTGGTCTTCTTTTACATGATACCTATTGCTTTTGTACAATCACTGGCAAATCTGGAAGGGTTAGAGAGGGTGGCTCCATTTCTCAGGCCACTGGTTGAATGGTAAGCTGTCGTAAAAAATTCAAGAGCGAAAAAATATACTGCATATATCGTAGTTTTAGTTTAGAACAGTAAAGAATCTTAATGGCTCAAATCGTGATATTTATGAAACTAAAAAACTTATGGATGCCGTGCAAGTATTGATAATGATCCCTGCTTAACTTGATGCTCTAAGACTATACAATTCATTTGATGTACTAACAATCCGGCTATATTGCAGGGGTTTTGTTAAGTCATTCCTACAGGGTTTCATGCCTGGTCTAGTTCTTAAGATCTTTTGTACTACCTTCCTGGGATTTTAATGATCCTTTCGAAAATAGAGGGACACATTGCAAAGTCTGTGCTAGACCGGAGAACGGCTGCAAAGTATTACTACTTCATGTTGGTCAATGTGTTCTTGGGAAGTATAGTGGCTGGAACGGCATTCCAGCAGCTTCATGCTTTCCTTCACCAGTCAGCTACTCAGTAATGCTTCCTATGTCTCTTATTGTTTAGTCATTACTTAGAAATAATGCCAAATGTTTTGCTTAAACTGTGAGACTTCTGGATAACTGTTCAGTTTACTGATTCCCAATCTCAACTCTCTGTTCTGGTGATTATTGTGACTGTGCTTTCAATTATAGTTGTGAAGTTCAGGTATATATTGTAGATGTGACCATGAGTATTCCTTATCTCACTCTTAATGAAGATTTGCATGGTCTCAGGATCCCAAGAAACATTGGTATATCAATACCAATGAAGGCCACTTTCTTCATAACATTCATAATGGTTGATGGCTGGGCTGCGGTTGCGTGTGAAATTCTCCGGCTGAAATCTTTGGTGATATTCCACTTGAAGAATATGTTCATTGTGAAAACTGAACGGGACCTGTTGAAGGCAATGAACCCCTGGGGTATTCAATTTCCTCAGATTTTACCGACTCTTCAATTGTATTTTCTCCTTGGCATTGTGTACATGGTTATCACGCCAATTCTTCTCCCTTTCATACTGGTCTTCTTCGCCTTTGCATATCTTGTGTATCGCCATCAGGTTAGTACCATCACTATCAGTAATTCATCTTGCAACATGAAGTTTGTGCTTTTCATGTTCTTTAACTTTTGGCATGTAACTTTTGATCAGCTACATTTGTCTGTTAATTCGATACTGTTGATAGTGAGTATGCTAATAATTTGCATGTGGCACTTTCATCTCTTTAATGTAGGTCATAAACGTGTATAACCAACAATATGAGAGTGCGGCAGCATTTTGGCCACACGTTCATGGTCGTATCATAGGCAGCTTACTCATATCGCAACTGCTTCTACTAGGACTATTGAGCACAAAAGAGGCTACGCATTCCACTCCTTTGCTTGTAGCTTTACCTATATTGACTTTATCCTTCCATAAGTACTGCAAGAATCGCTTTGAACCTGCATTCAGAAGATTCCCTCTTGAGGTAACATTGTAAAAATTGAACCATGTATAGAATTGTATAATTAACTTGCTAATTTTCTGTTGTCATCTCTTCAGGAAGCAGTGAATAAAGATGCACAGGATAAGGCTTCAGGATCTGATGCTGACATGAAAGCCTGCTTAGCAGATGCATACCTGCATCCAATTTTCCACTCGTTTGAAGAGGTTGTCGACTTAGTTGAAGTGAAAGTCGACAAACCCCAGGTTCCTGTTCCCAGTGCCTCTCCTAGCGAGCCTAGCTCACCAGCCCCTAAGCATGCTCATCATGAGGATGACGAGCTATCGGATAAGGAACATGAGCCATCCGAAAAAGAAGACGGAGCATCCAATCAAGAACATCAGCCATCCCATACAGTCCAACACTATGAAATCGAACCGCCTCATCCCCTGTACCAGTACCAGTATGAGTTTGAATCACAAAGCAACATGTACATCTACGACACTCAACCACATGACAATATGTATAGGTACGGCACTGAACCGCAACACAACTCGTATAGCTATGATGCTGAATCACAAGGTAATATGTATAGCTATGATGCTGAGTCACAAGGCAACATGTATAGGTATGATGCTGAATCACAAAGCAACATGTATAGGTATGGAAGTGAATCACACCATGATATATATCACTATTGAAGGTTGATTTATATCCGAGTGAGCTTCTTAGGTTAGTGTAAGCTATGTGAATTAATTTTTGTACATGCAAGTTAATAATATAAAGAGTTTCTTTGCTGTTCTTGAATAGATGTGTTGTTAATTTTGTACTAGCAACTAACCTTTCTATATTGGTCATGAAAACTTATCTTTGTTATTTGAGATGATACCAATACAGAAAGGTTATGGAAATTGGAGATGATTTTTCTATACTACAAATAGTAAATGCATGGTGATCAATCATGAAATTGGATTTTTTTTTTTATGGATAATAAGTCAAGAAGATCAGAAACAAATGGTGAGTGTTAATTTGGTATGTAGTTTAAATTGTTGTATAGCCATTAGTGAACAATAAGAGGTCTGATGTATGGTACTGATAATCAAGAATCTGGCATCTGGAATTGGAAAGAGACATCTCTGGACTTCACAAATATGTGTGGCCTTTGTTACATTGTAATTTGTCTGCACCAATTGTGTTGTGTTCAGTTTGCAACTTGAACTGTCATGGCATCAAACGTTAGAAGCTGGTTCATTTTGCATTGGTGTGAAATACCATCCCTTGAGAGGCTCCTATTATCATGTCTCTACAAGACTACAACCACTTACACGAGCAAATCCCAAAGTGACCTTGACTAGGGTTTCACTACCTGGCCTCAACATAACTACACTCGACTATGGGTAAGTCTCTGTTCTCTTCGTATGAAAATTCATTAATTTAAATTATGTTCAGTTCTGTTCAGGTTCATTCAGTTCTGTTCAGATTTACTTAGTTATATATTATACTACAAATAAATTCAGTTCTGTTCTGTTCAGGTTCATTCAGTTTAATTCAATTCTGTTCAGTTCTGTTCATACGAAAAGAACAGTTTCTAAATATGGGGACTATGGATTACGCAAACCAATTTAACTACACTCAAATTGCAATTCAATCTACAACGGTTACAAACCGATTCCCCCTCTCTAGACTGGGATGTATCTTAAATTTTAGGGATGACACTCATAAGTTATAAAACACTAAAATATTTACCAAGGATTTTAGATTATACAAATGGGATGGGCTAGCTGACTAGGGAGGGGAGTACGGTAAGAAATTGTTCATTTCGTTTTCGTATGAACAAAACATAATTGAATTTAACAGAATAGAATAAAGTTGAACTGAATTTATTTGTAATATAAAATACAACTGAACAGAAAACTTAACTGAGTGAATGTTAATAAAATTAAATAGAACAGAACGCAATTGAAAATGATGAGTTTTAAAACAAAGAGAAAATAGACTAATCCTACTATTCTATTCATGCCACATGAAAAACAATCATTAATTAATTAAACAAACAATATTTTAGCATTACTAACGATTGAAACGTTGGCCAAGAAACGATTTTGAATAAAAATATTATAATACTTATCTAAGTACATTGTATAACAAGACACTTCATCGCACAAAGATGGAGTTGCGTGTGAGTGATAATCAGTCGCGGATCCCATGAGATAATGAGAATTATCTATGGAGGATTTTTTGGAGTTTATTTGGAGTTTACTTCTAAAATAAGTTCTAAAAAACTCTAAAAAGCTTTCAATGAGATTTTCTTTGGGACTACTAAATAGTAGCTCATGACAAAGGAATACTAATTAGAGCATTCTTTATGAAGTCTTTTTTTAGGCTTAATCGGAGCTTAAATCCCCAATTAAGCTAAAAAAATGCCTCCAATTGAAGCTTTATTGAGACTACTAATTAGTACCCCATGGAAAAGAGCTACTAGCCCTCATTTAAGCCTCCAACAATGTAAAAATGAATAGTTTAATATATTTTTTAATAGAAAACGAAGTAATGGAGTAATAGTTGGCTTATAGGGTCCCACATATAAGCTCCAATTAAGCTACAAATTATTGGAATCTTCAATATGTGAGCGGCTTTTTTGGGGGCTTATATGTTTAATAAGACTCAATTGAACCTCAAACCATAAAAAATGCTCTTAGTAGTCCAAGTTTAAGCCCCAAATATGGGACCCACATGGAAAACTCCAAATAATATGTACTACTCTCTTCCATTTTTATTCTACATGTAGCATATGTGACCCGCAATAAAGACTCAAATAAATCCCAAACATTGAAGACTTCATTTGGAATGGTTTTTTTTAGAGTTTTTAATGTTTAGAAGCCTCTATATAAGCTTCAACCATAAGGAATGCTTTTAAGAGTAGTTTAGTAGCATTTATTAGGCCTTAATTACCCATAGTGATATGTATTATGGTTTAATCTTTATATAGTAGAGCCTATTAAAATTTGGACCTTTACAAGTTTATATGTTTATACGTGCAACCCGCACATAAACACATACAGATCAAGCTGATGATACGTATATTCCTCAATACGCGCATTATTATCCCCTTCTTATTCAGATTTTTTTTAAAAAGTGTTCGGGACTCTCTCTCTCCATCTGCTCAATTTTACATATCACACGATAATTAGACATTTAGACTTGTTGGAGTGGTTTTGGCTGGGGGCGGTTCTTTTATAAAATTGGATGCGTGTGTTTGAAATTTTTGAATCCTCATCTCTACATAGAATTACCTAAAATATGATTCTACATTCGTCACTCATGAATCATGATAATATAAACATTAAACACATGCTAACACTCTCAAATTACCCCTCAACTTTATCTTTAAAGATTTACATATTTATTTTCTAAATTACATGAAATATAATATTATAAGGGAGTCGCTATTTCACATGCATATATATAAATCAATGAATATATATGTAGGGACAAGGAAAGAGTTATAGTTAAAGATTTACAGTACATACTTATTTTCTCAATTTATTTAATTTTATTTTTTTATTTTATTTTTTATTATTATTTTTTTTTATTTATTTCGTCTATCTTGTGCTGGAAGCAAAGTTGGAGAAGTAGTAGCTACACGGAAAGAGTTATAGTTAAACAAGAAGAGTCTAAGGAAAATTGGAGTTCTTAATTTCTTATGAAGCTATCCCGGATAAGAAGAAATTCTCCAATCTACCCTAATTGATGAGGAAATCTCAAATCATTAAGAATATTTCAAGATTAATCTATATTATTCTTTAAAGTAGAGTCCTCCTTTCCTACATCATCATTCAAGAACCAATATAATCAATTTATTCTGTTCAAGCCTAATTCCAAACCACCCAAGTCTATCTGTGAATTTCTCAGATTTTTGGATTATTTTAAAATTCTACTCCAAAACTAATGAATTTGATGACTACCGGCCCATTGAAATTTTTTGATATCATTATTAATTAATCGCTACTGTAATTAAAAAGCCATGTCACTTTAATTAATGAAGTAGTAGTCAAGTAATTAAATGAAATAAAGCATCCCGAGCAGTGTGCAAGACTAATGGAAAAGGGATCCATACATACTCTTAAGTTCACTATCGAAAAACGGATCAATACATGTAGTATTCTTTACTATCCAATTCTTCAGCCAAGCCGCTAGCTCCAACCAGTCACCAGTGGCATCGATTTCTTACCTACTCCAATTCTTCTACCAAAATCTCATCTATGATTTAGTTCGTTAATTTTGTCTAATCAGGTGTACACTAAATTTTCATTTGCATGTACTGTACTCATTGTGGATCCAGGTGCATGCATAGTTTGATTTACTGCAGTTATGTTATTTTAATTGATTTTTTACTTTATTTTAATTTGATTCCAATACTACCATTTCATACCCCCAAGCAAGGCCCCAAACCTTATGATACGATTTGGAATTTGAAATTTTCTACTGCCATGTTGCAAGTGTAATTAAAAATTAAAGATAGATAAAAATTAATTGTATGACACGACTTTATCTTCCTGACTCTACCATAGGGTATCTCTTAATTTTGAATTGTGATACGTACTACCAGACTACTGAGAATGAATTGGCTAAACACATTACTCATTTGCTTTTATTTTTAGACTATGATGATTCAATTTGTCCACGTTGATACTCATAGCATTTCTTGATTAATGGTATGAGTTATGTAATATGATTAGTTCGGAAAAAAATCAGAAAAAATAAGTTCTTGAGGCCGTTTAAAAAATGATCTCGATTAAGACTAATTTAAAATGACGAGTCTTCTACCTTAGAGATTTCACAAGAATTTCCTATACAAACACAATCTAAATCATTTAAACTCAAATTTTTAATCCAAATCTAATCCAATCATATGTATCAATCAGTCTCAATCGTCTATTTACATTTGTTTTGTTGACATTTTTTTGATATTGATGATGGTGTTGTGTCTTATAGGTAGATATAGCAAAATATATCTGAATTTAAAATTTGATCTAGAATTATCTGATTTGAAATGGAACCAGTCATACAGTGATCAACCTTCCAAAAATTGATTTGAAATTCGATTCGAATTAACTTAAACCCGAATTCATTGATCTGAAATATATCATCTGCAATTTCCAAATCTGACCAAGACCCAACATCCAAACACATCTGAATCCGATCTGATTCAAAGTTGATATGGAATAAAACCATTTACTTTCAAACAATCCAATCCAAACAACATGATCTCTATTCAACCCGAACAACCCGTTTGCTAGGTCCAATTAGAGCTCGCGAAACTGACACGAAATTAAAATTCAATCCAATGTTTAACATGAATTATTATGGTCAACTATCTAAACTTTGACCCAATGTCCGAGTCGAGATTAACATAATAAATTTGACTCGAAGCTCCCGATCAAGAATTACCATAATAAAAATTGGTCGGAGTTTATCCGATTCAAATTAAATTTGATTCAACTAATCCATTTAAAATAAATATATACCACGTAACTTGCAATACATATTTTGAAGTTGTATTTATAATTTATAATTTTTCATTATAAGAATAATTTTACATGTTATTTATTCAGTTAACCTGAGTTTGAATTGACCCGATCCAAATGGATCTGATATAAAAACTATAGTCCGATCCAATTTGGATTCCGTGGAAAATAAAATTACTGCCGGGAACAACCTGATCATAATGACCAGAGATAAAACTATTAATTTTTGGTTTCTCTATTCATACCTGATCCGTATCCGATCCAAATTCACTATTAATTTTGTTTCTCAATGACCTGAGATGAAATCACTGAATGACCGAATCAACGATGTGTTTGTTATGTTTACTTATAAGCATCGAGAATAAAAATGTCAAAATTGACTGAATCCGAAGTCCGACACAAATCCGAAATCTAATCCTAAATATCATGGTGAACTATTCGAACTTTGACCCATTACTCAATTCATAATCATCCAATATGAGATCAACCAAATAAATTTGACTCAAACCATTTGACCCAAACCCACCCTAAATAAATTTGACTGGAATTAGTTAGATCCGAACTAAATTATTTGAGTTTACCTGAATTATGTTTGTAAGCAATATATACATATTTCGTATCACACTAACTTGCAATACAGATTTTGAAGTTGTGATAATTTATAAAAAAAAATTATAAGAATAATTTTACATTTGATTTATTCAATTATCTTGAGTATGAATTGACCCGATCCAAAATGATTTGATGTGAATATTATAATACAAACAACACCCTGAAATATAACCCGATTCAAAATCAATACGGAATAAAACCACTATTCCGAAGAAAAAAAAACCATGGGAGTGAAATTATGATGTATGACTTCTGAGTTTGACCATGCTGCACAAAATGTGTTGAGAGTGAATTTACGTTGACATATTCCTTATGAGTTTGAGTCTATTGCACGGAATGTACCGCCGAGGTCACATTTGTCATCTATGCTTTAAGAGTTTGAGCATGTTGTACCCGGTACCCAACGGAAATTGAATTTGAGCATGTTGTACTAGGTACCCAACGGGAACGAATTTGAGAGCTCCGTGTTAGGAGTTAGATCTAAAATTCGTTCCCGTTTGATCTCAAATTCTTTTTCGTGAGGAGTTTGAAATCTATGTTTTCCGAATTTGAGCATGTTTTACTAGGTGCCAAACGAGAGCCGAATTTGTGGTCTGTGCTTTCTCAAATTGAGTTTGTTGCACTAGCTATCCCAAGGGAGTGGAATTTAATCTATGCCTTATGAATTTGGAAAGGTTGCACTAGCTAGGCGCCAAGTGGAGAGCAATCATGATTTTTTCCTTATGCGTAAATTTATGGTTTGCGTCCTTTGAGTTTGAGCTTATTGCACTCAGCCCAGAGGGAGTTAATTTGTGATTTATGCCTTATGAGTTTGAACCTATTGCACGGGGTGCACCACGAGAAGCGAATTTGTGACCTATGTCGTTTGAGTTTGAAAATATTGAACATGGTACACCAAGAGAGTGAATTAGTGACTTATACGTTATGAGTTAAGGATGTTGCATGGGTTGCCCCACATAGAACAAGTACTATACTTATATTTTTTAATAATATTTTATTTTTTCAAGTATAATTCTTATGAACTATACGATTGAATTATACCCATCGACTTTCGACGGGTTGTGAACTAGTCATCAAAGAAAGGAGAGTTCCTATAGGAGTCTAAAACATTCATTACTATAAGTACTCAAAGGAATCGACTTCTTACTGTTACTAGGTCTAGTTTGTTGGTCATTATCAGAATTCTAGTATTTAGTGACCCGGTCCTGGGTCGTTAAATGGTGGCTCATGGGTCGCTAAATTGGTTAGCGACCCATAGTATTTGGGTTGCTAAACGGCTAGTCGCTAACTTGCTTAGCGACCCATAAGACTATGAGTTTAACGACATACAAAAAAGTAATAAAAAAATTATGAGTTTGTTAAATTTCATTTTTCTTTTCCTTCTTTCTTTTACATTAAGGAAGAAAAAGAAAACACAATTCCTACCAAATTATGACCCAATCTACAATTTTCCACCCAAATTATTATAAAATGTTATAGTTTAATATTCAAACTATATTACAATTTAGCTACTTACTTTTTTTTCCTTCTATTTCTTTTTTTTCTTTTTAATAACTTTTTGTTCATTGTAATTCTTTTTTCTTTTAATTTTTTTTTAAAAATTCATCTTCTTCTTGGAGCTGCAAAGCTCCAACTAGAAGCTGGAGCTCTGCTAGCTCCTAGCTGTAGCAAGCTCCAGATCGGAGCTTGACCAAGTCCACTTTCGGTGCCCGTAAAGAAGAAGAATATTTTTTAAACTAATTTTTATTTTTTATTTAATTTATCATTTTATTTAAAATTTTTTTTATCTTTTTATCCTATGAGTGGTTGGCAATAAAAAAAATCAGATTTTTTGAAATAGTGTTTAATTCGTCCCTCGGTCTAATTCATGGTCTAAAATGTAATTATTAGCCTAAAATAGTTGTTTATGTTATGAGGGACGATAATTTTGGTATTAAAAAGTTGTGACCTTAAAAATTAAATTAAGTGAAGATCATATTCGTGAAATTTCATTTTCCTTATTGCCTTTTTTCCCAGCCAGACACATTGGCAAGTTAAAATAAAGTAGGAAAAAACAAATGCTTATAAAAGCTGAGATTTTGACATGACTGGTTCCAATTGAGGAAAACAAATTCAACAAAACTCCTTCATTCATTCATTCATCTTCCTCACTTTGCCGCCTTTCTCCACATCCATGGCGGTCACACAAGACGAGCCCCTAACTCCCATTTCAACCCCACCCACATCACGTCTCTCCAAACCCACCTGGTACTCCCCTGCAACAGCCATATACCACAGCAAATACCCTTCCGTCAACCTCCCTCCTCAGCCTTTTCTCGACGTCGTTTCGTTCATATTCTCCCACAAACACAATGGAACTCGAGCTCTCGTAGATTCTTCATCTGGGTTTTCGATATCTTACTCGACTCTGTTCACATTGGTGAAATCCATGGCTTCTGGTCTGCACCACTTGGGTGTGAAGCAAGGTGATGTAATCTTGATTCTGCTCCCAAATTCTGTTTACTTTCCAGTCATTTTCTTGGGTGCTTTGAGCATTGGTGCAATTGTTACGACCATGAACCCTTTGAGTAGTGTGTTAGAGATTAAGAAACAGGTTCTTGATAGCAATGCCTGTTTGGCCTTTGCTGGTAAAATTGGCTCTTTAGGTAGTTGTTGTAGAGTGATTGTTGTGCCGGAAATGTCGAATTTAGATGGTTCTGTTTTCGAAAAGCTTATTAGTAGTGATCCTAGTGAGGCGCCTAGGCCGAGAATCGCGCAGCAGGATACTGCTGCGATTTTGTATTCTTCGGGGACTACTGGTAGGGCTAAGGGGGTTATGTTGACTCATGGGAATTTTATAGCCATGATTGAGCTGTTTGTGAAGTTCGAAGCTTCGTTGTATGATTATCGGAGTACTGAGAATGTGTACTTGGCTGTTGTGCCTATGTTCCATGTTTATGGGCTTTCTCTATTTGTTATGGGGTTGTTGTCACTTGGTAGTGTTGTTGTTGTGATGAAACGGTTCGAGGAGGAAGAAATGGTGAGAGCTATCGACAAGTATGGGGTTACGCATCTTCACGTTGTTCCGCCTTTACTGATGGCGTTGACAAGGAAGGGGAAGAGCGGTGTTTGTCATAGGCTTAGGAGCTTGAAACAGGTGTCATGCGGGGCAGCTCCATTGAGCACTAAAACCATCGATGAATTTGTTGAGACGTTTCCTCATGTTGATTTTATTCAGGTGCTATAACTTGTATGTGCAAGAATATTTTGTTTTGTAGTCTTGATTATTGTTTATTTATCTGTTGGTGATTGGTTTTGTGTGGACTAAGAAGGGATGAATTGATGTCAGGGTTATGGCATGACAGAATCGACCGCGATAGCAACTCGTGGACACAACTCCATTGGGGTTCATAAACATGCTTCCGCAGGACTTCTGTCTCCTAATTCACAGGCTAAAGTTGTAGATTGGGTGACCGGCTCTACTTTACCTCCGGGAAAAATTGGTGAACTTTGGTTACAGTCACCTGGTATCATGAGAGGTATGTAATTTGTTTAGCCATGGCTCGAGATTGTATTAGTATTTGAACTCGATCAAATATCTTTAACTTCCTGTGTGGTTCTGGATTTGGTAATTATGTCATGACTAGCTACAAATACCTACCAGATTTCCTGCTTGTTAACTAACCTTCATAAATTATATTGAAGTTTCTCAATTCTGTTCTTACTTCTTAGTTCCCATTTTAAGTTTTTAACTTTTACTGTCATCTTTGAATTTATTTATGGTTTGTAATCGAACTTTCATTTCTGATTTTTATTGATAATCTTCAATCCAAAAATAGAGCTTAACGTCTAGAGCTTGTCACTACAGGATACTTAAACAATGAAGAAGCAACTATGGCGGCAATTGATAAAGATGGTTGGCTTCATACTGGTGATATAGTTTATTTTGATCAAGAAGGATATTTATACGTGCTTGACCGCTTGAAAGAGGTGATCAAATACAAGGGCTTCCAGGTACTCAACTTGTCTAAACAGATAGTTCTAACCAAACTTTAGGTGTCAAATTTATTATTTTTCCAATGTTGAAAATGGTTATCATTGTCTTCATTAATTCAAAATGTTGATGTTAGTCTTGCATAGTTGATCGAACTACTGTGTTCAGGTTGCCCCTGCTGATTTGGAGGCAGTGTTGGTTTCCCATCCGGATGTACATGATGCAGCAGTAACTGGGTGAGTGGTCTTAAAAGATTTATGTTGAGGCTTTTTTATCTTGTACTGTCAAGCCAAACTTGTTTTTAATTTACTAAAAATACCTGCTGTGCTATTAAACTTTCGAGTTGAGAATGTTCTGTATTCTAGTAAAAAAAAAAAAAAAAAAAAAAAAAAAGAGAAATAAAATGTTCTTGATAGTGATATCTGGTGATGGCTGTGATATGATGTTTAATATCTCGAACAATTGATACCGAGAGAACCTTAGATTCTGACTGCTTATGATAAATACGTCATATTTATGTTCTCAATCTAGTGAATTGGTAAACTCTCAGTAAAATGGAATGTATCATGAATTAAATCCTCATGATCCACCTAGACTTATGGTTTCTGCAACTGTCTGATAATTTCTTCTATCATATAACATGGTAAATCCATTGGCTAGCTTATGAAATGTTATGGCGAGTCATTAATTACTCAACTTTAACTCTAAACTATCTAAACTGGAACTTTTATTTGTTAAATTTGGCCTTTTCAATAACTATTTCAATGTTTTACCCCCATTGAATTTCTCTTGAGCAGAGAAAAGGATGAAGAAGCTGGTGAGATCCCGGTGGCATTTGTAGTCCGGAAAGAGGGGAGATCTGTGACGGCAGCAGCTTTAATGGACTACGTAGCTACCCAGGTTAGTTTTTCAGCCTTCCTGGCACATAGGATCATCCTTTTTCTTATGATTTGAAGTGCTCAATTTTAGCTCACTGCATTGCTTTTGAAACTCCAGGTTGCGCCGTATAAGAAGGTGAGGAAAGTGTTCTTCAGACAGTCAATACCAAGATCAGCAGCTGGAAAAATTCTTCGGAGGGAGCTAAAAAGCATATTAACTTCGAAGCTTTAGGCATGCCATACTAGTCTTCAAGAAGCACCTTAGCTGCAAAAATCCTTTATATGGTTGGTGTAAGTTAAAGTAAGTAATAAAACCTCAGTTTGAAGAAGAAAATCAAACAACCTCATTCATTCTTTATTCCATTCTTTGTTTATTATATGAATCCGTAATGATATCTTTAGCTTTATAGCAGAAAGAAAAGATGTACATCAGTCTGGTTGTTACTACATTAGTTGTTTTTGCACTATTTGGGACATACAGTAACATGTTTGGCGCCCTACTTAATAAACTAAATTTTCAACTTCAAAGAACAAAGTTACTATTCATGTTTTTTCAAAATTTCAACAAACAAGAAGTCCGGAACTGAATGTGATCGAATGGGGACCCAAATATCAAGAAACAAGAGTACATGAAGATGGCGTAGTCAATCATATCGAATGTGGTTGTTTGGAGTGTTACCAATTTTGAAGATAGAATTTCTGTGGGATTACTGAAGTACACAACTTAGAAGTGGCATGGCATGCATATCGATCGACAATCACTCGTATGTTTTGGAGTCTTTGGTTTACTACTATATGTATATGTATGTGGTTTGTATGGTTAAGGACGTCAGTCTCTAATCTCCAGAAAAGCCGTCACCTTCTTGTTTTATTTTGCTTGTGAAAGACTACTTTTTTGTCCATGCATTACGATTTACGAAGGGAGCTTTCTTTTAGAAAAACGATAGCTCAAGAACGATTTGCAATAGTAATAAAAATTAGGAATCCAAGCGTATTATGTCGTGACTAGAATATAGATGAGTACATTATTTACACATTATCGACCCATAACCACTAGCATTACAATATATCAGATGATACTATTTTTTGAATTATGTTAAATCATGAGATGACAATTCATTTGATACCTAGTACTACCTCCTTTTTTTTTTTTTTTAAACAACTACTACCTCCCATTTTATATAAGTGTCACAGATATTAAGGTACTCATAATTCCCTTAATAAATATTAATTTATGTGATTTTAAAACAATAAAAAAATATTGATAGTATAAAAAATCTTTTAATCAACCAATAGAATAGAGTAAAGGAATAAGATATTAGCATTTCAATAAAAGAAAAACGTGAAGAAGAGTAATTAATTATAGTTAATGAATGGCCAGAATGACAATTAAAACACAAATGACTGTTTTTGCAATTCTAAAGTGGAGGGAGTACTTTTTATAGAGGTATATGACAATCATCCATTTTCATCCAAGAAAATATAAAAATTGGAAAACTCGGGAAAAACAAATAATTATCAAAAACTATTCCGACCTGCCGGATTCGAACCAGCGACCTAAGGATAACAGCACAAACTACAGTCCTCCGCTCTACCAACTGAGCTAAGGTCGGGTTGTGTCATATCTCATATGCCTAAATATAAATTTATATAAATTAAATATAATTCAGGAATCCAAGCCCAATAACATATGTGATGGGCCGCCCAGTAAGAAACAGACGAGTACGCTCTAGTGTTTTCCCAGATTAACTAAACTAATGGTCATTTGGGAATTTTGGATTGGACTTTTTGATATTTCCGAAATTTTCAATTATATGGCCTGACATTACCTCTATGAAATCTCCATGGGTTGATTGATCACAAGTCATGATTAACAGGTAAAATTTATCCATGAACGAGTTAATTACGTTACATTAATTAATTATTTCCAGTTTGATATTCATCCCAATCAATTAGGGTTCATTTCAGTATTTCTCGTGCAGTGATCAGCATCTTCTTAATTGGCTCATCAGTAGGGGTTCATGATACGATACACTTCAAAGGTAATACTACTAATTGTTCATAACTGTTATTATTAAGTGGATAAATCTTTATGTGTTGCACGGTGTATAATAAATTGAATCTATTGCAAGCTATCCGTGTGTAATCTGTTCTACTTCTGTTCTGTGATGAAATTGTTGAAATGGTAAATAGAATTAAGTATAACTTCTTGAAATATGTTGAAATGGTAAATGGGATAGGTTTATAAATGGGTCCTCAATTCCTCATCTAGTTATGATTTGAATTCTGACTTTCACAACAAAAACAATCTCAAGTGTTCAATGTTAAAAAGGACATGCTATTTGATCATTTCCTAGGTTGATTTTTATACTCGAACAACCTGTTTTTGTGTCTTTGCAGCATAGTAAGCAGCATGTGAAACTAAATTAAGCAGTTTAAGTTTACCCTCAAGGCATTTTGCACCACATTCATACAAGTAAATTAATTAAAAACAACATAGATTCTGATTATATGCTGCTGTTAGTGAGGTGTTTAGTCTTCACTGGTTATCACAACGTGTGGGATAGGTCGTTGAAATTGAATGTGTTTCAATTAAGGCTGGCTGACCATGTTTTGAAGTTTGACCCTTTCCTCAAGTTTCAACTTCTGGCATTTCCCTATTACAAATAGCTTTCACATATCAATCAATCCATTCAATACAATTTCCATTCTTTCAGAAACACAAAAAAGTAACACCATGCAAACATCTGATTACCAATATTCTTCAAGATATACTAGCATAACACTTGTTTTCTTGATCTGCCTATTTGGCTTTGCATCCTCCCAAAATCCATTTACAGACACACTCAGTCAAGGGGACTCAGTAACCTTCAATTCTCAGCTTGTTTCATCTGGCAGGAACTTTACCTTGGGATTTTACACCCCGGATCGTACCAACAACAGTTATGTCGCGATATGGTACACCGATGCTCCTTCTACGTCCTTTCCTGTCTGGATTGGCAACAGGAACAATCCTGTTCCCAACAATTCCACTCCCAACATGTCGATAAGCAACACTGGCAGCTTGGTCATAAACTATGGAAGCGGAGAAAATCCTATTGAGCTGTACACGGGAGAAGGATCGACACAGAACGTGTCTGCCACTCTGTTAGAGTCTGGGAACTTTGTTCTGAGACAGGTTACAACTGATGGTAGTGAAGTCGTCTTGTGGCAAAGTTTTGACTATCCGACGGATACCCTTCTTCCAGGGATGAGATTAGGTATCAATCACAGAACTGGAAGAAATTGGACCCTCACTTCCTGGTTTGGGGAAAATAATCCAGCTTCTGGAGCTTTTACACTTGAGTGGGATTTCACCACAAATAGACTATTAGTCAGGCGACGGAGCGTGGTTTACTGGACAAGTGGCGAAATGAGAGACCATAATGTGGAACCCGGAAATCTGAGAGTAAGGGAGTTTGTGAATATGCAACCGCCTGATCCCTGGAACTGGAACTACAATTTCACAAACATCACGAGCAGCGATGAGCAATACTTCATATATTCACTACTAATAGTTCCAGACAATACTCCTGATTTCAGAGCCGTCGTTTCAGGATGGAGGCTGGAATATCTGGGTGATATACGTGACTATCGCCGTGACGGTCTGCAGTTGGGGTTAGCTCTAGTCAGTACTTGTTATGGTTACAACACCACGCAGGGCTGTGAATTAAGGGCACAACCCACCTGCAATGATCGCCGGCAGAGTTTTGAGCTGCGAGCTGGGGGCTTTGGGCCTGTTAATGGAAGATCTCCTGATACAATTTATGATAATAGCACAACCATCAGTCTGAGTGACTGCAGGGAATTGTGCTGGAATGACTGCGAATGCGCTGGGTTTTGGGACTTGGAATCTGGGTGCGTGCGCTATAGAGGCAGAAATTTGAGGTTTGAGCAGAGTCTTGATGGCACTACTAATGCTAATAGGATATATGTTCTTCAATCAAGAGCTCCAAATAACAGTAAGTTTCATGTATTTTCATAATGAAACGCCATTCTGTGATTAATCTGTTAGCTAAATAGTAGAGTGGTTGACATATATAGTACTTATCCTAGCTAGTAGTAATATAGTATGGAGTATTCTGAATGCATATAATTCTGAGTGATTTTGTGCAACTTGTTTTAAGAGTTCTTAAATCATATTTTCCTTCTGTCAGTGAAGTAATTAGAATTCCTGCCTGGTCATTTCACATGCAAAAAATATAGTCTTAACTCTTTAAGTGGTCTGAGACACACCCATATTGAGGTCTATATATATTTCCATCAAGAGTCATTATATAGTGTGTAGCGAGCAATTGTCAACGTAAAGATGTATAGCTTATTATGTTGAGAGCTAATGAGGATACCTGTATATAGTTTCTCGCTGGATAACTTTGCAAATGTTCAATGACAGGATCAAGGACACCGCTAGAGATTATTATACCTGTATATAGTGTGTAGCGAGCAATTGTCAACGTAAAGATGTATAGCTTATTATGTTGAGAGCTAATGAGGATACCTGTATATAGTTTCTCGCTGGATAACTTTGCAAATGTTCAATGACAGGATCAAGGACACCGCTAGAGATTATTATACCTGTAGTAGTTGGAACACTGCTGCTGATTCTCATTGTAGCTCTGATTCTTCTCCGAAGATTTAAACGAAGTACAGTCTGTTTATTTGATAAGATTCCAACATTTCATATTATTATCTTTCATTGACACTCTTGTGTAATGATTTAAATGATCTTATAGGGAAACAGGAGGAAGACATGCATGAACTGCTAACACTTGAAGGATACACGGATGCATATGAGCCTGAAAATGGAGGAACCAAGGGTCATGACCTTAGACTTTTTTCATATGCATCAATTGTTTCTGCCACACACAACTTCTCCTCTGACCATAAACTGGGTGAGGGTGGTTTTGGCCCTGTTTATAAGGTAATAGAAACTTCTTTGACTGGTTATAACTTGTAAGTAATGAGAATTTGCTCTATGAAGAACTTTGTGTTTCTTGTTATATACTTGTACTACCTCTATACCATTTTCAGTTATATCTGAAGAGTGAAGATAATTTAAACGTAACAAAGACATAACTTGTGTGATCAATGCAGCATAATGTTCATATCTAGTTGGCATTATCCTCCGTCATCGTTTTTGCAATGTTCTAAAATCAATGCGGTTGTTTGTTTATCCAGTGGTTGATCGATGTTTACTTCTGCACGATTCTTGTGCTCATTTTTACAGGGTCGGACACCTGAAGGGCATGAAATAGCAGTGAAACTGCTATCACGGAGTTCTGGACAAGGACTGCTTGAGTTTAAGACCGAGCTGATACTGATTTCTAAACTACAACATGTGAACCTTGTTAAGCTGGTGGGTTTCAGTGTGCATGGAGAGGATAAAATGATAGTCTATGAGTACATGCCAAATAAAAGTCTGGATTTCTTTCTTTTTGGTAAGTCACTTTAGCATCTATTTCCGCGATTAATAGCCAACATTAATGTCTATGATTTAACTTGGGAGCTACTTAAATTTACCTATGTGAGTTTTATTGCTACAGACCAGTCAAAGAGAGAGAAATTAGATTGGGGTAGGCGGTTCAACATTATTGAGGGAATTTCTCAAGGACTACTCTACCTTCACAAGTACTCTCGATTCAGCATAGTTCACCGAGATATGAAGTGTAGCAACATATTACTCGACGAGAACTTGAATCCCAAGATTGCTGATTTTGGTCTTGCAAGAATCTTCAAACAAGACACAGATGAGGCGAACACAAACAGACGTGTTGGGACATAGTAAGTAACAATTTCCTGATATATGATCAATACATGATACTGGTGATTTCTTAAGATTTTGTATATTGAGAATCAATCAAATGTTCTGTAGTGGTTACATGGCCCCTGAGTACGCGATGCAAGGCATATTTTCGTTCAAATCAGATATCTACAGCTTTGGAGTTCTAGTTCCTGAAATTGTGAGTGGTCGAAAAAACAGTAGTTTCCATCACATTGAAGGCCCATTAAATCTGGTGGAATATGTAAGTTATTTGTGTTACTACAGAAAGTTAGTTCATTGCCTATTTTCCCTGGTAAGTGTGCTAGTTTAGAAGTTAATGTGTAACCTGTGTATTGAATTTGCTGTAGGCCTGGGAGCTTTGGTGCAAGGACTCTGCTCAAGAGCTGATGGATCCAATTTTAACGTGTTCATGCAAAACCGACCAATTGCAGAGATGTATTAATATCGCACTTCTGTGTGTTGAAAATCGTGCAATTGATCGGCCTAGCATAGAAGATGTTTTGTTGATGTTAAAAAATGAAACGACAACTTTGCCGCTTCCAAAAAATCCATCATTTATAACAAGAAATAGTGTGGTTGCAGAACTAGGAAAGACGACCGGGGACATGCCATCAATGAATGAGGTCTCAATTTCTGAAATGACAGGAAGATAATGAATGCACTAGACAATTAGGCCTTTCTTGATAGTTTGTCATGTTAGATCTAAGTCACAAAGAGATGTTCCTAGGAATACATTTTAGAATGATTGTCTTTTTAAATAATCTTTTAGATCAGTAAATTCGATTTGTTTACATTAGTGAAACAATACAAGGTGATCTTATAATATCTGTAAATTGTTTTGTTCATTTATGTTTTAACTTCTTCCACACTAATGCATGCACATCAATTCCTCATCTATGATTTGAATTCTGACTTTTCACAACAAAAACAATCTGAAGTATTCATTGTAAAAGGACATGGTATTTGACTATTTGCTAGGTTGATTTTTATACTTTCTGTTTTTGTTTCTTTGCAGCATATTAAGCTGCATGTGAAACTTAATTTATGCAGTTGAAGTGGACTATTTTTCAATAAACATATGAATTTTACTTTGACTAATATATATTCATCTTACCCTCGAGGCTTTTTGCTTATATGCTGCTGATAGTGAGGTGTGGGATAGGACGTTAAATGTGTTTTAATTAAGTGTTGGCTGATCATGTTTTGAAGTTTGACCCTTTCAAGTTAGCAAAATGGATAATGCTTTGAAGTTTCAACTACTGCCATTTCCCTTTTACAAATAGGTTTCACATATCAATCCATTGAAAACAAATTTCCATTCTTTCATAAAGACAAAAAAGTAACATCATTAATCATCATGCAATCATCTGATTATCAATATTCTTCAAGATGTAGTAGCATAACACTTGTTCTCTTGATTTGCCTATTTGACTTTGCATCCTCCCAAAATCCATTGCCTGCAGACACACTCAGGCAAGGGGACTCACTAATCTTCAATTCTCAGCTTGTTTCATCTGGCAGGAACTTTATGGGATTTTACACACCGGATCGTACCAACGACAGTTATGTCGCGATATGGTACACCGATACTCCTTTTACGTCCATTCCTGTCTGGATTGGCAACAGGAACAATCCTGTTCCCAACAATTCCACTCCCAACATGTCGATAAGCAACACTGGTAGCTTGGTCATAAACTATGGAAGCGGAGAAAATCCTATCGACCTGTACACAGGTGACGGATCGGCCAGGAATGTGTCTGCCACTCTGTTGGAATCTGGGAACTTTGTTCTGAGACAGGTTGCCATGGACGGTAGTGAAGTCGTCTTGTGGCAAAGTTTTGACTATCCGATGGATACCCTTCTTCCAGGGATGAGATTAGGTGTCAATCGCAGGACAGGAAGAAATTGGACCCTCACTTCCTGGTTTGGGGTAAATAATCCAGCGTCTGGAGCTTATTCGCTTGAGTGGGATTTCACCACAAATAGACTATTAATCAGGCGACGGGGTGTGGTTTACTGGACAAGCGGAGAAATGAGAGACTATAATGTGGAAGTGGAAGCCAGCAATCTGAGAGTAAGGGAGTTTGTGAATATTCAACCGCCTGATCCCAACAACTGGAACTTCAATTTCACAAACGTCACGAGCAGCGATGAGGAATACTTCATATATTCACTACTAATAGTTCCCGGCATTACTCCTGATTCCAGAGTTGTCGTTTCGGGGTGGAGGCTGGAATATCTGGGTCATATGCGTGACTATCGTCGTGACGGCTGGTCCCCATTAGCACTAGTCAGTACTTGTTATGGTTATCACACCGAGCAGGGCTGTGAATTAAGAGAACAACCCATGTGCAACGATCGCCGCCAGAGTTTTGAGCTAAGATTTGGGTTCTTTAGCCCAGATCCTACTATAAATGATGATAATAGCTCAACCATCAGTTTGAGTGACTGCAGAGAATTGTGCTGGAATGACTGCGAATGTGCTGGATTTCTGGAACAAAGTTCTGGGTGCTGGCGCTATAGAGGCAGAAATTTGAGTTTTGAGCAGAGAATTGATGACACTACTAATGCTATGAGGATATATGTTCTTCAATTAGGATCTCCAAATAACAGTAAGTTTCATCACTTTCATGTAGTATTTCGTTATCAAAAGCTATTCTGTGATTATTAATCTGTAGCTAAACAGTAGACATAGTAATATATTTTCCTTCTGTCAGTGAACTAATTATAGAATTCCTGCCTGGTCATTTCACATGCAAAAATATTGTCTCAAGTGGTCTGAAACACACCCATATTGAGGTCCATATATATTTGCAGGCTGCAGCAAGAATCATTATAGTGTGTAGCGAGCAATTGTTAACGTAAAGACGTGTAGCTTATTATGTTGAGAGCTAATGAGGATGCCTGTATATAGTTTATCGCTGTATAACTTTGCAAATGCTGAATGACAGGATCAAGGACACCGCTAGAGATTATTATACCTGTAGTAGTTGGAACGCTGCTGCTGATTCTCATTGTAGCTCTGATTCTTCTCCGAAGATTTAAACGAAGTACAATCTGTTCATTTTGATGAGATTCCAACATTTCTTATATTATCTTTCATTGACATTCTTGTGAAATGATTTGAATGATCTTATAGGGAAACAGAAGAAAGACATGCATGAACTGCTAACACTTGAAGGATAGACGGATGCATACGAGCCTGAAAACGGAGGAACCAAGGGTCATGACCTTAGACTTTTTTCATATGCATCGATTGTTTCTGCCACACACAACTTCTCCTCTGCCCATAAACTGGGTGAGGGTGGTTTTGGCCCTGTTTATAAGGTAATAGAAACTCCTTTGATTGGTCATAACTTGTAAGTTATGAGAATTTGCTCTATGAAGAACTTTGGCATTACCCTTTGTCATTGTTGCAATGTTCTAAAACCTATGCATGCGGTGTTTGTTTCTCCATGTTAACTTCTGCAAGATGCATGTGTTCATTTTTTACAGGGTTGGACACCTGAAGGGCATGAAATAGCAGTGAAGCTGCTATCACGGAGCTCTGGACAAGGACTGCTCGAGTTTAAGACCGAGCTCATACTAATTTCTAAACTACAACATGTGAACCTTGTTAAGCTGGTGGGTTTCAGTGTACATAGTGACGATAAAATGATAGTCTATGAATACATGCCAAATAAAAGTCTGGATTTCTTTCTTTTTGGTAAGTCACTGTAGCATCTACTTCCGCTTTTATTAGCCAACATTAATGTCTACGATTTAACTTGGGAGCTACTTAAATTTACTTTTGTGAGTTTTATTGCTACAGACCAGTCTAAGAGAGAACAATTGGACTGGGGTAGGCGGTTCAACATTATTGAGGGAATTGCTCAAGGACTACTCTACCTTCACAAGTACTCTCGATTGAGCATAGTTCATCGAGATTTGAAGTGTAGCAACATATTACTCGATGAGAACTTGAATCCCAAGATTGCTGATTTTGGTCTTGCAAGAATCTTCAAACAAGACACAGATGAGTCGAATACAAACAGACGCGTCGGGACATAGTAAGTAACAATTTCCTGATAATCAATACATGATACTGGTGACTTTTTAAGATTTTGTATATTGAGAATCAATTAAATGTTCTGTAGTGGTTACATGGCCCCTGAGTACGCGATGCAGGGTATATTTTCGTTCAAATCAGATATCTACAGCTTTGGAGTTCTAGTTCTTGAAATTGTGAGTGGTCGAAAAAACAGTAGTTTCCATCACACTGAAGGCCCAATAAATCTGGTGGAATATGTAAGTTATTAGTGTTACTATATATAGAAAGTTGGTCCATTACCCTGGTAAGTGTGCTAGTTTAGAAGTTAATTTGTAACATGTGCATTGAATTTGCTATAGACCTGGGAGCTTTGGTGCAAGGACTCTGCTCAAGAGCTGATGGATCCAATTTTAACTCGTTCATGCAAAACCGATCAACTGCAGAGTTGTGTTAACATCGCACTTCTGTGTGTTGAAAATCGTGCAATTGATCGGCCTAGCATCGAAGATGTTTTGTTGATGTTAAAAAATAAAACAACAACTTTGCCGCTTCCAAAAAATCCATCATTCATCACAAGAAATAGTGTGGTTGCAGAACTAGGAAAGACGACCGGGGACATGCCATCAATGAATGAGGTCTCAATTTCTGAAATGACAGGAAGATAGATAATGCACTAGGCAATTAGGCCTTTCTTGATAGATAGTTAGATCCATGTTACAAAGATATTCTTTTAGAATGATTGTTCTTACATTATCATTCTTGTATAAATGATTTGAATGATCTGATAGCTAGGGAAACATGCATGAACTGCAAACACTTAAAGGATACACGGATGCATATGAGCCTCAAAACGGAGGAACCAAGGGTCTCCTGACCTTAGACTTTTTTCATATGCATCAATTGTTGTGGCCACACACAACTTCTCATCCAACTATAAACTGGGCGAGGGTGGTTTTGGCCCTGTTTATAAGGTAATACAAACTTCTTTGATTGGTTATAATTTGTAAGTTATGAGAATTTTTGCTATATGAAGAACTTTGTGTTGCTTGTTATATACTTAATATACCTCTATATTAATCTACCTCTATACCATTTTCATTTATATCTGAAGAGTGAAGATCAATTTAACAAAGACAGAACTTAAAATTTATTTTTGTGAGATTTATTGCTACAGAACAGTCTGAGAAGGAGACGTTGGATGTTAGAGGTAGGCGGGAGTTGGTGTTTCATGGGTTCTGACCGACTAGGTGGAGATTGAGGATTAAGGTGGTGATGGCGTCGCACTGGCTTCATATCCGGGTGCTGGCGGTTGTGGTAGTGTTTCTATTGGTGGCGGTTTGGGTGAATAGGTTTTCTAAGATTCGTGTCGGTTTTGGCACCTCTGAAGTTGGAGTACAGGAATACTCAGTTTGGTATCGGTTTGGAAGATCGAAAGTTGGAGAATTGGTTTCTTGATCAAGATTGGAAGGTGTGGTTTGCTTTTGGATTTGAACAGTTGTTGTTTTCTGGTGGTGGAACGTGGTGTAGTCGGTGGTGGTCGAGACACTGCCGGAGTTTGAGTTGGTTGAATTTGTGGTGAAGGTGGTTGCATTTTGGGAACCTGCCGTGGAAGAGGTTGAGGGATGTGGTACCGATGTTGGTATTGTCATTTTCACGTATTTAGAGTTTTAGTCATGTTTTTCAAGAAGCAAAAATCAAAGGGAAGTCAAGCTTTGGAAAGGTTTTGGTGGTTGTGGGACGAACTTTGTTTCGTCGAGGTTTAGATGTTTGAGGGACAAACTTGGAGTCGTCGAGGTTGAGGGACGATCTTGGATTCGTCGAGGTTTAGGTGGTTGAGGGACGAACTTGGATTCGTCGAGGTTTAGTGTTGGTAGGGTGATGAAGGTGTTGGTATCGCGTTAAGCGTCGTAAAAGATGTTGGTCAAGCTTACCTTTGTAATTGTATGCGAGCAAGCATCACTTATGTTCTTTCTTTTATTTAATGCAAATAAAAGTTTTAGCCGTTTAAAAAAAAACACAATCTAAAAACTAAAATCAGTAACATTGATATTTAAAACAATAATAGTGGTTCTTAAAAGTTAATACTATAAGTCTATATAAGAATGGATTTTAAAACTATAATAAAAAAAATATACAACTGAAACTAAACCATAACACTTCTTAAAACTATAAGAAAGTATTTGAAAAAAATCGTTCAGCTTAACCACAATTAACAGTTTAACACGGATAGCTGTGAAAAATATTATCTAATTAATTGACTCGTAAGGTTTCAGTTTGAACTTTTAAACATGGAAAGTTTTCTAATTATGGAAAAAGTATATGTATATGATAAGATTAGCTTATAAATTAAGCACGGATATGTAGCTATAGCTCTACGTAACTCTATATATATATATATGGCTAGCTTGTTATTATAATTATCTATACAATATATATATGGCTAGCTTGTTATTATAATTATCTATACAATATATTCTGCTCTCTCTCAGGCTCTCATCAGCTCAGATACTACGTACTATCTCCGATCCCTCCTCCAGGCTCCAACAACAATAATGGCCGATCAAGTTGAACTCATGTTGGAACAACATGATGCGAAGCCCACAATAGTCAATATCGTCTCAACCGTGAATCTCAATTGCAAACTTGACCTCTTCAAGATTGCTTCGCTCGCTCGCAACGCAGAGTACAACCCCAAGCGTTTCTCAGCTGTCATCATGAGGATTCGACAACCCAAGACCACCGCCTTGATCTTCTCTACTGGAAAGATGGTGTGCACTGGGGCTAAGACCGAAGCCGATTCAAAACTGGCCGCACAGAAATATGCAAGGATTCTCCAGAAACTAGGGTTCAACGTAGCCTTCAAGGACTTCAAGATTCAGAACATTGTGGGATCTGCAGATATGGAGTTTCCTCTCCAGCTCGAGCGTCTTCACGTTGCTCATGCTGCTTTCGCAACCTATGAACCGGAGCTATTCCCCGGATTGATATACAAGATGAAGAAACCAAGGATTTCGATGCTGTTATTTCTATCGGGGAAGATGGTCATCACTGGAGCTAAGTTTACCCAAGAAATAGACACGGCGTTCGCAAACATATACCCTGTTCTTGAGCAGTTTCGCAAAATTGTACGCAGCTAATAAATCAATTACTAGTTATGTTCTTCATTCTCTTATTTGTAATCATTGGGGTATGCCTGCCCCTCTTAGTTTGTATTAAATCTTTGAACGAAAGAGATACAAATTCAATTCTTTCAAGAAAATCTATCCAAGTTCAAATAGCTTCATTGTTTAAAGAATGAGAATATGAAATCCTGATCCTCACTATGTAATCTGTTTAATTTTTTTGATGTTATTAAGAAATTAAATCTACTCTTGTTCTGTAATAAAGTTTCATGTTACATAGTTTAATTATGTGATGTTTCTGGATCAGCAATTCACCTGGGGGAAATCCATCCCATTGCCATGCAACAATTCCAGACTCAATATGGCAATAAGCCAAGGGTGTCATGGTATTATTAATTCAATCTAGTATTTTGATTTAATTGAACGTTTTTTACAGCCGGTGATTGGATGATTCTTCTGCTCCTCTACATGTACTATTTACTAATTGAATTTTGCTAGCTACAGGAGCGCTTCCTAGTTATTCGTGTTGAATGTAGACAAAGTTATTCCAAGGGCGCTATGGGGAATTCCGCGCTATGGTGGTGATTTGAATTGATAAAGATTAAAACTGGCAAGTTATGGCGGGAAAGGTAGTTAGTTGGCGGATGAAGCAAAGTCTGTCTTGGGTGTAATTTCGTTCATTCCACATTAAATATGGCAAGCTTCACTCTGTCTTTGCCAAGAGGGTTGGTTTTCTTTCCATCCTATTTGGCCGGTCGAGTCCATTCTTCTTGCTCCGGTTTGCTACCAGACCGGACCAGTCAGTCTCTCTTTTCTCTCTGTTTGATTTGCCTAAATTTATTTATTTTATTTTTTTTCTTGATTGATGAATAACACTTAAAAAATTCGTTTGATGGTGTAGATTATAGATGACGCTAGCTAGTAAGTAATTTTGGGATAAACAAGGCATATCAAAGATTTGTTATCTTTATATGATGAATCATAGATATTGTGGTTCCAAATGTTTGATGAATTGTCTCAATGAATTTGT
The DNA here is from genome assembly GCA_028274465.1 of Plantago ovata. Lineage (NCBI taxonomy): Eukaryota > Viridiplantae > Streptophyta > Magnoliopsida > Lamiales > Plantaginaceae > Plantago > Plantago ovata. Next base: position 21,503,353 of record CM051455.1, on the reverse strand, counting down.
TCGCTTTTAACTTCTTATTCTGTTTTTAATAATTTATTTATTGTAAAAAACACTTAAATTTCTTCTGTTGTATGGTTCATTCATATGAAACAAAAGTATGATGAATTGGTGATGAATCTAATGGACGAAGATGGTGGTAATTTGTTGATCTTTTATACATCTCTGCCTAGTTTTTTTTTCGGTTTTGTTTTCCTCCTTAGAGATATTATTAAGAGGTAGTATGTGGTTAATTCTTGATGAAGCTTGATATACACTAGTACTATTATTTGATGATCACCGATCTTCTATCCAACTTGTTCTGTGCATATTTGCCTCATTACCATTCTGTATCCCCAGGTTTCATACTCTCAACCAAGGGAACACACTAAACTCGACGACTTCTCAACTAGTTTCTTCCTGGAAGAGGTTTACTTTGGGATGAAACCTATATGTACGTCGCAATATGGTACACGAATCAATTTTATTGTGAGCAACGATGAGAAGTTCTTCATGTTTTCAGTACCTGATAATGATACTGGTTTAAGATTGGAGGCTAGAATATGAGAACGGAAATATAATTGACGGTATGGGGAACTCAATAGAATCTGTCAATCCTTGTTCTGGTTACAACATCGTTAATCATACGGGCTGTCAATTGCCGCAACAACCAGAATGCAGAAACCACCAGCAGACTTTTCTCAGGAGATCTAGGTACTTCGGTAATGGTGTGGATTCTCCACATGAACCAAATTCAGTTTAAAGCAACTTATCTAGCATAAGTGACTGCAGATTGAGAATCTTGCTGGAATGACTGTGAATGTGTTGGGTTTGCAGACTATGCAGAAAGTGTATACTGGAGAGGGAGAGATCTGACATTTCAACAAAATCTTGAGGGCAGTTCACCTTTAGTGTATGTTCTTGACCCTTATGGTCGGATCTTCAAGTAATTCTCCTTTAGTGTACAGTCCTGCGCTTCATCTATAAATAATATGGTAGACCTCCTTCAATGTTTTTCTGCTAATAGCCTAATAGTTATAATCAATGCATGATCAAGATTGCCGCTATGGATAATTGTTACTGTAGTTATCGCAGCACTGCTACTTCTGGTTGCCACAGCACTGATCCTCACGCGAAGATCTAAAAGAAGTATTATAATCCGACCATTTATTGAGATTTTGACTAGCTAAATGTTCCTCGTGACAATTTGCTTATTGATCTGACAGGAAAAAGGAAAGACAAGATGAAGGAATTGGTGACACTTGAAGGATACACAGAAGCATATCAGGAAGAAGGAGGTGCCAATTCCCATGACCTTACGATGTTTACATATTCATCAATTATTGCTGCTACAAGCAACTTTTCTGAAGAATATAAACTTGGTGAGGGTGGTTTTGGCCCTGTTTATAAGGTACGTGAAGCTATTTCATATGAGATTATTAGTGGCGCTATTGCATGTTATACTGTATAAAACATTAAAACTCGAAGTTTTTTTTGTGCCTTGGTATAGATGATTTCTGCAAAATATTACAATTTCTAAAACACATTTTTACATGGAAGACATGAATTGAGTTTGAGTTAATCAGCTGAAAAGATAGCCCAAAACTTTCACACTGAATGTTATCTACTGTTCAGTATCGAAATCCAGAACAGATGTTCACATTAGCAAGTTGTGTGTGTATGTATACATTCTCACAGGGTAAAACAACTGAAGGGCATGAAATAGCTGTGAAGCTGCTATCACGAAGTTCAGGGCAAGGACTGCTCGATCGAGTTTAAGACTGAGCTCATACTAATTTCCAAACTACAACACGTGAATCTTGTTAAGCTGGTGGGAATGTGGGATTATGTATGCACGGAGAAGACAAAATGATAGTCTATGAATACATGCCAAATAAAAGTCTGGACTTGTTTCCTTTTGGTAAGTCACACTGGATCCAAATGTGGAATATGTAGTTCTAGCATGTTTTTTATTTTGTGAGTTATATATATTGCTACAGATCAGTCTAGGAGAGCACAATTAGATTGGGATACACGTCTCGTTTCAACTTTCAACATTATTCAAGGAATTGCTCAAGGACTACTCTACCTTCACGAGTTCTCTCGATTGAGTATAGTTCACAGGAGTGTAGCAACATATTACTTGATGAGAACTTCAATCCAAAAAATTCTGATTTCGGTCTTGCAAGAATCTTTAAACATGAAACCGATGAGGCAAATACAAATAACACATGAACAGAACAATTGTGAAACTATTAATGATGTTGATGCCATACCATTCATTAATTATTATAAAGATATAATGTTCTTACAGAATCAAATCTTTTAATTTGAAGTGGTCACATGGCCCCTGACCCTGAGTATGCAATGCAAGGCATATTTTCGTTCAAAAAATCAGATGTCTACAGTTCCGGAGTTCTAGTGCTTGAGATTCTTAGTGGTCTTAAAAACAGTAGTTTCCATCACATTGAAGGTCCGCTAAATCTGGTTGAACAAGTAAGTTATAACGCATAAGATAATCTTAATATTTGCCAGTGTCATTTTTATCAGGTGTAACAGGTTTTTTTTTGTTTTTTTAAAGACATGGGAGCTTTGGAGCAAGGATTCGTACTCCAGAACTCATGGATCCAACAATGTGGTACAATTGCAACAATGTGTTAATATCGGGCACCTTGCAGCCTATCGACTCAAGATGAAGGGCGCTTTATCCATGTTGAAAGGCGAAGTGATATCTTTGCCAGCTCTCCAGAACCCAGCGTTTATCACAAGAAACAACGTGGTCGAAGAACTAGGAAAGAGAGAAGCTATCATCATCAGCAAATGAAGTCTCAATTTCTGAATTAGCTGGAAGATAATGCAAGAGGTGAGAACTACTTTTTTCTCCTGTGAGTGTTGAGTTGAGTTAAAGTTCCATAAGTAGATAAGAGTGCACTTGTGTACTTGGATCATGAACTCTTTTCTTTTTTATCATAATGTTTGAAAAAAGACAGGCAAAATGGCTTCAGAAAACTTCACGAGAGTGACTTGGTCTAGTCCGCAATCTCCTGCTGTTTATATGGAACAAATATACTTATTGTATAGCTGCATACTTGCATACTTTCGGTGCAGCAGTGTATACACATAAGTACATCCATATATACCTCAATTGTTCCAGATTTTTGTAACACAGAAAAATTAATAATGGACCTGAAGGCCAGGAAAGCTAATACTATTGTAATGGTTAAATGCAACAGAGAAGCACAATGAGCACTTGTGTGGTACAATATTCATTCAACAATGATGACTGTCACATACCCACTACAATAATCGTAGTGAAAGAGTCAAAAACTCCTTTTATGCCACTGAGTATATATTACTACTAACTAAGTAAATAGTACTTCAATTATAATAATCTATACTTAAGTCACGTAAAATGCGTGTACCTTGTACCTTCTCTATGCTTTTCCGCCCTAAGTGTGTGTTTCTGCGCTTTCATAAGTACTTCATTACTTTTTTTATTTGTGTGTAATCAATATTAAAATTTATGATATAAAATGTGCGGTTAATATTTCACATATGAGTCTTAAATTTTCTATTAGAAGGTGTCTCACCGGTTAACCATCCGGCATCTAAACAAAAGGGTTGTAGTGCTACTGAAACATCATAATGGAGAATTAGTCTTTATTTAACCTTAGTTTCTTATGGAATCGGCAACTGTATGTATTAAATTTTAAAACTTTATTTACTTGATTCAAATACTTTACGAAATGTAAAAATACATTTTAGTCTTGTATTTCGTTGAACAAAACCATACATTACTTCAAGGATTATAGCATCATTGCAAGTTACAACAGTTTAAAATTATAACTCTACGAAGAATCTTAATAAATAGAGATATAATCGATGCCAATTACATATGCAAGTAATGCAGGCACTTATTAAAGATGACTAATAATTTGATTTTGTTCTAGACAAAACGTACACTAAATGGAACTTCAAACAAAAACATTCACAAATTTTTACAACTATTCTCTACTTATGCAAACAATTTATCTTCAAGTCTTGAACACACTGAGAAACATTGTTCAAGAGCATAATACTACTGGCATTAAAGTAGTGATAGAAACATTTGTTGGATTGGGTATGAATTGGAGGGAGGGTGGGGGCCTGGGGCCCGGTGGACAGTAGGAAATTGACCAATTTTTGAAAAGGGAGTAAAATTTGGGTGGTTTGTATTGGATTCACTCACTCTCACCTGGGGGGCGTGTCTGTCTGTTATGATATTTACCGCAAGTTGTACGTACCTTTTGCACTCAGAATGGCCAGATAGTACATGCATGTTCTGCAGCAGGAGCAACAGCAGAATGAATACAATACACCACCACACACTTAAACACATTCATTTCATTACTCATTACATTAGCCGGTTGATTTTATTTAAAATTTGACATTTAAAAGATAGGAGTATGAATCAAAGTAGTAAAGGGAAAATTAAAGTCTTTACTATAATGAATTGAAGAGGAGTCACATGTTAGCATTTGAAATTCGAAAACGATCAATTCGAGGGAACATGGCCAAGTAAAGTAAAAACAGAGAAAGTTATGGGACACACCTCCCAATTGTTTTCTTGCTTTATCAACAGCCAATCCATTTAAAACTCACTAATCTGTTCTTCATTCTTTATCAAGGAGGGTTATTTCACCCCCTTTCTTTTTTCAAAGGAAAAGAGACCCACAAGGAATTGGACTATTTTGAGTTTAATACAAAGGCCAACAATAATGGTGGTGGTTTCCAAGGTCCCTCACTTTCCCCGCTCATAAATTCACTATACTCTATAGTCTATACATATATTGGGTTATTTTTACTTGGAATCATTTTGGATCATCATCTACATACTACACTCTCTATACGTTTTCTTTTTTAATTTTAAAATTAACTATTTTATTTTATTCATACTTCTACCTACTCATCACACCTTGTAATATGTAAATATCACACGTTAATGAAATCACCTTATAATATGTAACTCTCACACGTTAATATACTCCCTCCATACCTTTACCTTACCGGTTGATGTTCAACTCTTACAACCTGCACTTCTACCAATATAATGCCTGATTGTTCCGGTGACACTTTGGTTCCACAAAACGACATATTTTATTTCAATGCACTTTATACCCACTCATGCCCATATGTGAAAACTTTAGGCTAATTCGCAACCCATTAGTTGTAGTAGTAGTAGGAAGTATCTAAAAGTTTTATTTACTTTTGGGTAAGTCAGTATTTGTGGATAAATAGACACGTTCTAACTAATCTATAAAACTTATCCGCAGAGATAAAACGTTAGTATATTAAATTTTGCTTTCACAAATTTATAGGTTAGAGAAGTAGTTATCAAAGTTTGTGTCTCGTTAACTCGGGGCGTTAACTCGTATATAAGCATTGCAGGGCCATGTCCATAATTATCATCGTTTGATTTGCGTTGATTGAAATAGATATTTCCCGAAACCTTGATCTGATTCTTTCTTTCCCTTATTCAATGTTCAACGCTCAAAGATTTTCTATCGTTGGTAACCACCAATCTTCCATTTATATGTATGAAGGACGTCCAGCTTTCATGCTTTATAACCACGATAGGGCGATGAACACACTAGCCTAGCTAGTAGCTAATGTGTTTGATTAGTCTAATTTGCTTCTTGACAAAGTTACTAAATAGTATAAATACTAAGTACACTCTACTTTAATTTAATTCATTTTTTTTCTCTATTAATGAATTAAGAAAGTAATCTTACTTATTATCCCTCGTTCAGAATCTGGAAATGATTTAGAGGGACTTTTTCTGTGTCTTTGGCGTTTCTCTTGGCACCTTTCTGCCGTTGGTTGCAGAGTTTTTAAATTACTTTCCCCCCTCCTTTCAAATTAAAATTACACAATAATCCTTTTTCTTCTTTTTCCGCATGACATCCAAGCTACTTTGCCAATTTATTTACTCTCATCCTTATCTAAAGAGGCACTGTAGCTTCTACTAATATTAAAATGTTAATTGCTCTGTTTTTCTTTCTTCCCTTTACTTTTACAAAAGGGGTTGCCACATTACCCCCTTTAACTTTTAATAGTTGGTTGATTCGCCGGAATCTATGGAATTATTGGATATATTATTCATCTTAAACCTTGAATGTTATATTAACAATTGTTTGTTTTGAACAATATATGTAAGTGAAATCATTAGTTTAAATTTAATTTAAATCAAATCATTCAATCCAGTTCAAATTTAATTAATTTAAATTATATTTTAAAGAAGTTCAATTCAGAAAATTTTAAGAGAATTAAATAGTTTTACTGTTATACAATTAGTCAACGCCTGGATGAAACCATACAATTGTAATTTCACTGCTACAACTCCTTACCAAAGCACCACTTTATGACTATTAAACAGTCTTAGTTGATTTTCAAACAAAATATTTAGATTTTTCTTCGATTAGGTACCATACTTCTCAACATTTTCAAATATTACTAGTATTGTAATTCTAAATGAGCTTTTATACTTAAAGGCAAGGGCACAACGTTACACAAAAATAGAATCGTAAATATTATATACTATGATAATAGTACTTATTAAGAACCTGAAATATTAATATTGACGACAGGGGCGGATACATGATTTGAAAGTCAATAATATTATTTATGAAAAAGAAATCTAAGTTATAGAGGAAGTCGGATATCCTATAATGTCCGTCACTAATTTCTCCCATGATTGATGATCGCAATAATAAAATGATCCGAAATGTCTAAGAAATTCATATTTCAAGGGGATTGAAACATAGTATGCCGAACCAAGATATCGATCGATGCCCACCCAGCCCATAAATAAAATATGGTAAACAGTAGTAGTAGTAGTATTATAAACCCTAGGGAACATACAAAAGGAAAAACAAAATCAAGGGTTATTTAAGTCATTGTACCCGAGACCTTTTCTTTTATCTCCTCGAGACTTTCCCGACCAGCTGTGTGACACGTTACTTTACCCTACAACGGTACAAAAACTACCAAACCCAGTCATTTTTTAATTCAAGTCCTTCTCTTTTCCTTTCTTTACCCTTTAAGTCCTTCTGTTTTACTTTATATTTTTCAAATAGGTCCCTCAAGTCATGATAATCAAATGCTAATGCAAGGGTACTACTTTCCACACTTGCACACTCTTTTTACTCCTTCCAAACCAAACCCCAACTACACACTCACACTCTCCATTATTACATTACAACACTACTATTTCCAAGCTCCATGCTTGCTTATTACCAACACAACAAAATACTCCTACTCTGAACTCAAAACCAAGAAAAACACTGCTCTGTAAAACCAAGAAAAATGGCAGAAATCACTTCACAGATGGCCGCTCAGGCTAACCGAGGAGGAGGAGAGCCAAACAGAGCCTTCGGAGATAAACCAACAAAGGCTGAAGCCTCTGTTTGGTACCTGTACGGCTTTTGTTCCTACTTTGTGCACACTGTTCTCATTCCTGTTGTCTTTCCGCTTATTATCAGCCAAACAGTGTCTAGTATGGTTGAGCCTACTCAAGGCTGGCTGAAGACCTACAAAGATCTGAAATGTAGCCACAGTGAAATGCAACTGTAAGTTCTCCTCCACTGTTTTTTTTTTTTTTACTTAACATTTTTGCTTTTTCTCACTAGTTCTGTAAAGAGTAGTCAAAATAAGAGATACACTATTTTTGTCATTTTTTGTTGATTCTTGTCCGGTAACATAGGAAACCCTAGTTGAATCTTGGTCTCAGCTTCTTGTTCAGGTGAAAAAAAAAAAAAAAGTGTTCTTGAATTTTTGGGCTTTTGAGGCTAAACCCTGAGCCTGAACCCCTGAAAGTCATTTGAAAAAATAGTGAAAAGCAAGAAAATGTTTAGCTTTGTGCTTTATATGTAGTAATTTGAACTAGATAATGGTAAATCTTAGCTCAGTAGTCCTGTTTGCAGCTTTCATGTTCAGTTGGAGAGAGGTGTTCATGCTTTAAAAAATGGGGTTTAGTTCTATCAATTGCATTTGTTTTTAGCCTTTCTCTTGGAATTGTTAACTTATCAGTACTTCTTAGATGTGGTATGGTGTAGCATTTCAAAACCCTGAACTTGGTTCTGTGCATTTGTTAGATATGAAGGACTAGTAAGCCATGGAATCAAACTTGGGGCAATGAGTATCTCTCCACTTGGATGGACTTCGATCTCTTGGATTATCGGGCTCGTTCTGTCTGCACCGATTCTCGGGGTTGTTTCGGTTCACCTGGACTATGGTCATAACCAAGCGCTCATTGCTGGAGCAGCCACAGGCATTGGAGCACTGTTCTGCCTCCCAGCTGGGTTTTTCAGGACTCCGTGGATCTTTCTACCGTATATTGCTCTCATTGTGACGGCCAGTACCATTGTTGTCGCGGCACACTCACGTCATCTTGGCCTCATGATTCTTGGGTTCACTGGCTCTAGCATCCATAGGCGCCAGTTTCCAGACAGAAGGTCGTTTGCCAGCTGGCTTTCACTTAATTCCACAGCATCAGGTTGCTTGGGAGCTGCTATAATGGCTTCGTTCACGTATCTCATGCTCAGGCGGTCCGACCATTTTACTGCCTTGTGGGTTGTTTCAATCTTTAGTGGCCTAATATGGGGTCTGGGGTTATTTCACATTTGCAGCACTGATAGATCTGCAGAGAGTTATACCTCTTCGCCACCTAGTACCAGTGCTATGACTCATGTTGTGTCGATCTTTAAGTTTCCTCATGCGATAGGGAGTTTTGCTGTGGTTTTGCTTTCGTCTTTCGTAGCAATGTGTATTTTTGCTGGAGGGTTGCTCTATGTTATGGGTTACCTTTGTGTAAAAGCAGAGAACATTTTGTATCTCTGGCTTGTCTATTTCATGTTTCCTCTGCTTTCTCTTCCGCTCGCCCATCCATTGCAGCAGAAGATGAAGCTAGATGCAGAGAAGATGCAGCTTCTTGGATTCGTATTGTCGATATTCACCTCTGGATTTGGATTCTATTTTCGACAAAGTGTTTGGAGCAAAAGCTGTATTCTTTTCTTTGCAGCTGTTCAGGGAACTGCAACAGGTTTGTCACGTTTACTACATTACATCTCTTTGCAGCAAAAGCATTTGAGTAAACTTTTTGGAAAATTAAAAGATATTTAGCTTTTAGGTCTTGGAATTGTTATAGTAAATGGAAGAATGTAGTTCTTGAAAGGTTTCTTTGTTTGGTTTAGATTTAGTCATAAAATGATTCTTAAACTGGCTTTGGCAGGTTTCTTACATGCATTTGGAAGAGTATTATGGTTAGATTGTTCTCCAGCTGGAAAAGAAGGCGCCTTTTCAGTGTGGTTCTCGTGGGCTAGATCACTAGGAGCTTGTGCAGGATTTGCCCTAGCAACAGCAATGCCCAGAAACATTGGCAAAACATTTGGAGTTGCATTCTGTGCTGGAATTGTAGGGATGGTTATCCTGATCTTCGGAAATATAAGCAGCTTAAGAGGCGCGAAAGCAGCTGGACATGTGATAAACAGTGAGAAAGCTTCCCCTATGCATGGATTGAACAACCACCATGATGCAGATAATCATATGAAGGTATCATCGGTTAGAGACATTCTACCTCAAGGGAAGGTTTAAGTATCTACTTACGTGCACCTTTTAGCTTCGTTTGTCTAGTAAGTTTGGATTGTTTAGATAAATTCTTTTGTAACCACTAACGACGAATGCAAATGGCACGCGACATTCAATTTTTATCTTTTTTTTATCTTTTCCTTTTTTTTCTTTCTTTCTTTGTGATCTTTTTTGTGGAAGGATTGGTTTGATGGATTGTTGATGTTGAAGCATGTGAGTAGAAGTAATGTCGCCTTCATATATAACTGTAGAGATATCTAAATAGAGCAAACAGTAGAGATGTCTTTATCCATGGGATCAGAAAAGTACTCTGCTACTGAGATGCCCATGAATTTATCTGGTCCCAATAAGCCTCATTCTGTGTGTGTCTAGACTTTATTTTGGTTTGAGAGTTGGTGGGTTTAACTTTTGATCTGAGAAGTATTCTTATCTTTTTTCCAAGTCCCTTGCAGAGTTGCATCTAATCATATAATCCGACTGCATAAATATTTTTATTTTTGCAAAAATACTATGATTCATTCCATACTGAAATAATATCTACTTTAATCTAATGAGATTTATTTGGATGTCGAAGAGAAAGGCTGACATCCGGTAGCAACATTGAAGTTTAACTTACAAAAGTACCAAATTCGACAGCAACGATTCATTAACAATGTTGTCATTTAGACTGGTGATCAAAAGTTTAAAAAGTACCATATATATAGTTGGTCACTAGCCAACCCCAGATTCTGAATTCTTTGGCTTCCATTTCCCCTAATGGTGAAGCGGGATGACCTCTCTTCCCTCCTCTGTTGATGGTGCATGTTGAAGGACTAACAGGTTTAACAAGATCAACATCACTCTTGGTATCACGCAGTTAGCTCAATCCTGTTTGTCAAATGCAGAATTCGAACACTGTCTGGATCTGTTCCTTGTGATTGGGACGAACAATCAGACTAGGCTGGTTCTCTGGAAGGGTTTGATCCCTAGCAGGTTAGTTTCAGCAATCTTGCCATCTATGTGAAGTTGTGAACCATAAACTCTTTCCATCACAACTGGTACTCTCGTAGACAAATTGTTTCTGGTGTTAGGCTTCCTCCATAAACCCAGCCTAAACCTGCTAGATCAATGAAACACCCACTGGTAAGTGATCCGGATCCCTGGACTCCTAGTATAAACTATTGTTGAGAATTGAAACCTGTGACCAATCACCTCGGCTCCAGGAGCACCAGCATAAGTGTAATACTGCAGACCACTTTGGCATGGGAATTATCTCGATTCCATTAAATACAAATGCACACATATAATCAGATTCACTACTCACAGGAGATAATCGCAGTTCCAGAGCAAATTGATCCGATCTCAAAGAAAATGCAGTTAACAAAACACTGAAATGAAGGCTAATACGTCTGTGACCTGGAAAGAGTACTTGAAAACAGATAAGAGAACTCTGAGCTAGAGACTCTTGTGGTTCTGTAGGGAACAGGATCAACATGATTTTGCAGATGTTCCATCAAACTTGAGCGGTTTTTAGTCCTTTAAGGATCAACAATGGCCGCTCAAAATGGTTTCTAAGGATCAACTTGAGCCAGTGGATTCACTAGCCCTTCAACTTCAAGCATAGTGAGCAAGTTAATCTTGAGGGTTTATCTTTGAATTTGATCCATTGTAGGCCTTGTGAAGGACTAAAACAGCCACACTTGACTGAGATTTCACTGGACCAATTCTGGGAATGAAGATCAGCGGCCATGACGGAACAAGAAGAAGATCATCCTGGTCATGGAAACATGGAGAACGGGAACATTTTAGTTTCTCATTAAACGGGGAGATTGGTGCAGTAAGAAACTGAGAAAATATCATTGTCGTTCTCACCTAATCTGTGATTATGCAAATGTCACACACCGATTACAAATATTACAATCATCTAAACCCTGTTGATTACAACTCCTTCGATTTCACTCGAGCATATATGTAGCGGAAATTATTAGAAAACTAATTTAATCTCAACAATGCGGTATGAGTAATGCAAATTCAACCCCAAACCTAACATTAAACTACGCCTGGCAATTGACCGGGATCGAATCCAGGATCTGATCCGTATGTATGGATTAGAATATTCTAGAATAAAAGGAAAATTTAAAAATTATTTGCCTTTTAGTGCCGGACCGGACCAAGTAAAATAATTTTTTGATTGGATTGGACTTAAATTTATGGATCCGTCCCAAATTGTTAGGCCTAGTTTAAACGCAAATTTATCTTGCAAAATTAGAATGATCATGAATGAGTCTTTCTTAAATTACAGGTTGTTATCAGTGTCGTTAAACGTGTCGAACTGAGTATTGTCGAACTCAACTCAAGTTCGAATAACATTTGAGCCTAGCTTAGGCTCGGCTCGAATACAAATAACATCTTAACCTAGTTTAGGCTCGGCCCATCAAGAAAAATGAGCAAAAAATAAGACTCGAGCTTGAGCCATAATATTCATACTCTAACTCAAGCTCAAACCGAGCCAAACCTTAAAGAGCATGATTATAAAAAAAAATTGAAAATATCAAATAAGATATTAAGATTAAGGATTTCAAAATTACACATTGCAAATCAACATCTCACATAAAGTTATCACATGCTAATAAAAGTTAAACAAACAGTTTGAGATGGGCTTGAAAATGCAGTGTATAGTATGAAGGGTATGAATGTATGACTATGCTTGGCTCGTTAATAAAACGATAATAAATTTGGTCTCAAGCTCGGCTCAAAAACCTTATCGAGCAAGTTGAGTACTTAATAAGATTCGGCTCACATGACAACACCAGTTGTTGCAGTCACTCTTGCTCGGACCAAACGATCGCACCCCTTATGTGTTTGGACTTCGGGGTTGACTCGACTCTAATACCATTTGCAATGCCCCACCCTCCTAGTAGAACATGATTGACTCTTTGGGACTATATATGGTTACTCATGCATTGGTGTTTCTTATCTTGGAGAGTCCACCCAAAAAGTTCAAACCCGATTGAAGGAAGTGGTTGATACGTTTTTGTATTTTCTAGCCCACCTCAAAACTTATCAATAACTTCCCCAATCAATCGAGCCTTAATCGTTTTGGACTGCCATAGTTACTCATGTTAGTTTCTCTATGTGATATGCTTTCCTCACAAATTAATAGTTTTCACCCCAACATACTTTATCCTCACTCATAACTCATGCCTGCAACATGAAAATATAAAGCGGGTTACCCATCATAAAATTATTTAAGATCAAATGCATTTAATTATGGAGTACTTACCAATGAATTTCAAGAATTACAAAATACGCGCACCTTGTTGATGTTTCATATGTATTTAGTAGGATTCTCCATCATTTTAATGTTTCTAAAATCTTGGAATGTTACAATCACCCCTCCTTTAAAGCATGATGTATCGTCGCACATTCTATACCAACCAACTTCACCCGTGTGGAATTTAAATCGATTTTGATTCGATACCATTTATAATGAATCATCATAATTTAAACAAACAACGTGTCGATGTCATATTATATCTTCCTATAAATAAAAATAAAAGACATGAAAGCCAGTTATATTATTGGACTAATAATAATGATCATTCATTTACAAAGTTCAAAAGTTGTAACTTTAATACCAAATACTTACATTAAATAGTTATTATTATACATGATCACATATCCTGATATTATTTCATAATAATTAATTAATTAATTGTAAGTATGATTACACAGGGGAATATTGCGTGCACATAGAAAAGTAAGGTATTAAAATTGGACATGGTTTAGTTAAAATACCAAAATTATTAGGGGTCTTAGTTAGTAGTAAGGTATTAAAATTGGACATGGTTTAATTAATTAAAATACCAAAATTATTAGGGAGTCTTGGTACATTTTTTTGGATATTTGCATTGATTAATTGAAAAGACGATGAAAAAGGAAGGTATGGGACGTGGATTGGAACCGATGGAGAGTATATATATATAGATTGTAGAGCAGACACACACGTTTCTAGAGAGAGAAAGCAGAGAGTGAAAGAAAGTGAGAGCTGCTGCTGCTGCTGCCGATATAAGTGGAGACTAGTTATATACCTGGGAGAGAAAGAAAGAAAACAAAGAGAGAATATTAAGGACTACTACTCCCTTCTTTTTCATTCATACAGATACTCCATAACTGTAAAACCCTAGGTGGGTTTCTTGTGCTTGCTTTTCTCGTATTCTGGGCCATTACAAACTGGCCCCACCCTTTTGTTTTAGCTCATCCGGATTGTGCCCCAGATCTACAAACAGTATCATCTGCCCTTTGTTTTTCTTCTGATTTCAGTTTTACTTGCTTGCTTACAACTGGCATGTAATAAAACTGTTGGCTTTTTTTTTTTTTAGCTTCTGTGATTTAGTTTGTCCTAGAAAGATTTGATTTTTTTTGTTTTGAATTTGGTCTCATTCTACAAGAAAATCTTTCAATTGTTTTTTGTTGATTTATCTGGGCAATTAGCTATAGGGATTGAGGTTAGGTAATCTTTTTATATAGGCACATTAGGTTTGGTGTGAAATTAGGTCATTGGCGGCTGTAGTTTTTATTTTTAGTTGATTTTGGTTTTGGGAGAGGGTTGAAAGATTGGAAATTGTACTGTTTGGGGAGACACTTCTATCAGCTTGAGAATTTTCTGCATCAGGAGTATCAGCTTATGCTGGTAGAGTTATAAAGGTGATTGCTTTTAGGTGTGTGCTGGGTGGTTGTTTAGAAAATATTTGGGTAACCAGTGGATATTTGCACTGGAGTGGTTGGGGGTACCGGGAGGCGTCACTATGTCGTCCTTGAGCCGAGAGCTCGTTTTCTTGATACTGCAGTTCTTGGATGAAGAGAAATTCAAGGAGACTGTTCATAAGTAAGTGTCCCGACTTGATCTGTTATCGCTTTTTGGGTCACATTGGCTCTAAATTTGTTTACTTGTAGCATGTCATGAAGGTTTTGGCCTCTTCAATGAAATGCAATGGAAACACTTACATTTTGATTCTTACGAATTTTGCCTTAGTAAACTTTCATATGTTTGGGATACTTTGCATTAGCACTATATTCGCATGTGGATATTTTGTTTGCTTCACTTATTAGTTTAGGAAAGAAGAAAGGACAAAAATATATTTCGCATTTTCGTCAGTCACATGCATACAATATGATCAACTCTTGTCTTACTTCTTGTATGGCCAGTTTTTTCAAGAAAGTTAAGAGTATATTAGCTTATGCTGAAATTTTCATGCATCTAGGTTGGAGCAAGAATCCGGCTTTTTCTTCAATATGAAGTACTTCGAGGATCAAGTTCAAGCAGGCGAGTGGGATGAAGTCGAGCGATATTTGAGTGGATTTACCAAAGTTGAGGACAATCGCTATTCAATGAAGATTTTCTTTGAGATTAGAAAGCAGAAATACCTCGAAGCTCTTGATAAGTATGTTTTGTGTTAATATTGTAAGTTCATGTTTGTAGACATGCATTTTGCTGATATTTGTTTGCTGTTGCTGCTGTTCTTTACAGACAAGACAGAGCCAAGGCAGTTGATATTCTTGTGAAGGATCTTAAGGTGTTTGCCTCTTTTAATGAAGACCTTTTCAAAGAGATCACGCAGCTATTGACTTTAGATAACTTTAGGTAAAAGTTTCACATTTTGAGATAGTACAGTTGAATTTAGTTTCAAGAACCTTTGTTTTGATCTATTCCATGTGAGTATTGGCAGGCAGAATGAGCAGCTGTCCAAATATGGGGATACAAAGTCAGCACGGAACATCATGCTTATTGAACTTAAGAAACTTATAGAGGCAAATCCATTGTTTCGTGATAAGCTCGCATTTCCTGGCTTCAAGCCTTCAAGATTAAGAACTCTCATTAACCAAAGGTATTATTAACATTCATTTGGATATCTAGGTATTCTTTGCTGACCCTCTCCTTGGAGGTGGTTTGTTCAGTCATGACATTACATGTGCTGTTATGTTCACTATTGTGAAGTTTAAGTTGACCTTTTGCAATATATATATCTATGTGTTTTTTCTCACTAGTATTTCAATTTTTGTTCGCTGGGACTTGCAGTCTAAACTGGCAGCATCAGCTTTGCAAGAATCCACGTCCAAACCCAGATATCAAAACACTCTTTACTGATCATACTTGTGCTACAAGCAATGGCCCACGCGGCCCACCGCCTACTAATGCTCCCCTTACGGGACCTATTCCTAAACCTGGCGTATTTCCTCCACTTGGTGGCCATGGTGGTGTAAGTTCAATGGTTCTAATGCCTGTGAAATAAGATTGGGTTGCCTTGGTTTCTTACTTTGAGCCTTTGTTCTGCAGCCATTCCAACCAGTTGTTTCTCCTCCACCAAGTGCAATTGCAGGTTGGATGTCGGGTGCTAACCCATCTATGTCCCATGGTGCTGTTGCTGCAGCTCCTCCTAATCTAGTTCAGGCCCCTGGCCCTGGTCAGTCTTTTGAATGCTAAGGATTACATTAGTTACTGTCAGTTACATAATTCATGAATTGGCGATCTGATAAGTTATGTCATAATTTTACCCTCAGCTGCATTTTTAAAACATCCAAGAACTCCTGGTGGCCCTGGGATGGATTATCAGACAGCTGATTCTGAACACTTGATGAAACGACTTCGTGCTGGACAACCAGATGAGGTGTGGGCAAACATAGATGTGGTTTCTTGTGACATTTACTTAATTTCAGTCCGTCCTATCATTCTGACTTGTATGCATGTCTATGTGCTGACATATTGTTTGTGTTTCTGCAGGTGTCATTTTCCGGTACTAACCACCCACCCCATATGTATTCACCAGATGACCTGCCAAAAACTGTTGTGCGAAATCTGAGCCAAGGATCAAATGTTATGAGCTTGGACTTCCATCCCCAACAACAGACTGTTCTTCTAGGTTTGTTTTTCATTTTTCCTGAAATTTTTTGTTGATTTTTTTTTCATTCTTTCTCTTTAGCTGGTTATTGATGCTTTTAGGTTTCATGACTACTCATCTCCTGGTTGCCTGTAGAATTATGCTCATAGACAAGTCATAGATTGTTATAAATCGTTCATACGTTATACGATGTTGTACGTGACTATTTGACATTTTTTGCAGTTGGAACTAATGTTGGTGACATTAGCATTTGGGAAGTTGGTTCCAGGGAAAGGTTGGCCCTCAAAACCTTCAAGGTTTGGGACATATCAGTCTGTTCAATGCCGTTCCAGGTAAATATCATATCCTGGTTCTTATACAAATTTCTAAACATAGAACTAGGCTTAATACTCTATGTTTCAGTTTATTGCTGATTTTATACGCTACGTTTTAGTTACTCAATTTTACTTTCAAGCAGACAACATTGGTTAAGGAACCAACCATATCTGTCAATAGATGCGTTTGGGGCCCAGATGGATCTATTCTTGGTAAAGGAATTTGTCCAATTACTAGCATAGATTAATGAATTCTCATGCTTTTGTATGTTCATTGCTGATATTGGCGTGTTTGATTCTATAGGTGTTGCTTTCTCTAAGCACATTGTTCAGATATATACATATAATCCTAATGGAGAGTTAAGACAGCATTTAGAGGTAAAGACTTCTTAAAATCTGTTTCCCTGTGACTCTATATCTCAGTGATGATGCTAATGCACACAAATTTTTGTGTTTTCGTGCGTGTGCATGCGTTGGGGGCATCGGTGTATATGTACACATCTCCTTTTCTAATTAAGCATATAGATATATAATCTGTTGGTCTGCATTTATGTATCGTGTTCATTTGTGCAAATGTATACGTTTCTATAAACCCTAAAATATCTGATATTATATGATGATCTCGTGGAACTTGGATAATAATGAAGTTTTCACAAGTGCAGATTGATGCTCATATCGGTGGTGTTAATGATATTGCTTTTGCTCACCCAAATAAGCAGTTGTGCATTGTTACATGTGGGGATGACAAGACAATAAAGGTACCGGTGATTCTAGGTTTATAATGTCCTGCTATGTGATGTTTTACTTTTTTTACATATTAACAAGGAAGTTTTGTGACAGGTTTGGGATGCTGTTGCTGGTCGGAGGCAATACACGTTCGAAGGTCATGAAGCTCCTGTATATTCTGTGTGTCCTCATTATAAAGAGAGTATTCAGGTATCATGTTACTTTATATGCTCTTAATTTATCAACACTAGAATCATCGCAACAGGCTTAAGTTTAGGGTACACACATGGTAGTCTTATGTAACTGTTTCTGCAGTTTATCTTTTCCACTGCAATTGATGGGAAAATAAAAGCATGGCTCTATGATTCTTTGGGATCGAGAGTAGATTATGACGCCCCGGGACTTTGGTGTACAACAATGGCTTACAGTGCGGATGGGACAAGGTGCTTTACAAAATCTTTTGCTGTTTAGTTTTTTTCTGTGACATGTTGCCTGGTAAATATAGTAGCTCCATGATTCTATTATTTGCACTTTAAATGTCTTATTAACGAGACATTGTTTCAGTTGCTTCAAGTTTTTTTATCACTTAGTACTCCATTTTTGGTTGGGGACAAATATTTTTAGCTGTAAAATGTGTTAAATACTAAATAGCTTGTGAGCCATCAGTGTGGACCTCTACGAGTCCTGTTGTAGACACAGAACTTAATAAATCGACATGGAATATTGTTCGGTTATCTCCTTGTATATCCAAGCATCTATTTCTGGGCTTGAAATTCGTTGGATGCAATATTGATTGCTTAGCTGTGAACTTTAATGATGGTTTTTGCAAGGTCATGGCCTTCTGTGAATTTAAGTTCAGAGCTGTCAGTGCTGTAATAATGTGAATGTGAGTTGGGCTACTGCTCCCTGGTGGACATCTCAAAGTATATAGAAAGACGTATTTAAGAATATGAAGTAGTAATATTAGAATTCCGTATTTAATACTAGTAATTTCTAATTAGTTTATGTTTCCTTATTTACATTATGTTGCTTAGACTCCAAGTCTTTCTGAACCTTTTGATGGATAATTGATTATTGACAGTTATATTCATATAATATCAGTATAATTGTGAATAATAAACTCAAACGATGAATAACAATCACATTAGAATAGATAACTAAAATGTACCCGTGAACTCTTCCAATCCTACCATCACTATATCAGCTTACCTTTTCCTTTTAATTTTAGGCTAAAATTGTGGTTTTAGGCATGCTTAGTTGTTTATCTTCTAATTTTAGGTTAAAATTGTTTTTACGCATGATCGGTTGCGTATGTTAGGTGGAGAGTCTTGTTAGTTTTAGAATTGAAATTTCGGTAGGAGAATTAGTATTTTACTCCTGGACCTTAAATTAGTTTTATACTTTCCTAATATAACTTTGTTAATTATTTTTTCCAGTATGATTTGGAAATAACATGAGGTCAAATCGGACCTTTAAAAAGTCAACAAAACCAAATGGGAACCTTGCTCATAGATGGAGGAAGTAATTAATAATTAGGAAACTTAATGGAGTTAGAGTTGAGAGGATGTCTGTAGAGTTAGATGAGATAGTTATAGATTGTAGTTTAGCAGACCAGAAGTTATTTTTTCCATTCACTTGCAAGAGTTGGTTGGCCCCTTCTGGGCTGGTTCGTCTCGTTGGAAATGGTTGTTTATTTCCTGAAAAGCGTAGCATTTTCTACACGTGAAATATCATCTTCTCCCTATCTACCCTACAGTTCTGTGTCCGCTTACTTATAGGGAATTAATTTGAGGAATATAATTTTTGTAGTGGGCAATGTTTAATATAGATGAGGAACTGATTCAGTGATCCTCTGTATCTAATTTCATTTTGTGGCCCAAATTCATGAATTAGATGAGTTCTTCGATTTTTTTTTTTTGTTATGAGTACTCTAACCTACCCACTTCTCACTTCTCTCCCTAGCCCCTACCTACTCTTTACCCACATATAAAGTTTTATTAATTGTTTTCTTTCTACAGAAAACTGAATCAAAGTCATACTACCAGACCCGAAACAACCCCTAAGCTTTAGAATTTAGACTTTAGGCCCTTACAGGAAGATTTGCAGATTTTGGAGCTTTGTAATGGCTTTGATTTTTCTTTAATTTAGCATTTTCTTGGCTTAGTAATATACTCAATCTGTCTTGCCTTTAAATTACCTTTAGTTCTTTCAGCCTGTGACTTCTAATATATTTCGTTGACACTGCTTTTACTGTTAACATGTTCTCGTTTTCAAGTATTATCTATGCATGAATGCCCATACTGTCAAGTTAAAAACTATTAATGCAGTACATGTTCCTTTCAGACTTTTCTCTTGTGGAACCAGCAAAGAAGGTGAGTCTCACCTTGTTGAGTGGAATGAGAGTGAAGGAGCTATCAAGAGGACATTCTCTGGTTTCCGGAAGCGTTCTTTAGGAGTTGTGCAGTTTGACACGACAAGAAACCGTTTCTTAGCTGCTGGTGATGAATTCCAGATAAAGTTTTGGGATATGGATAATACTAACATGCTCACTTACACCGACGGAGATGGAGGACTTCCGGTTAGTACCTCCAACATATGAAATGAATCAGATTAGTGTGCTAATTATCTTGACCTTTTAAGGTGGTGTCCTACAATGGTTCTTGTATTTGTCTTGCAGGCAAGCCCTAGATTAAGATTTAACAAGGAAGGCTCTTTACTCGCTGTTACCACAAGTGAAAATGGAATTAAGATCTTGGCGAATGCTGATGGGCAGCGCATGTTAAGGATGCTGGAGACTAGGGCATTTGATGGGGCTCGTGGATTTTCTGAGGCAGTGAATGTAAAGGTATGTGATGCTTTTAATGTATGGTCAAGTAATTCCACTCTTCACTTGCATTTTTAAGTGTTACTATATTTTTCAATTTTTACATGTATCATTATGTGCAGCCTACAATTGCTGGTGGACTAGGGCAGATTTGTAATGCTTCTGCTTCAGTGTCTCCGATGCTTGAACGAGCTGAGAGAATGCAACAATCTATGTCCCTTGGCAATCTGGTACTGCTTTGTCTGCTTTATTTTCTCCAAATGGGACTAAATTCTTTTGTTTAAAGTTTTGAGATTTGCTAGGGGTTTGCTCATTTTACTTGATCAATTTTCAGGGCGCTATGGAAAACAGCCGGGTAGCTGATATAAAACCAAGAATTGTTGATACCAATGATAAAATGAAATCCTGGAAATCCCCTGATATTACTGATTCATCTCAACTAAGGACTCTGAAGTTGCCCGATCCTCTCACAGCTAGCAAAGTATGTCTTTGTTGTATCATCCATATTTTATGCATTCAATTAGCTAGTGTGTTGTTTCTTATTTGTCATTATCCTGCATATTTTGTAGGTGGTGCGGCTTCTGTACACAAATTCTGGATTAGCTGTGTTAGCTCTAGCTACTAATGCTGTCCATAAGTTGTGGAAGTGGCAGCGAAGTGATCGTAATCTGCCTGGAAAGGTCAGATATTGACCTTGTTTATTTTACTTTTATATCATCAAGACAATTCAACTGATACTAGTTACACATTTTCAGTCGTCTGCCTCCAGTGTGCCACAGTTATGGCAGCCTACTAATGGGGCTGTCATGTCCAATGACCTGACTGATGGCAAACCAGCTGAAGAGTCAGTTGCATGTATTGCACTGTCCAAGAATGATTCTTATGTCATGTCTGCTTCTGGAGGAAAAGTCTCCTTGTTCAACATGATGACCTTTAAGGTTCGTCTTCACCTCAAGATTTCATGAAAGTTTTCTTCATTTTCTCTCTGAAAGGTTTTTTTAACTTTTGTGGATCTGGTAGTTGGAAAACTTACATGTATTTTTTTGAAAATAATTCAGGTCATGACAACATTCATGCCTCCTCCACCTGCTGCTACATATCTGGCATTTCATCCTCAGGATAACAATATAATTGCCATTGGGATGGAAGACTCAACGATACAAATTTACAATGTTAGGGTCGATGAGGTATGTTTCTGGTCATTGGTTCAGATGGTGAATTTGTCGTGTATATGTAAGGGGCTTTTGCAGTTTTAGTTTATGAACTACAACTTCTGGTGTTTGGTGTAGATAGTTACTTGTCTTGTGCACTTTAGCTATCACTTGAATGTTTTATCTATTAATCAACAAAATCTTGTTGACTCGTTGATTTTGGGTTATGATTACTTTACGAGGGTATTTACTGTTTTGCTAAGATTATCTTTTCGTAAAAACATCTTAGAGAATGTTATAAGATGTTATTGAATATTGATCTTGTATGAAGTATGAAACCTATGTATAAGCCTCCATTGATCTGGTTGCAACGAATCAGAATATGTGCAACCAGATTTTCATCTGTAGGAAATATGTTACTTCTCCTAGTGCATATCTTATTCACATAAAGATAAATCAAAGTATCAAACATGAACCAACCCCATCATTTAAACCTGGAGCTGTTGATAGTACTTCTTCAAAATTAAATCTAAAGACATCCGTTCTTTCTAGCATTCACTGAAAATTGGCAGGATATCTCATATTACTCACTGTCTGAATTTAGTCACTCAGTTTTGTCGTTTTCTTCGTAAAATCACTGCCTTATAGGTGAGAAGCAAACTCAAGGGTCACCAGAAGAGAATCTCAGGACTTGCATTTTCACAGAGTATGAACATATTGGTATCATCTGGTGCTGATGCGCAGGTATTTGATAAAATATGCTATCTAGATCATATTATGAATAATGGAGTATGTTATTTCTGGATGCTGATACGGCCTCTCAATGCTTGTTAAAGTTGTGTGTCTGGAACATTGATGCGTGGGATATGGTGAAATCACGGCCCATACAGGCTCCTCCTGGTCATTCTGCTCCCCTCACTGGAGAAACTAGAGTTCAGTTCCATAACAATCAAGCCCATGTATTGGTTGTTCATGAAAGCCAAATTGCAATTTATGATTCTCAACTTGAATGCTTACGTTCGGTAAGTGTCTGATTATTGCTTTTATATATTATTATTTGGACTTGTTTGAAATATTTTATCATTAAATCTGTGCTATAATAGCTAAGTTATGGGAATAAACTTGAATTATCTTTCACGAGAAATGAACTCATGTCGATGCAAAAAATTACAAGAGCTGTTGTAGCATCGTCTATTCCTGGCTGTTACAACCCTTTTCTGGGAGTAGTCATTGACATATTATGAACTATTGCAGTGGTATCCGAGGGACTCTCTTTCAGCCCCTATTTCAAGCGCAATATACTCATGTGATGGCCTCATGATTTTCACTGGATTTTGTGATGGCGCTGTTGGGATCTTTGATGCCGAAAGTTTGAAACTTCGATGCAGGATTGCAGCATCTGCTTATATATCTCCGCCAGTGTCTAGGTACGTAACAACGTTCAATGTTTTGTGAGATTCTCTGTGGTATTCCCTCTTTTTAATCGGATGTTGAAAGTAACTCAACACCAATGAAGGAAAAGTCACCTTGCTTTTCAATATAAAAACTGTTCTGAATTCTGCTATTACTCTGCAGCAATGGAAACGCCTACCCTATGGTAATTGCAGCACACCCTTCGGATCCCAATCAATTCGCACTTGGCATGACAGATGGTGCTGTGCATGTGATAGAGCCTTCAGATACTGAGACAAAGTGGGGTGGATCAACTTCTCAAGAAAATGGTGCTTTACCTTCCATTCCTTCGAGCTCTGCTTTGAATAGTCAGCCATCAGAAACCCCTTCTAGGTGACATCATGATGAATGTGAATCAGAGGAGTACCAAGATTTCACTGCATTTTTGTAAAGTTGCATCTTCTTCTCTCGACTTGTCTTGCCTTTCGGTTTCCTGATGGGGGTATAACGGGAATAGGTTCTCTTGAGATGTACATTGTCAGTTAACATCATATTTCGGTAGCTCAGCCAGTTGACCTTTTGCGGTGCATCTTTTTCGTCGGTTCTTGATCCCAGCTACATTAGTAGGTGTTTATTTATTAGACCAGCATCAGATGATTACAGTAGCCAACTTCCTGCTTTGGTTTGACGGCAGTTTAATTTCTACAACTTTGGTACTGTGTTACTAGTTCAGTTTATGATGTTTTATAGCAACTGTTCAAGACTGGTTCTTTATGTCTGCTTCTCTGAAAATGAAAATCTATAGCAAATTGTTTCGGATGAAGAATTGATATCTCGGTTTCAGGTTCGTTAAGTTGAGATGATTCGAGATTTATGGGATCAGTGATTAAAATGCAAACTTTCTAAGGAGATAAATTTAATATTTCTTGATTTATTTAGTGTTTCTTTGAGATTTTAAACCATATGAAAATTTATGGCACTTGTAGGAATGAGTAATGTCTATATAAAAGTTAATTGCTTTGGCATTAGTAATTTTCATTTTCACTATATAACTAGTCTACGAAAACAACTGGAGTTGGAACCAAAATCATGTCATTTATTTATCGCTTCAACCGTCTGGTCTGGAGTTAGGATGATAGGAACTGTTTTCTTCGTCTGAAAATTAATTAGTTTCAGTTCAAGATCAGATGTATAAAGTTCAATTCAAAATACTGCAAATAAGTTCAGTTTAAAATACTACAAATAAGTTCAGTCTAACTTCATTGAACTGTTCAAGAAAACGTAACATTAGATTAGGCTTCTAACTAAACCTTACTTGATTTGGACCACTCAATATGGTACGGTACAAATCAGAACCTGTTCTATACCTGTATTTAGAAGATCCTAACCGAACACATCTAACAGAAAGTTGGGGTACTTTGCACCTAAGATGAATTCATGGGAGTAAATAAATCCCGATTTTTCATGGTGTCTCAGTGTCTAATCATTTTCAAGTGACAATCTGTAAATAATGTGCATGTTTTGACAGGTTTATTAAACTGGTCGTTATTAGCATTGAGGTGATGGCCTTTAAACTAATGCTAAGTTGTTTAACACCATAGAGACATGATCATGTAACACTCATGTTTGTGGATACTACTACACCAAGTTAAATTTTAAGAGCATATAATTCTTGATCATCATGTATGTGGTCCTCATTATGATGTGTTAG
This sequence comes from Plantago ovata, assembly GCA_028274465.1. Lineage (NCBI taxonomy): Eukaryota > Viridiplantae > Streptophyta > Magnoliopsida > Lamiales > Plantaginaceae > Plantago > Plantago ovata. The sequence goes on along the minus strand of CM051455.1, from coordinate 21,478,757 downwards.
TGTTAATAATTTTGACAATTGACATTTTCTATTTCTTCAATTAATATCATGTACTGTATGTAACAATCAACTTTTGCTGCTGACCGCTATTGTGTTTAACGTCACTTGTTTAATTAAATAAATATCACATATTTAATATTTTTAACCATAAACATTACGGAAAGGTGGGATCTATCTTGAATTTAAATACTACGAATCTATTACACAGAGCACGTCTTTGGTCCCCGTGTTTAGTAAATACGGAGTACTTCTATATAGTTAGTATAACACACCTGCAAATAACAACTCAGAGTTATGATTCAATAGATATATCACAGCGGAATGTAGATAACTCGGAGAAGGAAAAGTAATCAAACAATACTTCTATTGCTTGACACTTTATGGAGAAATTACTAGCCTGAATCTTATTTACAATTGAATCATAATAGAATTATCATGCAAGAATCAACTAGCTAAACACGGGTTGGAAGGTGATGAGCACCGACTAATCTAGCCTAGGAATAGTAAATTATATATCATTCCTAAGCACATACTACAACGCTTGTGAAAACTATATATAAAGAAATTATGCTTAAACTTGCAATTCTTTGCGTGTTGTTGAATTGAATTCCTTGAGCTTTTACAGAATTGGTATTAGATGGTGGTGGTCCTCAATAAAAGGAATAGCACTTTGATCGAGCAAATACGGTGAATAGCAAGATAGATAAAGGGCTCATAGGCCATAGCTATTCTCTGTGGAATTAAGAAGAAGAAGATGGAGGACGATAAATTAGGAAGAAGAATAAGATACTACTCGTAGAAGATAGATGGTAGAAAATAATTTGATGGAAAATTGAGGACATTTTGGAGAATTTTTGTGTGGATTTGAGGGCAAAATTGAAATGACAAAATGTCAAAACATTTCCAAAACACAATTCATGCCCCCTTCCATGAATTGTAAATAGGAAATCTTCCACAATTTTAAGCATAAAAATTTGGAAAATTGATTTCCGGTTAGAAATAGAAAAATTATGGTCTGACTGGTTTGTAACATTTCCTTTTTAGATTTTCTACCAACCAATCAAGGAAATGTAGGTAAATTTGATCAAAATATTTATTTTTACTACCGAACTAAACGGCCTATATGTTGTCTTTTCCTAATTCGTAGGAGACTGTGTTCGCACCGCCGAGAGATCTTTTCTGTCTTCAAGTTTTCGATAGATCTCTTATGAGAACTCGTTTACTTGACCATCACCCTTTCCTTGTAGCTATTCATAACCCGGTTTTATTTCCTCCACATGACAAATAAACAAAATCATGAAACGAATTACTTCTGTTAAGAAAGACAAAACAAATAAAAGGATCAAATTGAGCGTATAAAACTGTGCAATGGTGTGGAACTAAGTGTCATGATAACATTTCAGAAAACATTAAGCTTTTTACACTCACAATGAAAGGTGCAATATATGTTATCGCCTTGTATAAAATATTTGATGTAACTAATTAAACTCTGATTTGTTACTAGAACTTAGATCCCTTGACACTAACATCTCACTATGAACAAACTGTTAATCAAATTACGACTCTTTCTCGTTTCGTTTATGTATAAATTAAATTAAATTAAATTAAATGACTGTTTGATATTGATTAGACAATTAAGGACGTAAATAATTAGTTGCAAGTTGCCTAATTATTTGCCAAATTGACAAAGACAAGAGATCATATATATGCGAGGAGTTGAAACAGCTAATTAGGAATCAATACCTGGAACGTACTTTGAATTATTTACACAAAAATGATTATTTTATAAGAACACATCTATATATGTAGCTGAATCTCTAATATTTCAAGTGTAATTAATTGGTTGTATCGTCATGGTGAAGGAATCTACGTACAAAGTCAAAATAATTAAGGTCCTAATTAATCAGCCGGCTTTTAACCCTTCATGGCTTAGTTAAGGGCGTCCTTTCAGATGCGTTTAATTTACAATATGTGGCTTTTCGTAAATATTTTATTTCGATGATGATCTGTTAATTCTTGTTGTTTTTTAAATTTTGAAACAAACAATTAGCACTTAGCAGTACAAATGTTAATTGTGTTTTGTCTGGTTGATATAGATTTATCAGATCAGATGATCATGATGAGGAGATGCCAATATTAATTATTATCATCATCAATCCATCATGTACACTTACTTAGCTATCAAGACTGGCCTATGTTCCTAGTACATTTTTCTCAAGGGATGGAAGATGTTAAGACAAACTTGTGTTTTTAATGTATGTTTTGTATGATCTTCTTATCTTCAAAATCACATTATAAAATGACTGACCAATTCATATCAACACACTCTTGTTGCATTAAATTTGTTTTATGAAACAAATTCAATGTCATATTTATTTAAATTTTTTAGTGTTATTTATGGTGTAAATAAATCCAACTCTCCTAAAAATTCGAGCTTTTGAGAAAGTGTAGAATTTAATCATTTATATTATTTTTTCAATAATCATCATTCATGCAAATTGTACGTGAACATTGCTGTGAAATTATTGTTTCTTTTTTGTTAATTTGGTAATTTTAGTGATAAGTTCAAATTATTGATATTGATGTTCACACGTCACACCACCACTAGCGCTAGCTCAAAATTCAAACTCACAAAGTACGTCAACCTATCATCTTAATTATCACGTTGCTATATCCTATACCAATAAAAATTAAATGATAAATAATTTAAGATATGATCATAGATAACTCATGTATACGCAATTAAGAAACCATTGATAACCCGTAGGTGAAAGTATTGATGACTCTCTTAAGCGAGTTTATTAGTATTATTTGTTAGATAATGCTAATTCTATCTGTTTACGAGATGAATGGTAATTACTAGTACTCCATAATCATACTTAAGGAGAGTTCAGGATTTGGCGATTGCATATTTGCACGCCTGGATCTGGTGGGAGTGGGACTTCATATAATGGAGTAGATGGTAATAAAATAATTAAGAAGAAAATGTAAAGAAGAAATTGAGGTGTCGTTGTTGAGTGTTTTTGTTTGTTGGTGTTAGTAATTTTCTTCATTTTGAGAAAAAGTCATGCACCTGCCATTCTGCATCATTTCTTCCACCGTGGAAACAACGAAGAGGCTTGTTTTATTTTCATTTGACTTGCACTAGCTACTTGAACTTTGCTAATTAGTAATTCCCCACACAAAACAATAGGTTTATCACCATGTTGGGGAAACCGTCAATATTTAGTGATGTTAGTTAAATTGGATTCGTTCAAGTGGAAGTTTAATACCGTCATTTCAGTCAAGTTACTTACATGAGTTGTTACTTATTTATTTAGTACGGAGTACTTAATAAAAAAACTTGATTTGAGTTGTTACTTATTTATTTAGTACGGAGTACTTAATAAAAAAACTTGATTTGAGAATGTTGTTTAATGCCTGAAACCCGATTTGTCTTAGTCCATAAACGACTTTACAAATAAAAAGTTGTACATTGTTCTAGTAAAATACGTATAATGGTGTTATAATGATCAAAATTACTCTAGATATTTGATTACCTTGTGCATAGAAAATGGAACATGTTTATAACTTTCACCAAAGTAGATGTTTTCTTCACGATCATGCCAAGTGCGCCTTAGATTGGGCCACATGAGTGTTTGATGCCCATTTAGCATTTAATGGCTTGCCACTTCCCAATTACAGTTATGCCAAGGTACTTTGGTCTTTTTACTGTCGATATGAACCGGAACAAACACTCTCTTTAGCCCATAATTGTGTCCGACCAACTCTCTAAGGTTCAAGCTACTAAGTGTTCCTTGGTCCTTCGACAGCTTTTGTCCTACCGAGGATAATTTGGATCATCGGGAAACTCGGTCCTGGCCCCTCTTCTACCTCACATAATCTGGTACAAGATATTCGATCGTGTCCTTCCCATTCTACGTTCGGCCCTTTATGAGGACTCTAGGTATAATCCGTTTCAAGCCATTTGGAGGCCCACCCATCTAATTTGTAAAGTCTGGGCGACTTAATCAGCTAGTACAAAAATAATTAAAACTTAATATTTAAAAAGGAAAGATGTTATTATCTAAACTGATTATACTATTTCTTAACTTTATTTTTAATAATCAGTATTTTTATGAAAAACGTATTACGAGTACTTAATTAAGTAAACATCATATGTTCTCGACAATAATTTGTATATTTATTTCGTCTATTTTTATTTTTGTTGTAAACCATCTATCAAAAGACTAGTTTAATTTAAAATTTCTTAATTTGATTTTAGTAAAACATATATTTTAAAAAAATATTGGTGAAAATAAATAAATATTATTATTAAAGAATAAACTGGTCGATTAATTGCTAGTTAAATATATTTACTTGTCAAATGATGAAGTGTTAGTCTATTAATTTGACAAACTTAGATCTAGAAATTCTCGACTTAATTTCCAGTTACATGCTAAGTCATGTTCTACATCTAGATTCACATACTCAATGATAAGATCCGAACAAATAAAGATTTGACAATTCACATAATATTCCTTTTCTCTACAATATGTGGCTTGCGGTTTATCATTGACTTTAATTGTCCAATTCCACAGTGCTACAGAATATTCAAGAATCAAGAATATCTTACGCATTGCAATATTCATTATTATATACTAGTTATATACTAGGAACCGCGTACGCGTGTGAAACGTAATCTTGTAAAATATTGTTGTTTTATTAAATAATATATTGAAATAAATGGAGTGAATATATAATCTTCACATAATGACTTCAAACGTAATAAAAAAATAACTAATTGAGTAATTAAACTTAATATAAATGGTGTGCTATATAAATGTATATAGTTTTTGTAGTTATGCAATTAATAGTTTTGAATTGAACTATATTAGACATATGAAAAGTATTCTTCCGATGAGTTAAGAACCATCAGATACATCTCTAGACTTTGGAAACATTCAACTTCAAAATCTGCAATGCATCTTTTTCGCATGTTAATTGGTATTCTTCATCAGTTGAATATATTGTCAAGTGCTTCATATAAACATTCTAGTTTAATAATATGGTGTTTTTAGTTATTTTTATCGTATGATTTAAGAATAATTTAAGGTCAAAATGACCATCGAAAAAGTCAACAAAATCAAGTGTTACATTTATTATTGGACGGATGACGTATGTCTTTTTTTTATAAGAACATATCATCATACAACTTTATGTTAAAAAATAAAAATTTAAGAAGAGAATAAATAAAAAAGAAAAAAATTATGTCAATAAGATTCGAACACAACAACTTCAACTAAAATATTGATACAAATAATCGAGAAAAATCACGCCAACAAGATTCGGACCAAACATCTTCAATAAAAATAAAAATAATAAAAATAATGGAGAAAAATCACGCCAACATGATTCGAACCCTACATCTTTTAATTAACTAATGACACATGTACGCACCAGATTGAAATTGGATAAGCAAAATCAACGGATTAAAATTGATTGGTAGGTCAATCAATTGGGTAAATCAACCGACTTATTATATTACTTTAAATTACTTTAAATACATATATCATTATCACATATCTCATCATCTAAAAATAGTCTTGAAAAGTAGGTTTTTCAATGAAGATTATATTTATTAATTATTATAACAAAAATAACAATTATGTGAAATCACCTTATGGCTATGGGTCACTATATTTTCATAGGTTAATTTTATAATTAATTTAGTTCATTTGATAAGCTACTAACTCAATGTCTACTGCAGAACTATATGTTTAAAATATAATTAATAAAATTATATTATGACAATACATGCACTATATTTTAGTTTAATTTTATAAATTAAATTTGAAGATAAGTAGTTATTATGAATGCTCTGCTCTTAATATTACTCCCTCCATTCCATTTATAATTTTCTAAGTTGATTTTACTTATAAATTTAACCACAAATTAATTCTAAATTACACATAAATAAATATTTATACTAAAATTATGCTAAAAAATATACTTTACTTTCTTTTACAATATATTGTTTTATAATTTTATATGGTGTAATTTAAAATTAATTTATGATCAAAATTAGAAACAAGTTAATGTTAGAACGATTAAAATGGAATATGAGGTACCACTAAACAAGAGATTAGGTAAGACCTGGCCTTTGGTCTTTTTGCTTTCGGGATAAAAAATTTTTTAAAAAAAACAAGATATTGTGTGTAACGTCCCGGCCACTAATCGATCGAAGGCTTGACCCTTTAGGCTGGGGCGATTACTCCTGGACTGTTATTAGAGGTGATATGCTGGTCCCACAGACCAACACGTTTTCTAATCCGCACACTTTGTCCTCACTTGTGCGCGTACATGAACTTCCTGGTAGGTCACTCATCTTAGAATTGCTCCAGCAGAGCGAGCACGCTTAACACTGAAGTTCTTCTAGGTGCACTCCCCAAAAGAAAGGTGCCCCCTGTTGACATGAGTAACGTTCTCAACCCTTTAAACATCTGAACATTAAGTTACTGTAGCAATTTTGGATTCATTACAAACAAACAAGCCTTATAATTTTAAAAGAAAAAAATGTAAAAAAGAATTTTAAAAACTAAAAGAAATAATAAAGAAACTACTAAAACTGCTCCGATCGGAGCATCAACGTACTGCTCTGATTGGAGCCAGTCTCCATCATTAATGGCGCAGCTCCACCATTTTGTAACTCTTTTATTTTATTATTTATTTTTCATTTTATTTACTGTATTTAAAAAAATATATATTGAAGACACTAAGACCATGTTTGATTTTGCATTTTAGAGCTAATGACAATTTCGTAAATAATCAATAGTCAATCCAAAAACTCAGAAATTGGCCTATTACATAATTGTTGATCTAAGGAGGTCTTTTTAGTTATTGCATGATCTAAGAGACCCCTATTATGATATTATATTTACCGCCATATTCATCACCGAGATTTGTGGAAAAATAAAAAATCTCCACCAATTAATTTCCAAAGATTGTTGAAATTAGGTGTAATTAACACAGACCTATCAGAGACAAGTCGCATAATTATTGTGAAAAATCTTATTCGATATGTTGTGTTCCGCACAAATAAGGCCGATTATTGTCGGGTGTAAAAGAGATTGCATCTTATCTCTATCTATTTCTCTGTTCATCGGAAAATAAGTTTTGTTTTAGTATGGTGTCGTCGTCGTCTACTAGTGCTTGACTCGAATGTAGTAGTTATAACAAGTTTTTCATATGTTAGATTGAACAAAGTATTATAGCAAGTAGATTTTTTTTAAAAGCAAAAACTTTATAAGTTAGATCGGTGAATAGAGAGGTTTAGATGTGGAGATATAAGATAGTATATTATATTTGTATAATTGTAGTGTAGTAATTTAATATTTTACGTTTTTTAAAAAAAAAAGGATAACTCTTATAACTGAAAATATCAAACGAATTGGTAAGTACGGAGTACTCTTGTTTTATCTGGAAACCCACTCATCCTGGATTGAATCCGTATAAAGATGTGTCACGGACTCACGGTCGATGAATATTACTCCTAACGTCTCAGTATTACTTTTTTTTTTTTTTTTTTTTTTTCTCTCTCCAATGAGCATGTTATATTATGTTTGAAATTTTGAATGGTGCAAATTTTGATACAATATGGATTATTAAGAAGCCAATCAAGAGTTAGAAGATGGTTCTAGACTTCTAGTAGTTCACATCCTAAATTTTTAATATATGATTTTAATATAATGTTTAATAAATATTGAGATTTATTAATTATATGATGTTTTAACATTTTTTTCTCTTTCACAAATATAAAATGTTCTAACTTTTTTATTATAATTCCAAGATAGTTTTCTCTTTATTTACAAATTTGTCTTAATTTGTAATATTTTTTAATAACTTTCTTCGTTAATAGGTAATCAGATTGAGTTTAGATTAAGTAGGTTTGAGATTTTCCAATATAATAATTGTTGGATGAAGAAAACATAAACCAATCATTTCCTTAGAGCACTCTTTAAATGGTACCTATAATATTTCATTAAATATTGTTCATAAGTAGTTCAGTATAATTATTTAGGATATCAACTTCATAGATGATAATTAGAGGTCTCATATTATTTATGTTTTAGTGGACATATGAATGATATATGCGGTGGCACATAGATATGGAATAAATAAGGAGGGTCAAATAAATACTCATTTGTATGAAGTTTTTTAGGGAGTTCCAAATTTATGATTATATTTGTGTGGACTCGAATGAATTTAGGGGTCTTGAGATTGTTGATTTTTAACATAATTTTCTTAATTTTATCCTAAATATAAAATTGTTGAGGTTTTAGGACTCATGTAAGCTAGTGATATTAATATGTATGTATTTGAGTAAAACATACTACTATATTAAAAACAGAGGATATAATAATTTATAGGCAAATTTTATAAAAAAAAGTTAAAACGGTGCAAATAATTTTAGAATGAGCTAGTAGTAATAAAGTAGTACGAGTAGGAGAACTTAAAGAAACCCCTAAAGTCGCCTGTGTGTATTCTGACAATTTCCAATGGAAAAAGAATACTGCTATAGTAGTACTCCGTAGAAAACAAGAAAATCGTGGTCAGATTTAAAAGTACAATAAATGCCGATAGACTCAAAAGCACTTGTGGAAAAGTAAAAAGGTATGCATTGAATTTGCCATATTGTAATTACAGATTACAGAAATTGTAAATGAATGAATACTGAATTGAATAAATATAAGTAGAATAATAAAGAAAGAAAACAGAATCACTCTTTGTTTGCAGTATTATTAGAATGGCAAATTAAAGCGCATAGACTCATAGAGAGAGCCGTATAGCAGCCAATAGAGACAGGCTTGTGCGAACCTGTGTCAGCTCCTCCCATCTCTCCATTATAAATACACACTGCTCTCTCTCTGTTTTTCTTTCCTATCTATCATCCTATTCATTCATCCACTATCATTGTACTTCCCTAGGATACTTACTTTTAAAAATAAAATAAATAAAATTATCTTCAACAACAACAACACCAACAACAATGTCTTTGATCACAGATCTCATCAACCTTGACCTCACTGATACCACCAAGAAGATCATTGCTGAATATATTTGGTCAGTTAAGTTTCATTTCCTTGCTCCTGTTTCTTTCATATTCATCGTCTCCGTTTTGGTGGTATCAACCTTGGATGTGTTTTCTTGAATCATCTTTGAGTTGTGTGTTTTCTCTGGAAACTAACTCCATGTTCTTGATATCTTTGGATTTGATTTTCTTCAAAGTTTTAATGCTTTGGTTTGACTAACTTTTGATATTTGATCTCAGTGATTTAGTGTGTCAACTGTTATTTAGCTTCTCTGTTCCGTCTTCAAGTTTCTTTTTCCTCTATGTTGATTCATATTAATGTTAAAGGTGGAAATTTCTTTTTCCTAAAAAAGATTAGGCAATTTATGCTAATTATCATCTATCTATATAGTTTTGATAAGTTGTACTTCTACTAAATTTAACAACTTGTAAGGATAAGGACAAGTCTGGCCTATAGTTCTATTGATTCAGTTATCTCTTTACTTTCATAACTAGATCTTTTCCTCGACAAGGATGGATCATCCATCCATCAATTCTTCAAGATCCCGCCACGCCCATACTAACTTACATTTCTGGGTCCGCCTCTGCAACTTGTGGATAGATGGACAGATTAATTTAGAAGAATTAAAATCACCCTTAGTTGGAGAAATTTTGCATAAGGATTTTGACTTTGACCCTCTTCCTGACTTTACTGTACACACATATATATATGATCCAACTTAATCTAATTAGGCTCTGTTCTTTTCTTTTGGATCAGTTCAGATTTGCATAGTTATTTTTTATATTACATATATGCTCTGTTCAGATCATTTCCATTCAGTTGATTACATAGCCTTAGTACCTTATGCCCTGTAGGACAAAATGAGAAATCTATAAGGATTGGTACTTATTGTATTAGTATCTTTCTTAAGAAAAATATATAGCTGCACAACATAACAGAATTGCCAAAATCAGTACTCCATCTTTTGATTCTTTTACTGATTTATCTTTTTACGGCATGGCTGTATGAAACAGGATCGGTGGTTCCGGTATCGATCTTAGGAGCAAAGCGAGGGTAATTAACTACTACTAGCCATTTTGTTCAATCATTGTGATTACTTTTTTTTTTTTTTTTTTTGCTTGTGTACTGATTGTTACATTGTCTGGTTTTACAGACTCTTGATGGACCAGTCAGTGACCCAGCCAAGCTCCCCAAGTGGAACTATGATGGTTCTAGCACAGGACAAGCTCCCGGAGAGGACAGTGAAGTCATCCTATAGTAAGTTCTACTCACTTTACTGTTTTCTCTACTTGTATATATATGGACATGGTTAAGTGTTGCAAACACTAATGCACTCTTTTGATGCTATTCAAACAGCCCACAAGCAATCTTCAAGGATCCATTCAGGAGGGGCAACAACATCTTGGTTCGTTACTTTTTACGCACACATGTAAATCTTGCTGCTGCTCTATTTATTTATTTTTTCTTAAATTTATTTTCTTCTTCTTGTAGGTGATGTGTGATGCTTACACTCCAGCTGGTGAGCCAATCCCAACAAACAAGAGGCATGCAGCTGCCAAGGTTTTCAGCCATCCCGATGTGGCCAAAGAAGAGACATGGTATTAAACACCAGAATTCCACCCACTCATTGAGTTGAACTTATATTTCAGTTGTTGCTGGAGCTAATTTACTTCTTTATTTTTTTCACTAAATCTATCCATTTCCATGGTTATAGGTTTGGCATTGAGCAAGAATACACTCTCTTGCAGAAGGATGTCAAGTGGCCGGTTGGCTGGCCAAAAGGTGGTTACCCTGGACCTCAGGTATATAACCACACCAATCGACCATTTCTCATCTCTTATTTTTCTTGGTGCTGTCTAGTTTTTTGTTTGAGCTTTTAGGCATGGTCACAACTATTCTTGAAGCTACCTGTTCCAGTTGGAACTTAATATTATCTTTTCTTTCATAAACTTATTTACCCAACTTTGAGAGTATTTGATTCTGGTTATATTTATGTTCTTCACTTATTGTTGCCAGGGACCATATTATTGTGGAATTGGAGCTGACAAAGCCTTTGGACGTGATATTGTAGATGCCCATTACAAGGCATGCCTCTACGCTGGAGTTAACATTAGCGGTATCAACGGAGAAGTGATGCCTGGACAGGTAAAGAGTTCATCCTACATGCCTTTTCCCCAAGATAGCCATTCCCTTTTGTAGACTTTTTTCCCCTTCAAGTGTCTCAGCTACATTTGAAATTATCATTTTCAGTGGGAGTTCCAAGTTGGACCATCTGTTGGAATCTCTGCAGGTGATGAGGTGTGGATTGCTCGTTACATATTGGAGGTAATGAACTGTCATTTAAACGAGTAACACATGTAATGTAAGTATCAATGTATTTGTACTGACTGCTCAAATTCTTCCTACCATGAACAGAGGATCACCGAGATGGCTGGAGTTGTGTTGTCATTTGATCCCAAGCCCATTGACGGTGACTGGAACGGAGCTGGTGCTCACACCAACTACAGGTAACATACTTCTGTAACAGTGAAATCCGAGTATTTTGCAATTCGAAGTACTATATTGCTAAACTTTTCTCGATGAATGATATTATAGCACCAAGTCTATGAGGCATGAGGGAGGCTATGAAATCATTAAGAAGGCTATTGAGAAGCTTGGCCACAGGCACAAGGAACATATTGCAGCCTATGGTGAGGGCAACGAGCGTCGTCTCACTGGAAAGCATGAAACTGCTGACATCAACACCTTCAATGGGTAAATAAAATTTGACTTGGCTCTTCTAGTGACACATACTAATATAACTAAATACAACATCTTAAACGATAATTTGCAACGTCTTTGTGTAGGGTGTTGCTAACCGTGGAGCATCCATCCGTGTGGGAAGGGACACTGAGAAAGAAGGCAAGGGATACTTTGAGGACAGGAGGCCTGCTTCTAACATGGACCCTTACATTGTCACTTCCATGATTGCAGAGACCACCATTCTTGGCAAGCAGTGAGGGCATATCAGTGAGCCTTGCATGCTGCCGATTTATTGCTATTCATCGTAATTCTTCTGCTTGTAAAAAGGAGAACATAGCTCCTGCGGTTGTCTTTTCTATAGGGGCAGTCTCAGTTTCCTGGGTCGAATTTGAGGCTGTGCGGCTTCTGTTGTCGAGTCAGCTAAATAACTTTTCTTAGTTAATAGTTATTTATAATAATGTGGAAGTGTTGGTTTTCGTTTGGGACATTTGGGATTATAGCTGAGAACCGAGTGTGATGCAGTGTGATACAGTTTCTTGCCCAATCTACAGGGCTATGTATTGAAAAGGCTGTTTCAGTTTATGCTTTTCTTGTGTCCTAGGTTTATTTTCCTTGCACAAATTGCATCTGATAGTTGATTTAGTTCTGCGCACATATAACATATATAGTACTGTATTGTATCAGAGGGTGTTACGGTTGTTACACTTACACCTCAACATCTAATAAAACCAATTACTGTTAAGTAAATTCTTTAAATTTAAAGGTTGACACTGACAATTGCAATTTAAATCAACGACAAAGTTTGGCTATGAAGTTCACAATAATAGTAACTCGAAGTATTCAAGTAAAATCACACAGATCGATGTTTCAATAATCAATCCTGATTTCGATTTCAAGTAATAGCAAGCAAGGCGTCTCTATGATTTAAAAAAGCCTTGACAAATGTGAGAGAGATACTTAAACTCATCCCAATCCGGCATCTATGTAGCGACGGATGAGGTTTATTCGTCGCTAAAATAGAGACGGATGGTCTTATCCGTCTCTAACATAGTTGACCATACTGGTTTATTTAAAAAGAAAATTGAAATTTAACAAAAAAATAAATGTAGAGCGACGGATGAGCTCATCCGTCACTATATTCTTTATACAGATCGACGAGTTCTTCTTCTCCCTCATTTCCCCCTTTTCTCTAACTCTCAAAATCCCTAATCTCCCAACTCTCCCTCCCACCGATTTAGCTACCACCGGCCGCCCCAACACCAACACGTTCGATTGGAGGCCACCACCACTGCCACCGTAGATCCGCCACGTTTGATTAAAGGCCACCACCGCTCCCTCGTGCTTCGCGGCCACCGGAGATCTGCCACCTTGCCACCACATCCACCGGAGTACATTATTCCCTCTGCCATTTTCATTTGAAAGAGGTAAGTATCCCTAATTTAACCAATTTAATTTTTTTCAGTTGTGTTTAATTTACCTCACAGTTATTCCCATGGATAATATCCGTAATTTAAAATTTTGATAGTTTTGTTCTTTGGTTATAGTAGTAGCAACCAAATTTAGATTAAATTCTGGATAAACTCAATTGATAAATGAATTAGATTTAATTAGATTAAAATTTGGATTAAATTAGATTAAATTTTAAAAATGATGGATTAAATTAGATTAATTAGATCAAATTTTGGATTAAATTAGATTTTTAAATGTAGGCTATGTATCCTTGCATTTTTTGGTCTTCACACAATGCATTTACAGCTCCACAGGTACGAAAAGTTGAAGAAAACCTCTGAATTTGCCGTTGTGTTTCTCCAATGGAAAAAGAATAGAAAACTTCAAAATCGTGATTTACAACGATTAATGCCAAGTATATTCAAAAGTTTTTCGTGGTCAAGTACAAAAATATGCATTGAATATGCCAAATTGTAGTAAATTAGAGAAATTGTATGAATAGAGTAAAGAAAGCAGTACTACACTTTGCACTTGCAGTATTATTGAAATAGCATACATAGTATAGAGATAGGTTTGCTTGAACTTGCGTCAGCCCAGCTACACAGGCTTGCGTGAACTTGTGTCAGCTCAGCTCAGCTCCAACCCATTATAAATATAGCGCTGTGTTTTTCTTTTCTCTCATCCTAGGATACTACAAAATACAGGGCTGTGTTTTTCCTCATCCTAGGATACCAGAAGAAGTCAAGAGCCAATATCTAAAAAATTTATCTTCAACAAACAACAACAACAACAATGTCTTCCTTGATCACAGATCGCATCAACCTTGATCTCACTCATTCCACCAAAAAGTTCATTGCTGAATATATTTGGTCAGTTTCATTTGCTTGCTTTTTGCTTACACTGTTTATTTCATATTCATGGTCTGTTTTGGGATATGGGGTTTCTATCTTCTTCATGATCTTTGAGTTGTGTTTGGTCTGGAAACTCCATGTTGTTGTCAATACTTAGTAGATTTAACTGGATTTACTTTTCTTGAATGTTTAATGCTTTTGGTTGCATAAATTTTCATATGTGATTTCGGTGTTAAATACGATAACAACCTGCTTGGCGAGACATGAAACTGTTATTTACTTGATTCTCTGTTCCCATATTCAAGATTGCTTTCGTTTTTTCTTTTTAATCTTTTTTTTCTTCTGTCTTGTGTGATTTCAATTAATGTTAAAGGTGCATCTTTTCTTCCATAAAAAGATTATGCAATAAATATAAAGTATTACATAAAAAGCGGAAATTAAAAGTTAAACAATTACCATAAGATATTACATAAAATGTGATTTTATCATTATGTATGAAGAATACTTTTTATTTTCTATATTTTTTTATTCCTGCAAATTATGTAATATATTGGTCTATTTTTATAAATTGTATTTTATATTTTTTAGTAATGCATTAATTAAAATAAAAAAGAAAGAAGGGAAAGACATTAACGAAAGTTGAAAGTTGACTAGTAGTGTATGGATCCAATTTGTAATATTGGAAGAAAAAAAGAAAAAAAAAACTAATGTAGTTGAGTTTGAACTCAACAGTTGAGCATGTTGAGCCCAATGATCCTTTGTTGGAGTCTCAATAAGGGACGATGGAGAGAGCCTTATAAAAAAAGATACATGAAAGATATATATGTAGTGTCACATAGATAGGAAAGATTTTTATTATTTTTTTAACGGAAAAAACTTATTATTAATTAAAAGAAAGAGGTAAATGAGTAATTATTTGTAGAATTAATTAACAAGTTTCTCAAGAATAATTCTGAAATTTTGTTGTTTTTCATCACTTTTTTAAGTTTCGTCTCAAATTTAATTTAAGATATGAACCATTTTACAATTACTAATACTCTAATATAAGAATTTTTCTTGCTAAGAATATAATAAATTTAGGAATGGATTTTTTAGACATGGACGGAACACTTTTCAGAACGTGATGCGGTTGCATACTCGTAGAGTATTGACCTACATCATAAGATTTTGCTTGCTATTTAAAATTTGAACGTTTGCATATTTTATTTTAAGCTAATTTTAAGAAGCTTCGTTTAACCCAATTTTTTCACACGTGGTCATGTTGGAGATTTTAATTTTTTGGTGATCTAATCGATTTTATATTCTATTAGTTGGTGTAATACATTATTTAACAAATATCCATTTATCATGGTGGTAGAGAAGAAACATGTGACCTAATTTCAATTTCTTTTAAAGACATTTTTTATTATTGAATTTCAATCCAGACAGTACCATATAAGACACTATCTTATGAAATGGTTTACTACAAAAACAAAGTGCGCATGATTATCATACTAACCAATTTGATTTTACATTGTTTATTACTTAATTGTTTATTATCCACTATATACTATTAGTTGGTCTAAGATATTATTTTACAAATATACATTTGTCTGAGTGGTAGTATGTGATAGTTAGTGCCTTAACTAACAGGGGCGGAGTCAGGAAATAACGTCGCCTAGTGCGCATATACAAGCATACATTTTTTTTTCTTATGATAGGATAACTTTTTTATATGATAAATTAAATTTTTTGAAATATCAAATTTATACAACATTTGAATAATAATTTTACTAACAATCTTTGATTTATGTGTATTATTAAAAAGAAAAACAACAAAAAATATCAAAATGGGTGGTGCAATGTGAAAAAAATCATAAAAAAGACTAATATGTAGGTAAAGAAAACAAAAAAGGGTGGTGCAATTGCACTACCCTGCCCTCAACAGCTCCGCCCCTGTTAACTACTCTCTCCACCCTTCACAAATTGTAATTTTAAAAAAGAATGCTTTTAATTGTTGAACATTTTGATTTTTGTATTATTATATTTTTTAAAAGAGGATTACAACACATTTGCAATTATATTTTTGTTTGATTTGTCCTTAAAATAAAAAATATTACAAGAATAAATTGTGATATTATTACACGTATATCTAAAATTAGTACCTATATAAATGTCTTATGCTCTTGTGTACTACAGTTGTACTATGTAATAGTATACAATAAGAATTTTGCTTGCTAAAAAAATAATAAGAAATTTAGGAATGGATGGAACACTTTTCGGAACGTGAGGGCGAGGCAACCATACTCATAGAGTCTTGACCTTGACCTACGCCATAAAATTTTTAACACAAAATTTCTATTTAAAATTCGAATGTTTGCATATTTTATTTTAAATCAATTTTAAAAACTTCGTTTAACTCGTATTTTTCACACGTGGACACGTGGTCATTCTGGATATTTTGAATTTTTTGTGATCTTATCCAATTTATATATAATTAGTTGGTGTAATACATTGTTAACAAAAGCATCCATCTATTATCATGGTAGAGAAGGAACTGCGCTATATACATGTGACCTAATTTCAAATTTTATTAGAAACACTTTGTTTTTATCGAAATTCAAATGGTTGACATGTCAATACTTACCATAATAAAAGACATAATAAAAGACAGTACACTATCTTATGAAAGAATTTGCCACATAAACAAAGTGGGTATGAGCATCACCATAACCAATTTGATTTATATATATTATGATACTTACTTGATTACAATGTCATATGAGTCACAATCACAAGTGATCATTCTTGGTGATCTCTGGCCTTGTTGCCCACAGGATGAGGAGGAATATTATATTCCTTATATTTTTCGCGACAACTAGGTAGGGCGCAGCAAATGGTGCAAGCATACGCAGTTATACTAGCGCATATGAAATAGGGCACAGATGGATTTTTGTGACAAATATCTTTTATGCAATTCTTGATACATGACCCATGCACAAACTCCATCAATAGCATTGGCATCATCAAGATCAGGATCATTGGGTGGATGAATGTAGCATTTTTCTTCATAATGTTTAAATTGAATAAGTAGTATTTCTTCAAACAGTTTTGATAATTGTTTATTTAATGAGATGAGATTTCTTTTTATATAGGATTACAATAGAACGAAAGTTAGTATCTTTATTATGTACGTAATCCCACTTTCCAATACCATCTTTTATAAATGTTATTACTAATTAATTTGTCAAAAGTAACACTTCTTTTATATATATATATATATATATATATATATATATATATATATATATATATATATATATATATATATATATATATATATATATATATATATATATATATATATATATTATTTTCCTAGCAATTAAAGTTTTTTATCATATGGAAGAGGGCATAATAACTGTGACACCATGTTAATAATAATAAAGGATATTGTTTTCACATCACACATTGGTGCTTTATCTCCAATAGAAGTAGAATCTAAGAAAGTAATGGGCTTAAAAATGAAATTTGAGAAAAATATGGTGAAAAGGATAAATATGAGGAAATATATTGAAATCGAAGACTGACCAAGTACAGTACAGTCGATTAATCCATTGATTCCATGAGAAATCCTTCTTCTTCTTCTTGTGTGCATTCATTATTTCCTCCCATTCAACACCACTTCATCAGAAACTTGAGCTCAACCTCCAAGAAATGGAACTCAACACCAAACCCAAATCTCAAAATCACAAACCCAACTCTTTTGCTCATAGAAGAATCATGCAATTCAATCTCCCAAGCCAAGCAAATACACGCCCACATGCTGCTCACCGGCCTCATCTCCCACCTCTTCCCTGTCAGCAGGCTCCTCTCCTTCCTCGCCTTGGATGAAAAAGGTGACATCCTTTACGCCAACAAACTCTTCTCCCTCATCAAAGAACCTAATGTATATATTTGGAACACAATTATTAGGGGTTATGTTAAAAATTCGTTATTTGAACTGGGTTTTAGTTGTTTCTCTAGAATGCTGAACGAGTCTGAGGAGATTGACAAGAGGAGCTATGTTTTTGGGCTCAAAGCTTGTAAGGGTCTGGGAGATTTTCGGGTGGGAGAGTCTGTGCACTCTAGGATTTGGAAACTTGGCTTTGTTGGTGACGTCATTGTTACGAATGGTCTGATTCATTTTTATTGTGCGACTGGTAGAATGGCAAGTGCAAGTAGAGTTTTTAGTGAGAGTGGAGTAAAGGATGTGATTTCTTGGACTAGTTTGATTGATGGATTTGTGAAAAACGACATGTCGGATGATGCACTGAAGCTGTTTGATGAAATGCGCGTGAGTGGAATAGAGCCGAATGAGGTTACTATGGTGACGATATTCAATGCATGTGCACGGAAGGGGGATTTGAGTACTGCTCAGAGATTGTGTGAGTTTGCTGAGTCCAGGGGGATTGAGTTTAGTTTGAATATGCGGAATGCTATGTTAGATATGCATGTCAAGTGTGGAGGTTTGGTTAAGGCTGGAGAAATCTTTTACAAGATGGATGTGAAGGATGTGTTTTCGTGGACCTGTATGATAGATGGTCATGCCAAAAGTGGGGAGGTTGATTTGGCTAGAGAGTTTTTCGATGACATGCCTTACAGAAATGTGGTTTCTTGGAATTCAATGATTGGTGGATACTCGCAAAATAATAGGCCCAAGGAAGCTTTAATGCTATTTCATGAGATGTTGTTAGGAGGTTTAAAGCCCACAGAAAGTACTCTGGTGCCGGTGCTCTCTGCTTGTGCCCAATCTGGTCATCTTGAAACTGGGCAATGGATTCATGAGCACTACCTTAAAACAAAGAAGGCCGAGCTTACTACTATATTAGGAAATGCTTTTATTGATATGTATGCTAAATGTGGTGATATCATTGCAGCTAGAAAGATATTTGATGAAATGGGGAAGAAAGACTTGGTTTCATATAATTC
Organism: Plantago ovata; assembly: GCA_028274465.1. Lineage (NCBI taxonomy): Eukaryota > Viridiplantae > Streptophyta > Magnoliopsida > Lamiales > Plantaginaceae > Plantago > Plantago ovata. The sequence continues at coordinate 21,459,694 of CM051455.1, read as the reverse complement.
AATGATTGTGAGTTATGCTTCTCATGGTCATGCAATCGAGGGCTTGAGTCTTTTGAGCATGTAATACAAGTGGGAATCAAACCCGATAATATCATGCTGTGTGGTGTCTTGTCAGCCTGCGCACATGCAGGGTTGGTTGAGAAAGGCTGGGGTTGTTTTAAGAATATGGAATCGTTGGGACTAGTTCCAGTCATGGAACATTATGCATGCATGGTTGATTTGCTTGGAAGAGTTGGGCAATTGAAAGAAGCTTATGAGTTGATAAAATCAATGCCAATGGAACCGGATGAAGGTGTTTGGGGCGCCCTTTAAATGGTTGTAGATTGCATGGAAATGTTGAGTTGGGAAAATTTGCCGCAGACAGGCTTATGAAGTTGGAACCAGAAGATAGTGGGTCATACATGCTCTTAGCTAACTTATGTGCCAACAAGAAGAAATGGGGTGACGTGATGATGGCTAGAAGTGTGATGAGAGAGAAGGGTATCAAGAAAACGCCAGGGTGTAGCTCAATAGAGGTGGAGGGTGAGTTTCATGAGTTTCTAGTGGCAGACAAGTCACACCCCGATTCTCAATCCATATACAAAGTACTAAAGGAGATTTTATTCTTCTCAAAGTCAGAAGATTTCGAATCACTTTATTACTGGATTGACACATGTTCGTAAGTTCTATGTTGTAGAGAGTTGGGAAATTGTTCGTAAGTCTGTGACTGCAGATTACCATTACTCTCAGCATCAGGTCTGTAAATGTCAGCCATCTCAAGAAAAGTAAATTTGTTGCGTGCAAGATTTCTCAAAGTTTCTCTGTGGACTAAGTCCGTAAGGGCCTGGAAAGAAATCAAGTAAAGGTTTGTTGCTTAGAAGTGCCATTCAATTATTCCAATATCACTGGGGCCTTTGGGGAATTTTTGATGGAGACTTGAAGTGAAATGTCCTTTAGACTTGTTATATGTGGGTGCAAAAGTGTGTGTACATTCAATTACTGGTTAACACAAACTGGACTCTCTGCTTGCGTTAAAGCATATCAATCAGTACTCTTCCCCTTGCGTGCTGGTGACTAATATATACTAGCCAAATAGATCTGGCCATGGTTTCCAAGTGTAAGCTTATCACTTACAATCTTTCTTAACTTCAAATAAAGGTGTCCAATTTATCACCATCATCAGCAGCATCTAAGGTATGCCATATCGCTGTGCACATTCATTATTAAGATGCTAGTTTTCCCATCAAATTAGAGCTTTGACGTAATGGCATGGTCTTTAACTCTTTATTCGGTATTCCTGTTGCACAGTCTGCTAACTTGACATTGTGGCAGTTGGCTTATCTTCCTCGGACTGCTTCGACCCAGGTACGAAAATGTAATTTTCCTTGCTTTCTAAGCCCATGCTTCATGATCTTCCTGATCTTCTAGAAAGTTATACATCAAACAGTATTCCGATAGAACAGTTTGAGGGATTTTGTCACGTTTTCCTCGTAAGTCAGTAGTTAGCAAAGTTCATTTAATTAGACTTGATAACTATAATTTGCTATCAATGGGTTCTATAAGCACATTGGAAGCACATTCACTATGTCTGTTTATGAGGATTATTACATCATAAACAGTAGTAAAGACAGACTAGTTTTGTCACAGTGCGTGCTTGAGGGGATTCGAAACCATCAACGGCATAAAGACAGATTTGTTGTGACAGCAAGAGACGGAACTGTCGTAGCAGGAAAGGCGGTAAGCAGTCGGTGGAGGCGGTAAGCAAGTAAGTGCTTGAGGGGATTCGAAACCATGAACGGCATAAAGACAGACTAGTTTTGTCACGCAACTGGAGAGCATACACAACAGCTGATATAGACCTTTTCCTGTCCAAGAAAAAGGGCTATCTAGACTGGTAGTGTTATCTGGAGCGCAACGCATGCCAATGAAAGAAAACTTCAACCCTCTCTCTTTTAGTCGGGTTTTTATTCTTAAAAGAAGAGTTTTAATTTGTTAATAACATCAAAAAGGGATTTCATAGCCAGGATCATTGTAAGCACATAAAACGCCATATATTGTAGAATCATTAATTGCAGACATGCACGGATAGATTTTCTTGAATGAATTGAACTCGTATTGCATGCGAAAATTGAATACAAACTAAGAGGGGCAGGCATACCCCAATGATTACAAATAAGAGAATGAAGAACATAACTAGTAATTGATTTATTAGCTGCGTACAATTTTGCGAAACTGCTCAAGAACAGGGTATATGTTTGCGAACGCCGTGTCTATTTCTTGGGTAAACTTAGCTCCAGTGATGACCATCTTCCCCGATAGAAATAACAGCATCGAAATCCTTGGTTTCTTCATCTTGTATATCAATCCGGGGAATAGCTCCGGTTCATAGGTTGCGAAAGCAGCATGAGCAACGTGAAGACGCTCGAGCTGGAGAGGAAACTCCATATCTGCAGATCCCACAATGTTCTGAATCTTGAAGTCCTTGAAGGCTACATTGAACCCTAGTTTCTGGAGAATCCTTGCATATTTCTGTGCGGCCAGTTTTGAATCGGCTTCGGTCTTAGCCCCAGTGCACACCATCTTTCCAGTAGAGAAGATCAAGGCGGTGGTCTTGGGTTGTCGAATCCTCATGATGACAGCTGAGAAACGCTTGGGGTTGTACTCTGCGTTGCGAGCGAGCGAAGCAATCTTGAAGAGGTCAAGTTTGCAATTGAGATTCACGGTTGAGACGATATTGACTATTGTGGGCTTCGCATCATGTTGTTCCAACATGAGTTCAACTTGATCGGCCATTATTGTTGTTGGAGCCTGGAGGAGGGATCGGAGATAGTACGTAGTATCTGAGCTGATGAGAGCCTGAGAGAGAGCAGAATATATTGTATAGATAATTATAATAACAAGCTAGCCATATATATATTGTATAGATAATTATAATAACAAGCTAGCCATATATATATATAGAGTTACGTAGAGCTATAGCTACATATCCGTGCTTAATTTATAAGCTAATCTTATCATATACATATACTTTTTCCATAATTAGAAAACTTTCCATGTTTAAAAGTTCAAACTGAAACCTTACGAGTCAATTAATTAGATAATATTTTTCACAGCTATCCGTGTTAATATTGGTTAAGCTGAACGATTTTTTTCAAATGCTTTCTTATAGTTTCAGAAGAATGTTAACCAAACAATCATCCCTTACTTAATTACTAAACAATTCCTTACTTCATTTTTTTTTCCTTTATCTTTTTTTCCTTCATCTTCTTCGTATTAAGTCACCGGATTCCGGTGACGGAGCTTGCAGCCCTGAGCCGCAAGCTCCGACTTCTTGCAACTCCGATTGGGAGTTCTGCAACTCCCGATCTGGGAGTTATCTGTAATTTGTTCACCGGAGTTTTGGAAGAAGAAGATAGATATATAAAAAGAAAAAATAATAATAATAAAAAAAAAAAAATTTTGGGACTTGTTTGAAATAATAATAGTTTTTGGGTTTAATTTACAATAACTTTTTCGATAAATTCGAAATTTTAGAGAAATTATGTGTATATTTTGAAAATAATTGGGACAAATGTAAAATACATAGAAATTAAGCATCAATGTTTCTGTTTTTTTTTTTTCTTTCTTATGTTGCATGCTACTCTTTTGTTATAGTTTTAAGAACTATTATTATGGTTTTTAGCATTAATGTTACTTTTTTTTTAGCTTGTTGTGTTTGCATGTTCCTGCTTTGATAGGTATCTCAAAGGTGTCACTGCAATACTACTGAAGCATCAAGCACAAGGGAGAAAACCATCAAATTTTGAATTTGGTCAACTCAAAAAGTGAATATTAATTGTCCCAATCTGTAATAGTTCAACTAAGAGACCCTTTTTTGAGTTATGTATAAGAGGGTACTAATATGATGATATTAATTACTCTAATACGTGTATGGCAGATAATGGATAACTTAAAAGATTTAAAATGATTCGACAGGTCCACGCTAGATAATTTGGAATAACAATTGTAATTGACCGGTTTATTTAGAAATAGTTAGAATATTAATTGTGTTCAGCACGTCTATTCCTCAATCGTTTAAAACACTAACTGTGTTCGACAGGTGCATTTCGCAATGATTTAGAACCCTAATTGTATTCAATGGGCATATCCACAATAGTTTTGATCATCAACTGTGATTGACTGGTCTATTCGACAATAGTTTAGAACACTAACATTGTTCGATGGATCTATTCCGCAATACTTTAGGGAACTAGTTTGTGTTCGAGGAGTCTATTTCGTAATTGTTCATAACACTAACTTTGTTCGACGGATTTCTTATGCAATACTTTAGAATTTTAACTATATTCAATGATTTTATTCCGTGGTACTTTATAACTCTAACTGTATTGGATGTGTGCACCACAAGAACCAGATTATTTACCGACGGATACCTTATCTGGGTACCGATCCGTCGGTAACGTCTTACCGACGGATCGGTAACTACTTACCGACGGATAAACAGCCCGTCGCTATTTTATCCGTCGGTAAAGCCTTTACCGTCGTTTCTTATTCGTCGCTAAATTTAGCGACGAATAATACCGACGGACTGACGAATATGGGCGTTGACCAGCCCTTATCCGTCTTACCGACGGATAAATTTATCCGTCGGTAACGATTACCGACGGATAACGTTATCCGTCGGTATGTTATCTATTGGTATATAATTTTTTTTTAATTTTTTTTTTAAATTTTTCTTGCTAATTGTACAACAACCTGTTTCATAATATAAATTTACGTACTAAAAATTAAAAATCATTAAATTTGAATTGAAAATAAAATTCAATAAAATTCGATTCTTCAAAATAGAAAAACGTTTACTACAAATGTAAATGTGAAAGTTTTACAATCGTACTACAAATGCCCAACTAAAATGTCAAAATCTAGGGACGACGACCACTAGAACCACGACCACTGGAACCCGAAGGAGCATGAGAACTGCCTTGCAAACCCGCACTCCCCGCCGTACCAGGGCTCCCCTCCCCGGTCTGAAAGAAAGCTGCCTCTGCGAACGGGTCCATGCCAATGGGATGCTTCTCCAGCAGCTTCTTCAGCACGAAATTCTGCGTCTCCACCTGACACAAGTAATGATCGATGTAGTTAAGAATATGAAAGATAGATGCAAGCAATGTAAATGAGCATACAAGTGGTTATACATCTACATGAGAATAAAAATAAAACCACGTTTACTAAACATTTAAGATTGTTACAATACCCGCAGCTCATCGAAGTAGAAGCCAATGACATGGTCAGGCAGCCTTGACCACTTCTCCCCACCACGGTCCTGAGATGGTGTTGGAGCGATGAACCTGGAGTTGATGATGTCACCGATCTTCGAATGGGCAGATGCAGGGTAAAACCTATTATGATTGTTAAATACAAATAAGAATGAATAAGCATAATAAAGTATACGTAATATGTCACAAGTTAAACAATAAACTAAACAACAGAAAGTGTACTTACGCATCTGCCCTGGGGCTCCAGGAACTCGTAACTCGGGTGGAATGTAGTTGCACCTAGGTTTCGGCATCTGCAAATAAAACAATATCAAGGTTAGTATGATGATATGAAATATGCACGTACAATATAAAGCATTATCAATTAACGTAAATGCACACACAAGGGAATATACATATAAATGACATAGCAACATAATTTATTAATTACCAATTAAAGGTTCCTCCAACTCTAACTCTACAAAATGATCCTCGTGCAGGGCAAACTGTCCATCTTTATCCTGTATAGGGCGTCGTGCTACATCATCCACTAAATCCGACTGGAACGAGTTGGTTATGGACTCGTCCTTCTCTATATACCCAATCAACCATATAAGTACAAAATTAACCTTATATAAGTACATAACCTAGTTATGGAACATTAATTAAATTCGATTAAATACAATACTAAAAAAAGCCCTAAATTGATCTAAGTCTCGATTTTAATTAACAAACCCAAATTAACATAATCCAAAACTAACATTCAACTATAACAACTAATATCTACTTAATACTAACATACATTTCCATAATTTAAGAAATCCCCAAATTAATAAAATCCCAAAATCGATTCATTACTCAATTTTAACAACAATCAACTACACATTTAAGCAAAATATACTTGTATCAACTACTATGTAACATACATTTGACAATTTAATCAACAATTGGATAATTCCCAAATTAAAAATAAAAAAAGGGTTAGAATTCATACCTTTGATTTTGCACAAATTGACCAAAAAAACTTCGAATTGAAGGTTGTTCCTTGTTCCTTGTGCAATAAGCTTCAATTTGCTACCCAAATGGATGAAAATGGTGGAGTTTTGAAATAGAAAGGGAGATGAGAAGAGAGAAAAACGAGAAGAAGAAGTAAGGAGAAGAAGAAACAATGGCGTTTCTGCATCTCCGCCGGTCATAAATTTAGAGCTTACCGACGGATAAGCTTATCCGTCGGTAAGCTTAATTTTTTTTTTTTTTTGATTTAGTTTTGATATTTAGCGACGGATAAGTTATCCGTCGATAAATACCGACGGATCAGAACCTTTTAGCGACGGATAACGAACAAAGTGGTCAACTTTGCTCGTTATCCGTCATCCGTCGCTAACAAATCCCGATCCGTCGCTATTTACCGACGGATAAAATCCGTCGTTTTATCCGTCGGTAAAATTCTGATTTTTTGTAGTGGTGTATTCCACAATAATATATTAATTAAAAGGTATAAGACATAAGACAAGGCGTTATGCATGCCAATGAGGTTTATGTCAATTGGTTAGAGTGAGGTGTCGTGACTCTAGAGGTCATGAGTTCAATTTTCGTCAAGTGCGTGATTATTTCTAATTTATTACTACCTCCATTTCATTAATAACTTCCTAAGGGAACTATTCATCGCGACCTTTGACCACGTATAACTCCTAAATTGCATTAGAGAAAAATATAATAAAATTTTATTATGAAATTAAATGGAGTATATTTTCATAATAAACTTTTAATTTATATTGATACGGTTTAATTTAAAAGTTATACGTAGTCAAAGGTCGCGATGAATAGTCCCCTTAAGAAGTTATTAATGAAACGGAGGAAGTACTAGTTTTGTAATTGTTAATTTATAATAGTTGTGAATTGTAATAGAATGATATATTAGTTGATTATGTATGATTATAAAAAAAAAGACAAGGCGTTATACATGCCTTAGGGCGAGAGTCTGAGACATATGCCATAGGCATGGGACCTATCCTCCATAGAAACTAGAAATTGTTAAGTTAATAATTTTTTAAGACTGAGCAGTGTATTCACTGTAGAATTCAAACTAAAAATTTGAAGTGGAGTTGTGAAGCAACTTTTGTTTATGCGCTGAATTTGCCTGATCAGAGGAAAAGTCTTTGGGAGTTTCTTCAAACTAAAAGTCAGAATATCACTATTCCTTGGCTGGTGTCAGGGGACTTAAATGTTGTTCTTTCTCATAATGAGAACTGGAGTGAGGCTGGTCCTTTAGGGTCTGTTGGAAGTGAACTCAAGGATGTTTTGGAGAGTTGTGATTTGGAAGACCATTGTTTTACTGGAGATGTGTTTACTTGGGGAAATAATCATACTTTTTGCAAGCTTGATAGGGTGTTAGTTAATAAGGTGTGGCATCTTTCTCAGATGGATTCTACTGTTAGATTTCTTCCTCCGGGTGTTTCAGATCATTCATCAAGTATTATGAGAATTTTTCAAGGGGGTCAGAAATGTAAAATTCCTTTCCGATTTAAGAACATTTGGTCAGAGGATGATCAATTCCTGAAAATAGTTGATGGTGTTTGGGGTACGATAGTGAATGGCTGTTTCATGTTTCAATTGGTGACAAAGTTGAAGTTAGTTAAGGAGGAACTCAAGATTGAATGTGAGGAAATTTCAGGATATGGAAAGGAGAGTTAATGAAAAAATGGAGGAGTTACAAAGAGCTCATAGTTACTTGTTTGCACATCCAGAGAATTTACTTCAAATACAAGAAGTTTCCAATAAGAAGGAAGAGTTTTTGCAGATTCAAAGTTCTTATAATAAGCAGTTGCAGCAAAAAGCAAAAGTGGATTGGATAGAAGATGGTGACTCTTGCAGCAAGCTTTTCTTTCAGAAGATCAAAGCTCAAAGAAAGAAAATAGTATCCTTTTATTAGTTGATGATAATGGTACTCTGTTGGAAAAAAAAGAAGATATTATTTTTCATATTCTAACCTTTTACAAAGATTTGTTTGGTGTAGAAAGGTAGGTGATACCTTGTGATCAGGAGGTTTTCTCTTTAGGGCATACAGTTTCTGACATAGATAATGAGAACTTGAGGAGGTTAATTACGGATGATGAAGTGAAAGCAGCTCTATTTTGTATGAGTGACTCCAAAAGTCCCGGCCCGGATGGACAACGCATGTTTCTTTAAGAAGAGCTGGAGCGTGACGGACAGATTGCTTTGTGAGGCAGATAAGGAATTTCAGCACACGGGAAAAGTCTTGAAGCAAATAAATACAACGGCTGTAAGCTTAATTCCTAAATCTATTAATGCTTCTTTAATTTCTGACTTTCGGCCTATTTCTTGTTGTAATATCATCTACAAAGTCATGACTAAAATGCTTGCGAATAGAATGAAATCTGTCCTTCCTGATATTATTGATATTTGCCAGAATGCCTTTGTTAGTGGTAGAGATTTATTTCAGAATATATTTTTGGCGCAAGAGTTGATTAGGGGTTATAATAGGAAAAATGTCTCTCCTAGATGTATGTTGAATATTGATTTGAGAAAAACTTATGATACTATTAATTGGTCCTTTCTAGAGTCTGTTCTTCTTGGTATGCAATTTGATAAGTGGTTTGTTCATCTTATTATGATTTGTGTGTCAACTGCTAGCTTTTCTTTTTGTGTGAATGGGGCTCTTGAAGGTTATATGCTAGGAAAACAAGGACTTAGACAGGGGGATCCTATGTCCCCTTATCTTTTTGTTTTGTGCATGGAGTATATGTCTAGATTGATGAAATTGCATGTTAGTAAGTCTTCTTTATTCAAGTATCATCCTAAATGTAGTAGGATAGGTCTTACTCACCTTTGTTTTGCAGATGATTTGCTTTTATTTTGTAGAGGAGATGCTAATTCTTTGCAGGTGCTAAAGAGGACAATGGTCAGGTTTTCTACAATGTCTGGGTTACAAGTGAATAGAGGGAAAAGTTCTACTTTCTTGGCTGGAGTTAAGGATAGAGATAAGGAGGAGTTGATGGAAATTTGGGGTTTTGACAAAGGAACTTTTCCTGTAAGATATTTAGGGGTTCCTCTTAGTCCCAAGAGGGTAAAGAATGTTGAGTATGAGCCTTTGATTCAGAGAATGGTTGGAAGGATTCAGGGTTGGTCAGCAAGAAATTTGAGCTATGGTGGTAGGCTGCAGTTGATAAAGTCTGTTTTGTGTAGTATAGAGAGGTTCTGGTGTTATGTGTTTCCTATACCTGCTGCTGTGATAAAAAGGGTAGTTCGGTTATGTAGAAACTTCTTGTGGAATGGCAAAGAGGAGGGGAAGAGGAATTTAATTGCTTGGTCTCAAGTTTGTCAAGAATATAGTAGTGGTGGTTTAGAAATAAAGGAAGTGTTGGGGTGGAACAAAGCGTTGTTGTGTAGTCTGATTGTTAGATAAGGAGATGTAAACAAAAAGACTACTGTCTGGACGTCTTGGGTGGAAAATTACAAGTTTAAGGAAATTTCCATTTGGAGGGTGGAAAGTAAAAAGTCTGATTCTCCTTGGTGGCTGTACTTATTGAAGCTTAGGGATGACCTTCTACAGTTGCAGCCAGGAGGAGAGAGGGAGTTTTATTTGCAGAAGGGGTATCAACAAGTGGTGTCTACTTGTTATAAGCTGTTTCATTTAGAGTTGCCTAAGGTACAGTGGAACAAAGAGGTTTGGAATTCAATTTCTCAACCTAAAATCTCTTTTATTCATTGGTTAATTGTTCATAAAAGAATTTTCACCAAAGATAGACTAGCTCGGTTTCATATTGATTGTAATAAAATCTGTGATGTGTGTGAGTTTGAAAATGAGGACATTGGTCATCTTTTCTTTAGATGTGATGATTCTAGGATTATTTTGCACAAGATAATGTGGGTTGTGGGTTTTAGTACTAACATCTGTGATTTGGATGAATTACAAGACATGTTTTGCAGGTCTGATTATAAGAATTCTCTGGTTTATAAAGTCAGGGCTGCTGCATTTGGGGCTGTACTAGAAGGGATTTGGAAGAGAAGGAACAGGAAGGTATTTGAGGGAAAGATTGAACCGGTTGCTGTTACTTGTAGGAGTATTGCGCAAAACCTGAGCATAAGATTGAGATATAAGTTGGGTAAGAAAAGAAACAGGTTCATTAATGCTACTCTTGAAAAGCTTGAAAAAGTTTGGTGTTTTTTTTTTGTTTTTTTTTTTTTTTGTTTTTTTTTTTATCTTCTTTGGATATTACACTTGTGTGGGTAGTATTGACTCTCTTGGCAGTTTGAGCGCATACATGGAAGAGTTGGGAATATATCAGGCTGGGTCCCGTTTCCAAAAAAATGAGGTAGCTTTCTGTTAAACTTTGATCTTTTCTATTTCCCCCTGAAGAGAGTCAGATCAGTGACGGAAATCTATCAGTATATAACAAGGATCACTTCTACCTGAGATTGCCCGTGGAGTAAAGTCACAGGTCTTAACCTGGAGCTGGAATGAAGTATGAGCATCTCTGCAGTTTGCAGCGTATAAATTATAAAAGATGATTTTTGTGGATTTCTGTACGAACTGATTGTAGAGTGAATCTTAGGCTTTACTCGGGTCATGAATCTGATTCAGAGCCTTGAGTATTTCTTTTTGTTTGATAGTCACTGGTCTACATCGATTTGTTTGGATTTAGGTCCGATTGTAAGATTTTCCAATTGGGGTATACCCCTCTTATCTTGTACTTGACTCTCTTTGAGCTTCAATCAATTTTAAACTTCTTGCGGAAGAAAAAAAGGAGTTTCTATTACCTTATAAACAGGGCCAAAACCACCCTCACCCAGTTTATGGGCAGAGGAGAAGTTGTGTGTGGCAGAAACAACCTTGTATCCTTCAAGTGTTAGCAGTTCATGCATGTCTTCCTCCTGTTTCCCTATAAGATCATTTAAATCATTACACAAGAGTGTCAATGAAAGATAATAATATGAAATGTTGGAATCTCATCAGAATGAACAGAGTGTACTTCGTTTAGATCTTCGGAGAAGAATCAGAGCTACAATGAGAATCAGCAGCAGCGTTCCAACTACTACAGGTATAATAATCTCTAGCGGTGTCCTTGATCCTGTCATTGAACATTTGCAAAGTTATCCAGCGAGAAACTATATACAGGTATCCTCATTAGCTCTCAACATAATAAGCTATACATCTTTACGTTGACAATTGCTCGCTACACACTATATAATGACTCTTGATGGAAATATATATAGACCTCAATATGGGTGTGTCTCAGACCACTTAAAGAGTCAAGACTATATTTTTTGCATGTGAAATGACCAGGCAGGAATTCTAATTACTTCACTGACAGAAGGAAAATATGATTTAAGAACTCTTAAAACAAGTTGCACAAAATCACTCAGAATTATATGCATTCAGAATACTCCATACTATATTACTACTAGCTAGGATAAGTACTATATATGTCAACCACTCTACTATTTACCTAACAGATTAATCACAGAATGGCGTTTCATTATGAAAATACATGAAACTTACTGTTATTTGGAGCTCTTGATTGGAGAACATATATCCTATTAGCATTAGTAGTGCCATCAAGACTCTGCTCAAACCCCAATGATTACAAATAAGAGAATGAAGAACATAACTAGTAATTGATTTATTAGCTGCGTACAATTTTGCGAAACTGCTCAAGAACAGGGTATATGTTTGCGAACGCCGTGTCTATTTCTTGGGTAAACTTAGCTCCAGTGATGACCATCTTCCCCGATAGAAATAACAGCATCGAAATCCTTGGTTTCTTCATCTTGTATATCAATCCGGGGAATAGCTCCGGTTCATAGGTTGCGAAAGCAGCATGAGCAACGTGAAGACGCTCGAGCTGGAGAGGAAACTCCATATCTGCAGATCCCACAATGTTCTGAATCTTGAAGTCCTTGAAGGCTACGTTGAACCCTAGTTTCTGGAGAATCCTTGCATATTTCTGTGCGGCCAGTTTTGAATCGGCTTCGGTCTTAGCCCCAGTGCACACCATCTTTCCAGTAGAGAAGATCAAGGCGGTGGTCTTGGGTTGTCGAATCCTCATGATGACAGCTGAGAAACGCTTGGGGTTGTACTCTGCGTTGCGAGCGAGCGAAGCAATCTTGAAGAGGTCAAGTTTGCAATTGAGATTCACGGTTGAGACGATATTGACTATTGTGGGCTTCGCATCATGTTGTTCCAACATGAGTTCAACTTGATCGGCCATTATTGTTGTTGGAGCCTGGAGGAGGGATCGGAGATAGTACGTAGTATCTGAGCTGATGAGAGCCTGAGAGAGAGCAGAATATATTGTATAGATAATTATAATAACAAGCTAGCCATATATATATTGTATAGATAATTATAATAACAAGCTAGCCATATATATATATATAGAGTTACGTAGAGCTATAGCTACATATCCGTGCTTAATTTATAAGCTAATCTTATCATATACATATACTTTTTCCATAATTAGAAAACTTTCCATGTTTAAAAGTTCAAACTGAAACCTTACGAGTCAATTAATTAGAAAATATTTTTCACAGCTATCCGTGTTAATATTGGTTAAGCTGAACGATTTTTTTCAAATGCTTTCTTATAGTTTCAGAAGAATGTTAACCAAACAATCATCCCTTACTTAATTACTAAATTTCCATCCAACTAAACAATTCCTTACTTCATTTTTTTTTCCTTTATCTTTTTTCCTTCATATTAAGTCACCGGATTCCGGTGACGGAGCTTGCAGCCCTGAGCCGCAAGCTCCGACTTCTTGCAACTCCGATCGGGAGTTCTGCAACTCCCGATCTGGGAGTTATCTGTAATTTGTTCACCGGAGTTTTGGAAGAAGAAGATAGATATATAAAAAGAAAAAATAATAATAATAAAAAAAAAAAATTTGGGACTTGTTTGAAATAATAATAGTTTTTGGGTTTAATTTACAATAACTTTTTCGATAAATTTGAAATTTTAGAGAAATTATGTGTATATTTTGAAAATAATTGGGACAAATGTAAAATACATAGAAATTAAGCATCAATGTTTCTGTTTTTTTTTTTCTTTCTTATGTTGCATGCTACTCTTTTGTTATAGTTTTAAGAACTATTATTATGGTTTTAGCATTAATGTTACTTTTTTTTTTTAGCTTGTTGTGTTTGCATGTTCCTGCTTTGATAGGTATCTCAAAGGTGTCACTGCAATACTACTGAAGCATCAAGCACAAGGGAGAAAACCATCAAATTTTGAATTTGGTCAACTCAAAAAGTGAATATTAATTGTCCCAATCTGTAATAGTTCAACTAAGAGACCCTTTTTTGAGTTATGTATAAGAGGGTACTAATATGATGATATTAATTACTCTAATACGTGTATGGCAGATAATGGATAACTTAAAAGATTTAAAATAATTCGACAGGTCCACGCTAGATAATTTGGAATAACAATTGTAATTGACCGGTTTATTTAGAAATAGTTAGAATATTAATTGTGTTCAGCACGTCTATTCCTCAATCGTTTAAAACACTAACTGTGTTCGACAGGTGCATTTCGCAATGATTTAGAACCCTAATTGTATTCAATGGGCATATCCACAATAGTTTTGATCATCAACTGTGATTGACTGGTCTATTCGACAATAGTTTAGAACACTAACATTGTTCAATGGATCTATTCCGCAATACTTTAGGGAACTAGTTTGTGTTCGAGGAGTCTATTTCGTAATTGATCATAACACTAACTCTGTTCGACAGATTTCTTATGCAATACTTTAGAATATTAACTATATTCAATGATTTTATTCCGTGGTACTTTATAACTCTAACTGTATTGGATGTGTGTATTCCACAATAATATATTAATTAAAAGGTATAAGACATAAGACAAGGCGTTATGCATGCCAATGAGGTTTATGTCAATTGGTTAGAGTGAGGTGACGTGATTCTAGAGGTCATGGGTTCAATTTTCGTCAAGTGCGTGATTATTTCTAATTTATTACTAGTTTTGTAATTGTTAATTTATAATAGATGTGAATTGTAATAGAATGATATATTAGTTGATTATGTATGATTATAAAAAAAAAGACAAGGCGTTATACATGCCTTAGGGCGAGAGTCTGAGACATATGCCATAGGCATGGGACCTATCCTCCATAGAAACTAGAAATTGTTAAGTTAATAATTTTATAAATTTAAAAATACAGAAATATAACATAAATAATAAATTTGATTTAGAAAGTTGAGGAAGAATTATTATAAGTAAGAATATAGAAAGTTAGAAAAATGCTTCACATAGTCATAAAGTTTAATGATGATGTAAATGAACGGTAACATTTGCATATATGTATATTTTACATCTAAGAATACCTATTAAATGTTGAGTAAAATATTCACGTAAACTATAAATTTTACTTTTGAGTTATGTAAAAAACTATATATAAAAGTTTTTTTTCATCAGCATTATATTAAAAATAAATATGGTCATTCTAAGGGATTAATAGTCCTGGTGGTTAATTTTCAATCACGGTGACTCGTTACGGTGTGGTTTAAACGCTTTGGCGCCCCACCCTCTGGCTTTTCATTCTAAGGGGTTGGATGCTCTTAGTCCCGGTGTGTCGCCATGGGTGTAGGACTCACGACTAGCACTGTTTTCCATATTAAAAGGTTGATGATTCCGCTGGTGAGTTGTTTTTATCGGTGTGATTTATGATGATTTTTCTTGCTTGCTCGGTTAGTAGTGGAAGTGGGGTTCAAATCGTGTGATGTTTTTGTATATGGTTGCTGTGGAGATGGGGAAACAACATCTATTCAAGTATATCGGTGACAAACATATCACCCAAGTTCAGTGGCTAACATACCACTCAAATATAGTGGCTACCATACCACTCACATTGTCTTATATTCACTAAAACAATGGTGACTAACATATCACCCAAGTATAGTGGCTAACATAACACTCACACAAAGTGGCTAACATACCACTCACAACACAAACAATTAGGTAACTAATAACTAATGTACGATTATTAACTCACCCTCAGCTCCTCGAACAGCTCTCCCTTAAATAAAATAGATTAATTAGTAAGCTTACGGATCTTGCTTGTATATGTCTAGTAAATACAAATGTGGGAATAAAGAAGGCTAGTGATGTCTGGCTCATGTCAGTGACCACCCTTCCACGCCGATTCCCATCTTTGGAGTTGAACAAATCTTCTGGTTAAATCGCGCATGTCCTTCCTAAAATAAAACAATAACTGTGGGAGAGTTGGTTTTCCTATTGAATCCTCATGATGACGACGGAGAATCACTTGGGTTGTACTCTGTGTTGCGAGCGAGCATAGGAGGTAAAGTTTGCAGTTCA
This sequence comes from Plantago ovata, assembly GCA_028274465.1. NCBI lineage: Eukaryota > Viridiplantae > Streptophyta > Magnoliopsida > Lamiales > Plantaginaceae > Plantago > Plantago ovata. Next base: position 21,444,103 of record CM051455.1, on the reverse strand, counting down.
AGTTAACGGTTGATACAATGTTTCGCAATTGTCGGCTTCACATGTGTTTCGAACGTCATTACTTGATCCATTATTGGAGCCCGGAGGAGGGTGAGCTAAGCTGAGCTGAGAGAATATACTATACTTGTAACTTCAGACCAGCTCCATATAGACCTATATCTAGTCCGTGTTGGACTTAATTAGCTAATTCATATGTATGCGCTTTCCATCTTTTAGAACTTTCCACGTTTAAAAAGTGAAACCATATTCATTAGAATATTTTCCACATATTCTTTTTATTTTATTTTTAAAATTCATTTTTTATTTCATTTTAATATCATCAATTAATTAAAATACTAGTAATAATATATTATAATAAATTTCAATATATTTTAAAACATTATGCAGTAGTAATACTTAAAAATTAAAATTACAAAACGTGGTAAAATTGTAAAAATGGATGATGATTTCTAATTTGAAGTAAGTCCACCGTTAAAAAAAAAAAAGTTGGAAACGAGGAAGCATCGATCCATTACTCCAAACTGGACAACGTATCAATCCCGATATCGATGCATCATCGATACGTATTCCTCTCCTTTTATCTCTGTTTTTCTTATTCCTTTTAAATTAAACTAATTTCGATCATACAAAAAGTTAAAAAAATAAAAGTTAAAAGAGTCTTTGTGTTTTATTGGACGTCTCTTAAAAAAATAAGAGAAAAAAGTTCAAATATATACCTAAACTTTATATATATATATATATATATATATATACATATATATATATATATATATATATATATATATATATATATATATATATATATATATATGTATGTATCTTGGCACACATATGTGCCCAAACTTTGAATTTTGCACATATGTAGCCGAACTTATACTTCCGTTTCTAGGTATATACTTTATTACGGAATACACGACAGCGTGACATCACATGTTTGGCTAATGCATTCTTTTATTCCCAAATCAATCTTTTACCAATTAAAACGTGAAATAAAATTTTACCAAATTTGAAACTCTACCATAAGAATCTCTTGTGAAACTCCTTAAAAATCATATGTCCATTGTTAACCTAGGTTGATAAAACAATGGGTTTGACGTTGTGACAATTGTATGAAGGCAGGATTGAGAGGGACGACAATCCTAACTACGTTATATGTAAAAAAAAAAAAAAAAAAAAACTATCACACATTTCTCATAAATAACATTTAAAATCAAACCAGAAATGTAATAAACTCATATTAGAAATTGTAATGTAAATTTTGTAGGAAAAGTTGAATTTTTTTTCCCTTTTGTTTTCTTTTGTAAAACATGGGCTAACCTTGAAAAATCAGGATAAATCTTGGAAAAACTTAAATTCTGGAATCTTTTCGAGATTCGCTCATCTGGACCCATAAAGAAGTCCGGAGTCCGGACACGGAGATACCAGGGTCGACCTGCGGAGCACTATAAAACCCTTTTCAATGGGGCGGCTCTCGTACTCGGGAGTTTGTTAAAGTAAAACATTGATAAAAAATGATTTAAATTAATGAGGCCGGAAATGAATGGAAGTGAAGCTTAATGGGTCGAATTGCAAAATGGTCAAAATGGCCTTTTTCCATTTGTGAGCTTAAACCCCCTTTCTTCCCCACCCCAGGCAGTGTAGTGGAGTTAGTAGGGTTTAAGGTTTGCCTCCGGCGAATCTCAATCCAATGGCCACCGCTCTCAGACACTTCCTCTCCAAAGCGTCATCCCAATCCCTCTCTCGCTGTTTCCACCAGCCATGTCGTTTGAACCACTCGCTCCTCAGGACCATCAACTCCTTTCTGTCTCAGACTAATAATTTCAGCTCCAGAAATTTCTCTACTGAAGAATTTATAACCCAAGACTTCTTGAATTCTTCCGTCTCCGCTGCTTTGAATCTCGATAACCGTATTCCCGCCACCGTCATCACCGGTTTCCTTGGTTCCGGCAAGGTTTGAATTTTTCTATTTATTTATTGATTTATTTATTTTTTAGGAAATATTTTTATTTTATTTTATATTTCTACTGGGTTTTGGGTTCTTGATCACTAGGAACTAAAATAAGTGTAATGTAATGTGTGTTATCAGTATGTGTGAGTTGTAACTTGCTTGAGTTTTTGGTTGGAAGAGTGATAATGAAAGTATGAGCCTCGATGTGGATGAGCTGCGAATGCAATATCGATTTATGCGTGTGTGTTCTTTGCCTGTGTCGTTGAAATTATAATGGTATTATCTTATGCTGCAGACCACTCTGTTGAATCATATATTGACATCTCAACATGGAAAGAGAATTGCCGTTATTGAGAATGAGGTAAGGCATTGTTGTTTGTGTTTGTTGTTTATATCAGTATGGCTAGACTACTAGTACTGCTTCAAGATTTGGATTGTAATTCGTGAATGTGATAGAATGCATGGAGTTTATTGTGAATGGAAGTCATAGGATTAGGACCTCTCCTCTGGAAGTGAATTTTACAAGATGTTTGTGATTTGATGACCATCTTTACGGCTCTTCTTTGATCTTTTCGTCATCTTACATGCAGTTTGGCGAAGTAGATATTGATAGTTCACTAGTTGCAAGTCACTCTTCATCAAATGAGGACATTATCATGGTAAATAATGGTTGTTTATGCTGCACTGTACGTGGGGATCTTGTCAAATTGCTCTTGGACCTGGTTAAGACGAAACGAGACAAGTTCGACCACATTGTTATAGAAACTACAGGTGTCCATCTGTTTCATGTGTCTTTTTGTCTGAGATCCTATTCACTTTTATTGTTTTTCACTTAACCACCACACAGCACCCCAAAACACACACATTCTCTTATTCCATCTGTACTACACATTATTGATTGATTAGTTCCTCTTTGTAAAGAGCAACTTGTTTTTCTTCTTCTTTTTGTTTTCCTGATATGCCCTGATTGTCACATCACAGTTTTTATGCACATATTTTTCTGTATTTCAGGCCTTGCAAAGCCCGGTCCAGTTATTGAAACTTTCTGTAGTGATGAGCTGCTATCGCGACACGTGAAACTTGATGGGGTTGTTACTTTAGTTGACTCTGTAAATGTTACGAAGCATTTGAATGAAGTAAAACCAAGGTTTGTGGTAAATGAAGCTATGGAACAAATTGCGTATGCAGATCGTATAATATTGAACAAGGTCTGATATCTAATATCATGTGTGTTAATGAATCCATTTTCTCAGCTGTTAGTAATTTTTCTTAAAGACCTGATTCTCCTATTTATGTATATAGATAGATTTAGCTAGTGAGGTTGATGTGGCTATGTTAACAAAAAGGATCAAGGTAACTTCTCCTTCAACTCTTTCTTTTTTATTTACTGTTCTCCTTCTCTTTTTTGATTTATTCTCTTTCAAAGGTAAGACTGTTTCTTTCAACTTGTTTAAAATGAGTTGTGATTGATGCCTACAGCATATCAATGGTATGGCACAAATAAAACTCGCCAAGTATGGAGTGGTCGACATGGACTTCGTTCTGGGTGTTGGGGGCTATGATCTTGACAGGTCAAGCAAGATTTTACTTCTGGATTTCATGCGTTAACTGATACCTGAACTGTTCCTCTCAGTCATGTCAAGAAGCCTGATGTTTAAGTATATTTCTGTTGCAGAATTGAATCTGAAGCTAAACCTGATGATTCTCATTGTTCTCATCAACACGATGCTGGCCATGGTACTACTTAGTCTCTGTATTAAAATACTCCTACAGTCGTACGTTAATTAGATTGAACCTAAGTGAGAAACTTGAAAGGAAACAATTTATTGAGTACATTATGAAGTATACAGTCCTATACAATTACTTCAGAGTAAATGACCATAATGCTGAACTTTTTGTTTATTTGTAGAAGAGGAAGAGGTTTTGGCATAGGATTCTCCAGTTTAAGTCCTTTGATCTTTCATTTGTCTAGATGACAGATGCATTTTAAATTCTCAAGTGTGTGATTTAACTCTGTAATAAGTCAATATGAAGCTGTACTTTCCCGCTTTGATATGTTTTTTAGTTGATATCTAGAGTTACATGGATGGCGTTGAAGTTGCTAACGGTAAATATGGAAATAGCAACCATACCATACGTGTTATATAGATGGATGCAGTTGAGGAGATAGGCAGTAAAGGAGAGCTAGATTAGTGAGAACATGGCTATAGAATTTTCTGTCCGTACACACTTATTCATGTCATATGGAATATTATAGTTGCAATGTTATGAGAATATGAAGTTGAATTTGGTGCTTTTATTTTTTTATTTTTTATATAATAATAATAATAATCTGGAGATGAATGCAAGAGTATTTCAAAGAGATGGATGTTCCTTTGTCGAATTAACTCTACTACAGTGCACACATGCTGACTGATTTGTATATTTACCTCTTTTACAGAGCATGACCACAGAGCGCATGGGCATCACCATGATCATATACATAATTCAGCAGTTTCGAGTGTCAGTATTGTTTCTGAAGGAACTTTAGATCTCGATTATGTAAGTGCTTTTTTTTGTTTGCTAGCAGATAGCATATTTGTCCACGTCTTTTTGTAAAACCACTGGCATTATAACAGTTGCAATACTGTTCTGGTGATTCAGTTTGATGATTGGCTAGAAAGACTGTTGGAAGAGAAAGGAGATGATCTTTACCGGATGAAAGGAATACTCTCTGTGAGCGACTCTGAGCAGCGTTATGTTTTCCAGGTTCTTTCACATCACAACAGATACACCAATATTTTCTCTTATGGATCTCCATAGACCTTAGTAGATATTAGCATAGAAAAATTTAATACAGTTATCCAGTGTATATCATTATTAATCGCCTATATTGTTCTGACCATTTGCAGGCAGTCCATTCTATTTTGGATGGATGCCCTGGCAAGGAATGGGGTCCTGATGAGAAGCGGATTAACAAACTCGTTTTCATAGGGAGGAACTTGGATGAAACTGCCCTGAGGAAAGGTTTCAAAGGCTGTCTAGCGTGAGTTGAAGCCAGGTATCCGGATCATATTTCGATTGTAATTTTTACAGTTGTTCAATTTTTGCTGTAAAGCTAATGGTAATTTATGGTCAAGTGTTACAGTCCATTTTTATTATCATGAAGTAGTATGATAAGAAATGAATATATTACGTGAATCTCGGATCTGAATTTCCAATTATTGCACCAAACTGATAAAATAATAAAGCACAGTAAGCTGGTTTCTCAAAGCAAACACCCAACAAACATACATACCCTCATTTGCATCTTATGCATGTGAGTCTTGTGACTAGATATGGAGCAATGAACAGTACCAATATTATTTGACCAGATGGTAAAGGTTTTGAATTTGTTGAAAGTGGGAATATTAGAAAAAATTCCATCAATTTCGTACTCGAACTATTATAACTCTGATATATAACGTGCATGTGACTTTTGAGCTCTTTTCGTTGCTAAAAAAGCGTAACTGATTTGAAATCGCTCATCCTTAGTTTGATTAAATAAAAAGAAAAAATCATGGGCAAATCATCACTGGTATGAACAAATTTGGGGTGAATTTGTTCTAATTAAGCTAGTACTTGTAGACTGTAGTAACTTTTCAGTTTGTGTATTAGCAAACATTACACTCAAAGGGCACATCGAAAACATGCAATATTAGAATATTAGTGAAAAACATACGATTTCAAAAGAGAATAATATCATAACAACAGTGAAAAAAATATACGATACAAAATGGAGTAATTTCATGGAATATTGCGTCAAGGTTCGAGATGAAATAAATTTGGAATTCACTTCGGAATTCATTCCAAATTTCGGAATACGGATAGGAACCAAAGCAGAAAAGGAGAGATTCTGTACTTGTTGAAAAGAGAGAAGAAATAGATTCTGCATTAGAACCGGTAAGAATGGGCGGGCCGGACCTGCAAACAATGGCCGTCCGTGATCCAATTAGACAGACAGAGAGACGTGACACGTGATTATACGAATATTCTGACCACTCTTCTGCCGTCGAATATTCCTCACTGTCTCCACGTGTCATATACTGGCCGGATCCTCTACACGTACACCAACCACATACACCAATCCATCTACACCGTCAAAAGCTCACGCAAAACCAATCCGACGGTTTAAAACTCGCTGGTAGATGTGAACGGGGAACAGCAGATCAAGATTGCTTCTACTGTAAGCGTGGGTGTATGGCAAATTGGCAATGATGGTGTGTCTCTTCTTCAGATTCGTCGCCGATTTTTACTCCCCCATCTTCTTTTTCTTATTCTCCCTTTTAGCTTTCAGACAAACAACAAGATTAGAAACTTCCAAGACTGCAAAACGATGCTACACTTGTGGGATTAAAATCTCGGGTTCGCAATATGTTTTTAAATCTCGGATGGGAAGTCGGGATTTTTTAAAACATTTTAAAGTGGAAATTACATGGCGTTTTTTATAAAAATACAGCACTACTTACTCCAAGAGGGACAAGACTTTGTGTTCGAAATTACATGGCGACAGATTGAAATCAAAATGCTTTGGTTTAGGCCTATTTTATTGAGATTTTAAACCATTGTTACAATTTTTGTAGGTTTCCGTTTGATTACTTTGGAAAAACGATTTGTAGTTTATAAATTTATAACGCAAATAAGTTCAGTTCAAATCTGTTTCAATTAAGATTTTTTCAGATAAATCAAACAAACATACTTCTAATTTACCAGGGTTGCAGAATCCGTTCCAGGATAAATTATACATGTGTTTCCCGAATCGGCTCCCCTGAAAAATACATGTGGTAAAATAGATGCTAGTGTGTCCAATGTTTTACTTGTATTATTAAAGAGGACAGATCCCACATGTATCAGTCTTATAGGTGAATTAAGTTTTTCCCTAACATTTCATAAACCGTGGTGAGACTTGAATGAGATACAACAGCGCGATAACCAAGACGAGTGACAGGAGGGGGAGAAAGGACTACTCACTACCATGCGGATACTAAATCTGTAGGAACGGACAGACGAACGTCGGATGCTATGACATGTCCATCCGTGTAGTACGCGTATATGCATGTGTGTCTCAGTGTCTGTGTGCCATATTCTTTAGTTTCATGAGTTGTGATTTGAACATGACCAAACATTTATTATAACCTTAAAAATTCAGCCTTTGTCTTCTTCTTCCTAAATCATCATCATCAGTATTATTATTATAGGCCTTGATTGATCCTCTCTTCTAACGTTCATGCAACCTATTGGACAAAAAAAATTAAATTAATATATATATACACACACACACACACACACACATATATATATACCCACATATATATATATATATGTATCCACCTCATCTGATTCTTTATATAAAGGTTGGTCATGTTAGCTACTTTTAGATTCTCTTTGCTTTGTGAACCCAAACAAAGAATAAAAGAGAGTAAGAATATATAGTCTAGGGGCTAAAGTAGATAGTGATAGAGGAGAAGAATCTATTCAGTTTCTTGTTTTTATACTAGCTACTTGATCTCCTCTAATTTGAAAGTTCAATGTGCTAGTGGTGAATTTAGTGGTGTGCAATGGACAGAATGTACGGAAGTGGTGGAATGGAGGGAACTGGTGGTGGTGTGTTTATGACAAGGGACCCAAAGCCCCGGCTGAGATGGACTGCCGATTTGCACGATCGTTTCGTGGATGCTGTCACTAAGCTTGGTGGCCCTGACAGTTAGTCTATTTTGCCTCCTCTTTTTGGCTTTACAGTATTGATCTTTATTTGCATTTGCTGCTCAATTGTGATCTTTATGTTTGTGACATGGATGCTAATTAAAGATGCTTTTTCTTTGGTTCTTTTCGTTGTTATCCTGATCGAGTTGCAGTGTATGTTTAAATATTTTAGCATTATATATGGGATTGCTGAGTTATTGAATCTGATCAGTTTTCAGAATTTCATGTATATATATGTGTGTCAGAAGATTTCTTGATAAGTATCTTTAGGCATCTTGTAAAAATACGTAAACTGTCCTGGAAGAAGGATGAACTGCCTTGTTTAGGCTTGATCTTGTTACTTGAAAGGATCTTGCATTGGCTCCAGTGGCTTTTTACGGTTTAATGTAGCATGTAAACTAAATCCTCGATCCTGGCTTGTGCGAATTCAGGATCAGGATCGTCATATCTTATGATGCCTCACTGATTCATGATCTTCTGCTATCCGGTATTAGAGAGATCTTGCTGATTTGTGACGCTTAAGTTCTGCTGTAAAAAAGACTTCATTGAAAGGATCTTGCATCTCATGTTGTACTTTCATTGTTACAATTCTAGAATTATCCGCATAGTAGAGTTTCTAATGCGCGTTCATGGATATTGCAGAGGCTACTCCAAAATCAGTGCTAAGGGTCATGGGGCTGAAGGGCTTGACACTGTATCACCTAAAAAGTCATTTGCAGGTAGAATGTTTGTTTTGAAGTTTTACTAGCAGTCTTCTTCATTATTGGTACTGGACAAGATGAAAATTCGATTCACTTTTTGCAGAAGTATAGACTTGGTCAGCAACAAGCCAAGAAACAGAATGGTCACCAACAATCCGGAGAAAACAGCGGTGCGTTTACTAAAGCAAATTACTGTTAGAAGTTAGAATTTTGCCATCAAGTACAGATGGAACCAGAAACTGCAAATGACATGATGTATTTGGTTAAGTGAATGTGTTCATCTTTGAATTCATTTGGCACTAGAACCCAGAAAGCAGACTAAATTATGCCTTGCGTCCCTATATTTATCGTAATGTCAGAAATCAGATCTTGTTCGTCTGTTCTTAACGTACTGTGTGCCTGATTTTGTCTTGCAGAAAGTTCCTATGGAAATCATAACATGCAAATGGCAAGTATGAGTACTTCATCAAGCATGAACGCTGAACAAGGGTTCGTATATCTAGTGCTCACTTTAGACTGAAGTTACTCTCTCATTTTCGATATGTAAGAAAATTTCAGAAGTCTATAAATCTCTCAGTGACATTAATGATTGAACTTGCGATGTGCTGAACAGAGATATGCCAATTGTCGACACCTTTAGGAGCCAGCTTGAAGCGCAGAAAAGGCTGAACGAGCAGCTTGAGGCAAGTTTACGTAATCCTTTCATGTTTAATCTCAAGTAAACACTAGCAAATGTCTGATCTACTTTAAGACTTCAAGAAGAGTTATCTAAACTTTGTATTCAACAGGTGCAGAAGAAACTGCAAATGAGAATAGAATCCCAGGGGAAGTACTTGCAAGCCATACTAGAAAAGGCTCAACATAGCCTTTCAGTTGATATGAACCAAACCGAAAGTCTGGAATCAACAAAAGCTGAATTATCGGACTTCAATCTGGCCTTATCCAGCTTCATGCAGACCGTGAATGAGGCTGACAGAAATAGGAATGTTCCAGATAGTTCAGTGTTGAACAACATTAATGGACAGGAAAATTATGCTCGGGATTCACGAGAAATAGAAGACATGAAGCTTAAGGTCGAAGGGTCTTCCATAGATTTCGATTTAAATACCAGAAGTAGCTATGATTTCTTTGGCATCAATGGAGCAGTATATGAATCTAAACCACTTGCAAATAGATGAAGAGACGTAATCATCTCCATTCGGCACATATTCTGCCACTTCCAATACTTCCAATCCCAAATATATATTGCGTTATACATGCGTTATATTTAACATAATACATATTTCATAGTTTGGAATTATTGATAGAAATTTTATTGATCATCCTCCGTTGTGATGAACAGATTGATGCATTAATTTGTAATGACTTTTGTCCATCTGCAGAGCAGAATGAGACAAAAAAGTTAACAGAAAATAGTATACATTATAAACTTGTAACAGAATTCAATGATCAGGCATATATCTGACTGCGAAATCACAAGTACTGCTTCAAGCATTCATGGACGCGTTTGTACTGAACTTCTGGATAAAGTGCAGACGCTTCTTCCCCATCTTCTCCAATTTCGAAATTTGTCAGGCATCCCTCATAGAATATGTGATAAAAATGCCCTATACCAACTTGTTCAGCATAAACGGCACCTGCATTTGTTTCACCAATTACAATGTCACAGCATTAGACCAATTCCTTGATATTCATAGGAACATTTTTTATAAGATCTTATATGCATGTATGTTTATTTACGGTTTACCTTCCATTCGAGCTAGGAAATCTTGTTCAGGGATACTTATCTTCTCCAATGTCTTGCCTGAAATCTCCTCCCATATTCCGACTAACTCCCTTTGAGACAGAATGTTATCCGGAGCTCGAAGGTACACTGTCTTGTTCAACGCACGAGGGTCATCTATGGTCTTGATTGTGTACGTTGCTATGTCATCTTCGTCCATAAAGATAGCTGAAATCATTTACGAGTGAAGATCAGGTTTTCGACTATACTATATGTTTATCAGAAGCTTCTAATTCATTGAACAATTATGCGAAAAATGAGTAACCTTTGGCATTTCCATGTCCATAGATGAAGACTTTGTCTTTAGGAGGAAGCAAAGTTTCCATTTGAGAAAGATTAGGAACGAAGTATCCAAAATAACAGTTGGAAGAAATGTAAGTGTGAGGAATGTTGGCTTGTTGAATTGCTTGTCTCACAATCCTCTTCTCATCAAATGTTACTCTTCCTGGCTCAAGAGCATGCTCCATTTGCGCGCAGTCTATGCCAAATTCCGATGGCAAGAAACGCTACAACAATCATCATACGTACACTCAGCGCAAGTCTAAAATCCACAAAAAAACTCTATATATAGTAAGGCCTTCTCCGGCAGAGTCTCAAATGGGCATTTGAGTCCCATAAGGCTCTGCTGGAGATCATTATGATTTATGAGGAGCAAAGATTTGATTCTCACCTCAAACATAGGTGAGAAGCAAAAGACTCCTCGCCTCTTTTTTTTCTTTTTTTTTTTTCTTTTTTACTTTCTTTTCTTGTTTTATATTTCCATTGCATTGACTTTTCTTTATTTTTTTCTTTCTTTCGTTTACTTCTTCTCTTTTCTTTTTTCTTTGTTTTCTTTGTTTCTTTCCTTTTCATCTTAATTTTATTCTTTTTAAATTTTATTTTATTCCTTTTTTTATTTTGTATACATTTGTATTATTTAATAATTCATATTAAAAATAAAAAATAATACACCGTTACATAATGATAAAATTACGCAAAATAATACACCCTTACATAATGTAATTGCAATTAATTAATAATAATGAAAATGAGATTAATAATAAAGTATTAAAAGAAAAGAAAATGAAAAGTAAAAGTGAGGTTGAAGGGGAGTAATTGGAGTGTTGAGGTTTAAATTGAGTGGAATGCTGATGTGGTGGACTTAAGGCTCAAAGTGAATATCAACTGTTGGAGAAGCCATAATATCATCAGAATTGACATTGTTCGGCCAGATTAATTACACAGTATGTCAAAATAATACTTCCTCCATTTCATTAATAACTTCCTCTTCGGTCAACACGATTTATATTTGACCGCACATTACTCCTAAATCGTACGATGCAATTCACAATGCAATTCTTTTTTAAAGTTATATAATTAAAATTCATAAGTTAGTAGTATTTTAAATATTTTTTTAAATTTATTTTATTAATATAATTTAGATGTAATATACGAGTCAAACGTGGTGACTACCGTTGACCAAAGAGGAAGTTTGTAATGAAATGGAGGAAGTATATTGATCAGTTATACATACCTTAACGTTTCCAGCTTCTTTAATAGCATCCACAAGCTTAAGCTGCAGCAACAAATTATGGCTCCTAAAATGCACCCCTGACATAGCACATATCACTACATCGACTTGTTTCACTGCTTCCACCAAACTCCGATGATCCGAAAATGACCCGTCGATTAGCTTCGCTCCCTGCCGCTTAAACTCCATTAGAATTTGGAGCTTATCGATGTCGAGCCCGATTTCTGCTCGTCGGAGAACGTAAGTCGGGTGACCCTCGGCCATGCTAGCCCTAACGAGCCTCTTACCAATATAGCCCGTTCCTCCTACAATAAGAACTCTACTCTTTGCCATTTTTTTAATCAAGATTCAAGAGTAACCAACTCTGTCTTTCTGTTTTTTGCTATATCGATCGTAGTATTATAAAACTACGGTTGAAGGGAGTATATATAGATGATGTTTTAAAAGTTTGCGTTACTTAAAATCTTTCAAGTATTTTTGGACCGTAAAGGAAAGATTGGGGTTGGTACTAGTGAATTTGCGTTAGGTGAAATAGTACTTAAGTATGATTTAATTCATACATTTAACAGGAGCTAATCGATTTGGGCCATTTTAATTGTCAACACTCACCACTATCGAGAGTGTAATTGATTTTACTTGGTGATGGATCCGACACGATTTATGGTTTAAACTTCAAACTTCAACCAATTCTTTTAATTAGATTAGATATATTTATAATAATACCAACAAACAAATGATGATGATAGATAATTTGGCCTACCACACCACTTGTTAGTTAAGGTTTTGACTTTTTACTACTCCTAACCTAACTCAAAGTAAAATCTAATTACTATTAGCCATGTCAAGGTTAAGAAGGATAACCTCCCTTACAAGGGAAGTTGGCAATTAAGTCCAACTTAATCACGTCATTCTTAGCAATAGTGATAACACGATTCGAGCCGAGTTAAGCATGGGTCTTATAGAACGCTTCACCGCCTCATATAACAAATCGAGTCGATATCAAGTACGATCTTTGTCGAGCTTTGAAGTTATGTGATCGTCCTAAATCTCGTGAGTTTTGAGCTTGCTCACGAACTATTCGCGAATAACTACATTTGTAACGCCCCAAAATTTCAGAGAGTTTGAAAATGCTACTCATACTAACAAGGCGCACCTTTTCTTTTTTTTTTTTTTTTGAATCCATCCAAAAGAACTTGAGAGTTAAGCGAGCTTGGTTCTACAACAATTTTATTAAGATGGGTAACTTACTGAAAAGTTCCTGGTGCGCACAGGTGATCCATGTTTGTGTAACGACTGGCATCACTCTATTTAGACATCTCAGGTTCTATTCCCATGTCGGAGTACATATTTTAGTAACTATAATTAATATTTTGATTTATAAATAATTGTGATAATTAAATAATTAATTGAAATCTAAGTCATAAAATAAAAATTTGTCAAAAAAATGAAAATAAAAAAAATCTTATAAAAATGGCATTTGACAAAATATAAATATTTTATTATATTTTATTAATTAAAATATTAATAAGGTGAGCACAATGAAAAAGGCGATGATGCCTTATTAAATTTGGGTGCAGAGCTTAAACTATTATGATCCATTAGATCAAATATTTAAGGGTAATTTGCATATAATCCCCTTTTAGTTTTTTTAATTACAGATTTTATCCTCTTAGTAAAACTATTACATGTAGCCCAATGTTACACAAAAACAATTACATATAATCCCACGAATTTGACTTTTTTCGAATTAAGAGATGAAAATGACTTTTTTACCCCTACTCGAAATTTTAGATTCTGACATGAAACAAACCACTTAAGTTAAGTTTGCATTATTTACACATTTGCCTCTACATTAGTTAAACAAACAAACCCAAATTTTTTTTCCATCTTCTCCGATCTTGTGCTTTCTTTCAAACCAGCCCCCATATATACTTCCTGCAAAAATTCAACCGGGTCCCTGCAAATCCTAGAAGCTTGGATGAAAGTCCAACAGTGGTGGTCCCGAATCCAATTCGATTTCCCAGTCCATCATTAACCGATTAGTGTTCTAAACAATAACGAATGAGATGATGTTGCAGAGGACGATAAACTAAGATGATTGATGATTTCAATTCGATGAACGGAGGACAACTGGAGCCGAGCTCTGGCGAAGCTCCAAGCTTCGGCTATGGCAGACGAGATGATCGGAGCCGTGCAAAACCACTTTCACTATAGCACGTAAGTTCCATGGGTCCAGGAAATTCTCCCCTAAAATAGAATTTTCCATATATTTGCAATATTGCATAATTTATCGGAACTGGGAACAAAGTAAACCATGGAATTAAGGAAGAAACTATAATTGAACAAGGTTACGTGTTTATTTTCAGTCAATGGGACATGAAAAAAGATGAAAGAAAAATCTAAAAGAAAAGTAAAAATGACTAAAAAAAGTACCTAAGGATCAGGTAAACTTTTTTCTGGTCATTGGACTATACGTTATTATTGAACTAAAGAGGAATATTCCGTAATTAGAGGTTGCAACAAGGTGGTACAATGTAATTTACCCAATATTTAATGGTTTAAATTAATTTGCTTGCCCAAGAGCCCAACTTATAAAGTACTAGGAACCACGTCACACACTACGCGTGTGAAGCGTAATCTTGTAAAACATTATTGCTTTATTAAATAATATATTGAAATAAATGGAGTGAATATATAATTTTCACATAATGACTTCAAACGTAATAAAAAAAATAACTAATTGAGTAATTAAACTTAATATAAATGGTGTGCTACAAATGTATATAATTTTTGTAGTTATGCAATTAATAGTTTTGAATTGAACTATATTAGACATACAAAAAGTATTCTTCCGATGAGTTAAGAACCATCGAATACATCTCTAAACTTTGGAAATATTCAACTTCAAAATCTGCATTGCATCTTTTTCGCGTGTTAATTGGTATTTTTCATCAGTTGAATATATTGTCAAGTGCTTCATATAAACATTCTAGTTTCATAATATGATGTTTTTAGTTATTTTTATCGTATGATTTAAGAATAATTTAAGGTCAAAATGATCATCGAAAAAGTCAACAAAATCAAGTGTTACATTTATTATTGGACGGAGGAAGTATGTCTTTTTTTATAAGAACATATCATGGTTATATTTTAAAATTAAGTATAATACGTCATACAACTTTATGTTAAAAAATAAAAATTTAAGAAGAGAATAAATAAAAAAGAAAAAAATTTATGTCAATAAGATTCGAACCCAACACATTGAACTAAAATAATGATACAAATAATAGAGAAAAATCACGCCAACAAGATTTGAACCAAACACCTTCAATAAAAATAATAATAAAAATAATGGAGAAAATCACGCCAACAGGATTCGAACCCTACATCTTTTAATTAACTAATGACACATGTACGCACCAGATTAAAATTGGATGAGCAAGATCAACGGATTAAAATTGATTATAGGTCAATCAATTGATTGAATCAACAGGCTTATTATATTACTTTAATTAACTAGTTTATTATAACTATCTCAACTAGTAGTTTTACTAGGCGAAGTCCTGTTTTCTCCATCCAATGACACCTCAAAAGGTTTGGTTTTAAATCTTACTCCCTTCTTCATCGACGATAAAATATTAATAAAATTATATTATAAAAGTATAAATGCTATACTTACATATTATAACTTCTTTAATGATATTTTCATTATGATTTGAAATAATATAACCACAAACTTAATAGTAAGAAATAGTCAACAAAATAAATTACTTTATCCGTTCTCTCATAATCTTTCTAGTTTAACTTTTTTCGATCAATATTTTTTAACTTTTACTTCCGAATAGTCTTAAACTATAATGGTGAAATATTTAACGAAACTATATTATGAAAATATAGAACTTAAATTTTTATATTATAATTTCTTTACATATTTTATCATTATAGTTGAGAAGTAATTGGGAGTCCAATTTAAAAGTTGCTGACCCGGAAAAAGATGAAACATACGGATATAAAATGGAAGAATGGAGCGGATAAATAATCCTGAGTGGCTTTGCCGTCATTAGATTTTTTTTTTTTTTTTTTTCTTAATAGCCGTCATTAGAAGTTAGAACCCGACGATCGAGTGACTGAGTGAGTACAAAGTGGGAAACTGGGAACTAAATGTGGCAAAAATGAATGTATCCGCTGAATAGTCAAAGTCGGGCGAAGGTAACACGTGTGTAGACAGCACATCCAGGAGAGCGCCACGTATACATACAGATAGATTCTCTTAAACATACGTGGCAGCTAGAGTGACATTTATCTCTGGTTTCTTCTGTTCGTTCTACTTCTAGTACGTACTTGTATCATCTCCCAACTTCGTTCAACTCGCTACTACTGCATAGCTTTATAAAAGTCCCAATCTTCATGCATCATTCAATATTAAAAAAACATTGATAAATAGACACTATTCAGTAGTGGAGAAAGTAAAGTAATATTACTGTCAAATATCTGAGAATTTGTGCTCGTGTGAGTAACAATGGTGAGAGCACGAGAGAATGATTGAAGCATGATGTAAATAAACTGTACTGATTTTATTAACAATGAAAAATAAATCGTACAAATGAGCTAGTCTTCATGTATTTATACAAAAGGAGAAAGGACTATATAATTACTACTGTGTACTCTACACTAGGAGATCACTAGATATTTATGTGATTCCAAAGTCTTCTAGAATTGTAATGAAGGAGTTCAAGTAGCTCATGTTCCCGCCTTCTTTTCTTGTTACAACTTGTGTCGTATTCTGTTCTTCTCCAGTGTGTATAACCTTTCTGCTAGCTTCTTTTCTGGCAAGGGAATCATGTATGAACCTCTTATCTTCTTCTTCCATATTGATATTCTGAGACCCTCCCTCAAGATGAGCATACGGATTTGAAATGTTCATCTTGAACAAGAGAAACTTAAGATCTGCACTTGACAAGGCTTTGGTAAAAATATCAGCTAACTGACAATGTGTAGAAACATGTTTTAGTTGAATGATTCCTGCCAGAACCTTCTCCCTAATGAAGTGACAATCGATTTCCAAATGTTTAGTTCTCTCATGAAAGATAGGATTTTTAGTGAGGTGAATGGCAGACTGGTTGTCACAGTACATGACTACAGGAGTGCTATGATTGATACCTAAATCTTTCAATAAGAATAAAAGCCAGATAACTTCACAAGCTGCAAATGAAAGTGCTCTATATTCAGCTTCTGCTGAAGATTTGCTCACAGTCACCTGCTTTTTACTCTTCCAACTAATCAATGAACCACCAAGAAACATGCAATAACCTGAGATGGATCTTCTTGTGTCAGTACAAGAAGCCCAATCTGAATCACTATATGCTGTGAGAGTGTAATTCTTTTGTGAAGACAACAGTATACCTTGTCCTGGAGCATTTTTCAAATACTTTAGAATTCTGTAAACTGCTGCTAAATGATCTCTTGTTGGTTTTTCTAAAAACTGACTAACTACTCCCACAGCAAAGGCTATGTCAGGCCTTGTAATGTGAAGATATATTAGTCTACCAACAAGCTTTCTATACACAGTGGGATCATGAAGTATTTCCCCTTCAGAAGTGATTTTGTGATTAACTTCAATTGGATTGACTACAGGTTTACAATCAGAAAGTCCTGTATCTTTCAAGATTTCCAAGGTATATTTCCTTTGAGAAAGATGTATACCTTGTGAAGTTCTAATGATTTCAAGACCTAGGAAATATTTTACTTCCCCAAGATCTCGAATTTTAAAGTGACTATGCAACAATTGCTTGATCTTATTGATGACTTGCATATTTGAACCGGTGATTAAAATATCATCGACATAAACCAATAAGGCCATGACATGATCTTCTTCTCTTTTAACAAACAGAGAATAGTCAGATTTTGATTGTGAAAAACCCATTTTAACAAGTGTATCAGTGAATTTCAAGTTCCATTGCCTGGAAGCTTGTTTCAAACCATACAGTGACTTTCGCAACTTTAAAACTGGACGAGTATAAGAACCAGAACCTGTTCCCCCCTGAAACAAGTATCCAGGTGGAAGTTGCATATAGATATCTTCTGCGAGATCACCATTAAGAAAGGCGTTGTTAACATCCATTTGTTCACAAGGCCAATCATTCATGGCAACAAGAGAAAGAAAAATGCGGACAGTAGTAAGCTTGGCAACCGGACTAAAAGTTTCCAAATAGTCCAAGCCATACTGCTGTGAGTACCCTTTGGCAACTAAACGTGCCTTGTACTTGTTAATAGAGCCATCAGCATTTAACTTGACTTTAAAAACATACCTACAACCAATAGGTTTATGGCCATCTGGTAATTCAACAACAGACCAGGTGTTATTAGACTCTAGAGCATCAACTTCAGCTTGAATAGCTGCTTGCCATTCAGGGAATATAATAGCCTGTTCATAAGTACGAGGTTCTTGATTGATCATGAGATTAAGAGCATAAACTCGATGAGGCGCAGAGAGATTAGCATAGTTCATGACACTGGAAAGAGGATACATACTAGAGGGATGTTCCATTTGAACATTGTGAAATAGCTTCACATAAAATCATTGTATTTGGATGGAGTTTGAACCTTTCGAGTTGTTCGTCTAGGTTGAATAACTCGTGGTGCAGTGGGACTCAAAGGGATAGGAGAAGGAGGTAAAGACAAAGGAGTATGTGGAGTAGAAGGTTCAGGAGTAGCATAAGAGGATTCTGGGAACAAAGGTGATGAAGGGGGAGTAGAAATATCAGGAGATTGTGGAACGGGAGAAGAAATATTTGAAGAAGGAAAAACTGGAGAAGATGCAGTAGGTAAAAAAACAGATGATGGTGAAGAAGTATCATGGGAAGGATAAAGTATGTCATCGGATGAAGAATCAGTGTAAGGGGAAGAAATAGGATCAGTAACAGGAGCATAAGGAAAAATGGTCTCAAGAAAGTGAACTTCCCTAGAAACAAATACTTTGTGATTTTTGAGATGATATAATCTGTATCCCTTAGTATTAGGAGGATAACCAAGAAAGATGCAAGCTTCTCCCCGATAATCAAACTTTGAGCGGTGTTGTTTGTGTGTAGCAACAAAACACAAGCAACCAAATGTCCTGAGAAGCTTATAATCAGGCGGTTTTTGATAAAATTTCTCAAAAGGACTAGTGTTATTATGAGTGACTGAAGGAAGCCTATTAATGAGATAGGTAGCAGTTAAAACTGCTTCCCCCAGAATTTAACAGGTAAATAAGATTGAAAGAGCAAAGCTCTTGAAACATTTAACAGGTGTTGATGCTTTCTCTCAACAACGCCATTTTGTTGAGGAGTATAAGCACAACTACGCTGGTGAATAATGCCTTTTTGAGCCAACTGAGAAGTAAAAGAGAATTCTGTACCATTGTCAGAACGAACAATCTTAACCTTCTTATTGTACTGAGTATCAACCAAAGCAAGAAAATTAAAAACAATATCGGTGACCTCAGTCTTGTTTTTCATAAGATGTACCCAAGTGAAGCGACTAAAATCATCAACAATCGTAAGAAAATATCGACAACCAGTGAGTGACAAAGTTGAATATGGACCCCAAACATCCAAATGTATTAAATCAAAAATAGCAGTGGATACAGTATCACTAACAGGAAAGGGAAGCTTTCTTTGTTTAGCTTCTAAACAAACAGTACATGAATCAAAATCTGAAATAACAATGTCATCATTACAAGCTAATTTCATGACTTTAAGGGATGGATGTCCAAGTCTGTTATGCCACAAACGCTCTTGAGAATGAAATTTGACATGACACAACTGAGAAGCTGGAACTTTATTGAATTGAAGAGGTGATAACTGCAAATGAGGAGAGTGAGATGCATTGATATGCATGAGATACAAGGATTTGAACTTTTTAGCGAGCCCAATCCTTGTCTTTGAAGAAGTGTCCTGAATTGAACAAGTAGTGTTAGTGAAAATAAACTCAAATTGCCCAGTATCAGTGAGTTTACTGACTGAAACCAAGTTAACATGAAATGCAGGCACATACAAAACTCTATGCAAAGTCAGATTATCATTAATTCTAATATCTCCTACCATAGCAACATTTAATCTGGATGTATCAGGTAATTGCACATGCTCATTAACTAAAGTAACATTAGATGTAAAAAGTTCAGGAGTGCAAATGACATGGTCAGTAGCACCAGTGTCAATAATGAAGCAATGTGCTAAAAATTCATGACTATGAGAAGCATTTATAGAAGAGCAAACTGTAAATAAGTATGAGTGAAGAGATGGACCTCCAATGGTGTTGTAAGTAGTGTGACCCTGAGAATGAGCATCATCCATGTCAACTTCTTTACCATTATCAGAAGCTTTGGAAGTGCTAGCACCAGGTGAATCCTCTGCCATGCCATTAAACTTCATGAGTTGCTGCAGTTGCTGCTTAATGTGAGCAAGTTGAGCTTGCGGAGCATTAGCGGAGTTGGAACCCTGTAACATGTTATTGGCAGGGGCCTGATAAGCAAATGAAGGAGCATAGGAATCTTGTGATGCAGGAGCTGGAACAGATACATGATAGGACTGATGTGGAGGAGCATATGAGCCATGGTGGGAAGAACCATGTTGAGCTTTGAAATTATGTGTGGGCTTTTTAGTGAATTTGAAACCTTCAGGAAAGCCAATTAAGCGATAACATTGTTCCATAGTGTGATTAAGCTTGCCACAATGATCACACTTCTTCTGAGACCTATCAGCCTTCCTTTTTGTTTGGACAGCAAAAGTTGCATTCTCAACCAAATTCTGACCGAGTTCAGCAGCCAAAGAAGGATTTCTAGCAGCTCTTTGCTTCTCATCAGTTGAGATGATTTGGAAAGCCCTATCCAGGGTAGGGAAATCAGCTCTAACAATGATGTGACCTCGGACCGGATCAAACTCAGAGTTGAGTCCCATTAGAAACTGAAAAACCTCATCCATCTTAATGAGTTTAACAGTTTTCTCAATAGCTCCACATGTACACTTGCCACATACACAAGCAGGTAGAGGTCTATAGGTCACCAATTCCTCCCTCATACCTTTGAACTTAGAAAAATAATCAGCAGCACACATGGAACCTTGACACAGACTACTAATATCAAGTTGCAGAGTGTAAATCCTGAGATTATCAGGCTCAGAGTACCGCACCTCAAGTTTGTCCCATACATCTTTAGCAGAGTTACAGTGAATGATAGTAGACTTGATCTCATGAGTGACAGAGTTATGGATCCAAGTAAGAACCAAATTATTGCAACGCAACCAGGCAACATATAGCTTATCACCAAGCTCAGGAGCCTTAATAGAACCATCTACGAAGCCTGTTTTATTCTTCAGAGACAGACCAAGGAGAAAATCACGCTTCCAGCCTAAGTAATTATGCCCTTTCAGCAAATACTTTGTGGCACCAGAGGTAGCATTATCATTAGGAGCATAATAATAGGCACTGTTATAGTCATTAGGATCCTCCTCTTTCATCTGATCATCATTGTTCTTAGCAGTATCCTTACCAATCAGATGAACAGTGTCATCCTTATCAGTTGTCATTTCTACAAACACCTAGCGTGCACAGAAAAAGGACTCGAAGAAAAATACAACACAGATGAAGGAAAATCCGAGCAACAAAGTATGAGAAGTGAGATTGAGCGAATACAAACAATGATTAAGCAGTGCGAAGCTACAACAAGCTCAAATCAGCAGGAAAATCGATGAAAAACACAGAAAAAAAACAGTCACCAACAGATGGAAGCAAAAAATGAAAGTCACCAACACAAGGAAGCGAAAATGAGGAATTGAAGAAGCAATGGAAAACAATTGAAAGCAAAGGAGCTGAAATGAATAGAAATGAGAGAAACGAAGTAACCTTGAGCTTAGAAGCGAGTGAAATGAAGCAACAGAGACCAAAATAACCGCCGGAAAAGGATGAATCAATCGGAAAATAGAGAAGACCACCGGAATGAGATGAACGACGAAGCGGAAGCCAGAACGGGGATCACCAAGGCTCTGATACCATGTCAAATATCTGAGAATCTGTGCTCGTGTGAGTAACAATGGTGAGAGCACGAGAGAATGATTGAAGCATGATGTAAATAAACTGTACTGATTTTATTAACAATGAAAAATGAATCGTACAAATGAGCTAGTCTTCATGTATTTATACAAAAGGAGAAAGGACTATATAATTACTACTGTGTACTCTACACTAGGAGATCACTAGATATTTATGTGATTCCAAAGTCTTCTAGAATTGTAATGAAGGAGTTCAAGTAGCTCATGTTCCCGCCTTCTTTTCTTGTTACAACTTGTGTCGTATTCTGTTCTTCTCCAGTGTGTATAACCTTTCTGCTAGCTTCTTTTCTGGCAAGGGAATCATGTATGAACCTCTTATCTTCTTCTTCCATATTGATATTCTGAGAATTACGATTACTTAATTAGTTAAGCGGATATCATGAACACGGAGGGACACGTGAACAGGGCGACTGCTGGTGGAGGCGGAATGCGGCGGAGCATGCCTTACAGCCCCTACACGATGGCGGCAGCTGGGCTGGCAGTGGTGGGCGGGCTATGGTACTTCATGTCCAACAACAAGAAACCACAGGATGCCACCTCTCGTGACCTGTCTCGAGCCGGTGGCGCTGATCGGAAATAGCGTAATGAGTTAGCTAGTTACTTTTGGACTTCGGACTTTGGTTGCCCTTGTAATATGATAAGCTACTACTTCCATCTTATATCCTATTTTCTGTACTTTTTTCTGTTTTTTTATAATCTTAATCCCGTTGTTGCTACCTATTTTGCTAGCGAGTACTAATCCATTATACCATACTACTTGTTCATAGTTTTCGTCCGCATCTGATTTTGTACCATACAATCTCGTGGTGTTAGATCATTGAGATATAGAGGAATTAGAAAGAATCGAGTAAAGGACCACTGAACGGAGACCCCTTCTTGTTTTTAAACTTTCAACAGCAACACTTAAAAATCCATTTTTGGCAATGTCAGAGTGCACCAATGTTGAATTTATATAATATATTTAATTTAGCCGGAAGAAGATTGAAAATTACGAAATATTATGAAAATAGACATGTACTACATCTGTCCAGTTGCACCCAAACTACATCTGTCCAGTTGCACCCAAACGTCTAAAATAGAATAAAATGGTGCAAACTGTTTTGGGTGTTTTGGGACGGAGAGGTGGAGAGGTACATGGTCTAAGGATTCGGGAAACAACGAGCAAACGAAGATTAAAAGAAAAACCAAAGGAAATCGACTTCGTGATCCCGAAATGGCTTTCATTTTTTACTGCTATTCAGTATTATGGATATCCGTTTTTTACTGCTACTTAATATCCGCAATAAATAGTCTGAAAAAGTATTCGAAATCGTAATAGGTCTGAAAAATCTAATTTAGATATTTGTACCCGAGAACCATGAAATCGGCAATAAATCTGAAAACAGTATATATATAAATATCTAATTTAGATATAAATATCTAATTTAGATATTTGTACCCGAGAACCACGGCATATATGTTTGAATAGATTCCAAATTTCAGTTGCAAAATTTATTTGGTTTCTATTTCTTCACTTGGTGAGCGGTTCATCTTTTTTTCATTAAATATTAAAATTAAACCGTTTATACCGCCCTTTAGTTTTGGTCAACAAAGGTCCCATTGTCCTGATTTTTTAATACTCTAGCAATGGGATCTTTTTTTCTTCTTTGTTGAAATTGGCGCAGGGAAATGCGCAATTGAGGATCCAGAAAGACCCTCAAACTCCGGAAACCCGCGGCTGGATAAAGGAAGGAGTATGGGGAAGGCCTTCCACTCCAATAAATGATAGGACAGCTTTTTTTTTGGTACCCCACTCTCCACAGGTGCCGGACAGGGACCGAGAACGATGGGGAGAACTATAGGCCCTGAAAGTTAGACTTTTCCCAGAACATTTCAGAAGCTTCCTCTATTTAGGATGTACACTTTTTTCCTCTTAAATATCAAAATTGAACACTTTTCTCCACTAAAGTAGTACTAAAACTGAATCTATTGTCTTGCCACAAAAATAGATTCCTACATCAACATTTTTCCTCGATGGTTAAAAAAAAAAAAAAAAAACATTTTTCCTCGATGAAGTAGTGATACTTTTCTGAACTGGTATATATCACGAACACATATACAATATAGAGGATATACACAACAACATTGGTAATTTGGTACGACAAAGACAAAAAGAATATAAAAATGAAATAATTAGCAAAATTTGAGGTGCTGTCAGTTTTTCCAAATCCCAAATCAGTTGTCACAGCCATGGGAAGACTAGAACACCAAACTTACACCACCGGGCTGTTTATCATGATGTTTTAGCCGAGTCCGAAGCATCCGACTCCTCCCGCTCCATCTGAACGGCAGTAGACAACTCTAAATGAGAAATTCTCACGGCACCGATCAGCCGTTCCGGTAACTCATCCACCGTGTTACCCTGACCCGTGCATTCATACAACATTTTAGCTAACTACTTTGTTCCAGAACCAAGTTTTGAAAGAACTAGTGCCATTTCTTGAAGTTGTTCTTTAAGTACCCTCTATAGTTACTTACCTGTACAAGAAAAGCCATGTCAACCACAAGTGTTGTAATTACACCAATTACAAGTCCCAGCACTCCATTTGCGACAGTGGATGAACCAATATCAACATCAATCTACAGAAAAAAAGAAAACAGGAAGAGACACCAGAGAGAGATTGTAATCATGTTAATAACTAATGAGAGTAATTAAGCACTCTTAAATCACATAAGCCAAATATGTCCTTACTTCTAAGTACTTGGGACCACGGATGTAGTTGCAATCAACTGCTTTGCCCAGGACACAAGGGTTGCTTCCAACGCTTTGACGAACAATCCAAGAGCCCTACGAGATTAAGAGCGCGTATTTAACAGCAAACTCTTATGTGAAAGATGATGAAGTTACAGAGAAAACAAAGTAAATGAATTCAGATTTTTATTGGGAGATGATGTGATTTTCAAGTTTTCTTACACTCTCTTGACATAGAGGAGACTAATAATACCTGTGGTACTGATGGAATAAGCTTCAGTCTACTGTTACGGAAATCGTCATCCCCATCAACAAAACGCTCCCACAGAGATCCTGGTACTAATGCCTTAGTCACGAAATAATAAACCATGCTGTAGTGTGTAGACCCAGGAATCTACAAGAACAAAAATTCATCAATCCACATGTCGGCAAGCCTACAGATTATAGAACTACTAGTATTTGTCAGAGCTTTGTAAACTCACTTGCAAATTGACAACGATTGAGAAATATCCTTTATCCGATGCAACCTGGAAAGAGCATATACATTCTCATTTGCTACATGCAAGTCAACCGAAAAAGCAACAATTGATGGGGACTTACTTGTGCTGCACAACCACGACGTTTGGCCACATGATCCATGCGGTTTGTATCTTTCAGGAAGTCGACAGCCACAAGATCCATAAGGTGTTTACCTGCAAGAATCTTTAAAAGTACATAGCAGAAGGTTCTGAGCTAGAGTCAAGCAATTAATTGCCTAATGCCAGTATGTAAACCACAATACATAACCAATTGCCTTAAAGTACCTTTGATTTATCACTGCAGAAACTTTTTCCACGAACTTTAAAGTTGTTCCCATCTGACAACGTCCAACAGTTACGAGCATTTTTAGTATCATCACGCCTAAGGATACCAGAGAAAATGGACAAATCTATGTGTTCTTCTACAGGTTCTTCTTCAATGGCTATTATCATATGGAGAATTATAATTAGGATGCAGGTTATAATCAAAAGAACATGTAAGCACCTTCATCAAATCAGTTACCAACCAGTTTTATTGTTTTCGAGCTCAGTTGCAGATGGGAAGCCCTGTAAATGTGCAGATCAAATACAAACACAAAACAGTATTGTAGTAAGCTGCAGGCGGAAACATACTATCGTAGAAGAAGCATGAGAATAACCTCTTGATCAGCATCCTGTAAATCTTCATCTTCATCAGAGTATTCATCCATCAGTGCAGCTTTTTTGCTTGCTGCGTGTATTTGATCAAGAGAAGGAGTGCGATAATGAGAAGGAGATGACTGGTGCTTCTGGCCTTTTTTCGCCGCACTGGGAACAGGTGTCATATTTGCCATAACAGGAATTCTAGGAGCTGCAGTCCTTTCATCTGTTTGAGAAACATATTCTCGCAATCCTGTCACAATATAAAACCTGAGAACATTCATCACATTCACAACATGAAACTATGAAACGGTTACTGACACAACATGGATCTGATCAACATAAGAGAGTTTTTCAATGGTAAAATAATAGAGATGCCGGACATAGTATTGAACTGCACAAGTAAAAAAGTGGTGCATGACAAACACTTATGCAGCTAAGCATTACCGCAACATCAAGTGGATTTATTTATTTATTTATTTAGTATTATTATTTTATTTTTTAATATTATTATTCTTATTTTATTTATTTATTTTACAACTAACAGAACATGGTGCATAAAAGATGGGAACCATAAAATTGGAATGTATATGAACGTTAGAATATCGCTGTATTTTATTAGCAAAAACCTAAGAAGAAATTATTTATTTTATCTTACCAGCAACACAATTTAACATCTGAAGGAGACAGTGTTGCTGAAATGATGATATATAACCCACTCCCCAACCCTTCAAATCAATTTGCATAAGATGCTGAACCCGTGTTCTAGGCCTCCCATTGCATGATTTCAAAGGTGAAATGTTGAATCCTCCACCTGAAATCAGCAGCAACGAGCCTTTTACTGACTGAATTTTACGACATTAATTAATTGAGCTCTAGAACAGAGCTAAGGAAAGTATCCAGGAAATTATTGTGCATTTTGGCTGCAAAGGTTCAAGTGGATTTACTCTCGATATGAGCTCGTACATATCCAGGTTGCGGACCACAATTTACATGCTTCCTGGAACGAAATAGCACAACTGCAACAGATACAAAGTTGAAAGAGTGGGAGGTGAAAGAGAGAATCCTATGTGAAATGCAAACACAGGGAAACTCATAAATATTACCATAACTCCCATCATCATTGCGACGCCAATAACGTATATAACAGAGGTCACGAGGCCAGACAAATCTATCACATATAGACAACAAAATAATGAATCATATAGTAACTAAAAGACAATATAAAACATATGTGAAGTGCTACCTACGGCTCCTTGGTGATTTACACACAAGTGACACTTAGTTGCGAGCAAGCTTTAGAACAGTACACACACACTACATAAAAATAAACAGGGAACAAAAGGAAGAAAAAAATCCATGAAGAAGACACAATTAAACTTCACTTTGTTCAACTTCTGGAATAGGAGCTCTCTGTAGAAACAAGAAAAACTACAAATGAGATCTATTCTTTTCTAAATCAATATTCAGTACTTCGCGCAAACAATGATATGATGCTTCATCTACACTCTGCTTTTGGATCCAAATGATACCCCCGTTTGACCCATTAAATACTCGACTCAATAGTGAAAAGGAAAATGTTACCTGTTAAAATCTTAGTCTACCACCATAAGGACCTTAGCATAATAATGTTACGCTTACTTCAAACATCCATTCCAGAGTTTATATATATTAATAAAAAAACTAGAACAGCAAAACTGCAGAGCTAAGTTCTCCCTACTTCAATATATGAATAGGCAATGAACCACATGCATAATATAATTGATATATATCCCGAGGAAAACAAAATGGAGTTATGACAAGGGTGTGTTACGTTGGAAACCAGTCTAATTGAAGTCTATGGTACAATATAGCTGTATGTCCATCTACTTCTTCCACCAAGCTACCATACTGGAAACTGCAGTCCCACCTGTATTAAATAATAACAATACTATCAAATCATGTCACGAATACTGCAAATCTAGATATAAAATTCCTGGCAAAGTTGATGTTTCAATTATATTCTTTATTTTGTTGATTCTATAAAAACCATGACGCTGTCTGGAATCAGCTATCAAAAGATAACCTTTTTTTTTTTTTTTTGGTGGGGGGTGGGGCCTGAGGAGAAGATGTGACCAAAAAAGGGTAAATAAAAAAAACATGTTTTAAAGATTGTTGGGGAATGTCTGTACATGGCCGTATGCAACAGAAGGAACAACGAGACGGTAGAGTAGGACATACAACAGAACTTACTCGCATCGTGTTGAGTCCATGCTCATTACTAACTGAAATGTTTCTTCACATGTAGCCTCTACCACCCCAACAGCCTTCATTGCTCTACTACAGCTTTTCGGCTATATTAAGAACACGACATTAAGGCACATGCTCATAAATTCACTGTTCACTTGTCCAGTAGTAACATATTGAATACAAACAAGGATTTGTAATTATGTCCTTACATGCAAATCAACCTCAAGAAGCTCCTCAAAAATCCGAAGCCCTAGGCATTCACAAAAGGAAGATTATCAAATGTCACATATTGCATCATCATGCCTCAACATCAAGAAATCTCATAAAGTTCCATCTCCCCCTCTGTCTATTATGAGTTAATGTGAAATAGGAAGATTGACACACCATTTTGGCACTGAAGAAGGCGCCAAAATTTTCTGGAAAATGCCTGATTGCTAGAATTGTAGTTTGTAAAGTCTGAATCTAATTCCTTCGTCCAGTCGAGAACAGACTCAGGAGGATCTGCAGCACAAAAACTTGAGACTAGTTTCAAATGTATCAGGATTAATTGAATAATTCATAACTATGTGAAAATTGAGGAGGACCATCGCTCATTGTTGTTCGCAACATATGTGGATGAGAATCATCTTCATCTTCCAAGGCACTGAACCTGCACCAGAAGTAATGACCACAGTGTCAACCAGAAAGAGGAACCTTTAGATGCATGACTCGAAGTTTTTTCAACTAGCTGTGCAGCAGCAATCATAAATTCAACAATAACCAACAGTATATTTTTCATTCAGGAGACACAATGTATCATTCATAACGAGTACTATTATTGGTTTAAGGCATAGAAATACTACAAATGAAACTGTAAGCTCGGACATTGAGACACTGCTGTAATCATCAATTTAGACGCACATCATTCATATATTCCCAAACCAGTTTAAGACCATATTTCCAAGTTTATCACATGTTAGACATAAGAATAAATCAAAATCACTAAGGAGACACCGTTGGAGCAATTCCAGAAAGAGCAGATTGATGGAATAGTAGGAAAAAGGGCTTCTTAAATACTGTTTTCCTTCATACATGTCAGTTAATTTGTAGATTATGCAACTAAAGCACTGTGTCCAACCTTATAAATGTTACTATCCCAAGATATGGTGGTTATGAGTATTGAATCTTATGCTCAAATCACATACCGAAATGACCCACAACTCTATCCAGGCGAGCACAACAGCTCGGATTGTGATATCTACAGTATATAATCCCATAGCTTTAGTGATTTATACTTCCTGAAGTTCTTAAATCATAGTAATACTTACTGACTTTCATGGTCTGACAGTGCAGCATTGTTCTCATTATCCACACCATTGGTAGCCTGTGACTCTTGATGCTGCATGACAACAGCATAATCAATTATTTTACCAGTTTAAATACATAATGCAAAAGAAAGTTTTAAGCCATGCAGAAAAGCTGTATTTGCTATCAAGACAATAAAACAATATATATTGGTAACATTACAAGAAGTTAAGGGAAACCTGGTAGATGACAGATTCAATTTTTTCCTTCCAGATGAGTGATTCCTGAATATTGAAAGCTGCCATCTGGAACAAGGAAAATCCAAATATAAAGTTGGGTAAAGACCCGTCTAAAAGCTTATAAGACACAGCAGTTAAAGAGGAAGATGAGGAACGATAGCAAGCATCAGTACAAGAAAGAGTCCCCGTGATTACTGTTAAGTGAGATGTATTAGACATAACATCGATAGCCCCAAGTAATCCACTGCGATGTATCAGAAAATAACAATTGATGACCTCAGTTAATCCATAGTGTTTTGTTATGAACATCATTGACATGGATTAGAAATGGAAGTGCTAAATCACACTCATTTCTTCTTAACACCTGTAATGATTACAAGAATACAAACAAAATTTGGAAAACCAATTTGAACTCCTAGTAAGGTGATTTAGAATGAAATGGTGTATACCGTCCAAAAGATTTATAATACGTATCACACCACACTATAATGTTCTGAGTAAACTAGTAGTATTTTAGTTTCATACTCTCCATGATCTGAATAGGCTTACAGGAGCATATGCAATAACGTTTACCAAAAAAAAAAAAAAGAGAGAGAGAGAGAGAGAGAGAGAGAGAGAGAGAGAGAGAAGAAGAAGAAGAAGGTACGATTCAAATTATTGAGTAATGATCAAAGAAAGACTTGTTTCGCAGAGAGGGAAAGAAATGCCAGTTGAAGATATAAATAAATTTGAATGTTACACACCGTGATTTGATTATCATTCTCTTTCTTGTTGTAAATAGACAGAACGTAAAGCATCTGCAAAAGCATAGAAGCTGAAGGTGTTAATATCTTGTAGATATTCAGATTTCCATCATAGGAGAGCTGGACAAAACAGAAGTATCACATGCTAGTGCGCCCAAAATAAGAACAAAAGCCTGAATGTGTTTTTTTTAAAATCCGCCTTGTCAATATGCTACTCTTTCCATTCACGAGACAGTAGATTCTGATTCATTAACGTTTATCAGTCTGAATGTGTTTTTTTTTCTCCCCTTCCTTTTCCCACATACCGACAAAGTGAATCACATTGACCAAAATTAAAAAGTACAGTACTACTTATCATTCTATGTGTGGCATGTCAAGTGAGAATAAACCACGACCTACAACTTGGATTGGTTTTCTGTACGAAATCTATAAGTTTGTAACCAAAACAATGTAATAGCAAGCTGACCAAAAGTTAACCGTAGCTCACATGTCCATGTTGTGTCTTCAATCCCCTGTCCTCCACTCTACAGTTTCCATCTACAGGAAGAGTCATAACCGGTACCTAAACATGAAATAACAAGCAACAACACACTATATTCAATTTCAGCGATAAAGAACCAAAATGCTTATATCTAAAGAAGACAATTAACGGTCTAGCTTACTCAATACAAAACAAACATTAAATTGTTATCAATTACCATATTGCCTTGAGGCTTCTTCTTGTAGTAGGCTAACAACTGCGACTCCAGCACGAAGTAACGCATGTGGATGAAGGATTTCCCAATCTTTCTCCGCCCATACCTCACCATCCATCCTTCATACACCACCTTATGATTCTGATTCTGATTCGTCATCTAATCCAATAACTAGGTCAGCTAATCACATTAATCAACTCCTTCCACCAAAATTACTCCCTCACTGCTCAATCTCTTCTCATCCACAGCATACAAAACACACAAAACCGAACCATACATTGTTCACCAAAACAAGCCTACGATCTGTTTGTTATATTTCCTGAAAGGCGAATGTAACTTCCAGTTTTACAATTTCAAAAAGGAAATGAATCTCAATCGGAGAATGTGTATACAATATACGTACATGATTATACAGAGGGAATAAACATACATTAACCTGATCATGTGGAATTGGATGTGTACGGATGAATTGAAGAGTGAGAAAAAACATTCGTCAGATGGCGTCTTCTGCATTTCAGCAGCATATTGGGAAATTTAGTGTGTGTGCGTTTTGGTAGGTGTGTTTGAGAAGGTAGATGATCACCTGGTTTTCCATTTTCAGAATAAACTGATTTTTATGGCAGCAGAAAATCCCGGCAAGTTTAGGGACTGTTTGAAAACACAAAAAACGAGTACTCCGTATTTTTCATGATCAAAAAGAGGGAAACGTAATAAATATTGGAATATTGCAGTAACACCCCTAAATTGTTGGATAAATTGCAAAATATCAGTAGTTAATTTCGCAAACTTGCACATGTTTCCCATACATCGATCACACAGAATTAGGCTAAGAAATTTTTATCGATATGAACAATGTGAATCATTAATCTACAATGAACTCTTTCTCTGGTTCATATATCGCTAGATAAACGGCACCAATAAACACACATTCAAGAACTTCATGTCAGATTAACTTGAAGTTTAACAACTTTGTTTAATTGGAAGGTTAATTGGCATCGTTAGACATAGACGACGCGAAACCATGATGATCAGCTAGCAGCCCATTCCGACAAGTCTTCGTACCGTGGATACCATCAAATCAACTTTGCTTTACACCATCACCGTCAAGATGAAAGATCAACTCCATAATTTTAAACTTGACGTCGAGAAACTAGCTAGAAAATTCAGTGCTTGGCAAAACCAAGATTCTGGGTAGCTAGTTGTCATGGCCTAGCCGCCGCCAATTCCTGAGTGTTGGTTCCGGCAGGGAGATACCATCTAATCTTTCGAGAAGATGGTATCAGGCAATAGTTTTTGGTCCTCTAATCCTCATTATCTTTGCAACAAGAGTTGCAAAGATAATGAGGATTAGAGGACCAAAAACTAAAGCTCTGCATGTGTTACTCGTTCCCACAAGCTCCCTATATATAGATCTCATCCCACCGCCTGACTAATATTATTTCCCATATATAGACTTTTTAACTTTCCATATTTCCAACTTTTTTGTTTAATTCCATATCGGAAACTAAGCTGGCCAGATTAAGTAACAAATTACCTTTTTCATTGAATCTACCCAATATCTAATTAAAATTAACCAAGGTATGATTAATTTGAATCGGTTGGTATTGGTTCCGGCCGTAGATTCCATCTATTCTTTCGAGTAGATGGAATCAGGGCCCATCGCTTTCGGTCCTCTAATCCTCATTATCTTTGCAATCTTTGCAACGATTGTGAGGATTAGAGAACCGAAAACGAACAGAGCTGTGTTTTTGCGGTGCCTTTAGTCCCCTGTATATAGAGTACATAGACCCCATAACTTACCCAATTCCAACTTCTAATTAATTTCGAATTCCTTTCAGCTATAGGTTTCCTTCAAAATTAAAGGGATCTTGTATTTTGCTGGGTTTTACATACAACATTACTTTTAACCGAGAGCTATTTCAGCCCATACTATCTTAACTGGCAGCCTTTACGCTCTTAAACTTAGTTGGGCTCGAGTTGATTCGTATGAAAAAGTACGTTTTCAAAACTAAATTGAAATTATTTTATACGAACTGCACTTATTTGTGATATAAAAAATGTATAAGTAATTTTGAACTGAATTGAATGAATTAGAACTAAACCAGAGAAGTTTCTTTTTCATATGAAAAAAAATGCAATTTTAGTTGTCTTTTTTATACTACAAATAATTTAGATTTAAATTTTTTCGTCCGGTCAAATAGGTTAAAAAGGGCCTTGGCAACCTTTTTTTTTTCCATATAAACTACTTCCTCCGGAAACATTAAAGAGACTCTTTTGGTTTTTGTTGACTTTTTCGATATCATGTTAGACTTCAAATAAATCATAATTTATTGTGAAAAACAATAATCTTAAAAATTTATTATGCAAGTATATATACGAAGTATTTCTTATATTTTTATATAATATAACTTTTAAAATTATATTTTTTTCGTAATGAACTATAATTAATTTGAGGTAAAACTAAACATTAAAAATAAATCAACAAAATTAAATGGGTTTTTTTAAAGTTTCGAACAAGTATAATACGAGACACTTTTTTAAGTGCTGTCCCATAATTTAAACCCGTACCATATCCCAAATAATTTTCGGACTATACTTATTTTCCTTAGAAAACGGTTGGATAATGGATACATTAATTGTATGTGATGGAACTAAATTGGAGCTTAATTCGTTGTGCATAATCTTGGATTCATGTAGTGATCATTGCTAGTGAGGAGTAACATTTGTCTTGGAAGCTTTTAGTTAGCATAACTTGAGAAATTGAGTAAGAAACTAAGAACTAAGAAGTCATGTGTTTGCTAATTAAAAGCAATATTAATACTCTTCTTATACCAAAATTTTACCAAACTTTTGAGATGTTACACAAAAGAATCGATCTAAATTTGCAATGCCCATATATAGGACCCATTTCCCAACAGCGGTTATCTTCAGTATGTTTCAAACCAAATGTTTTGGAACAGAATTTGGAACACACTATTTTAGAGAGTTGTGTTTACTTGAACCGATTGAAATATTGAGGAACACTTTGATGCAATCTGTTTGAAGCTCAAAGGGGTAGTCATTTGCAAAAAGTTAGGCTTTTCAATAGCATAATGTTAAGTTTTTTTCATTTATCTCGCACCCAATCTCAATTGTTCTCATGTTTGAGCTCAAACCTAAATCACAAGATCAAACGAGGCACTGCAAGAGCAAGAAGGCATCGACAGAGAGAGAGATTCAGAACGTAATAGAACAGATGTCGATTCAGTGAAAGAATATCAGAAAGTAAATAAACCTGTTAGCTACACTGCTACAACATGTAAGCATTTCAGAACGCGTTAGTAGATGGAACACGTCATAATCAATAAATTCAACATGGTTTGACAATTTGACATGGACTGTAAACTGAAGTATGAAATTATTACTCAGGAACTCAGAGATCATGACTGTAGTTAATTGGAGACTCACTACAAGAAATCAGTCATTTAGCGACGGATGGGTAGATACGGATGTGATCCGTCGCTATTTTAGCGACGGATCGCTACTCTTAGCGACGGATAAGGACGAACTGCGCTTTAAGTTCAGTTCGTCCTTGAAAAGAGCCAGTCCGGCTCCAATTTAGTGACGGATGATTTCTATCCGTCTCCAAATGAGGGACGGATGAACTTATCCGTCGCCATGTTGGTTGACCGGACTGGTAAATTTTTAAAAAGAAAAGAAATAAAAATAAAAAATAAATATATATAGCGACGGATGGTCACATCCGTCGCTATATACTTATACACAAAGACGCCGTCTCCTTCTTCCCCATTTCTCTCTTTCACCATTTTCGGTCCCTTCGACTTCTCCCTTTCGCCATTTTCAATCTCAGCTCAAAACTTAACCATTCCAACCAAACTTAAGCTCAAATTGAAGCCCATCCAACAAGGAGTAAGGATCTTCATTCAATTTTGAGGTTGTTCGGAGGTTTGACAGGTAATTCACTTGAACCCTAGATTTTGGGATTTTCTAAATTTTGCTCCAATTTGTTGCAATTAGCTTGTTTATTGATTGAAATTTGTTTCTGTTTTTATGACAAAGCATCCCACCACAAAAACGGACTGCCGCCGCCTCCTCTACCTACCTTCTTTTCCTCTACATTTCACTGTGAGTAACCTAAATCCTTATTTTTTTTCATTTCCAGTTATTTTTTTCCCTCTCCATTTCCAGTTATTTTTCTTCATCTCCATCTCCAGTTTACTTAGTTTACTAAATTTTATATTTCTTGTTAATTAGGGTTAGGGTTTCCTGATTGAATTTGTTAATTTAGCAACTTGTTAATTTAGGTGTGATGATGATATACATATATTAGTTTGGAAGTGTTGGATTAGGCTTACATTGGGTGATAACTAGTACTATACGTTTACTGTCGATCAGTAAGCGTTTTATTGGTTTGCACCCATTGGTAAGCCTTACTGACATTTAAGCAAACTGATTGTATTTAACTGAACACCCATTGTGTTGTGAATGATTGTAGTAGGCAGGCACCGTAATAAATGAACTTTATTTCCTGGTATCCATAGAGTAAACATTACAAATTTTCCTTGCTTTCCGAGTCCTCGTCTATACTTATTAAGTGACAATAAGTTAACTAACAATCAAGTGTAGTCGGGGTCTTGAAAAGCAAGGAAAGTTTGTATTGCGGTAATCATGTCATGCAAGGAAATGTTAGTTAAATATGATTTACATGTATAAAAAATACAATCACATTGGCCTTCGAACACACCATCATTTCCGAGTCCTCGTCTGTACTTATTAAGTGACAACTTATTAACTGACAATAAGTTAACTAACAATCAAGACAATGAACGTCGATGGTCAAGCACAACCCCAGGGCGGCGACGATGGTCAAGCACTGCCCCAGGGCGGCGACAATGGGTTGCATGTCTTGTCTGTTGGGCAGGGTTCCATGTAAGTTTTGTACTTAAAGTTTGTATTTAATTGTTTTTATATATAGTTGTGGGTATCCATAATTATTTTTTTAATATGTGTTACAGGTTTCACCCGCCTGAAGCTAATAGAAAGTTGGGTAACATCATCCGTAGAAGATTTCATACGCTTCCAGAGCCAGGGAGTGGGGGTGAAAGGTGGAGTACGCTTCCTATGTCCGCAAAGGAGCAGTTTTTCAAGGAATTGAAGGTACTTTATTTGTATTTAATAACTTTACGTCCGCATTCATGATGTTGGGTAGGCGGCGTCCATGATTATGTTAGATCGCAACCTTAGGTTATTGAGTAGGGGGCGCTCACTAATTAAGTGTAACATTTAGGTAAATAATGTTCCATTGCACTTATGTACATTGAATATATATTGCAGAACTACTACTATATGCCTCCTGCTCATATGGAGGAGTTGTGGAATGCGTTCCTGGTCCGAGGATCTAGCATCCACATGCATACGATGATGAGAGTCAAAACTGACTGGAGCAAGGAGGGAAAATGGCCCCTATGGATTGACACGGCTTCTCGGCCGTTGTGGGAAGCGTACTGGAACCGGGACCCTCCCCTCATCCATCCGCACCACCATGTTGGAGCTTTGGGTGGGGTGGAGAACGCAGAGGCCGAGGAGAACGCAGAGGCAGAGGCGTAGCTAGTAGTTTTAGTATTTTTAGTTTATGTTCGTACATTGTAGAATTGCATCTCCGTACATTTTGAGATGCTCGTTTTTTATGTTTATGTTCGTGCATTTTAGTATTTATGTATGTACAATTTTAGTTTGTTGAATGAAATTTATAGTTTCGTACCGTCAATCATCAAACATAAATCTCTGTCGCATTCAATTTTAACTCGAATAACAAACATTATTTGAAAACAATAACATAAATTTAAATATATATATATATATATATATAAATATATATATATATATATATATATATATATATATATATATATATATATAAAATATAGCGACGGATGACTCTATCCGTCGCTATTAGCACTTGGTCAGGGAAGGACACGTGTCCCATACATTTACCGACGGTTAAACCCATCCGTCGCAAAATAATAGCGACGGATAATTTGTTCCGTCTCCATAATGGTCAACGACCACTAGGGAGACGGATAGTTTATCCGTCGCTATTATTTTGCGACGGTTGGGTTTAACTGTCTCTTTTTGTTTTAGCGACGCCACTTTTCGCAACGTCCTATTTAGCGACGGACAATCCGTCGCTAATCGCCTTTAGCGACGGATCGCGGGGCTAAAATCCGTTTTCCTTATAGTGACTTGAAGTAGCAATTTGTGATAAAGACACGGCTTGGTCTCTTTATACTTACAATACAAAAAGGCCAGACGGCACAGACAAACACAAAAATGCCTTGCCTTCAACATCCAAGTAATGCATACTCCTAGGAACTTCTCTGATAATTTTTACAGCTAGATATTTCAAATCTCTTATAATCTTGGTCAGGGTATATTCATATGCGGGTTAATTGCATATTTAGTCCCTTAAGTCTCAGTCCATTTCGATTTTGGTCCTCCAAAATCTGTATACGTTCATATACGGACACGTGTCGTATACGTATTGGTTCTAACTTAATTTTAATTAAAAATGTAATATTGTAATTTATAAAACTATATTAAAAACTATTAATTAATAATATAAGAAAATAAAAAAGCAAAAAAAAAAAAACAAAACAGAGCTAAAAAGCTCCGGTCATGGAGATTTTTAAGCTCCAGATCGGAGCCTTAAAAGCTCCGGTCATGGACCTTTTTAGTCCTCATTTGGATTTTTTTTCAATTATTTTTTTTAAATATTAAAAAAAAAAACTTAAAATCTCATTATTATGACTTGGCAGTAAATTGGAGAAGAATTAGTGCAAAATACGGTGAATTAGGGCGAATTATAACATTTATGCGGTGTATTAGGGTGAATTATACGGTTTGGGGGACTCAATTCGCCAGTTTGCGAAAAATTAGGACCAAAATCGAAGTGGACTAAGACTTAGGGGACTAAATCTGCAATTAACCCTTTCATATGCAAACTGTGTTAGTACCGAACTCCCCTAAGTATCAGCACGATAACATGCGGACCTCTGAGATGTCAATTCTTGGCACTTGCGAGACCAACACATCGAATTGAGTTTCTGAATTAATCAAGATATATAACAAAGGTATAAGTAAGTTGCTTCACCTCCAACAAACCAATAAGTCGGGTGTTCAAGTCACCACGGGGTAAATGGTTATTCATCGCTTTGCCGGTTCGAAAAAAAAAATCTGTTTGGACATAATACAGCAGAGAACAAGGTTTATCTTCAATTTGATAACATTTCTAGAGGAAAAAGCACACTGTAAATTTATACTCTACCAAATCCATTTTAGCTAAATCATCCCCAGTATAGACCTACTACAAAATGAAATAAAATTGCGTCATCAAAAGTATGCCATGTATCTAAAGGTGGAAAGATTGATGCCAACCTGAGAAATCAGAAATATAATAACCAGCATCATGGATTACTTTAAGACGTTTTCCTCGAAATTCATTCAGATATGGTAGAATTACTATATAAACAAAGCAATTAGTTCAAAATGCTGCTGATATGAATGAATACCAGATGAAATGCACAAAACAGATAAAGCAAACAGAAAGGAATTCAGTTTCTGGGAGAAGTGAGCCAGTGATCAAGTCTGAAGTAACATTCACATTTCTACGCTGAATTATCCCGTTGACATGCGTCAAAGCAATAATCGCACGGTACATGGCCCCTTGTATTTTCCAATTCTCAGCGATTCATGAGATTGTTTGAAATGTTCACCTAACACCTTCATGCCATATCATTGTAATTATTAATTCTCGATACCCCTTTGACAAAAATATTTTTAACCTATATTATCAAAGTTGAGGCTTGCAGCGGAATTATATACTGTGAATGAAGCTTATATTTTCAGAGTCATAGAAACTGAGAGAGGTTCTAATACATAATCAACGCTGCAAAATGACTGCATATCATGCCAATCTCAAGTTTCAGACAGTATTCATTGTGTCAATGGACTCAAATGCCAAGCATTTGGCAACTTTTACAAAAGCAGACATGCTAATGTAGGTTTGAAGCCAAAACTGAATCCAAATCAATATGATAGCGGAACATAATCCAAATAGTATTGCATCAGAAGTTCAAATCTCAAACAAAGGCCTCAACGTGATTGATCTACTGCAGATACTAATAGCCATAACAAATGAAAGAGCTAAAATTACATAGACTGATGAAGTATATGCCACTGCCCACTAGGCAAGAAGATGAGACCCCACTTCTCTAAGATAACAGGATAAGAGAAGAGCCTGAGAAATACTAGATGTTTGGCGTACCTTTTTCTCATGGAAAGAAGCGTCCAGTGACTCTTTGCAAACGCTCAGCTAACTGCAGAATGTATATTACAAGGAAAGAAGCCAGGTACAACTAATCAAGGGAAGTGAGAAGGTGAGTGGGTGGTTTTAAAATATAAAAAAATTAAAATTAAAAAAAAAATTGAAAAACACGACTGAGAACTTGACAATCCTGACAGACATCTCTTGGAAGCTTTTAGTTGGCATAACTTGAAAAACTGAGTAAGAACTAAGAAGTCATGTGTTTGCTAATTAAAAGCAATATTAATACTCTTCTTATACCAAAATTTTGAGATGATGTTACACAAAAGAATCTAAATTTGCAATGCCATACTGACTAATTATACAAAGAAGAGTATAGTCTTAATACTGACTAATCTAGCTATGCAAATCCCAATACCTGGAGACACGTATAGGCCTTCGATCCAATTCGGTATCTTCATCTACCTGCAGTGAGAGGGTGATCAACTAGCCAAACCATCCCTTTACTTGATTGCAACTTTCTGAAATTGAGTAAGCACTGGGTATATGTTGTTAAACGCAGTAACAAGTTGTTCTCTTTGTTTAGCTCCAGTAATGACAACCTTCCCGGACACAAATATGAGCATCGTGACCTTGGGCTGTTTCATCCTGTATATCAATCCCGGGAATATTTCTGGTTCATACCTCGCAAAAGCTGCATGTTCCATCTGAAGGCCTTCAAGTCGGATAGGAAATTTAACATCGGTCGAGGAAACTATGTTCTGGATCTTGAAATTCTTGAACACTATCTCATGGCCGGGAAAGATTTTTTGTAGCACCCGGGCATACTTGCGTGCTGCGAAATTTGACAGTTTTTCGCTCTTGGCTCCAGTACAAACCATCTTCCCGGAGGCGAAAATCAGACACGTCGTTTTTGGTTCTCTGATCCTCATAATCACAGCCGCAAATCGCTTTGGGTTGTATTCAGCATTGCGTGCTTGCATTGCTATAGCTTTGAGGTCCAGTCTGCAGCCAACATCGGCTGTCGACACGACATTCTGAATTACTGGAACAATTCGTTCTGGGATACCCTCCATAAACTGGGAATCCATGACTAGTGGTCTCTGAGCTCTCTACTTGAAAAAGGGCAAAAGGTACATCAAATACCAGTCGTAAACTCCTTTCCCCAAAGATTTCATATCAAACAGTTTATGAGCCATATTACAAACAATCACAACCCATTTTAAAACATAACATCGAGTCACCCAATCGAGACAATTACCAATTAATACAATTCATCAACCAATCATTCAGAGTACAGACCTTTAACACCAAAAAAAAAACAAAAAAAAAAATCGCTGGTTTTATAAGCGACGGTAGTAGTAGGTACATGTAGTCATAGACTCAGGGAGAAAACCAAAGCTACTAACACGATCGATAAACCCTATAAATCACCATCCAAAAAAGCTAGAGCAATGTAAGCATCATCAGCAAATTAAACCCTAGAAATAGAATTCACATAATTGGAACTAGATTTGCTATCTGGCATCAAGTTAAATATAATCGATGATGATAAATAAGAGAATTAGGTTCATGATTATGGTTTTATGGTTTTGTAGCATAATTGAACTGAACGAAAGAAAACCTCTCGTGCCGTCTTTTTACCTTTTGGGCGGTGAGATTTTGAGAGAAAAAGAGGCAGAGGCGTGTTGCGGAAGGAATCAATAAATAGGTTTTGGTGAGGGTATATATAGATGCGGGCTAACTAAACCGACTTACAATAGAATTTACAAACTAATCCCCAATATAATTTAATTTGCAAACTAATCTCCAAGTGTATTAGGAATGCATAAATCAAGTACCTATGGTTTTTAATTGCCTAAACGCATTCAACAAAGCAACTCAATTACGGAATAATACTTGAAAAAAAAAGGGGGTACAAAACATCAGAGATGGGAAAAACCAGCAAGAGGCTGGGTCAAGCTTAATATATATAGATAGAGGAGTACTTAACAGCTATAAGTTTTCGACAATGAAACGCAGGAAACGTTGGATCATTACAAGTTTTCGTGCTTCATAGGAGAAGAGGCTAGCACGGAAACTTTAAATGATCCGATGTTTCCTTAGAAATGTTTTGCCGTTTCAAAAACGTTTCTTCTCCGCGTTTCATTGTCGGAAACTTATGGTCTACTTTTTTAGTCATTTGATAATTTTTTTGTTTTTTATCTGCTCAAACTGAAAAATAAAAACTACTCAAACAGAGAGTACTAATCTACCAGGACAAGGTCCTCTACATCTTTATTTAAAACAGGAAGGAGAGACGGAGGCGGTAACTCCCAAAGGTGTAACCCGTCCACCTCATGTCCTAACTTCGCCAAGGCATCCGCACAAGCATTCCCATCACGTTTGGTATGTCTTAATTCAGTCTCCCATGGTTGGTGTAGGAAGCTCTTGATAATTTTTTTGTTGTTTTGACTAATTTATCTATCCAAGTATATCTATTTATTTGTTTAGTATTCATACGTTCATTATAAACTTATAAATATTATTTCACATATTAAATATATAAAAAAATCAAACGTTTTTCT
Organism: Plantago ovata; assembly: GCA_028274465.1. Classification (NCBI taxonomy): domain Eukaryota; kingdom Viridiplantae; phylum Streptophyta; class Magnoliopsida; order Lamiales; family Plantaginaceae; genus Plantago; species Plantago ovata. Next base: position 21,402,387 of record CM051455.1, on the reverse strand, counting down.
ACACGTTTCCCTTTTCTACTTTTTTTTTTTAATTTTGACGTTTTCACGCATCCGTTTCCGTTTTCGTGCTTCCTATGAAGGAGAGTATCCCTCAAGATGTACCGCCTCTCTCACTTGTATTGTTTTTTAATTTTGATAAAGTCTAAGAAGGAAACATCTTTCTTTACTAAAAAAATTACCCCAATAATACTTAATTAAAAATAATCTTACTATCATTATTTATTATAACATATGAAAAATATAACAAATATAATACGAAATTTCTTTTATGTCATTTTATTAGTTAGTTTATAAGCTTATTCGCTAAACACGTGCACTAAAATTAGCTTATCAGCTTCTCGCTAAACACGTACACTAAAATCAGCTAACTTATCAGTTAGCTTATCATCTACTACCGGCTAACTTATCAGCTACTCCCTCATATAATATTTAATTAATTTACCTTATAGCCAAAACACACAAATTAAGAAAGAAATAATTATCCATATTTATAGGCAATAAAAAGGTGTAATATAGTAAATTAAGGTCCAAATCACTCACAATATCACACCTAATAATAGTAAAGTACCTATTAATAGTATATACAATCTAAAAAGTAAGCTAAAACGACAATTAATTTCTAAAAAGTTAAAAATTCAAAAAGTCAATTAAACATGATAGGAGGGAGTAGTATATTAGCTTCAATTACGTTATCATCTAGTTTTACTAAACAGAGTATTATATTTTTGAATTCATAACCTTCAAAAAAGTTTATTAGATTTGTTTAATCATTTTATTAAAGATAAACATCTCCATTCAATTAATTAAGGTTCTACTATATTTTTCTAGTCCAAATTGAATTGCCGATGGGATATGCTGGTTCACCAAGCATAGTTGGTTCTACAACTTCAAATCTATGTTACATCCAAACTATTTTGATAAAGTATATATAAAAGATAATCGGGTCAGGTAGGTACTTAATTAAATTGGCTAGGTTTGAACTAAATTGTTTGTGGTATACAAATATTTTGGTAAATCAAAATTAAATTAAATTGAATTTAATGAATCTAAATTAAATTTAACTGAATAATTTGTTTTCCATATGAACAGTGCAAAGCCTAAGGTCATGTTTCCTTCGTGTGAAGAAAATATGAACAAACTTCGCTACTGTCCGCAAGCACGCACGGTTTGGACAAAAACTCCTTCCACCTACTGAACTGGACCAGTTTGATCAAGTGGTGGATAGTTCGTGGTTTAAACAGAATCTGTAGCGTTTGGAGGCTGCCTGCAAATTCATACCAGGTGTACCATGGTACTTAATCTTTGCACATGCAGTTTAGCACTTGTGGAAGGCGAGTAATTCGAAAGACTTTAAATCACAATATCCAAGCAACACAGCAGACGCTTTTTTGCATTCAACAAGAAAGTTGGGATCTTGTTGCCAGTTTAAAGCGTTCCATGGGGCTCGAATCATGGAGAAATGGTGCCCCCGAACTTGGGTTGGCTCAAAATAAATACAGATGGAAGCTACCACGCTCACTCGAATTTGGGAGCTTGTGGTGGACTAATCCGATATGATAGAGGACGTTGGGTGTTGGGTTATTAGGGCGACTTACGACACCTACCGTTGATGAAACAAAGAGGCAAGGCCTCTGCCATGGCCTACAGTATGCTTGAGATAGAAACGGACTAACAAAATGTCCTAAACTTGATACAAGGAACTGTGGAGATTCCTGAACATGTCGATGGGTTGGTGACATCTTGCATAGGGAATTGATGCATAAACCATGGGAGGTGAAACTCAAACACATACCTAGAACTGCTAATGGGAGCGCAGATATAATGGCAGACATGAGCTATCAAGTTGAAGAAGGCGGATGATTCTTGGGTCGGACACCAGAGGAGCTAGAGCCTTACTTGGCTTTCGATTTAGTTTAATTCTACTTTTTTTCTTCTGATGTACCAAAAAAATAAATGATCAAACTTAATTAATATGACTCAAACTTACTTAAAAATGAATTGAATTTAATAAACTTTAATTAAACTTGTAATGTGAAATCAACTTATTTGACCGTTTGACTTAATAAGTATGTTTGGTGAATGTCAATAAAGTGACTAGTTTGATAAGTTATTCTATGTAGATTAGCTACCAAATACCTTATCAATTTATAAATACCTTGTCACCTTATCGGTTGGTCAACTGACTCAAAGTTTACGAGAACAAGTTTAAAGAAAAAACTATGAAAATGAATTATAATTAGTTAAATGATCAAAATGTAAAAGATTGAAAAGTGATTGAGAATATTGTAATTTAGTTGAAATCAGAGCTCAACTACCTCAGTCGGTTTGCTCTAGGTCTATAGCCATTATTATAAATAAGGAGAGGCCATTCATTCTGTCAGCGTTCACATATTTTCTCCTCATTCCGATCATATTGAAACCCTGATTGAATAGCCAAGGTAATTTTTTAACTCTAATTTTCAATCGTCTGTATGCTTTTTTCTCGTGTAATTTATGATTTGCATCTTGCTCAGCAGTCCGTGTAGTTTCCTGATTCTGTAAATACGATAGAAGTGCTTGATTTGATTGAATTTGAGATCTGATTCGTTTCGGCTGTGTAGTTCCTGTTGATTTATGGTTTTAGGTTTTCCTGATTCTGTAATTACGAAATAGAAACGTCGTTATTCAATTTGAGATCTGATTCGTTTTGTCCGTGTAGTTCCAGTTGATTTTATGGATTTATTAGGTTTTCCTGGTTTTGTAAATACGATCCTAAGTGTCTTGATTCGTAACAGTCTGAATACGAGATCTGATTCATTTTCCCCGTGTACTTCCGAGTTAAATTATGGATTTAGGTTATCCTGATTCTGTAAATATGATACAAGTGTCTTTGATTCTTAACAATTGGTTGAATTTGAGACCTGGTTCGTTGTGATTTGTTTTGTGGATGATTTGGTTAACTCATAGGTACAATATGTTTAACGATTGTGGTGATTATTGTAATTTATTGGGCCTGTAGTTGTAATCATTGTATTTTTTTCTTAACAAATCTGATCTGTTAATGAATTTGGTAGTTGAATGGTGAATTTTTGAATTGATAGTAATTTGTGTAGATTGTATATGTCAGCTTGATGTGTGTTAATTCGTTGAATTGTGTCTATCTGCTCCATTGATATTGTTTGCTATTGAGAAAATGGTATGCAGTTAGTTGATGTTTTGGTGTTTACGTTGGTAATGCTATAGAATTTAATATTGGATGCTTTTCAGTGGTGATTTATTTCTTGACCCTGTAGTAGATTTTGCAATTGAATTGTACATGGTAGCAATAACTGTTTCTTGAGTCAAGGAATTGCTAATCTGTAATTCTGGTAATTCTGAATTTCTCATCTGTCTGTTTTATTGACGTTCGCTGAATTTTCTTAATACTATTTGCAGATGCAGATCTTTGTCAAGACTCTCACTGGGAAGACCATTACCTTGGAGGTAGAAAGTTCGGATACTATCGACAATGTCAAGGCCAAGATCCAAGACAAGGAAGGAATCCCCCCTGATCAGCAAAGATTGATATTTGCTGGAAAACAGCTAGAGGATGGTCGAACACTTGCAGATTATAACATTCAGAAGGAGAGCACACTTCATTTGGTCCTAAGGCTGAGGGGTGGAATGCAAATTTTTGTCAAGACACTCACTGGAAAGACCATTACACTAGAAGTTGAGAGCTCAGACACTATTGACAATGTCAAAGCCAAAATCCAGGACAAGGAGGGCATCCCCCCGGACCAGCAGCGGTTGATCTTTGCTGGGAAGCAGCTGGAAGATGGCAGAACCTTGGCGGATTACAATATCCAGAAGGAATCTACCCTTCACTTGGTGTTGAGGCTCAGAGGTGGCATGCAAATCTTTGTAAAGACCCTCACAGGGAAGACTATCACTCTTGAAGTTGAGAGCTCAGACACGATTGACAATATCAAAGCCAAAATCCAGGACAAGGAGGGCATTCCCCCTGACCAGCAGCGGTTGATTTTCGCTGGAAAGCAGCTGGAAGATGGCAGAACCTTGGCGGATTACAATATCCAGAAAGAATCGACTTTGCATTTGGTTTTGAGGCTGAGGGGAGGGATGCAGATCTTTGTGAAAACTTTGACCGGAAAGACTATCACCCTTTGTTGAGAGCTCAGACACTATTGACAATGTCAAAGCGAAAATCCAGGACAAGGAGGGCATCCCCCCTGACCAACAGCGGTTGATCTTCGCTGGAAAGCAGCTGGAAGATGGCAGAACCTTGGCGGATTACAATATCCAGAAAGAATCAACTTTGCATTTGGTTTTGAGGCTGAGGGGAGGGATGCAGATCTTTGTGAAAACTTTGACTGGAAAGACCATCACTCTTGAGGTTGAGAGCTCAGACACTATTGATAATGTGAAGGCTAAGATTCAGGACAAGGAGGGGATCCCACCAGACCAGCAGAGGTTGATCTTTGCAGGGAAGCAACTGGAGGATGGAAGGACCTTAGCTGATTACAACATTCAGAAGGAGTCCACCCTTCACCTTGTCCTTCGCCTTCGTGGTGGTTGTTAGAGTGGTCTTCTGATGTTCGTTTCTTGTTGACATTTGGTTTTTGTTGCGAAATGACTTGGTACTTTTGGCTGTGTTCATCTTTGTCATGCTTTTGGTCAAAACAGTTTGTGTATATTGTTGAAATTTCGCAATGAAATGCTTTTGCTTGTAATCAAATATTCTTCTGGGCAAGTTCAAGTGCTTGGGGGATATTACATCGTCCGAGCTGCATTTAAAACTTCCTAGGCTTTTTTTCAGTCTATTATTGAGCTTCTTCAGTATGTTACCCTAGAGTAATAACAGTCTGTTTCAAAACTTCAGATGTGATCTTTTTCAAAACAAATGTCTTGGAACAGAATTTGAAACACAATATTTTAGAGAGTTATGTTTGCAAAAGGAACACTTGGATGGAATCTGATTGAAGCTCAAGGGGATCGTCATTTGCAAAAAGTTGAGGCTTTTGGATATTACTTTTTTATCTCACACCCAATCTCAATTGTTCTCGTGTAAGGCCTCGACAGAGAGAAGTTCAGAACGTAATAGAACAGATGCCGAGAGAATGAAAGAATATCAGAACGTAATAAACCTATTAGCCACAGCATGTAGGCATTTCAGAACGCGTTAGCAGATGGAACACGTCATAATCAATTCTCTCTTCTATACATTCATATAATATTGCGGTGCAAAAGCTTAACTGTGTCAATAAAGTCAACATTGTTTGACTATTTGACATGGACTGTAAACTGAAGTTTGAAATTATTACTCAGGAACTCAGGGATCATGACTGTAGTTAGTTGGAGTAGCAATTTGTGATAAAGGCGCGGCTTGGTCTCTTTATACTTACAAAAGGCCAGACGGCACAGACAAACACCAAAATGCCCTGCCTTGAACATCCTGTGAAGCATAGGAACTCTGGTAATTTTTAAAGCTAGATGTTTCAGATCTCTTACAATGTTGGTCAGGGTATTTCATATGCGAACTGTGTTAGTACTGAACTCCCCCAAGTATCACTGTATCAGCACCATAACATGCGGACCTCTGATGTCAATTCTTGGAATCTGCGAGACCAACACATCAAATTGAGTTTCTGAATTAATCAAGATAACACATTTGGACATAATACAGCAGAGAACAAGGTTTATCTTCAATTTGATAACATTTCTAAAGGAAAAAGCACACTGTAAATTTATAGTCTCTACCAAATCCATTGTAGCTAAATCATTCCCTCCACAGACTGACTACAAAATGAAATAAAATTACAGGAATTGGAGATCGGCGTCATTAAAAGTGTGCCATGTATCTAAAGGTGGAAAGATTGATGCCAACCAGAGAAATAGAATAACCAGCATCATGGATTACTTTAAGAAGTTTTCCTCGAAATTCATTCAAATATGATAGAATTACTTTATAAACAAAGCAATTAGTTCAAAATGCTGCTGATATGAATGAATACCAGATGAAATGCACAAAACAGATAAAGCAAACAAATCAGGGAAGGAATTCAGTTTCTGGGAGAAGTGAGCCAGTGATCAAGTCTGAAGTAACATTCACATTTCTACGCTGAATTATCCCGTTGACATGCGTCAAAGCAATAATAGCACGGGTACATGGCCCCTTGTATTTTCCAATTCTCAGCGATTCATGAAATTGTTTGAAATGTTCACCCAACATCTTCATGCCATATCATTGTAATTATTAAATCTCTACAGATATCCCTTTGACAAAAAATGGCAACTGAGTTTCTTATGTCCTCTAATATTATCATAGTTGAAGTTGAGGCTTACAGCAGAAAATGAAGATAATATTTTCAGATTCATAGAAAATGAGAGAGGTTCTAATACATAATCCACGCTGCAAAATGACTGCATCTCATGCCAATCTCAAGTTTCAGACAGTATTCATTATGTCTATGGACTCAATGCCAAGCATTTGGAAACTTTACAAAAGCAGACATGCTAATGTAGGTTTGAAGCCAAAACGGAGTCCAATCAATATGATAGCGGAACATAATCCACAAAGTATTGCATCAGAAATTCAAAGGTCAAACAGAGGCCTCAACGTGATTGATTTATTGCAGATACTAATAGCCATAACAAATGAAAGAGCTAAAATTACATCGACTGATGAAGTATATACCACTAGGCAAGAAGATGAGACCCCACTTCTCTAAGATAACAGGATAAGAAAAGAGCCTGAGAAATACTAGATGTTTGGCGTACCTTATTCTCATGGAAAGAAGCGTCCAGTGACCCTTTGCAAACGTTTAGTCATATATCTAGCTCTGAAAGACAGCTCACTTTTAAAGTTAGGCAAATCTATCATGCTCTCATTCAGGTTGTTAATCTTGAAGCCGGGAAAGGGTAAATATCGATTGTTTTGTATGTGGCCTATGAATGAGCGAATGTCTCCCCAGCAATCTCCTGCACGGTTTCTGTTTCCTAGTAGCCCTCTCGCTTGTGCAACATCCATTGCACCTTGTCTGGTGGCCATAAAAACTACTTAAACAAACATTTAGTATAATGTCGTCCTTGACAAAATATGATAGTAAGATAATCCCTCTATGTGGCTAAAACAATTATGTCATCCATGAGACGTACCATCATGAGGGACAGTAAAGATGTAATTAGTCGGGAGACCAATGCCAACACCAAGCAAACTAAACCCGACGCTGAATCCAACCCCACAGCCAGCTCCAACATAACCAATCACCTCAGGGCCAAATCCCGGTCCCCATCCTACCCACAACCAATGCCTACTCCAACGCCCCAAAAAGCTCCGTAAGTTGGATGAACCGGATTCCACCGCTCGTATCTCCTGAAAAGACCCTTTATAATCATCTCCAACTGAAAACCCAAAATCAATGTGAACAAATTAGTAACAACCTAACACCATGCAGATAAAAGTGGAGGAGAAATCACTATTAGCACCAATAAAGTTTTTATTTTAAACATAATAAAAACAAGGGGTTTTTTTAACTTCTCGAGGTCTCAAGGTATTGTATATTTCATCATAAATTCAATATGGCAGTAAAGAGAAGGAAAACCCAGTCCATATTCATTTTTGTATATATTAAGTTCAGCAAATTCCTTGCATAAAGGATCTATAAATTCTATAAATGTCAATTTGAATGTATGACTACTTGACTAGAATCTGTGAGCTAAGTTGTAGAATGTACATTACAATTTCCTAGTAATTAACAAGGAAAGAAGCCAGGTACAACTAATCAGGGGAAATTAGAGGTGAGTGAATGGTTTAAAAATTAAAAAAAAAAAATGAAAAACAAGACTGAGAACTTGACATTTAAGATCCTCACAAACATGAAACATCTCAAGTCTTTTACATACTGTTACAACTTACCAGTGAATCTCTAGATTAAGGTATTATATTTATACTACTACTACTCAACAAATGATAACATATTTTACAGACAATTATCCTTGCTGTTACCAAATTTCTTGAAAACTAATCCAAACCATATTCAGGGAGAGTTACAATAAAGAAGAGCTAGCAGAAGATTTAAACATGTACTAGTACATATTACCAATACTATATTTCAAGATTCAAGAGCAGCAGAATTAATCCGTTCTGTAGTACTAAACTACTAGTAATACATACTAGAACTCTGTAACAAGCACAATCAGGCTGGGAAGAAAAATAAAGTAAAGGCGATAATTACATGCAGCAGCAGGGAATTACAAAACTCCACCAAAAATTGTAAATGAAGCAAAACCTGGAAGGGAGATCAAGGATCAGGTTGACGACATTATGCGGATGATGAGGTGAAAGCGTGTAAGCTTCTTCTAAGTTCTATCTCTATTCTCTCTCGAGTGTTTACAGTAGAAAATTGAATTATCTTGTCGAGTGGATAATAAATGCTGCAATACGCTCCATCATCATCAGAGTCGTCATGTTCATGTAATGGAAGTAAATTTTGGATTTATCGGACGATTTACACAAATGGGATTGCAAAATGTGAGGCTTCAGATGAATTTCGAGTTAAAAGGGATGGGCGCTGGGCCCATTGCCAGCATTGGAAAGGACTCCGGTGTGTGTCAGCGAGGAACTTTAATCGGCTTTAATCGGTTGTACACGTGTACAGGATAAGGTCGTTGGGGCTGCCGGCCTAGATTATACTTTTCGGACCGGATTTATTTTAATGTTGATAAATTTTATTATTGTTATTATTTATTTCTTTATTTTTTTTAGCCATGTGTAAACTTATTTCATAAAAAAAAAAAAATACAAAGGAGTCGATCATAAGTATCCAAACAAATAGTTACGAAAACAATAAAGAATCAAAACTAGTTCAGCATCAATTTGCCACGAAAATTCATAAACTTTTATGTTACTCCAACACCTATTCACAGTATTATCTACAATGTAAGTTCCTGTATATGCATCAATTGTCACCCATCAAAGATTTGCCTGTTTCATGTAGTCTAGATAGTGGATATGCATACCGCAGCTGATGATTTCATTAATCGGCATGTGCACTCTTTCCCTTTGTCGTTTCAATCAACCATTCTTCTTCCTGATCCCAAGGCAGAGGATCATGTCGTAGTTGCAATTAGTTCAACACGAACGTCCAGATTTTTTCCGTGACACTTCACCCAAATAATAGGTGTTGTAAGGTCTCTTTCCCACCACCCAAGTAGCAAGCCCCATCCGTGGCTACGCCAAATTTAGTCAATCTATCATTCGTATCCATTATGCGATTACGTTCTAGAAATGACAAAATTTTCAGGATAATAAACATTGTCTAGAATTTATATTAGATTCGAACCCATAGCTGATGATAGAACTAGAATATATATTTTTTGTTTCCTACTCAGGCGAGCCCATATTTTTGCTTTTTTATCAATCTCTAATTCTGATCTTCCTCCCCAATCTGATATTATGGTGCCGGTATAGACCGGAATCCCATTATGATCCAATTCTGATCGGTAATAAATATCGGGACGACACCTGCAGCCATAGTATAAAAATAGCTCGTTGCCGGCCTAGCCTGGTTGGTGTAGAACAATTTCCTCCATTCAACTTTATTTTTGTCCCCGCGACAGCCTGGTACAGTTTACAGATGATGAATTTTTCCAGCTTAGTAGTGCATGTCCTCCCAAACTTGTATTAGTTGTACAGTTTGTTTCACCTTTAAAATGCTTATGAGAATCCACGAGCTAGTTCTATGAGTCTGCATATGCATTACATTCCCCCCCCCCCCCCACATAGCACATGTGTACCATTTGACACACAGTTTTATCGGCTTTATGGCTCAAATTCCAAAGCAGTTTAGCCATGGTGCATATATTCCATTCAATCCTCCTGCATTTTTGGGATCACATGCTTGTTACCACGCCACTGAGATCTCGTCAACACAATTAAGGTTGATAATCCCCAACTTTTCACACTTGCATGGAAGTTGTTTTCGGTCTTTGAAGTGTTCTATGTAAATAATCCATCAAGATGACCAAGAGTTAGGGAGAGAGATGGGAGCTCCCAACCCCAATTCCTCTCTTGGTTTAAGGATAGTAGAAGGTATGCCATTAAATTTAATCTTCATTATATTACAAAATTACAAAAGTAGAAGTTATCCAATACAAGATCAAACAATCAAATACGAAAAATATTCATATAGTTTTGTCCAATAAAGAACAGTAAATAATTAATACATATCTACTTTACTTTTGAAAAACAAATGAAGGGGTACATATATCGTTCGAGTATCCGTGAGAAAAACTTTTCAAACCATTTTAAATAGTCTATGCTTCATAGTTAGGTATTTTGTTCTTTTCATCTCAAAAAAAATAAATTTAATTTAATGAATTTAAATTGAAATTAACTGAATTTATTTATACCCCGAAGCATCCCCCATTTTCATTTTAATCTTCTTATTTAAACTGATCATTTTCTTCGAACTTTGATTACAAATTACTTTTAAATTACATATGATTAGTATATATAATAAAATTATAATTACACAATGGAGTATAATTTTAGTTTATTTTGTTCGTTTAATTTAATAGTAATTTGTATTCAAAGTTAATAAAAAATCTTATAAAATTTAAAATAAAATGGAACAGCAAATGTGAATTGAAACCAATGAATATGAACACCTTACTTGTTTATTTCTTTTTTTTTTTCTCTTAGAAAAGTTACATCATAAGTTGCGAAATAAAAAGCAAAATAGTTACTACCAAAATTACAAAATAATTTTGAAGAGTGGAATAATTATAAATTTGACCAAAAATTTGGGGTGTAAAAAAGAATTGGCCAGTTTTTCTTCAAATTTGAAACTTTTCAATTTCATCTTTTGGCGCCTCTATAAATACGCCGCGTACATTCATTTCCTTTCCTTCCGGCTTCCCCAAACCAATTTTTTTCACCAATCAACAAAATTGCAGCACAGAGCAACAATATGAGGAGGCGATCGACCAGGAAAGCACCAGCATCGACATCTCTGTCATCTCCGGCCGAACCATCGCCGCCGAGGAAGACCGCTGCAGTCACGAGCCCCACGCCATCACCAGCGGAGTCCCCGCCGGTAAAATTCGGCTTCAATCTCGACGGATTCGATGACATCGCACCAAAAACAAAGAGCAACAATAGAGGAATCGGAGGTTCGTCGAATTCCAAGCTGTCGAAGTCTGCTATTGCTGCATTCTCTCCATCGCCGACTAAATCGCTGAAATCCGCGAGCTCGATCTCCGATCTGAAGGATCTCGCTTCGTCGAACCTGGATGCTGTCAAGAGACATATGGAGAGATCACACTCGGAGATTGTGAAGGATTTTGAGGCTTCTCAGTGTCGCTTGCAGAAGCGTTATAAGGTATTTTGTTTCTCGATCCTTCTGTTCATGTCACTTCGATTCCGAGTAGATCTTAGTTAGTTTACTGTTAATGCTTCCTGCTTGTATTGTTGAGGTATTTTTATCTACACGATTATTCAGTTCTAGTTTCATGCTTTAGTGGTCAACTATACTCACTGACTATGAATTATGAAATCTCGTTGTGTTTGTTGCTGATGATCTAGATGAATGTGTTTTGTTTCGGATATTGTAATCTCAATCTGTAGATTCTGGTTGATTTTGAACTGATAGTAGCTTCACCTGTAGAGTTTTATGATACTGTTTGTGTTTAATCAGCATTTAGTTCTTCATTCTGACTTATGTAGCTATGATCATGAGTTGATAGTTAGTGATGTGGATACTGAGTGATTGTTACGGGATCGGATGCATAGTTGTTTGTTATGATGCTGGTGATTGATACTGAGATGAAATATAGAATACATTTGTGCACATCTGTGTAACATATCATATGCATCTGTAAGGCCTATCAGCTGAGGATCTAAAAATGTTAAGGAGAAATTTATCACATTACCTACAGCAGAATTGTTATAAATGAGGTACTGTTGGAGAAACATATTGCTGCATCATGTTACGTGTGTAGCAAGGGCATACAGTTCCCCCCTTCACCATTGTTTGTACCAGAAACAAATGACGAGACGTGGTGCATCTTATTGTTGTACTTTCTGAATTGATGCTTTAGTGTAGATATTCTCCTATATTTCAGTATAAAGGAGTTCGTGAACTTATTTTATCACCTGTGTGTGCAGAAACTTAATCCTTCTTTAACAGTTTTCCGTTCTTCCATGATTCGAGATAACTTATTATACTGAACTTCACTAAAGTTCATTTTCGCTCCAAAAACAACCTTCACTGAGTCTCAGGAGACCAATGCTATACTTATCATGCTGGCTTCATTGTTCTTTAACATAACTGCATATAATTGGCAAATATGGATGAGGTTATTTGCTTTCAGCTTGCCCCTATTACACCCTAGACTTCATTTAATAGTTCACAATAAACTGCACCTATTGTCCTCGGGCTGTATGTATAAATGTAAATAATTTTATATCCATTAATGATTTTCATATGTTTTGACATTTCAATTCTTGTTCCAACAGATGCAGTCTCAAGCATGTCAGCAGGTAATGGATGAGGCAGAGAAGGAGTACAAGAAAGTTTCTGAGAGAATTAACGAAGGCCGAGAAGCAATGAAGGTGACATCCAATTTTTTTTTCAGTCTGTTACTTCCATATCCTCTGTTACATCTTTACATCAGGCTTTTCTAACAAATGGAACTTATTTCAGGCTTCATATTCAGAGTTTATAGCAGAAGCACAGGCTACTGGATCTCGCCGTAAGTTGTGCTTTCATGAATATTCACATTTAGTCAAGTTCAATCCCTGGAGTACTTCTCTTTGCCACCCATAGCAGTAGTACTAGTACCCATAAAAAGCTTTCAACATGCTGTATTGCAACTGATTTCAAGTAAATTTGTTCTTTAAAAATTGAAAAATTCCAGTGTTTCCTGTGTTTATTTCGCCATGTTAAAAAATAAACATACTCTGTAGTGATGGGGCAAAATTACCATGAAATTACCAGTGGATGTTGTTCATGTGGATGCTTACCAGCAATTGTGGCTTAAACTAACTTTGCTTGCTAGTCATATATCTGCAACTGACTTCTCTGCATATCCCTGCCATGCATACCATAAAACAATTTCCATCAGTGAGATGGGTGAGTGAGTTAGCATGAAAAAGTAGATGCAAATGCTTACTCAGAATAATTGCTTATAGTACTAACTTAGGCTGTTAGCCATCCATTTCAATTGCCTAGCTTATATCCTACAAAGTGAAAGGTGGGAAATGATAACATAAATAATTTTCTGATGATGTTGAATTACTACTATTTCTACTTCTTTTCTGTAACTTTTTTTTTTTTAAATTTCTTTTCTTTACCTTTCATTTATGGATATTTCTGAAAATTTTCAGTTTCAAAAACATCTCTTCCTGTGCTTTCTCAAACTTTCGAGAAAGGCATTGCTTCACTTCGTAGCCGGTATGGAATCCGATCAACTGCTCATTGACGATTAACTGGAAATTCTAAGGTAAGGATTCTTTTAAGTTTTAGTTTGATTGCTTGCCAGTTGGTATATAACTGCAATTTTGATTCTCTTATGCTATTTTTGGCAGAGAGATTTATGTTATATATTCAGTTTCCTGTGTGTTGGATGCGGAGTACTTGTTTTGCTACCACTTTTCCTGAGCATAATCCTTCAAGACATTGGATCAATCTAATTTTGTATGTAAGAGCTATGTTGGTTACCACAGTAATTCCTCTATTTCATAGCAGTTTCTGTATTATGCTATTTTATGGACCGTATGGTTATCTATCTACATTCTATAGACATATACATATTCTACAAAAAAAAGATGCAACCATCATTGAAGATGAAAATAGCTGATATTTCCATATATAATATAATATTCTGTTCTACACTTCTACTTGATATTCTTCTTGCTGCATATGCATGTATCTTAATGAGAATAAAAACTATTCACGCACTATAACGAACAACTAGATATGATATGTTCTCAAACCACAATAATCTGTAAAACCTATCTTGTGATTGTTTGTTAGAGTGTCAAACAAAACCAGCTCATCATTCTTAGAAGCATGTACAAGGTAGAATTATAGAAATACTTCTGTTTATAAGTACTCTGAGATTTGCCTGCCATTAGTTGGAACTGGATGGTATAGACTAAAAATTCTTAGCTTTGCATTTCTTTGACAGGACAGTATGCATAGGGAGTGTGTAGATCAAGACAGTATATAGAAGAACCATGTTTGAATGCTTTCTAGTAGGGTAATGAAAAAAAATCACTGGAATGTGAAATAGTACTTTTAACCGTGACACAATCAGGGCTTTGTGACTGATTTCTTTTGTGTATGGAAGGAACAAGTTGTAATGAATGTTGTCGAGTATTTTTGTAGTCCCACTAAAAATGTGACAATTCGTTAGTGTTCCCGTATATTGGCATCAAACCTATCTGTTGTGAAGAGCACCCTTACTCCACTCTATATACATCATGTCATACATCCGTCTCCCTGTGTGTAATTCTTTTTTCTTCCTTTGATGTCTATTTTTACAAGAGCACCCTTCTCAACTTTTATGCGTTATACAACCGCCTCTGTGTATAGTGTTCCGCTCGTATTCCATACCTGTTGGTTGTTATGTTTAAATGGACCATATTATCCCTGTCTATCTGCATGTGGGTCGTGGTGTTACCTCTATGAGGGACCAAATCTTTCTTACTATGAAATGAGCCCTAAATTAAATTGGTCTAAATCTACAGTATATCAAATTCATCCATTTTGAGAACGCAACTTTTGTCATTAGGAGTGGGCAGTGGGCTAATTGACTGTAAAAATCGTAAGTGTTTCTGAGAAATATATCAGGTATATATGAGGTCACAGAGTACGCAAAGTTAAAGGAGAGGGAGGCAAAGTATAAAACAGAGCATGTTTGAAATGTAAACTTATTCTAAAGGAGATTTTGCTAATATATTAATTCCCGTATGCGTTAGTCTGTCAGTCTCATTTTAACCCGTGCTCTTCTTTTAACAGTACTTACTTAACAACAGGGTTTTTGAACTTGGAACCGAAAAAAAGAAAAGAAAAGAAAAGAAAAGCAAAGCAGAGCATATAGTATGATGATCAAAAGAAGCAAGTAAAAGCCTTGGGAATAGGGAAAGAAAATGTACTTGGGGATTGAGAGATACTAATAGATTGATGAGATCTCTCTCTATGTGATGTTAACCACTTTACAGATTGATGATCGCCAAATAGCTTTTGGTAATCAAACTTTTCGTTTCTTCATCTCCTCCTACTCAAATCAAGTATACACACATAATAAAAACTTACATCCCCGAAGAACATTCCAAACGTTACAAGAAAGTCTAATCTTAGAGACACCATGCTTTTTCATGCTTCCTTAAACTTTATTGCCTTAATTTATCACTAGAAGATTGTGTGGGTCACTATTTATTTCCATACTTTATTAGATGTGAGCTTCATATTTTCTTCCTAAACTTGTCCACGACGATGGATGTGGAAAAATAAAAAATAAAAACTTTTTGATATATGCTTTGATGCATTAACCTAGAGGAGTGCAGAACACATTACTTACCGTTGTTATAAAGTTAAAAATGGGAGTAGCCCACCAATGACTCAAGATTACTGAAGTAAACCAATACTAGTAGCCTGCAAATTTCTTATATAAAAAGCGTAGAAATAAACTTGACCCGCTGTAATCGATCAAATGTGTACCAAAATCAAATAAATTAGTAAATTACTACATGAGAGATTTAAAGAGCATAAGTTTGAATTAAAGAGTGCTTCCAGTCAAGAGAGCATTATGGTCCCATGCATTATAGAGTACGATTTATAATAGTTATGTATGACAGTTGTGTTGGTCTTCTGTGTTCATCTTTCTCATTAGTAGACCACGCCCTTTGCCAAATCTACACAAGAAGCTAGCAGCAATACCAAAAGAGAATATTTACAGAACCAAAAAGCTTTACCACCTCCACTTGATTGATCTCTGAAAGTTGCATTTGTACTACTACAACTTCAAGCTTAAAATGTGCATCCAAACAGATATTGAATGGTGCCCAGGTGTTGGAATTTTGGATGGATTTTCTTGACCTTATATGCTTTATTTCCCTCATTAGATAGAACATCTTAATTACCTACAAATGTGAAACACAACTATCTAATCTCTTTTCCTTTAAGCTAGTGGAGTACTCTTCTTTTTAGTCATCTTCCCACATTATTATCTCTATTTATTTGTTTCAACTTAATCACGGTAAATATTCCCTCTAATAATATGTCATTTTAACATTTTGGGCGTTTCCCGTTGGAAAAATGTTGGGAGTGTGTGATTTGAAAACAATCTATTTTTTGACATACATCCATATGTAAAAATAAACTTATTTACAATTTTACCGCACTTTATCAAGTCTTTATTAAAAAAGAATTCCACTCATCTTTATTTATACTTTACCACAACACTTTATTTTATGCTATGGAGAAACTTATTGTACCTACGTATATCTCAATACTCTATTAGATTTCTTAAGTAAAAAACGTGAAAACGTTAAAATGCCACATTATTATTGGGACTTCCTTATCTTTTACTTGGCTCCACATTTAATACCCAGTTTATTCTCTTTACAGTTGAACACAAATCAAATATCATGTATAATCATACAAGACTCACTCGTTCACTAGTCCATTTCCCATATTCCCCACTCATTTAACTATCAACCTTTTAACACAAGTTATTCTTGTATACTCAACCTTAGGAAGACCTCTAAGATTGAATCTGGCTAGAGGACCAATTTTTCAAGTGAAAGCAATAGACATGTGTGATTCTACTGTTCTTATGTGCATTGTTAAAATGTGGAATGGTATGATAGTAGTACTCCAATAATTAGTGCAACTTTTGGGGATATGATTAGCTTAATTATGAAGGGTGAGGTTGCATGTCTCGTTATTCCAAGCATTTATCTTTGCTTAAAGATGTGTTATAGTATAGCCAGCCAGCCCCAGGAACAGGAAGGAATAAAGCTAAAAGAAACAGAACTCAATAGTATACTTGTTTAAAGCTATACTTAAAGCATCTTGCTCTTGCCCACATCCAAATTCCTTGTATAACTCTCTAAGCATTTTCAATCATTATATATGATCTATTGAAGCACCACCAACACATAATCTGATTTGAAATATTATTTCATAATCCATGTCTGCTAAGTTGTCTAATGGCTAATGCGCTCTATCTTAAATGGTAAAAGTTGCATGTCCATCATATACAAAAGTTTCGAATTGTAATTTACCTATATCAACTCATTTATATATATATATTCCATGTGTAGCTGTTAAATTTAATTATTGCATTTTGTGATTTCGGTTTAAGTTTGACATACGACACTGTAGTTCCCACAGCTGGGATGAATTTTAAGTGTAATATTTTGTGAGTTAGATATGAAATTCTTACTAGTTATAATAGTAATCTTCACTTTAATTGTGAGTCTCAGGTGGAACCTGCTGTTATAGTGAGGAGAAGATATGTATCTGAGTGATCTTCCTAGTTTTCCTGTAGTATCGAGGGAACCGCGTTAGACCTATATCCGGATAACATGTACTAATGGCCATCAATTCTTTATTCTATCTCCATATTTATAAATCTATCGTATACTTTATCTCCCTATTATAATTAAATATAACTATACAAATTAATTTTTTAATATTATTTTTTAAATTTCGTATCTTTACTAATGAGACAACAGTCACATTATCCATAAACTTATACATGAAACAAAGCAAGAAAGATGAAAAGAGAGAAGCATTGATTGATTCACTGCCCGAAATATATATGTATCAGTGAATGGTCATAATAACTGAACTGGTACGATCGACGACATGATACTAGTGAGCACGTATAATCAGTATACTGCAACGAGTTTTGTGTGTGTGTGATGGGATATTAGCATTGCTTAGTGGTGAGGTAAGACAAAACACACGTAAGAATCGAGAGGGCTTCGATTGGATTTGTCTTCTTTTTTTTTAGAATTTTAGAATCTTTCTTTCTCCTTACACTTTTGGCAGCCAATACACTACACTACACGTACCATTGCCACTACAAAACATTTGAAAGATCTTAATGCCTTCTGTTTGGAGTTTTTCTCAGTATTTGTTTATTACTCCCCCTATATATGTTACGTTTACTTTTGTTCCATAGCCTAAAATGACAAACTCGAAATTCATCAATCAGATATACTCATCTCATCCATTTATTTAAAAAAATTACGTTTGATTTTGAATTAGAATTTTAGGTGGTTTGCATAATGATTATGATGTTTGATTTAGTGTTAGGATCCACATAAAATTATAAGATAAAGATTTACCAAAAAAAAAAAAAAACATAAAGAATTTAAAAAAATGGCCAAACATGAAATGCGTAAAAAATCTAATAAAAAAAAGCGGATGAGTATGATACTAGTGAATTTATTTTGGGTGTACATAATGTGCTCTTACACGGTTACACCTTACGATTCAAGGTGAAACCCACTCTAAGCAATAGAGTATATGTACCTCGTATATTTCCTCCGCATCATGATGTATCTCGATACCCTCTACGGTTTGACTTGCAGTATTCCCTTAACCAATGTCAAGTCCAATGAAAGCAAGCTCTACCTTGATTTGCAATAGTCCCTTGACCAATGTCTGTTCCGATAGATGCAAGCCCTGTGTCCACCAACAATAATGAAAGCAACATAATTAGTAATTGGGGATGTTAGCAATAAATTTTGAATTGTCTGTGTTGAATTATATTACTCTTCGATGATGTTGTGATATGGGATATTAACAGCTAATGAGTAATCTTAAATTCATAAATTTTGATACTTCATATATCCACACGTTTTTCTTCTTTTTCAATTTTTACTTTTTTAATATGGACTCGACTAGTCCTTGATAAAGCTTGTTTGAGCAGGAAGTTGAATTCGTTACATTAACGAGCCTAGAGCTCTCAAACTCGAACCAAACTAATCTATATTCATCTCGACTTAACTCGTATAACACCGCTATTCTCAACAATGTAAATACATGAAACTTTATTGATGAATTCATCACATATCTACCATAAAATATAGAATATGGTGTGGCATAACCAAACTCAAATAACGATCCCAACACACCTAACCCAAAATAGAACCTAGAAACAAGAAAATCACAAAGTATGATTGATATGATCACTCAAAATCAAGCACTCAACTAATGACCTCATACTATAATTAGCACACCAAAATAAAAAATTCAAAAACCATCATTACCATTTGTAATCCCTCCCCCAACCAACTACACCAAGACACGTGTCAAGCCAGCAAGGCAAATTCGTCACTTGGACAGCTGGGTCCCCCTTGTCCTCCTCCATCACCACAGATTTGGCCAAGAAATCGACGTCTAACTGTAAAAGCCCACTGTACATCCCAAATGATATTGATTCCAAGATTCAGTGTCCAACGATCACTCCAGAACGTACAACACTCAATGCACAAAAAAAATTCCCGTTAAGATAACGACGTGAGGTTACTCCGTTACGTCTCTCTATAAATAGCACCCAAAAAACCTCAGACTCGTTTCTCTTTCTCTTCTTGTCCTCTGTTTCTGTTCATCTCAGTTTCCATTTCTGTAACTCAATTCATCATATATTGTTTCACCTTCGAACCAATTATTAACAAACAAAACAAAACCTCGTCTCTCTTCTTGATTTCTTGTTCGGAGAATAATCTGAATATATGGGTTGCTCTGTTTTTACTCAATAGCTGCATTTGGTGAAGAAGCTGAAATTAGCAACTGAATCCCGTAAAGGGTGGCAAGAAAATATTGACAAGGTACTGGAAAGTTACCACTTACAAAGATTCAGTCAATTTTTATTTTCTTGGTAAGCAAAAATAACATTTTCATTACATGTTTATTCTTCTCTTTGATGATATATTCATTTCTTGATCCTTTTTCCTTTCGAATGTTTACAAGGTTCTGGAGAATTGCAAAGGAGGTAGCAAGGAAACTGGGTTTTTGAGGTAAGAGTTTCTGGCAGTTGTTGCTGTTTTTCTGGCCCTTAAGCATGGACATTACTCACCAGCTCAACAAAGTTTTGTCTTTTTCTGTCTGTCAATTTTTATTTTATTTTTCAAAAATGAAAATAGTTGTAATTTAATAAAGCTGAGAAGGGATGGAAATGTGAGATTGGATTTATTGGAGAAAAGGGAAAGGGAAGAAAGAATGAGTGTGGTGCAAAAAAGAGAAAGGGAGAGATGGATTGGGATTATTGCTGGCCTGGGCTTCTTCATTCCAATAATAATAATAGTGTCAGAGAAATCGGCAGAAAATCAAGATTTCTTTATTATTCTTTTTTAAATGAAATGAACAAAAGCAAGTCACTTTGGATTATTATTTTGTTTTACAGTGATTCAATTATTGTTTTAAGAAGCCCCTTTTGTCTGTTTAATAATTCAAAACACCCTCCATTTACAGATTTCACTCACTCCTGTCTCTTTTTCCCATCAATATCATTTTATTATAATAACATTTGTTTGGTATGAACCCATAGTAATTTTTAGTAGTATAGTGTATTTAGACCCCAAGTGTCTTCTTCCAAAAGCTGTTATTTGATTCTTCTTGAAAATGACATAAGCTAGCAGAAGTGTTACCAACCCATTCCATTTTTTATTGGTTTTCGATATGTTTAGACTTTAGAAGAATCTAAGTGGACTGGACTTGTTTTGCTACTACTACTACTAAATGCTAATCCACCTAAACAAAAACCTTTTAGTCTTCTACCTACTGTTTTACTACATGAGCATGTTAGTTGTTGGTTAAGGCCAAAAAATTTGAAATGGAGCCATTCATTCAGTCATTAATTAATTGAATTGATTACTGCACATTAAATTGTAGCAGCAAGTAATGTGTGTATACTGTATGGAGATTGTAATAGTAAATGAGCCTAATTGTTTTTGTTTTGTTTCTGTTTTGTTTTGTTTTGTTTTGTTTCGTAGATAGGTGTGGTATAAAAAGAAGAGAAAGAAAGAAAGGATTGGCGTAGAGTGTAGAGTATACTAGATGTTGACGTGTATTACGTGCTCAAAGCAAAGAAGAGACGATGAAGATGAAGATAACCCGCGTGGGACGCCCAGTACTAAAGACGCCGTCAAAAGCCTGTCTACTCAGGTACTACATTTCATTACAGACGCTCTATCTATCTATCTATTCTACAAATCCACTAATCCGTGATACTCTACTCTATATATTCTATAACTGTGTTTGACACAAGTACATTTATTACCAATAGATTAACTACTACTAGTAGTGGTGGTCATAGAAATAGGGTCCCTAAAAATAGAGTCTACATTAGATTAACACAGTGTGTTTATTGCTTGTGCTATGAATTATGAATGAATGTGTAGTTGTAGTATTGGCCAATTTGTTTCTCTCTTGGCTTGTGCTTTTACTCTGCCAGATTCTGCTTTTTCCTTGTATGTGAAAACATCAATCAATTTCAATTTGTGTGGGAGAACAGAACATAAACAGCAGAACACTAGTATTAGCAATTTAGCAGCCTGTTTTTTGTTTTCTTTATTCCTTTTTTGGTTTTAAAACACTTTTCCCACCTTCCTATAAGGGGGTCCACCCTCACCGGACCCCGCCCAGTTGGGTCCCGGCTAAAGATGTTGACTATTTTAATATTCGAGTTTGTATGAGTTTCATACCTAGTACCTACGTTAAATAATTAAGGCGGTGTTGTATGGTTGAACTTGATAAGTTATATACATATAGATTAAACTGTGTTTTTTTTTTCTTTTTTTGTAAAAGATGGAACGGATCTTTGTCGTATGCATTTTACTTCTTATTATGTGGATTGCGCACGACAACACAATGTATGGATAATAAATACTAGAGAATTTTCACTTGATATTATGTGGATTGCACACGACAACGCAGTGTATGGATAATAAATATTTTTGATAAATACTAGAGAATTTTCACTTGATAAATTATACATATATATTAAACTTTCTGTCTTTTGTATAAAATAGAACGGATCTTTGTCGTATGCATATTACTTCTTATTATATGGACTACACGACAACGCAATGTACGGATAATAAATATTTTTTATAAATACTAGAGAATTTTCACGAGTAAAATGCGGTGTCCTGGTTTAGTCGATCACAAGTAACCCCGAACCTCCAACATGCATCGGAAGTGGGGCCGCAAGCATGTATAGGGGGGTCCAAGGGTGGTGGTGGTGCCCACCTATGTAGAGAAAATACTCTTTAAAATTTTTACTATGAAGTGCGACTGTCTTAGTCTACTTTCCTTTTAACCTATGCTGTATGTACTCCAGAAAAAGCATTGTTCATTTAATAGCAGCAGCTTCATACTTTTGTAAGCCAATAAATGTAAATTCAGTAACACACACCTCTAATATGCTAGACTTGAAGTTGAAGGTGACTCCTCAGTTTGGACACAGTGAGTACAAAAGTGTAATGTTAGTGGGGTTACCAAAAAAAGACAACGTCTTAAAACAAAGGGAACATAAACATTGTCACGCCATTCACCTTGGATCATGTGTCTCAATTCCTTAGGCCCCCAACTCTCTTCCTTCTTCTGTTTTGGTCCTACTCTTACCCTTACAGTTTGCTCACATTCATCTAAACTAATTATTTGTAACATGACAGTGTTTTATAGTACTACACTAAATGCATCCTATGTGTTCAATGTATATCTCATCATGCAATGTTGCTTCCTTGGCTCTACAACAAGTCCATTCCATGTCCCCTTGCTATGCGCATGTCGGTCAATTTAGTGTAATCGTATCGTGTCATGTGTATTAGATCGCGTTGTTCTCTTGAATAAGAAGACACGCCGGTCATAAAATAAGTTGTTTCCTATACATATACTAGTTTTAATTTGTCATGTTGAGTAATGCTTTTAGTATTTTTCTAATGGACTCTAGTTTTAAAATATGATATGATTATGATTTATGACCCTACTGCAATAACAAGTTGGAGTATTTGATAAATTGTTTGGGTTAAAGTTTGATCATGGGATTTTGCTCTTCTTTTTATAAGATATGTTCATTGCATAGGGATCTGTTCACACATCATAGTCCAGGAAAGCAATTGACCCACTAAAATAAGAGTACTACCACTGTTAATTTAATGCTATTTAAACTATTTAACCTGAATCCCTTCCAATGAACAAATAGTACTAGTGTTTCCCTGGTCAAGTCTTTCTTGTGAAAATTACCTAAATATAAGCAAAAAAGGAAAAGGGAAAGTTAATATGTAGGATCTTGAAAAAAGACATATTTCATGTTTTTGGAAAAAAAGGCTTATCCTTGAGGATGGTTGTTGGTCCACATTTGAATTCCTGTCTGTTTATGTTTCTTTGCTTTCTTTCTCACTGGGAAATGCAAGATTTTTGAGATTTCCAATTTGTGGATTTTTATAAAATTAGGATTGTGTTTTTGGCTCTTAAACAATTACTGTAGTATTAGTGAAAAAATGTTTTTACTGCAGAGTTGGTGTAACAAATGAGTAATGACATGTTTTCTTTTGATGCAAATCTTTACTCTGCATTTTTTAGGGGGCCTCTAATAAGTATTGATTCAGAAAATCCAAGTAAAAAAACTGCTTTAAAGCATTTCTTAGTCAAATCTGCAGACAACAGTTGCTGCAAATGCAGCTTCTCCTGGAGTAGTAGTTGGCAAAAGGGGAAGTTCACTGTTTTGTTCAAATTGGACTCTGTTCCCAAGTAATTGTAATTGAAGTGCCAAATGCAGATTACTTAGATTGCATACAAAAAGTAAGCTCAACACAATAAATAGCTGATGAATTCAATCTTGGTCATTCTTATGGACAAAAGATGCATCTTTTTTCCCTATAAAGATGCTACTGGACAGCTGTAAATGTTGCTCACTTTGCCTTTAATAGATGTGTTTTTTCTGCTAGTGTAAGAACATAGTAATTTTTGTCTGATGCCTTCACTTGAAAGTTGAAAATTTATCACAATGTAGGTAATATAGCAATGCCTTCAACATTTCTTGGATACTATGGTTTCTCTCTATTCGATAGTAAGACCGAACATCAGCACCTTAAGTAGTATATAGTGGTAACTAGTAAAGTGAACTGAACTGAATTTGTGATCTTTCTAAACCGGTTTGATCATCCTAAAGAACATTTTTATTCTGTACAGATCAAGGATATGGCACTAAAAGTCTCCGGATCTTCTAACAAAGGCAAACCACCAGATGGTAACTTTAGGAAAGGCCAAAGATCTTATCCTGACTTTGATACAATTTCAGAGGGGGTTCCTTATAACTACAACCAGGGAGGTAGCTCAAGTTCGACTCCTGCTTGGGATTTTCCAACCAATAGGACCCCTCGCCCTGACTCAAGGTTTAAGGCATATGGGGGTGATCGGACTCCTCATGGACTAGAATCTGTCTCGGCTCGAGATGTGGTGCTACAGGATGATGATGAGGCAAAGGAATGGATGGCACAAGTGGAGCCTGGTGTTCAAATTACATTTGTGTCGCTTCCTAGGGGTGGGAATGACCTTAAACGGATCCGTTTCAGGTACTCTATCAATGTTCAGTACTTGAATTGTTACAAATACGTGTACTTGATAGATAAAATTCTTTCATTGAACACGATATTAATACAAGATCATGTAACTTTACATGTCTTAGTCGGGAGATGTTCAACAAATGGCAAGCTCAAAGATGGTGGGGTGAAAATTACGACCGGATAATGGAGTTGTATAACGTCCAGAGATTCAATCAGCAAGCTATGAACAGTACTCCTGGAAGATCCGAGGATGGAGTAAGTTACATTTTCAGGAAAATCATTGAATATCATCATATACCTTCGCAAACTTGAACTAACTTTCAAATAACGCATTATCTGTGTAGAGAGACTCGAATTACTCCAGACTTGGATCTGCTCTAGAAAGTCCTCGAATGACTCCCTCGATAAACAACTGGACTCCGAGGTACAGGCCACCTGGTGCTAAAGACTACTTTCCATCAGACAGTTTCTCTGGACATAATAACCAGCAAAACTACAATGCTGGATCTAGTGCTTATCCGCCTGGTGGGCCCAAGGGTGAGATGTCGTCTATGGAAGCGTCAAGGACAACAACCTCAAGCAGAGATGAGGGCTCGGTCTCAATAAGCAATGCAAGTGAAATCGACTCAGAATGGATTGAAGAAGATGAACCTGGTGTTTATATTACTATCAGACAACTTGTTGATGGTACTAGGGAGCTTCGTCGTGTCAGATTCAGGTATTACATTGCCATGGATTACAATCCTCAGTTTGATTCCCTACAGACATCACTCACAGTCGAAGTTCACCTTTTATCTAAAGCACTTGAAACATTCTTTTACATTAACATTTTCACTGTTTCAACAAAATGTTAGTACTGTTTGGTGGCTAACAAATGGATTCTGTTGCAGCCGGGAGAAATTTGGGGAGGTGCACGCGAAGCTGTGGTGGGAATCTAACAGGGATAGAATACAAGTTCAATACCTTTGCTAGGGTGTCGTTTTATACAGGGGGGAAGCGCAGTTTTACATTTAGAGATGAGGCATGAGATGGTGCATATTCAAGAAGAGTGAATTCTCAACCATCATTGTCCCGGAAAATTCAAATATTATCTAACTATAGAGATTTCAAACTTACAAAATGTTTGTTCTTTTCTAGGAGTTCATTGGTCTATACCATGTTTTCAGAATTTATCTCAACATCGGTCCGTTCTTTTACATTTCTCTTAATATATTTTGCTTTCTTTGCGTGTGAAATTTCACCTGGATTGTCTTTTTATGACTAGGAAAATTTCACTGGCTACGTTACTGCAGAGATAAAAATGCATCCCTTTAATTTTCATTCTCACAACAGCATTTCCCAATCTTCATGTTGCCATCATCTAGTTCACAATTTCTAAACAAAATCTTATTCCCAATAGGAGCAGGTTCTTCACAGAACAAGAAAAAAATGATTCATAGTTCCAGTTTTGGGAGAGCAGAGACCGAGCCACTATTGATTGTATTGAATGCATATGGTATTGACCCCACAATATCACAGGACTGGCAGTTGCATACAAGATAAATAAACGGAGGGGGTAAATAACAGAAGGAAACAGAGATTACAAATCTACTAAGTATAAAACTAAACATTAAACAGTACAGAAAATTGAAATGCAAACATTATTTGATCAAACACCAACAAATATATCTTATTAAACGAAAAGCATTGTCTGTACTTTGTCTAAACAAGCACACCCAAACCCAACATTCACGGTGAAGCGGAATAGTTCGAGTTCAAACAGAATGACAAAGTGAAGAAAGACTATTTCAGAACAAACTGGCACAGGCACACAGTAATACCAGCATGAAAACAGAAAACATATATGCTCCGTAACACTGTTGTTTCTTTATCATGCCACCTTCCTGGTATAAGCTCTTCCAGTGACAAATTCTTGTGACCGTCCCGGGTATAGATCAGATTGCCCATGCCATCCTCCAGCTTTCATTGGTGGAGGAACAGACAGCCTTGCTAGTGGCCTACCGCCACCCACATTCATGTTTGAGAACTTCTCAGTCATATCAGACATTCCACGTGTCCTTCCAAAATTACCAGCTGCTGTAATATGAATGACAATGCATTACACTTATGAATTTTGATGCAAAATTATAGCAATGAGGAAAAGCATGAGCACCAAAGCAACCATACAATTTACCAACATCCAAGAAAGGAAAAAGAGAAAGGAAATATAGCCTGGATAGGGAAAAAGAACAAAGTTAAAAGTCAGAGAATAGAGATGTGACTTACATTGCCCGTTTAAACCAGGTGGCCGATACTTCGGCTGTTGCTTGATAATAGGCTTGAGAATCTTGTCATTTTTACTTACATCCTGAATGAAATGAATAAAAGAAACATATGTCACACAAATTAATGAACTTAAGTTGCAACAATTAGTTCTCCTATAAAAGCATGTCTGACCAAAGTAACAGTTTGTTATTTCAATTTACCTGGTTTGTCATGTCCCAGTTCTTCTGAGCACCTGCAGAAAACAGAACTAGGTCATTATATGATTCATTATTGTACCTATATCAAATCCACAGCTAATGTTTGGTTTAAAATTTTCACTGACACATAACATATTTTAACATATTACTAATTTTAGATTGCCTGCCAGAAATAAATGGAAAAATAGAACTTAAAGAGATTGTGATACTTGGGATGATCATTACCGTACCTGTATTTAAAGATGCTTGCACTTTGGTAGAAGAAAAACTATTTGCAGGCTTTTGAATAGACCAGTTCTCCTGATACCTCCCAGGCTTTTGCTCAGAAATGATCCTAGATTCAGCTGCAGCAACACAGAAGGTTTTAGAGTATTCTTCTCAGGCCAAAGAATTGCAGAGAAATGGAGAGCAGTACTAGAAGACTTACCAGGATGGGGTGTTATTGCAGTAGCAGCTTTATATCGCAGAGATGGTGGAACATAATAGCAACTCTGCATCATTGTAAAATTATTTTTCTCAGTCTTCACAGAATACGTTTCCCTCGTGTCCAGTAAATATGCAGAGGTACAATAAGTTAATAGAGTACCTGGAAGAAAGGATGTTGAAGAGCCTCCACAGCTGTTAGCCGCTTGCAAGGATCCCATGAGCACAGGGACTTTTGGCAGAGGCAAAAAAAAAAAAGAGCACATTTTAGTATGTTTGAAGAGAGATGATTATGAAGTAAAAAAGCACATTTTAGTATCTTTGAAAACATAATATCCTACACAACCATGACCAAAGCCAGGACCCTAGTTATTACTTGCCCATGCAACTAAAGGTGCCGCGCATCGTCCACAAGGCACCTTGTGCTTCATCAATAGTATGTGCATAGATAGCTATTTAGGCAGTATTTTCTTCTCCTGTAGCGACTGATAGTTAAATGAGGGGATTTCAGATGGGTCAGAATCTTTGTTCATTAATAAGGCTTGTAGACGGTTCTTTGGGGTTTGGATTACGGTTTACCTGAAAGGAAAGAGCTCAAACTTGATGTAGAAACTGAAGATGAGGAAGCTCTATAAGGATCATGATGATGGTTTTGATCTCATTCCGATGATGAAGGGGCTATCCAATCTATTCGAGGGTATTTGTTAGCTTTAGTAGCTTCAGCACTTCAATAATGTAACAAGTCACTATGTTCGCATTATGAATTTGGGTTTCTTGAGTTCCTTTCTACTTTGCAACTGAGATTTTGCTGTTTTCCACTCGAGATCCGGTGTAATATTAGGTTCATATATTTGTTACTAACATTTTAGAAAATATAAGCCTGTGCATGCACGTGCACATTAGCATTCACACGAAGATGAGTTGTGAGCTATTAATAACGACAGTCCTGACAACTTGATCAGTGGGCACGGACGCACACGTGGGAGGGATGGGTTAAAATTTAACTTTTCTTACGGTGATCAAATCAATTGCTTCAGCACCAACACCTGGTAACAGACGAGAAAGATGGACTCCAGCAACCTGGGAAGCATTGTAAACACATAGATTAAGCATTATAGTCTGATAAGATTTAGTTCAACTAACTTCTAGTTAAGTAGTTAACTGCAAAATATATCACAAAGTTCAGAATAAACTACCACAAGTTTATTTATGCAACATTGCAATTTAAAATTGATATTTCACAGGAATTGTAGGTCCCTAATTATAATTGGGGATTCGTCCAACAAAAACAAAACAGCATCATCTAAAATACTTTATAAGACCATAAGAAGAGAAGCTTGAGGTAAAAATAAAGGACTTACTTGAGGGAACTGATAATTGATCAAAGGACTTACTTGAGGGAACTGATAATTGATCGCACTAGCAAGTTCAAGACCCTGAGACCATTCTTTTCTAGTGGGGCTGCCTAATACACAGCAGATCTTGTAAATCTCATCGCCCTCACTACAACGAAAGGAAAATATAAAATGAAATAGTGAGCATTATTACACACACAAAATGATTCACAGTTCACAGTGGTACAAAAATACACCCTAACAATCCAAAAGTTAAAAAGGCTGGCTATATTTAACAGTGAATTTCTTGTTAGCTATTTTATCCCACACCAAATGTCTCGGTTGATTTTGGGACAAAAATTAAGGTAAAAATAGTGGGAATGAAGTGGATTTGTAACATTTGGCCAGAAATGTTTTGAGTTCAACTGGGTTCACAATTTGCCAAAAAGGGAACGGAACATTTACAGTGGACATATACAAATGGAATATGGGACACTTGTTTTTTTTTTTTTTTGGGGGGGGGGGGGGGGGGGTATAAAATTGATTCATGGATTACAAGCCAGACCAAAAGAAAATAGTTCACACGCATATACTATCTGGAACAGCAGATTCAGAGAGTAATAGATAATCATGACATGCCTTGAGCCTGGAAATAAAGGGCGGAGAGTGAACAATTCAGCCATTATTGCTCCCATAGCCCACATATCTGGAACAAAAGAATAATATATGTCGGACAAAGGAAACATGTAAAAGTTTCAAAAAGTAGTTTGCTTTATATCTGCTTACCAACAGGAGGGCCGTAAAACGGTGACTGAAGCAGAACTTCAGGGGCACGGTACCTGCAGAAAAGATATTCAAGTACTTCTGTAGAATAGAAGAACATTCATGAACAGAAGAGAGAAATAATCACTTACCAGCGTGTTGAGACATACTCCGTAAATGGAGGCTGAGAATTGATTTCACGGGCAAGGCCAAAATCAGCAATTTTTATGATATCCTTGGATAAGAGCAAGTTCTCTGTGAAACAACAGAATAAATAAACATGAGAGATGAGCCGGCAATTCTTATACTTAAGGGTAGAAAAGCTAGTAGCAAGCACGAATTAAAAAATTCAGGTACAACCACTGTTTAA
Source organism: Plantago ovata (assembly GCA_028274465.1). Taxonomy (NCBI): domain Eukaryota; kingdom Viridiplantae; phylum Streptophyta; class Magnoliopsida; order Lamiales; family Plantaginaceae; genus Plantago; species Plantago ovata. The sequence goes on along the minus strand of CM051455.1, from coordinate 21,372,465 downwards.
ATACTAATGATGATCAACTTTCTGATGTATTTAGGAACACCATGTAATTGCAATATGATTTCATTCAATTTGCTCTACGTTCATTTTAATTTTGAGGTAACATAACTGTTCAATACTGTCAGAAGTACTGACATTTAAACACATTTGACAAAGGTAACAAAAACATCCACATACGCTTGAAACAGAATCTACACACTCCAGAAGGCAAGAAACATAACAATACAGTAACTTTCACAATGTTTATGCAGGGTGATAGGAGTCCTGAATCAGAATGGAGTTATAAGCCTCCTATAACTCCAGTTTATGTCAGAAGAAATAAACAGAATCCTAGTAGAAGTTGGTTGCCTTTTATTTAATACAGAGTCGTACGAGAATTAGGTGTCAGAGTATTCGTAGTTTAGGATTAAGACTTAGGAGTTAGCTATATAAATAGAAGCGATGTAGCTAGTTTATTCATTCACAGAGATAAAAATTTGTAACTCATTACAACTTGGTCGGATCTTTGGATAGTTGTTTTAGTATTATTCTTTCTTTTCAGTTATAAAAGAACTTATTTTCCTGCAAATCTGCTTGGTTCTATCACAGGGCATGAAATTTCATAACCAATTAACCATACCCCTTGATAGTGGAAAACATTAGTATATGGCAACATGGAAATTAACATTACGTAGAAACCCAAACAGTATTGGCAAAGATCAGCGAAAGCATGTAGAGTAATAACCTGGCTTGAGGTCACGATGGAAGTATCCACGTTGATGTATGTATGCAAGACCCTGAAATACTTGGAAGCACCAGTTTCTTACTTCAGATTCAGAAAAGGGTGTTATTCTCCCCTTCATAAGCTGGTATAGATTACATTCCATGTACTCAAACACAAAGTACAGAATATCATCTTCCCTAATAACTTCCTTGAGCTTCACTATGTTTGGATGATTCATTTTCCTCAATGACTTCACTTCTCTCAGATTTATACATTCCTCCCATGAATAGTATTTCTTCTTCATTTTCTTGATGGCAACCACTTCACCAGACTGCCTGCTCAAAGCTCGCCAAACATTCCCAAATGTACCACTACCAACTTCCTTAATGATCGTGTACCTTTCCATTCTGACAATTTCAACTCTAGCTCACACTTGTTTGGAAAATGGGACGAGTGTGAACTAATTCCGAAGTTCTATAATCTGGATGACAGTCAAAAGATACTATCAAAAGGACCAGACCAATTCAACAAAACAGGGCACTAATTCATGTATTGAATCCCAATCCAGCTGGCGGAATTGAGGTGGGCAAACTTCACGGCTTTATTTATAAGGTAGATGAGATCACAGACTTTGAAACAAATAGAAAATAGTGGGGAAGCATCATGGAAGACCATCTTGATAGTAGTAAACACAGACCTGCATATGGTCAGCTCGAGCTACCAGATGATACAACTAACACAAAGTAACTAATTCTGATGAGAATCTTCACAGCCAGAGAGAACGGAAGCCAGGCGATGAAGAAAAAAGACAAATCTATATGTTTAATAAACTAATACTTGCAGAAATGCAGATCAAAACTGAAAAACACTTGACAACTCAGTAAACATTCTCAGATCTCATAATCATCATTCCTGGGGCAAAGAAAAGGCAAAACCAGCATCCTAAGCATACCGATGTACAGAACTCACTCGCAGAAGTGCACCGACGATCGAACACTAAAAGAAAGATGCATGCAGCCGCTAGATCTGATCATCTACGAAAACTGGTCGCTATGTGAAGTTGATGTAGGTAACAAGGAAATCTGCAAGGATGAGAAACCGCCAGTCGAGAGCTTCTTGGGATGAGAAAAGCTGTTGCCGGTAGCAACCTGACCAGATGAAAATTTGATCCATGCTCTAGATAATAACAGACCCTGTGAATTGAAATCTAATGCAACCTGACAGAAGATAGAAGAAACATGAGAACAAAACATCGAACAATAACTTGCAAGATAACTCAAAAAGAAAAGGGAAAACAAAAAAAGTTTCACATAATACATGCCAATGTCAAGGAAGAAATACAAAAGCTACAGACAATTATGCAAACTAACAAGAGAAAGAAGAATACATCAAGCATAAGTTCCCTCACCAAAATAAGAATAACAATCCACAATTTCACAAACAATAGCAGAAATTCAAAGCTTTCTCCACAGCAATAAATCCCATACACCTTCGTTTAGTATTTGAGCTAACAACAATAACCACGAATGAAAATAACAGAAAGCTAAACAAACATTAGAAAAACACAATTCAATATATAGAAATAACAGATTAACATAGAGCCAAAAAAACACGTTTATCAGCTAACTCCGCCACATAAAATTGAAGCCAGAGTAGCTGCAAATACAGCTATAATCAACAAAACCTATACACCGATTTAATTTCCAGATAAACAGAAACCTAGAGACATATATAACCAAATCGAAATCAATCAAAGAGCAATTAGATCTACATGTACCGTTCCAAAACAAACGAATAACGGAAGCAGTAGCAGAACCAATCGACATAGATAAGGAGAAAGGATAGAATAATATACCGGTGGAGTAAACGGCATAGCCGATGGAGAAGAAACCCAGGATATTTCACCTCTCTATCTTTCTCTCTCTAGTTTCTCTCTCTAAAACTCTATGGTCTAATAATTTAATGAATTTGTGTGAATTGAAGATTTCTTCTTCTTTAAGACGCGGTTGATTTTTGCGGTTCAATCTTGTTACCGCCGCCAAGTGCGTCAACAAGAAATATGTTTATTTTGTGTTTTTTATTTTTCGGTATATATAGGTATGAAAAGGTGACCCGTGTGGTTGTATTTTAATTTTAAAGATGCGAATCTATGGCTTTACACCCACGAAAAGGAAAAACAATAATATCGCCCTGTTATTTTTTAGAAAAAAATGTTTTCACTTCAATTTATACCGTATATATCAATTCAGTTTAGTTGATATTACTAAATTCAGTTTAATTCCTATTGTCATTTTTTATATATATGTTATAAATAAGTTACGTCCCGTTTAGTTCACTTCAAATCAATCCGATTCAATTTATATTCTTTTCGGACTAAACTTTGAACATTTATCACAATGACTACTTAATGTTCATTATTATTATTTATTTCGTTATACACATGAAAATGTTGGTGCATTAAAATTGTTGTTAAATAAGGTACATTTAATATAATAAAAGTCTTACGGAACGTTTGACTTTCTTTTGGCTATCCATTTTTATAATGGGTGGTTATGGAGGTGAATAGTAATTTTTTTTAGAGTGAGAGAAAATTAGTATTTTGTATTATTTTGAAGAGTTTAGTAAGTAAAGAAAATGAAAATGATGATGTGTAAAAAGTAGTTATAGAGAGATAAATGGAGATAATGATAGAGAGGGAAATAATATAGATAGAGAAAATATGGAGTAAAAGAGAAATGTGCTAAAAACATTTTAGCATGAATAGTGGAAAAGAAGCATCTCAAAAAGAGATACAAACTTAAATCCATTTTAGAACAGAACCATGCAAAATAAAAAGAGACCCAAACGTTCTGTTAATAATGGAAAAAAGTATGTGTATCTACTTCCTATCACTTGCATTAATACCTCATGTCCCTCGAATGTTGTATGCTAATCGCACATCTTACCTTCACAAATATCGTATTAGGCAAAGATTTGGTGAGCTTACAAATTGGAATTTGAAAAGCATGATTATTATAGATCTCGTCAAATCACATGCAATGATTTGGTGAGTTGTATGAATTGGAATCTGAAAAACACGATTATTATGGGTCTTATCAAAGCACGGTAAAAAGTGATGATACCTTTCTCTTTTTTTTTTTTTTTTTTGGAAATCTTAGATAAAGTTTTAGTTATCGTCATAGTTTTTGGTCGATGGTGGATAATAGGGAAGTCAACTTGTATTCGTAATATGAATATATTCAAATACCTAAGGGGAAAAAAATTGGCGTGCCAACTAATGCAAAACCGGACGGTTATATCATAACCATACATGAGACTAAATACTGCCTAGTATAAAGATGGGAAAGATAAGGTAATAAATCAAATTGTAATAAGACTCTATTTAATTTAACGTTTAAAAAAATCAATTCAATTTAAATTAGTTCAGTTAAGATTTTACTTAGTTAAATTTATAATTCAAATAAATGTGATTCAGTTTAATTTTTATTTCCACTGAATCAAACAGAACCTAACATGTTCCATGGTGGGAGAGGGAAAAGGAAAAGGGAGATAGAAATATAAAAAACTGAAAAAGGATAGCTTGGTCAAAGAAAGGTATGTAACATACACACATCAACGACTATCTGGGAGCCAGACCATGTGACAATGAATGAGAGAAAAAGAAAACATATACCGTACCGGAAGGAAACAATATAGTAAAACAACAACATAATAGCAAGTTATAATATATTTTGTTACAAAGTAGTTTTGAAGGAGAATGGAAGTCATGATTGAAATTCAAAATCATTTAACTTGGAAAGGAGCTTTAAAACTTCAACAAGCCAAGACCAAGTGGATAAACGAAGGTGACGCGAATACAAAATTCTTTCATGGCACGCTTGCTAGAAGAGGAAGGGCGAAAGTCCTTAGATGAATCTGAATTGGAGGTAAGTAGATAGGCGAGGTGAAATAGGTTAGAGAATGTGTTTTTAACTATTTCGAAAATCACTTTTGGAGGAGAAGTGAAAACTCTTTTAAACTGAGAGGCTGGGGGAGGGGGGCTCCAATCTTTCGGTTAATTCAAGACTCTTCTTGGAACTTCCTTTTAGTGAAGAAGAAATAAAACAAGCGATGTGGAGTTGTGGAAGTGACAAGAGTCCGGGTCCGGATAGCTTTGGAGGAAGTTTCTTTAAAACTTGTTGGAAGGTGGTGAAGGAGGATTTGTGAAGGCTTTTCAGGGAATTTCATTTTTCCGGAAAGCTTTGTAATGGAATAAATAGTACTTTTATCACCATTGTTCCGAAGAAAGCTAACCCGGTGGCTATAGGCGACTATAGGCCTATCTCTTTAGTGGGAAGTGTGTATAAAATTGTGGTCAAGGTTCTTGCAAATCGTTTGAGTAAGGTGTTGGAGGAAGTCGTCTCGTAAAATCAATCGTCTTTCATTGGCAATCGAAACATTCTTGATGGTGTCTTAGTGGCCAACGAAGTTTTGGATGAAGCGAAAAAAGAGGAAGAAAGAAATCTTTCTATTTAAGATTGATTTTGAGAAGGCTTAGATTCCGTAAGTTGGGAAGCTCTCTTTCATATGTTGGAAGTGTTAGGTTTTGGGGATCGTTGGATTAGGTGGATTAGAGAGTGTGTCTCTACGGTGTCTACATTGGTTCTTGTGAACGGAAGTCCTACGAATGAGTTCCACCTCCAAAGGGGCTTGAGCTAGGCAAGGAGACCCTGTATCTCCTTTCATCTACTTAGTTATGGCGGAGTGTCTTAGTAGGATGATCAAGAAAACTTGTGATGAAAATGTGTTCAAGCCGGTGGTGGTAGGGAAGAACAAAGTTCCTTGTTCTATTCTACAATTTGCGGATGACTCACTAATTCTAGGTGAGGCCAGTGTGGAGAACGTGATAGCGATTAAAGGGGTTTTGAGAAGTTTTGAACTAGTCTCGGGACTAAAGATAAACTTCCAAAAGAGTAACTTGTTTGGAATTGGGGTGGAGATGGAGGTGCTCAAATCTTGGGCTAGAATTCTTAGTTGTGAGGTTGGAGAAACACCGTTCACTTACTTGGGGCTTCCTATTGGTGGCTTAGTAAGAGATAAGAATTTGTGAAAAGAAGTCTTTGGCAAATTCGCAAGAAGGTTAGGACTCTTGGAGAATAAATACATCTCTCTTGGTGGTGAACTGGTGATCATTAATGCGGTGCTTGGTGCTCTTCCGGTTTACTATCTCTCTTTTTTCAAAGCACCGGTGGCCGGTGCTAAACGGTTCGAAGGGTTACAAAGAAGATTCCTATGGGGGGGAGTGGATCAAGAGATCGAAGAAGAAAATTGCGTGTGTGTCTGGGAAAAAAGTATGTAGGCCAAAGGAGAAGGGAAGGCTTGGAGTTAAATATTTGAAATCTTTTAACCTTGCTCTTCTTGGAAGGTGGGTGTGGTGTTGAGAGTGTTACAAGGGGGAAGGATCTTTGGTTGAAGGTACTTGAATCCAAGTACGGGACTTGGAAAGAGAATGTGGAGGTGATAGCAAAAGGAAAGCGAGTACCGATGCTTTGGTCGGATTGTTGGAGGAATCTAGTATGCTCAATAGGAGTGAAGGATTGGTTTGAAGAGGGTTGTATGAAAGTTGTTGGGGATGGTGCTAACACTTTGTTTTGGAAAGATAGATGGGGAGGAAGGGAAAAGAAGCTCAAGGATCGGAGATGTTTCCTAGCCTCTTTAATTTGGATATAAGGAAGAATTGTAGGGTGGGAGAGAGAGTTTCTTGGAGGAATGGGGAGGCCACTTTTAAAGGGGAGTGGAGAAGAGAGCGTTTCGAATGGGATAAAGAGGAAGAAAAGAGGTTGAATCTTCTTGTGGAGACATCACCGGGGGGGGGGGGGGAGGAGGGGAGAATACCGAAGATGTGTGGAGTTGGACTAAGAGCAAGGAAGGAGTGTATCGACTGAAGAGGCTGTCGGAAATTTTATGAAATGGAAGAAACCGTAGAGATAGAGAGGTGGGCGAAGGAAATTTGGTGTAAAATGGATCCCTCAAAGGTCAATACTTTCATTTGGAAAGCTTTACAATATAAACTCCCTACTAAAGATAATTTAGAGAAGAGGGCTATTTTCATGAGTGAGACGACCGAGTTTGCAAGTGGTGCGGAAACATCGTGGCATATTCTTGGAGGATGTGTATTTGCAAAAAAAGGTGTGGAGTATTGTTGGGGATTGGCTAAGAGTGGAAATGCATGTAGGTGATAGCATCTTTGAGAGCATTGAGGCTTTTGGAGTAGGTGCGAGTGGAAGGGATAGAGGGACTTGGCAAATGTTTTGGCATTGTACTTTATGGAATATTTGGTTGGCAAGAAATGAAATTCTCTTTACCGGGGAAGACTCCTTGGCAAGTGGCGGAAAAAAGTGAAAGTGAATTTGTGGGTATGGTTGAAAGGAAAGAATCGGTTGAAGGATTATGATTCGATAGGATCTTGGTTTATGGAACCACACCCTTGTTTGAGTTGATGAGCAAGGGAGAGGTGTTAAAAAGAAAGGAGAGGGCGGCCTTTAGAGGGGGAGCGAGTCATTGGGGAGGTAGCCATGAGAGTGCTTTGGGTGGTGAAGCCGTAGAGGATTGGGGTGTGGGGGTTGTTTTCTAACATTTAATAATTCTTTTGTTCCTCTTTGCTTTTGTAGGTTCATGTGCGGGTGGCTTTGAGGCCTTAGTGTGGAGTGTTTTTGTTTGCTTCTATCTTGTGTCTTTTCGGTTCGTTTAGTCTCTTGTTGGTGTGACCTTAAATTGCTTGCCACTTGCCGGTTGCGTTGAACTTAAGAGAAGGGATATGGTTAACATAAGTCGTTGTCATCCCACATTAATAAGGATGGACCTTGGCGTTTGATGAAACTTCGGATGTTCCTATCTTAAAGTTGCTTCTTTTGGTGGTGTGTGTGTTGTATTTGCGGTGGACCTCTTGAGGTGCGCTTTTTCACCGTTGCCTCCTCCTTTGGTTTTGGTCATCTTCTTTGCTACATGGCAATCAGTTAATGGGAAGTTTAATTGGTGCTTGCATTGATTTACTTGCTTGGTCTCTTGGAAGGGCTTTAGCCATATTCGAGCATTGGTGTCTTGGGAACTACTAGTTGGTTTCATTTTGTACTCTAGTAGAGCTAGCTCTTTCCCCCTATTGTCTTGCTTGGTTTACCGATTTCGGTTTTGTAAAGAGCTTTATTCCTTATTCGTGATTGGTACGTGACCTAAAGGGAAAAATCATCTTTCATTTTCTTGCTAAGTCCTCTAAACTTGCAACGAAATGTATGCACACCCCTTTTGTTTTGACTAAGAGTTGGTGGTACAACTTGTAAACTCCTCGAATCTTGACCTCTTGCTAGGAAGATGGACAACTAGACAGGGGGTCAAATTTCGTCACGTTCATAACGGATATTGATTGGCTCTATGGTGTGTAGTTGTACTCTTTCTTTTCCGGTTTGGATGTTGTACTCGGGTTTGGTTGTATTGCTACAAGCATTTATTATGCTTGGAAGTATTGAATAATTTTTTTAGCCGTTTCTAAAAAAAGTTTTGATCCTTTTGAAACTTGCCTAATTTTTATATACAACTAGTTAATTGACTCGTCGAGTACTCGACGGGCATAAAAAAGTTGTACACTCCGAGTGATACTGTACTACTTAATGACACCGATATAGTGACATACACATGAAATATCCGCTTGTATTATAGTTAGGACCAAATACAATACATGAATATCTTCTTTATGTTCGGTGACCATAGTACCATACTCAGAAAATTCCACCTCTACGCGAGGAAACGAAATGCATGAAACATAAATTTGTCCTAAAGTGTATCTCATCTTCTCCTTCATTTTCCTCACCAACCCCTTCGTTACATGGGTTGAATACATTACGAAAAACTTATAATTTTCTTTAAAATCACAATGAGATAGACCAACATATAGTTAAGAAAAACACTATAGATGAAGAACAATGGTTTATTAATTTGCATACATACAAAAAGAAGGGAAAAAAAGCTACAAAAGATGTATATATACTTGTCCTCGTATCTCATTTGTCTCGTAAGAGTTTGAGTACAAAGTCATCTATGTAATGTGCCCCGCAAGCATACTCCTAAAACATTTAACTCCTACATCATGAAAGTGTTGAATTTTCAGTGTTGCCCCTGAAAAAGATAAAATAATATAATTTTATGATACGTACATGCATAATATTCTTATGTCGCAATTAAGACCGAGTATAATGTCATCCACATAAAATGTTTTTCATTTGTCCCGTGACCATGAACTTGTCATAAATCCCATATCACTATTTCCCTCAATTGCATTCCAATGTTTGATTTTATACTCATTCAACAAAACCCTTAGTCTCTTGAACTTCAAAATAAAATAAAGTCAGAATGCACTTATTATGGATGGCGAGCCTACATGGTAGTCCCATCGAAGTGATTAATACGTAGATCAACGTTCTAATTAGCTTTTAATCTAGAGAGATTAAAAATGAAAACAATGCACGGCGTTGAAGAGAGAGCAAAACCAAATACAGTACTAGTATACTACTAATACAATTTTTAATTACTTGGAACAGAACTGTGGCTAGTTTTGTCGTAAATATATACATATATTCATGTGGCTTGGAATTAAAGAGCATAAATGTCATGTTTATTGTTTACATATGTAATGTAGTTAGGTCGTAACAAGAATTATTGGTGGACAATGGCATGAAAGATGACGATGATGTCTTATCCACAATGCAGGCCTTATCTTGCATATCTTCCAAACACCAATCAACAGGTTTTGAATGTGTTCTAAATTGTTACTCTCTAGTATGGGAATGTGTAATTTGACATTTTAAAATCGACTCGGAATATAGGATTGAGAGGTTTTAGGACTTTATAACCAGTATTTTAAGGTGGTAAGGGTAGTGTAGGAGTAGAGTAGTTAGATTTGACCGTTTGAAAAAAAAGTTATGTAGACCTGATTGGATGGCAACCAATTAGGCAAATGAACCGAAATTATGATTAATTGACAATTTTCTAAGATGGGTTGTTTTGTCTCTGAGTGAGCTTTGTTAGGACTCGGAGTTGCACCGCAATTCCTACCTAGAAAGGCTACTAGAATACACCGATAATCTAAATAAGTTAATTGCGGGACTTTGTAAAATTAAAATACACTATTGCCAGGAAAGGAGAAATTGTATTAAAGTGGATTTAATGGGGCGAGTTAGATATTAATGGAAACATATATATGGGACTATTGACAAACTAGAAATCCAAATAAACTATACTCTTTCATTAATGATGATAGGTAAGAATTACAATCTGAAGTATATGAGATTAGAGAGTGAATTGGAGAAGATGAATTGACAGGAAAAGGAAAACTGGAAGTAGGAAAAGTGAAATGAAAACTAGCTTACTCTGCTCTCTTTATAACAGAGCTTCTAACTGCCGAATTGTACTATTATTAAAAGCGTAGTGTGCAAGTCGTCGATGCAGGATAAAAGCGTTGTTAATAAACACGCTCTGTTCTGTTCTTCTTCTTGCTGGCTTGAACTTATTTGTTCTCCGGGCTTTCACCAATTCTTTTCGTTAACATTTCTAGCGAACAGGCAATGAATACGGGCGGAAACCTTATCTCTCCATTAGCTCTAAATTATCTCCCATGGCGGAATCACATGCCACATCCCACGTACCGGTGGAAATGTAAGTCTTGTTGTCAAACCGGTCTAATAACTTTTCTGTACTTCCAGGGTGATTATCGAACATATTCTTAGCATAACCTATTGTGGCCTTTGTTTGGTTAATGAGATTTTATTATAAATTTTGTAAGTAGCTCATCATTTACTAAATTTCCCATTCTATTAAGCTTTTTTATGTTTGAGATGAATGATGTTCGTATTTGTAAATGGTAATTGCTTTCACCTCCTGCTGAAATTCTGTTTAGTGGAGCTATTAGTTTTAAGTGATTCTGAGTATAGAGTTTTGTCACTTTTGTGTGCATAACTCAGTGTCAAATTTCCCAACTGTATTAGGCTCTCAAACACTGGCTAATACAGTTCGGAAATTTGACACTGAGTTATATATATATATATATATATATAAAAGCCGGTGTTTGAGTATTTGGATTTAGCATTCAGAGTAATGTGTTTAATTTATTCGTGAGAAATGACTCCAAATGTCATGCATAAACCCCGGCCAGAAAAGAGATTGAACTCTCTTTGTATAAGCAAAATATATATAATGGCATAGTTTAAACAATACAGTACTTCTAGCTACTTTTAATTAACCATACAGGTTGCATAGTGCTTGGTGTTTAAACTTCGAAGTTAGTTTAATCTGGTGTTGACTTGTGTGAGATGAATTTCCTGAGGAGGAAGATGATACTTGATGTTGAGTTCCTCAAAGATCCTCTTTAGTTCAAGGAGAAGCTCGGTGATGCGATGATTTCTATCTCCGTAGTTTTGATGGTTGATCGTGTGTAGGACACCTAATGCCATTTTCATTTTGTCGATGTTCACTATTTCCTTCACGACCACAGCGTGTTTTGGATTCCAATACTTTGGCTTGCTCTCAATGTACCTGTTTTCACGTAGAAAAGAACAAAGGGATTAGCTTATTTACTTCAGTATAGAAAGAAACTGACCCTGAAAAGAACGGTTTGTAGATCATACGTTTGTATGGCTTTCTTAAGGGCATTGATTGTCTCGATTGATGTGGAAGTATCGATGGTGAACTCAATCCCGTCGCCCATCTCTGGACTTCTGTAGAAATTACTGATTGGCTTTGCGATCAAAGTGGCATTTGGATAATATATCTTCTCGTTATCATACCGTAGGAATACTGTAGTTAATATGTTCATCTCTTCTACAACCATCTGTATCAGTATCACCACATGTAAGTATCAAAATACTTGATTATGTGACATGGATAGATACCAGGGAATTACTGTACTGCTTACATACCTGCACACCATCAATGACGCATCGATCACCTATATCGTAAGGATGCATGACGAAAACGAACACTATTGATTCAAATATTGTCTTGCACATGTTCTGGAATGTGAATCCGAGTAGTAGCAGCTGAGTGATGATGAATGCTATCACTTTAGTTGAAGCTAGGCCCATCACCATGAGCGTTTCAACTAGGATAATAACACTGACAATTGCACTTGCTAGCTTATGAAGCTGTTGTACTGCTGTCTTTGTATCGTTCAACGAGTGTGCTAGAGATTTCCGTTCATAATAAGCGCGAACCTGTAATTTAACAGTACATGGTTTCATAACAAATCGTTCATAATAAGCGTGAACCTGTTATACTGTTGTTTTGGGAGATTATGCTTTCTGTGACAAATAGTATTGCTTACCACCCAGTTACTAAAAGCAGATTTAGTGATCTTGCCAGTCTCAAGTGCACCTTCTATAAGTGGGAATATTGTGTGAATCTCAATTCTCTTCAAAAATCTCATCAGGTCTTCCTCTTTAATGTACCTGAAGCATGTCAACAAGTTTAGTGGATCCGTACAAGAAAGACCGGTGTCAAGTATATATGGTCTACCGGTCATGATTCCTTACAGGTACAAATGTACAATAGCACCAAGATCTTGTGGACCACCTTAGATAGGGTTAAATAACATAAATCCAACTTATTTGGTGTGTAATACTTCATAATTCATGCGGCTGTTCTATCATGTATGATGAGCTAGATGGTGTCAATTCATGACCCTTTGCTCATCTACAATGATGGGACATCAACATGGGACTCCAAGTATCAGGGGCAGTTTTGTCACTTAATGTAAAAGTTTCATATAATCATAGGAGCATGCACATCAACATCACTTGGTAATTAAGATACTTTTAAAATTAAAGCAGAATGTGGGAGTGGGATTTTACCAATACTGTAAAGTGGTTTATAAGTGATCTACAGCATGCATGTATGGGACTGGTATGTGCTTATTATAGATTATCTGGCAAGTGGCAATGTTTAATATTAGTACTTCTTAGATATTGAATTTAAGCAAAAGAATTCACAGATGATCAAATGTGTAGTGGTTATCAAGAAGTTCTTGTAACAGAGTGATGTGCACTGTAATTAGTCATGCATACTGAGATGAAAGTGCTTCAATATCAAGAAACGATCACTTACTTGGCACCTGGTTTAGCTACATGCTTGAAAATCCTCTTGGCACAGTTCCTAGCTTCAAATTCACTCGTAATCTCCGAATGCGCCCGGCCGAACTCGTCCACTGTCTTCGAAATCGTCGTGAGTCCAAACGACTTAATGTAGTGACACAATCTCTTGATGGTCCATGCGGAAGCTGTTCTCTGCATGCTAATCTTCTTTAGCTTCTCCAGATCTATCTTTCTACTCCCTTGCCTTTTCGACTTAGAAAATAACCTGGAATCCCTCAAACTCGTAGGAAGCGATTTTGAAGCTCCCAAAGTCACACTATGTACCTTCTCGTAATCCACATCATCCATAGGTGGGCCGGAGAGTGCGTCCAGTACATAGTGATGGAACACGCTCTCCTTCATCCGGTCAAAGTAGGTCGTAACGTGGAAGGACGAAGCGAGGATTTTCACAAGAAGGATCTTGATGAGCCATATAGTGGCACCAATGAGAAGAGCTACCAAGGCTTGAAAGATTTTTCTAAGGGTCTTGTTGTTCTTGTGAATGTTGCAGTTGAACATGAACGCCCATGAGCTAAGCACGAGTCCAAGCCAAATGCAGTTTTGGATGCTCTTTCTTAGCCCATACACGAAGTACAAAACTTTTTCCCGTAGCATAAAGTTCCTCTCGATGGCAAAAACAACGATGCGGATGATCCAGCCTGAGACGAGGCGGCCACTGAAGATAACAAGAACCATCAAGCACCATCGCCAGTACTCAAGGCCGAACTTGTACTTCTGCTTGAGAGAGGTGATAGTGAGGGAACATATCAAGCTGGTTGTTATCACAATAAACAAAATCCATTCGGTTACGAATTTCCAGTCGACTTTGAACTTCTTCCGGAACGTTTCCTCTCTAAACCGACCTTCTTCACCGCACTCTTGTCCTTCGTCTTCACTTTCGTCATCAGAACTCTCACTTGATCTCCACTGTTCGAGTTCTTGGGACCCAGTGATAGATTTATGGGTAGCTGGGAAGGGGAGCTCGACGTACCTGGCTTTTGGTTTCGAGAAGCTTAAACGAGTTAGTAATTGTTTTCTTGGAGTGGGGAGGGGTGGGTTTACATCTGTTGGGGAAGTGTTGTTTCTTGATTGTAAGTCATGAGATTGATTGTTGTAGTTTTGATCATTCATGAAGACAATGATATGATCAGAAGTAGGTGCTTCCAAGTCTGCCATGGTTTGATACTAGCTAGTGAGTGTGAGCTTGATTCTTTTTTTCCTTTGAAGGGTTCTAATTATAGAACTAATATATATATATATATATATAACACACATGGAGTGGTACGCTCATTCTTATCATATGGATTCTCAACCGCGTATTTATATTTTAAAACTCGAGTTTAACACTAGTGCGGATTGAACGTTTTTTCAAAAAGGTTAAGGTATATTGTGTTGGTGAAGCAAGTAAAAAAGAAACAGATGGAATTGGGAAAAGTAGTAGTGGTAATGTGGTACCAGGAACAGGACAATAGTTTTTTTTTTCTGGAAAGGAACAAAGTGATCATTGTCCCAGGAAACAAATCACCCACAATTAGTATTTCTTATGATTGTGCTTCTAGTGAATGGAAAACCATCCAATTGCTGTTCCTTTGTCATGCTAGGGGTATCATTTGTGACTGGTGGAGAAGAATTCTAAGTCTCCCTTTTAAGCTTGACAGATAATATAAAAAAAAGAACTATTAACAGCATTATAGCAATGTGAGGAATAAAAAATGACCTCTGATCTACTGAAACTTGAAAGGGTTGTCCAATAAATACATATAGTTATGGAGCACTATCTACCTGTGACTTTCACAACATTACACGTTCCACAGATTCGGAAAATGGTGAAAAATAACCTCACTGCGCGCAGAAGGCAGCAAAACGAATAGGGACAACCGAGATGTAAAATTAAAATGATTTACATGTGCGTGAATGACATGACGATTGAGGTTTAAACTCATCTCAAAAGATTGAGAAATAGGTGATAAAAGCAAACAATACTAACCAGCTGCCAATACTACTATACTAGCACCTAAAATTCAGCCTGTTCCATGTACCTTACATAATCATAGAACTTCTACTGGTGGTTCCGTTCCACCAACTAGATCGAAAGAAAATCACCAAGCGAATAAACAATCCACATAAACTGTTTTACCAACATAATCAAGAGCACAAACACAATATACTATATGGGAGATTTGCAAGACATACTAACTTGACAGTTTTCTTTTTTTCTCAGTTTCCTTTAGCCGATTCTGACTTGGATTTCGGCCCCACGGGCACATTATACCCAGGCATTAACATCACCACTTTATCCTTTGCATTGCCACCTGGAACTCTTTCAGTGGAAATTGTAACTAATGTCAAAGAAGAGCGGAAATGTAAGAATCCTCTACATGCGTGCTGCCACAAGCAATACAAATGCAAAATCTCCAATTGTTTAACAGCACAATCAGTAGAAAAATTAAGAAACCAACGAGCGAAACAATAACTCCAACTAATCTAGACATCTCCCCATTTAGCCTCTACAAATTGCAGGTACAAATGATTGTTGACAGGCCAAAACACAAATGCCTAGCAACTCTTCCTCAATCACCAGACCTTATTTTGAAATGTCAATAATTGAGCATTTACATGATATGTAAGACAGGGGGAGAGGATACGAACCATAGAGGGCGTTGCGAGAATCGAACTCGCTACGTCTCGCAAAAAGCGAGAATCACACCATTAGATCAAACACCCATTTTCATTTAAGATAAAAAATTATCCCGAGACTAGTCTATTTTACAGTGCATGCCTGTGGTGCATGCCTGTGTGTGATGCAGTATAATAGGTCGAATGCAGATTCACTCTCTGTCAAGCAAATGGAAAGTTAACCAGTAAGTGTAGCAAAAGTGGTTCAAATATCAACTTAACCCAAAGAGGTCCATTTCTTGGCAGACACCTGCAGAGCAGGCACACTGCCAGCACCACGTACTCAGGAAACTTCCTGTAACATCGCCTTACAAACATTGGATAATACATTCTTGAAAAACTTAAAAGGACATACTCCTACTAATAAGAGCATTAGTTAGTTCTTCTTCATGACCTCCTTACATGCTATTGTTCTATCAATCTGTGTCAGTTGGCCAACGCCATATATGTTACACACACACCTCCGATTTCCCCGCCAATAGGTAACTTTTAAAATAGAGAACATTAGCGTACAACATATTCCATTACCCAATAAAAAGAAAGGAAGTAAACAACATATTCCATTGGTATTATTTCATGTTACCCTCATCTCCATTTCTTCCGTATCACCAACATTCAGAACTATCTGTCAACAGAGATATATAAAACACTAAAACAGAATAGATTCAATGGCTCGCGTTCTTTCAGTATTTTAGAGGTCCTAACAAAATGACTAAATACCAAAGTCCAAACAATGGGCTTAAGCTCCATCTGCATTTTTAGAACTTCATCAAATATTCACCACTAACTAACATTGAATGCATCTCATAACAAATTAGCAAAATCCACCTGAAAAATCAAATAGATAGACCACCCTAAAATACACAAACACACAGAAATTCTGAAGGAATTGCAGAAGTCACAAGTAGTTGAAAACTCAACAAGCCTGCCTACCAATTGATCACTATAAAAGAGGATTGTAACCGAGCCTGTCTCCTTCTCTACGGTAAGTACCTGAAATGGACGGACAGAGAAAGGAGTTCAATCATGTAAATACTGAAGCAGAAAATTCAAAATAGCAGTAGTAAAATGACCAAATTAACGCAATATCGCTTCTGAACCGTAAATCTTAAGACCTAAATCCTAATACAAACAACGTAATGAATACTGAATTGAAGATCTCGGCCCATTGAATCGATTCCTAATCGGTGAAGATGATCTTATCAATATGAAGGAGCGAAGTTAAATATAGAAACGATTGGTCTTAGACGAGTTGAACATGGTAATTAGGGTTCGCTATCAAAAAAGAACAAATCGGTTGATTCCGCCATGGGAGATAAAACAGAGCTCGAAAATTAGGGCAGTTTCGTGATGGTGAATTATACGAGTATTGTATTATACTATTATTTATTTGCAGAACGGGCCAATAGGTATGATTAATTTCACTTTGGCCGCCGACTTTTTTTGTTAGATTTAATTATTATGATTATCCAAAATATTTTGAGACAATAATGGAAACCCAAAAGTATGTATGATATCCACAAATTCCACATCTGGTTTAACTCTTCTTCAATTTGCACTGTACTTCACATGTCTGTCAACTTTAAAGCTTCTTCTCTTGTAAACGGCGATTTCAGCAGACAAGCAATCGAATCGAACGATTTTGAGGTGACCTATCAATCTCTAATCTTTCAGCAATTCTGTTAAAATTCATTTTCAAGTAGCTGCTTTAGATTTGTCATTAATTAATGCTTCAATACCGATTTACATTCGTTCATCATATTACCAACTGATTACTCTTTTTGCTATGTTTTTTTTTTTTTTTTTAATATGTGATTATGTATTTATTATTAGAGCAGTGGTTTTAAGAAGTGATATACTGTAATTGTCCTAATTGTTCTGCATATGTGTTAGTGAATTCAAATGCCTTCTGTTTTGCCCATTGCTAGCTACCGGTAACTGTGTGTTCGAATTTACCCCTTTTGCAGAAGGGGGAGATTTGTTTTAAAAAGTCCAGAGTGATGACTCTAGAGGAAATCGAAAGTAATGACGACGTATTGATGGAGATACTAGTTCGATTGCCGCCTAAATTTGTTTTCAAATTCAGGTGTGTTTCGAAAAGATGGAATAAAATCCTCTCTGATCCTTACTTTTATCAGAGTTATCGTGTTAGAGCAAGAAATGTGCAACTTTTTGGCGTTGGTGGTAAACGTTTGTTGGCGTTTATCCAAGCGAGAAGTCCTGATCATGTTACTCAGCCTATCTTAAACATATTGCCGGTCATCCAGAAAACTGAATACAAATTCCGCCCATTCCCATCTTATTTTGGCAACTTTGTTCATTCCTCGGATGGTCTCATCTTATGCGATAAATACCCCAAATATTTTGTTGTCAACCCACTGACTAGAACATGGATTCAGTTACCTCACCCCAATACCGGTTCACTTCAACATATGGGATTGGTTTGTGAGGAAAATACACATGAACTCGCACCTTGTTTTAAAGTTGTGGGAATTGCCATGGCTTATGAGAGAGAGGAGGACAACACCATGCTAATAGAGACATACTCTTCCAAGACCGGAAAATGGATAACTTCAACATTGGTTGGAACTGAGGAACTTCAGGTGAGCATTGGCATCCAACAATTTGTGTACAATGGTGTGTTTTATTGGCATACAGGGGATCGCAACATTATAGTTTATGATTCGAATAGAGCTGAAAACTGCGTGCAGTTGATAAAGGAGCCACCCTCTAAGCCTTATCACTTGATTTTAACTAAGCCATCTGCTGATGATTTCTTGTGGGCTGGCACACATTATTCTGAGTGGTCAAGCAATAGTCATCACAGGACTATAAAATTTTGGAAGATTCCAGTGAATGGACGATGCAATTACAAGCATGGCTTCACCGCAACCGAGGATGAATGGATCTTGGTTCACACAATCGACAAAGAGTCTCTCTGCCAAGAAATGAGATTGCTGTTAGGAAACAAGAAGAGAAAGAAGAGCCTCCAGTATGCAGTCAATGTTACAATAGCAAACGAATTGAATTTGGTTGAATTGATACCATCAAACCCTGTTACTGTTGTCCTACTCCTAAGCCCGGGACACAAAATGTTTCTTTACAATTTAGAAAGCAAGTCTGTTGAGTTAGTTCCATATTGTGGCAGTCATTACAGTGGAAGATATGTCTCTGGCTGGCATATCTTCATGGGGTCTCTTTACCTGTCAACGTTTGGCTGTTTTGCTAAACCTTGTGGATAACTAGTTTGTTTCCTTCAAAGACTTATTACTGAGACTTGGTGCTTTTGTATATTTTTTTATCAAATACAATTTGGTTGGCTGTATTTTTCATATTCTTCCTGGACTTCCTGTGCAACTGTGTAGCTTTTAGTAGGCCTTTTTGTGTTAATTATGACTTTCCCAGCTCAAGCTCTGTATCTTTGTATCATTGTATGACTTTTGTATCTACTGATTATGAAAGCTTTTCGGTCAGCTTCCAAACTTGTTCTGCCAATTTTAGTCCAAGTCAGAGTACTTGAACTGAGGACAATCAGAAATTCAGAATCCTCTATAACAGGTTCGTGTATTTCAGTAATTTTTCTACATCCAACTAGCATTCAGAGTAACGTGTCAAATTTATTCATGGGAAATGACTCCAAATCGAGAGATCGAACTCACTTTATATATATAAGCAAAATATATATAGTGGCAGAGTTTAAGCAATCTCATGCATACACCCCATGAGTTTCTAGCTACTTTTAATGAACCACATGTTGCATAGTGCCTGGTGTTTGAACTTTGAAGTTAGTTTAATCTGGTGTTGACTTGTGTGAGATGAATTTCCTGAGGAGGAAGCTGATACTTGATGTTGAGGTTCTCAAAGATCTTCTTCAGTTCAAGGAGAAGCTCGGTGATGCGATTATTCCTATCCCCATAGTTTTGATGGTTGATAGTGTGTTGGACGCTTAATGCCATTTTCATTTTGTCGACGTTCACTATTTCCTTCACGATCACAGAATGTTTCGGATTCCAATACTTTGGCTTGCTCTCAACGTACCTGTTTTCACGTAGAAAAGAACAAACAAGTTAGCTGTTTACTTCTGTAGAGACAGAAACTTACCTTGTAAAGCGCGGTCCATAGATCATACGTTTGTATTGCTTTCTTAAGGGCATTGATTGTCTCAATTGTTGTGCAAGTATCGATGGTGAAATTAATCGCGTCGCACATCTCTGGGCTTCTATAGAAATTACTGATTGGCTTTGTGATCAAAGTGGCATTCGGATAATATATCTTCTCGTTATCATACCGTAGGAACACTGTAGTTAATATGTTCATCTCTTCTACAACCATCTGTATCAGTATCACCACATGTAAGTATCAAAATATTTGGCCAAGACCAACTTAATTACAACGTGATATACCTGCACACCATCAATGACACATCGATCACCTATATCGTAAGGATGCATCACGAAAACGAACACTATTGATTCAAATATTGTCTTGCACATGTTCTGGAATGTGAATCCGAGTAGTAGCAGCTGAGTGATGATGAATGCTATCACTTTAGTTGAAGCTAGGCCCATCACCATGAGCGTTTCAACTAGGATAATAACACTCACAATTGCACTTGCTAGCTTGTGAAGCTGTTGTACTGCTGTCTTTGTATCATTCAATGAGTGTGCTAGAGATTTTCGTTCATAATAAGCGCGAACCTGTAATTTAACAGCACCTGGTTTCATAACAAGTCGTTCATAATAAGCGTGAACCTGTTACTGTTGCTTTGAGATTATGTTTTCTGTGTATAGTTGTACAATTGCTTACCACCCAGTTACTAAAAGCAGATTTAGTGATCTTGCCAGTTTCAAGTGCACCTTCTAGAAGTGGGAATATTGTGTGAATCTCAATTCTCTTCAAAAACCTCATCAGGTCTTCCTCTTCGATGTACCTGCAGCATGTCACCGAGTTTAGTGGATCCGTACAAGAAAGATCTAGACCCATGTCAAGTATGGTCTGCAGACTCCGCACTCTACAGGTCATGATATGCACCAAGATCTTGTGGGCTAACTTAGATTTCTTGATAAAATATTTCTATGAAACGGTTAAATACATAAATCCAACTCACTTTTTGTGTAACTTAATTCATGTGGTTGCTGTGTGAGCTAGGTGGTGTCAATTCAGAAACCATGAAGGAATAATTCTCATCTACAATGATGGGACATCAACATATGGGACTCCAATTATCAGGGGCTGTTTTGTCACTTAAAGTAAAGTTCCATATAATCATAGAAGCATGCAAATCAACATCACTTAGTAATTAAGATTGCTCAACAAAAGTTGGGCATTCTTTGACAGTGAGCATCCACTTCCACATTCTGCTTTTGTGATCTGTTGTACCGAATTCTCTACAGTATATATGGGACTGTTGTGGTTCTGTGGAAGGGAATTGGGATGTTGAAGGAGAGGTGCAGGGTTCGAACCCCAGCGTAGACATAAGGCGGTTTAGGTGTAGGAATTAGTTGTATTATTTGTCGTTTAAAAAAAATTATGTATGGGATTGTTGTGCATAGTACTGCTTTAGAGCTAGAGCTTGTTTTATGATCATAAATGTGATTTTTACTAATTACATAGACATATAGTTAATGTATATCTTGTGTTTAATATTAGTACTTCTTAGATACTGAATTTAAGGAGAAAAACGATGATGAAATCTGTAGTGGTTAATTGGTTATCGAAGTTGTAACAGAGTGATGTGCACTGTAATTAGTCATACATACTGAGATGATAAGTGCTTCAATATCAAGAAATGATCACTTACTTGGCACCTGGTTTAGCTACATGCTTGAAAATCCTCTTGGCACAGTTCCTAGCTTCCCATTCACTCGTAATCTCCGAATGTGCCTGGCCGAACTCGTCCACCGTCTTTGAAATCGTCGTCAGTCCAAATGACTTAATGTAGTGAGCCAATCTCTTCATGGTCCATGCGGAAGCTGTTCTCTGCATGCTAATCTTCTTTAGCTTATCCAGATCTATCTTTCTACTCACTAACCTTTTTGACTTAGAAAATAACTTGGAATCCCTCAAATTCGTAGGGAGCGATTTTGATGCTCCCAAAGTCACCCTATGTGCCTCCTCGTACTCCATATCATCCATAGGCGGACCGGAGAGTGTGTCCAGTACGTAGTGATGGAACACGCTCTCCTTCATCCGGTCAAAGTAGGTCGTAACGTGGAAGGATGAAGCGAGAATTTTGACAAGAAGGATCTTGATGAGCCATATAGTGGCACCAATGAGAACTGCTACCAAGGCTTGAAAGACTTTTCTAAGGGTCATGTTGGTCTTGTGAATTTTGGTATTGAACATGAACGTCCACGAGAGAAGCACAAGGCCAAGCCAAATGCAATTCTGGATGCTCTTTCTTAGCCCATACACAAAGTACAGAACTTTTTCCCGTAGCATAAAGTTCCTCTCAATGGAAAAAACAATGATGCGGATGATCCAGCCTGAGACAAGGCGGCCACTGAAGAGAACAAGAACCATCAAGCACCATCGCCAGTACTCAAGGCCGAACTTGAACTTCTGCTTGAGAGAAGTGATAGTGAGGGAACATATCAAGCTGGTAGTTATCATAGTAAACAAAATCCATTCGATTATGAATTTCCAGTTGACTTTGAACTTCTTTCGGAACTTTTCCTTTTTACACCGGCCTTGTTCATCGTACTCTTGCTCTTCGTCTTCACTTTCGTCATCAGAACTTTCACTCGCTCTCCACTGTTCGTATTCTTGGGACTCAGGGATGGATTTTTGGTTAACCGGGAGGCTGAACTCAACGAACCGGGCTTTTGGTTTCGAGAAGCTTAAACGACGTAGTGATTCCGTTCTTGGAGGGAGGAGAGCTGTTTTTGGCTGTGTTGGGGTGGTGTTGTTTCTTGATTGATTGTTGTGGTTCTGATCATCCATGAAGACAATGACATGATCAGAACCAGGTGCTTCCATGGTTTGATATCTCTATTATTGAGTGTGAGCTTGATATGTTTTTTCCTTTGGGGTTTTTGTTATAGAACTATATATATAAACACACATGGATCGAGAGTGGTTATGTATTCCTATCGTGAGGATTCTCTATCACACCTTATATTTCAACTCGAGTTTTACACTAGTGCGATTTGAACTGCTTTTTCACAAGGTTGAAGTATATTGTGTTGATGAACAAGTTAAAAAGAAACAGATGGAATGGGGAAAAGTAGTGGTGGTAGTGGTATGAGCAACAGTACATGTGCTGGAAATGTGGTTCACTTTTTTGTAAAGGAAAAAGTGATTGTCCTAAGAAATCACAGATATCATATCACTCACACTAGCATTTTATTGCTTATGATTGTTTCTAGTGAACGGAATATGTGATATTGATAACTAGCCAATGCCGTTCCTTTGTCATGCTATGTTGTACCAAGTCTAGTGACTGGTTGAGAAGAATTCTAAGTTACATTTGAGCTATTCTCACAGCACTATAGCAATGTGAGGAACAAAAATGATCTCTGATTTACTGAAACTTGAAAGGGTAGTCCAATAAATACATAAAGTTATAGAGCACTATCTAGCTGTGACTTTCAGCGCATTACAAGTTCCACAGCTTCGAGAAAGGGTGAAAATATATGAAAAGTAGAGTGCAACAGGAGAGATCTATCTTTAGGCTTAGAGCCTTGCAAAGAATGCATTGCATTGTCAAAAAGTAGTAAAAATATGTGATTATGTTGTGTAATCCTTCTTCAATCTGAAGCCGGGAACGTCTTCTTTTGAATGGTATCGAACGTGCCTCTCCTATTGTTCGAAATCAGTATAATATACTATATATATCTGATGTTCTCTACATGGAAAACTTGTATCTTTCTTGGTACCACTATCTTGAACTTTGCTTGGAGTACCAGAGTTTCTTCTGGCAGATCAATATCTTTTCATTTTCGCCGCCATGTTCTGTGTCCTCTGTACGACAACCCCATTTCATCCCCTTTGCAATTGTAGCAACAGCATCAACGTAGTAACTGGATTCTCGGATGATTGCATACCCATTGGGCCTGAGAATTCGATCCATTTCCAGTAGGACATACTTCATTTCACATCTGCATGGGTAAAATTCAATGTCAATATGAATGGACTTGCAGGTTATTTTATCATGCACTTAGATGAAATGTATTACTAACACCATACTTTGCAGTGCTTTTTGATCGGTATGTGACAACCTCATCTCAGTGCAGCAAAACGAATAGGGGACAACCAAGAAATTAACATAAAATGATATTCATCGATAGACTAAGATTTCATACACGAAAAATATGGCAAGGAGTCTTACCTTTGACTTTCAGCAGTGAAGAGGCCATCAAGATGAAGAAGGTCGTAAGTTCGAGGATATGTTGAGAAAGCTTCACACCTAAGAAGATAAGAAATAGTTAATATCACAAACAAGAATTAAACCGAGGATTAAGATAGATAATTCATTGTCAGGTGAAGGTATAAATTTTTACCAGTCATGGTAAGTCCCTATGAGGCCTCTGTCATATACCACTGGGAGTGTGTTTGGAGCGTAGGAAGACACAACATTCATGACCCACAAGGGAGCGTCCACCAGAGCTGCTGCAAAACCTCCGTACTGAGTGTTCATGTCCATGACATTTCTTATCCTGTCAGTTCCTATTGCAGAGACCAACTTCTTGTAGTGTTTAACCCTTGTTTTCCATTTGCTGTTGTCATTGTTAAAAGCACCATCACTACCCCCACGAACATCATAGACACGCTCTGGAGCTACATGCAACCGTTTGGGCCACTTGGCCAGGGAGTTCAATGATATTTTCTTGTATTTCTGGTCTGGGGCAACGACACAAGGCCGAATTGGAGTGTACCATGCTGAATCAGGTTCTGTACCATCGTCACACTTAGGAGGGTAGGTATCTGGGGCGTCGAGCTTCTTGTAGCAGCTGTTATCAGGTAGTTTTTGCCAAACAGCAATGTCATCCTTCTTATTGTACAACTTGAAGCACATTGTTGTTAGCAATTCTTGCAACTTTTCGTAGTCTGATTTCTGCTCTTCAATAGTTGTGTTCCATCCCTTCCAGCGGTTTTCATAGTTTACTGGGGGTCCAGAGAGTACCCAGAAACCCCCAGGGCGGAGAATACGGTGTACCTCCAATAGGTAAATTCCACCTGAAAATAATAATTATTGAAAAAGTACATTAGCCGGGTAAATTACATATAAGCATGTTCCATCACATGAAGTATTGTATTCGCATAGCTTTACAATAGCTTAAATTCAGCCAAAAATAGTCAAAATCTCCAACATTTATACAAAAGTTTAGTTTCATGGATCTTTATTCAAAGATAAGTTTCGAATGGAGCAGTCCAGCTAAAATTAATGAATATTGAAGATCTGATGATCCAGTGAAAAAACAGATTCATTCATCTTCATTAGAAGGCTTGGATGATGGTACAAGAGATAATTATCTCTTGGAAATGTGATTGAACAAACAGATAACATTGATCTTTATTGAACAAATAAGAAGAAAGTATTAATGTATTTATGTATTTACCAAATTCGGTCCATGGGATAAGGCATCTTGAGCAATGTGCCATGTCGAATGAGTTAGAAGGAAATGGAAGTCTCTGCGTCGAGATGATGCCAAGAACTGCTGGTATACCACGTTCTAGAGCAAATTGAACTTGAGCCTCATGATTATCTCTTGGAGCAAGTGAGACAGTTAGAATCCCACGATCAAGTAGATCACCTCCCCAGCTAGCAACCTAAACAAATTAAGAGATGAGAATTTAGATACTGCACAATTTTGCATTATCAGGCACCCAAGTCCTGTTGTCTGCTCTTTCTGCAATTCAGTTGTCGAGATTCCAGGTTAAATACAAAAAGAAGCCCCTTGCGTCACCCGAACAGATGTTAAAATATGAGAATGAAATCTACTAAATCCTAAATTTCGGTGATAGAACTTAATTTCGGTATGTATTATTACAATACATTAGTCAGACTCACCCCACATCCGGTATCAATGGCAGTCCTGATACTTCCATCTTTCATTCCTGGGATGAGGCCTTGCATCAAATCAACATACGCACTTACACCATTGGGAAACATAGTGCCACCACCAGGGAAGAGGAACTTCTCCCCTTGTTTCTTCAGCCAATGCTGATTTGATTTCTGTTTGTTAATCCAGTCATATGGAACATTCCTAAACAGATCCAAATATTCAAGGTGTAAAGTTCCTGACAGATTAAAGACTTGCAGAAGAGCTTAGAATCAAATTTCTACCTGTACCAACATTCGTTCTTGCTCTTAGGCCATTTGATCGGTAACTTATAACCATCAGGTGGAGGAACCAAGCATTCCTTCTTTTCAAAAACTGGAGGACAATGGCGCTCCATAAACGAAAGCCTGTGGAGCGAATACTTCCTCCACCTCTGCAGTAATGACAAAAGGTTTCATTAATACAATCTACTTTGAAATCTCACAAAAATAGAAATTCTTTGTGCAAGTAAATCACCTGTGGATCTGTGCATGGTGTGTAATCCTGCATATCCGCACTGCATTGAGGGAAGTTTATGGTTCTAGTCTGGAGAGAACCAGTTTGTTCAATGGTTTCAAGCTCCTTGCTGACTTCCTCAGGTGCATTTCCATCCTTGTCAGAACAAAAGATGCCACCGAGATAAAACGACAAGCCGCATAGAGCAAGAATCAGTATTGCGGTGGGGAGTGCCTTGGATCTTTTATCTGGATGGACAGAAGGCTTCCCTTCTTTTTTCTTCATCATGGTTCTGTACAACCTCTGCAGCAATAAAACTTTATATTTTAATTCCATTGCTAGTTTTATTAGGCGAAACCGAGATCAAACGATAGACAAAATACAAACTTTAGAACATATGTAAGTAACATATGATGCATTAAACCAGCATTTCCATCTTAGAGAGTCCTCCTAGATGTAAACTAAATACCGCATCAATGGTAAATGATTCATGTGGGTCGACCCTTGGGGTCTAGTGAGACTCCTCTCACCGTACACTGTAGATCACACACTGTGTAAACTACATGCACAGTGAGAGGGGAGCCCCACTAGACCCCGCAAGGATCTAAATTTCGGATCTAACTAGTTATCTAGTAATGGTCAAGATAAGCAACTAAGAGCAGTACTAATTAGGTTTTGAGCTGTAAAAATTGAAAGATCCAATACACACTTTATTTGGTTTTATAGTTCCACATGACATTCAGCATCAAACTTTAATGAGGGCCCTCTCTCATTAGCACTAAAATCTACAAATGGTATGAAAGCATAAAAAGGACCCCAGTAGAACCAATCTCACCAAACCAGCCAGTAAAAAAGCATGCAGGAGAAAAGATAGTCCAGTGTAACTGTATAAGTACACTAAAGACACAGACACAAGTAAATCTGATTAAAAAAGTAGCTAATAATTCCGTGCAGAACAGAAAATCAGAAATGACAAGGGATCAAATCAAACACAAACAACACTCAATGTGGATAATATCTGTACAGTAAGTCCCATTTTTTAACGAGTTTGAATCTTTAAGAAGACAAAGATTTGGTGAAGTTTGAATCTTAAACATAAATGTAAGGAAGCTTTTTTTCTTTTTTGTTTTGTTTCCAAATCAGATCTGCATTGTAGAAACAGAGGAATTTCGAATCAGATAAATTAACCAAATCAGGGTGTATGACTGAAGCTGGCAATTTAACAAACACACGGTGAACAAAAATGACTGATTCAGGATCTGATACATACATACATACATACATACAGAACAGATTAAAGAAACAATTTGTTTGTAAGAGAATTCGATTAACAGAACAGAACAGAGGAGACAAAGCAGTAAGATATATATACCTTGTACAAACAATTGAGTGTACGATATGTACGTATGTGTATGTAGTTTTGATGATAAGAAGAAAAAAGAATCAAAAGAGAAAACGAGAAGAAGAAGAAGAGTTTTTGTGCAAGGAGAAAAAAGGAGAGTCTCCTGTTCCGTGA
The DNA here is from genome assembly GCA_028274465.1 of Plantago ovata. Taxonomy (NCBI): domain Eukaryota; kingdom Viridiplantae; phylum Streptophyta; class Magnoliopsida; order Lamiales; family Plantaginaceae; genus Plantago; species Plantago ovata. The sequence continues at coordinate 21,344,922 of CM051455.1, read as the reverse complement.
AGAATTAATGTAGAGAAGAAAGAAGATTAACGAAAAGATTGCAGCCTAATCGGGATATATATATATCATATGGGATGCTCTGTTTAGTAACAATGAGATTGATTATTATTATTATGAGATATATGAATAGATAGGTAATAAATAAAAATGGGATTCTATTTCTATACTTCACTCAAGATAGATAGATAAATGCAACTGGCTCTCAGTGGGTGCTTTTATAACAGAACAAAACAGAACACAAAAAGAAAACACCAGGTCATTTTCTTTTCTTTTCATTTCCTTTTTCTTTTTTCTTTTTCTAAATAATTAATTTTATTTTCAGTAGTGAAAAGAAAACTATTTATGGAGGTAGATGTGAGAGTTTGTGACTCTCTCTGTCTTTAAGCTTCTTTTCTGTTCTCAATTACAAACCGTGCGTCTCGCTTAGCTGTTTTCCTTTTTCAGGTCTCTGTTTCTTCCTTCTAAATTACACTAACTAACTAACCACATCATCATTACATTACCCTAGGTCGGTAACTAAATCAATTCAATTAATTGGTATTAAAAAAAATAAAAATTATATCATCAAACTTTTGTGGACTAACACGGTTACTTAATTACTGACCAACGAGATTGGTCCAGATTGCCTGATTTGTGAAGTGCCTACGCAATTTGCGGTTTGTGATTCTCCCATGGGGCAAAATCGATTCTTCAGTGAATCAAATATTTTATATTCTTTGATTTTCGGAACATGATGATTCACCAACTTTTGAACGTGATTCTTTCAGTCTTTAAACTTGATTCGCTACTACTTCACTACTTGTAAGTGGTTTCCTTCTCTAATATGCACAAAATAAGTGTTAGTAATATATGAGGGTTGTGATAATATTGGAAAACTTCAATGGATCGTGTAGTCACTTTCCAAACAAGATAATTCGACCCTAACTTGTTGCCTGGGTTTCACGAATTCCTTGCCGGGATAATCCAAGAAGGCAATCTAATTCAGGCAATATGAATTTCGATCAGAAAGTAGAAAGGATGTAATAGTTTTCGTATCTGTTCAGGAGACTGATTCCTACAATATATAGAAGTACAAAACGAAGAGGGAAGGGGCGCACCTGTTCAGAACAAACCTGTTTGTTCATGAAGGGGTGCATATATCCGAACAAATATGTTTGTTCACGAAGGGGTGCATATGTCCAAAAAGGTCGGGGCGCTGCCCCGCACCCCGCCCCTGACCTGGCAGCGCGACCCAGCCAGGGGCTATGCCCCTTGCAACCCCGTACAGGGGCTCCGCCCCTTGCAACCCCGCGAGGGGCTCTGCCCCTCGCCCCCTTGACCCCTGCTTCGTATTCGTGGTCGATAACTCGTTAGCTCAACAAGCGTGCACTCCGCAGTCCGCACTACCCGAACTTGTTCCGAGCCTCAACGAGAGATCGCATCAGTCTCTAGCAAATCACATGACTACTAAAATGAATTGATGACACTAAAATCACCAACAATAAGGGTTCATTCTCGGATTTACTAGATATAGAGGCCCAAAACGTGACTTTGGAAAAACCGAAGCACTGGAAATTGTGTCCGATCCACTTATTTCTACATTCACCATCATTTATAAATTCGCTCAAAATGGAGAATCAGAACGAATCGTTGAGAACCACATCGCTCCCAAAACGCGATTCGGGAGCGGTGAATCAGACAACCCTAGATTGGCCACAAAAGTAGAGGCAAAAGTAAAATTCCAGAAAAATGGGACCAACTCGCAAATTCATGTAAACATTTGAAGCTACAGTCAAGTCCTTGACGGTGGGTCAGTTGGTTAGTGCAAGAATAGAAGCAGGACAGGATGCTTCCTGATGTAATGTAGTCAATGGATGGATGATATATGCATAAAATAATTGCATGTTGTTATAAATATAATTAAAAAATTATTGAGGATTGGAATTCCATGAATTGGGTCACCAAAGGTCCAAAACCAACTTCACATGGATCTTCACGCACGTATTTATTAGTCCTATGTGCTTGAGGATTTCTGGAATGGGTATTATTAAAGGAATTTATACCTCATGCACGGATCTAAAATTTAATGATGAAACGTGTAAAATTATATATATGAGATTATTTTGAAATTTATGGGGGCTAAGATATCAAAAATATTATTGTATGTATGAAAATGTTTGTTTTTTTTTTTCAAATTTTAGGGAGGGGAACACTTTTTTCTTATGCACCCCCCAGTTCAGCCACGTTCCAAGCTTAGTTTCGTTTTGGTTTAAGTTTATTCTTCATTGATCATCATGATTCATGCATACAGATTACAGATATGGAAACGAGTAGACGACGTGAGGCTGTGGGTTGGATGAGATGAGACATCGATCAATGCCATTATTGTTTAAGGAAGACTATATTTTTTTTTTAATTAAAAGCAAACATAATGTAATTTATTTATTAGATAAATAGTGACTCTCCTAGTAGATGGTATTTAGTATAGACCAATTTATATAAATTAATTTATATAACGTGTATAGAAAAGTCCGTGACGGTGTTGTGTATAACTGTATGCCCAAATCTAACTAATCCTAGTAATCATTAATGATTCATAGTCTTTATTTTACTTGTGCTCCAATAAAGCTTACGTTACTAATTTCGACGTGTTGGATGTCCAATTATTTTTGAAAGTTTCAAACATTTAAATTTTAACTTTGACTTGTTTTACTATTTAATTATTGTGTACTTTCAAGGAAATGAAACTCCGTGGCCGTATATACAATAATAATTTGTCAACTCAAGAGGTTCAGGTCAAATAGATCTAGGTTCAAGAGGTTTATTATTTTCAAAGTTTCAATTTGTTGACATTAAAATTTTAACTTTGACTTGTTTTACTACTTAATTATTGTGCACTTTCAAGGAAATGAAACTTCGTGGCCGTATATACAATAATAATTTGTCAACTCAAGAGGTTCAAGTCAAATAGGTCTAGGTTCAGGAGGTTTCCTAGCCATTATGTGTTTCAGGTTCAAGAGGTTCTAAGGTTAAGGTTCAGGGGGTTCAGGTTCAGATTCAGGAGGCTCTTCGTTTTGTTGTTGGTTTAGGTTTTGGTTGTAAAAATAGGTGTTAAACCACAGTTAAGTTGTGTGTTAGTATTGTCCTCGTTGTATTTGTAGCCGTTCCCATTTCTTATGCTCGTTTTGTTTTAATTAATAATAAAAAATATTTTTCCGTTAAAAAAAAGAGGAAACCATCAATCCATCAAGTGATCATGGCCGTGGGATTCAGGACGTGAGGTGCCAGATTGAATTAGTTGCACTCATCACATAGCCTTAAAAATTAGAAGCTGTCAGATATTCAAGAAGGCCACAACTGTGTCATTTTTATTTTGCATACATAACGCACTTTTTTTTTTTTTTTTTTTTTTGAAAAACGGCTAAAATTTTTAATATGAAAGAACACAAGAGATGTTTGGGAACGTTACAATACAACAAACTGAAACCTCACAAACTACGTCTACACCAATCAAAACCTAGACTAACCGGCCAACCTTCTCAAACAACAAAACCAGAGGGATACAAGTGACTTTGACCGAAGCAAGCCTCACCACACAACCAATAATACAACTAGCCAAGCTTCTATACCAAAAACCGGAGAGAGATGAGATCCCGAAGAAACCAATTGAAGATGAAACAAAGGAGAACAGACGAGGAAGTAAATGTTATAGTGATAGTACTGATCTGATTAATAGATGAAAATTTGTAGATTTGTTACAATGTTCAGGGGCGGGGCAGGTGGGGGTTTCGTCCCCCCTCCCTCAAACTTGTGAATTTTTTTTTATATGTAATATTTATGATTTTCTAAGTCTTTTATAGACAATATATACGATTTTTGAAGTTTTGACCTTCGGACTTTTAAAAAATTATGTATATGTATAATTTGGCCCCCTTAACTCCAAATTCTGTGTCCGTCCGTCACAACGTTAGTAGATATTTTATAGTGGTGGAGCATATTACTATTAAGATCTGATAAGCAGAAAAGAATGAATCTCGCAAGATCTTAATTATTTTAATGATGCAATGGCCCCAGCATTGATGGAGGAACATGCAAATCCATCGTTTGCAACATGTAACGTATGTAAGTGGTCCATATGATATGATATGAGAATACTATGCAAATGCTCGATCGCTTTTGTCAATCTATATACTATGCAAATGCACCAATCTGATAGATCACTTCAATTCCTTTCGCTTCTCCGCTTTCTCCTCTATTTTTTACGGAGTTTTGTAACGATGACGGTATTTGTAACTCTTGTTGTCCTGATTGTACGGATTCTATTTTAGTTGAATGAATTTACTTTTTCTAAAAAAAATAAATAAATCTATATACAGTAAAAACTCCATACAGTAATATCGTTGGGACCAGTAAAAAATATTCTTATAAGAAGTTTATTCCTAAGTAGAGTTTTGTATCTAATTTTTTTCTAACAAAATAACATACTATATAATATTTAACTGTTAAAATACATGTTAAACTTGTTTTGTGATGTTAAATAATTGCATTACAACAATGAAATGGATGTCTTTTTATCACCCAGAGGAACAACCAAAGGAGCAACAATTTGTGAATGTCTTAATTGATGATGAAATCGTTGAATCAACTACACAAGATACGAATAGGGATAATCCAAATGATGATAATGTAAAAGTACAAAAACTTCCATACTAAGAGACTTTAAACATGTTTGACAAGTTAATATTGTTTTGGGTTCAACAAGAAGGTCTACAATCATGTGACTGAGTTACTAAGCAAATGCAAGTTAAAATTTGTGATTGCAATTCAAAAGTTAAAGCCCCTTTCACATACAACTTTTTCACAAGTACTTTGGATATCAAATTTGATGTCATGTGTAACACATACAAATATTTATTTATTTATGTATGCAATTTATTAATATATGGAGGTATAATTCTTTAAGACAAGATTTGAAAATGTTATGGAATATCACAATGTGGAGTTTATTCTTATTTATAACTGGTCCCAATGAGGTCTAGCTCAATTGGTTAGACTGAGGTGTCATGACACTAGAGGTCATAGGTTCAATTATCGTCAAGTGCGAGATTATTTATAGTTTATTACTAGTTTTGTAATGCTACTTAACTTATTAAATTGTAATGGTTCGATTATTAAAATGAGTTTAAAAAAATAATTTAAAAACTGGTCCCAAGTTGGAACCGGAGATTTTTATTACTATAAGAAGTTTATTTATTTATGGGCAAATTACATACAGTACCCCTCTTAGATGTCCTAATTACATATAACGGACCATTAGTTCATCAATTACATATAGTCTCCAACTAGATGGATTTTAATTACATCCAGGTCCATGATCTTGACTTTTCGCGAATTAAAACGTGGAAAGTACGTTTTTGCCCTGGTCAAAATTCAGAATTTTGCATTGACCAAACAACATTAATTTATGTTTATTATACATTGACCCTCAATATTTTCTAGTTTATGAAATTTACACGAAAAACTTTTAAAATTTTCAAATGGATCCCAAATGTAATTGCAAATCTATCCCAACAACATTAATATGAAAAAATAAGTCCCAAAACCTTTTTTTTTTCCTTCTTCTTCTTCAAAAATCCGGTGCCGGAACCGGTGGCAGCTCCGTCAGAGCTGCCCTGGCAGCTTCCAGATCGGAAGCTGAGCTGCCATGGCAGCTCCAGATCTGCAGCTCCGATCGGAAGCTGCCATGGCAGCTCTGACCGGAGTTGCCACCGGTTCCGGTGCCGGATTTTTTAATAAGAAGAAGAAAAAAAAAAGTAAAAAGGAAAAAAAAAAGATAAATTAAAAAAGTAAATCTAAGGCCATGTTTGGTTGTATGAGAGAGAAAATCTCAAAATTCTGTGGTCAACACCGGAGCGCCCAAATGGGTTTGAATGTAATTCTTTGCAAGACGGTCCTTCAGATGAAAAGATGTCATCTAGCAGGGGGTTCAGAAGTAATATTCCCTTTATTTATAGAGTTTTCTTTTATAAAGTTTTTTACTGTATATATATATGGTGATCTCCGATCGAGGTTAAATTTTTGTTTAATCATGAGCTTAGCTCTATTAATTGACAATTCCAATCCTTTAAGAAAACATGGGATTTCCTGTAATACATATAATGTTGTTCTCTTGTCATGTTCGTGATTTTCGTGAATCGAAGAAATCAAGAAAGAAACAATTTGATGATGATAGAATTAGAGGAAAACTGACGAATCAATTCAGTATTTTAAGGTGTTCAATTTTTTGGATTTTGATTTTTGTTGATTTTGATTTTGAGTTGGGTAAATTTAATTATATTAATTTAATGATAGAGGAGTAAAAATATAATTTTCTAATGAAGTTTGATAAATTATAACAAAATGGATAAGATTGTACCCCCACGTGGCAATCATCTAGTAAAGACCTACGTTTAGGTCGGTACGAAACCAACTTGAAAATAGAAAGTCCCAATTAAGTTACGGTAAAAGTTAAAGTTTGACTAATTGTAAAATGAATATTTTTGTTTTTCGAAATATCTGCTTAATAAAATCTTTTAATGTGAAAATAATAAAATGCATTAAAATTTTGTTTTAAATAATTAAAATCGAGCTTATAATTAATTACCAAAATCCAACAATTTAACAACCGTAATAAGGATCACCGACACGATGTCTAAATGACCGACTACTTATTCTTCGCTTGACAAACAACTTGCATGAAGCATAATTTAAATACAACACTTGAGAGGACTTTATCGTTGCCACTGTCCCTACACTTCTGTTCATTTTTGTTTTATAAACGGAAAATGCTTACTCCAGCGTTCTTATTCAACCATTCCTACCACTGTTGTTCATTTGGTTACCAGGTCATTAAGTTGCTAATTACACTACTTATTTTTTGACTTAATTAGTTTCTTCATCTTTTCTAAGCACCACTTAACACAGACTCACTTAATTGGCACAAAACAATTTCATTAATTAATCCTCACTATAACAAGTTCAGTCTACGATTGACTTTTTTTTAAACTCTAACATCTACTAATAGTCGAGTTGTAATTAGAAACCCGTTCACCTTGTGTAAATTAGGAGAATATCATATCACAGACAGTTGAATATTGATGAGACTACTCGATTGAGGAGTTTGGTACTTGAACACATTGCCGACTTTAGTTCTAATAAATCAGATCTGGAGTTGGGAACGCTACATTGAAGATTACCGATCACATGGTTTTTGGTGAGGGGTCAGCTAGTGATCTTGACATACCCAATCCATTCACATTAATAGATCGATCATAAGGCAGGCCGGCAGCAATAAAAGTACCCAACCATTAATCCATTCACGTTGTAGTTTGTAGCTTTGTAGTTTGTATCTTTTAACATTACTTATAGTTTTGATGTTTAATAAAATTTTAGTCTTTTTTTTTAAAAAAAAGAAAAAAGGCAGCAATAATAAAAGTTCACAATTACTTAATTGTTGAGATATAATAAGCGACACATCCATACTCTTTGTACTTGCTAGCTAGTTGATGGTATGAACGCATCTTTATTTCTAGTTAACTCAGTCGTAATATTGTCTGAATATCAAACCTCACTTATTCATAATTATATAATTATATAATTTGTATAACTTTATTATTTTGTATAACTTTATTATTTTGACAAAAACTTTTAAGTTTGTGTTACTGGCCAACCTTTACCATTTTGTTTCCTAATTCTTACTGATCATCAGCCCAGTTCATTCATCATTGGCTCCAAATTAATCAGTAGAGTTAATTAATTAAATGAAAGTGACATGCATAAATAAGACCACATCTGCTTCGTATTAATTAATTAGTCACCTCATTCCCTACTAGAGTATTTAATGTTTTGTTAAATTAGAAAAACTAACACTAGCTAGCTAGCAGTAGCAACTCCATTTCAACAAAAATGTCCTAATTGTTTTTTAATTCACTATCTTTTTACCTTTTGACTTTCAATTGCTCTTAAATTTAAATTAAAAATGATAAAATATTTAACGAAATTATATTATGAAAATTTAGGTTAGACTTTTCATAAAATAATTTTGTCAAATATTTTATCATTATAGTTTAAGAGTAATCGAGGAGTTAAAGTTGAAAGTTGTTGACCGAAAATAGTCATATTATGACACTTCTGGTAGAATGGAGGGAATGTGGTAGTGCATTTATAAGCCCTATAGGCTATATCACATTATGTATCCACACCTATACAACATCCTAAATTTCTAATGGTAAGAAATTGAATTCTGCACCTTCCATATAATTAAGGGCTCATTACATATGGACTCCATCTTAAATTCACTTACTACATCTAAGGGACAACAAGTTTATCAATTACATCCAACCTCAAATTAGATACATTTTAATTACATCTGAGCTCGCGAATTTGACTTTCAGCGAACTAAGACGTGGAATGTACAATTTTACCCTTGCTAGAAAATCTGATTATTCTCTCACCCAAACAACTTTATGTTTTGATTATTGCATAATACACCCTAATCTTTTCTATTTTAAGAAATTGACACTAAATAATTCAAAATTAATCCACATAATTTATATAGATTTCAAATTCACCTAAAAATTTATTATAAAACTAACCTAATAAATTTTTTATTTACAATGTAGCACAAATTTATTTTTAACAAAAATCAAATTTCTTTTTAATATTTTTTATTTTTCCTCCATTCTTCTTCACATCTCCGGACACTGGAATAATTCCGGTGACCGGAAATGTGGAGCCTGCAAGCTCCCTAATCGGAACTTACAAGCTCCGATCAGGGAGCTGCGGCTCCCAGATCGGTAAAAGCTCCGATCCCAGATTGGAGATTTCCCGATCTGGGAGCTTTAAGAGCTCCCAGATCAGAAACGCTCCGATTTGGGAGCTTAAGACTCCTGATCGGAAACGCTCCAGATCAGAGCATTTCCGATCTAGGAGCTCTTAAGCTCCCAGATCGGAAGCTTGTTAAGCTCCCATATCGGAGCTTAACTCGAAGCTTGTTAAGTTCCCCAGCTTAACAAGCTCCGATCGTCTTCTTCATGTCCGGTACCGAATTCCGGTACCAGTACCGGAATCCGGTACTGACTTGAAGAAGAAGAGGAGAAGTAAAATTGAAAAAGAATAGAGAAATGAAAAAGGAAAACAAAAAGGAAAATTAAATGAAGAAAAAATTAAAAAATGGCTAAAATGTTTTAAGGGTGTGTTTGGATGGAGGAGAGAGAAAATCTGGAAAATGGATGGTCAACACCGGAACGGCCAAATGGACTTAGATGTAATAAAAAGCAAGATGGTCCTTCAGATGAAAAGAGGTCATTTAGTGGGGGATTCAGATGTAATATTATCTAAATAATTAATTTTTTGCACTGTTTTATGAGTTAGAAACGGCGGCAGGTGGTTAAGCATGTGATCACGAGTAAGAGTGGGAGTGTGGAACCACCGCTAGCTACTAGATTACTATGATTTACAACCAAACCTTGTGTTGAGATTAATTGAGATATATTAATTACTACAGTACTATATCTATACGGTACGCGTTGGGATTTTTTAGATCTATAATAATTATTATACACCGATCGATAGATCTTACAATTATTTTTAACTTCTCGTTTTCAGTATTAAACTACTACCAGTCTACCTAGGGACTATATATATAGTTTTTTTCGAAAATAACTAGTTTTATATATATATATACTCCCTCCGTCCCAATGATAAGCCTACGTTTGCTTTTTACACGGTTTTTAATGAATGGTTTTGTTTGGTAGTGTTATATTAATATTGTATGTAAATGTGGGGTAGTTAATTAAAATAGTGTGAAATATGAGTGGAGATAAAGAAGTGTAAAGTGGGGTCCATGTTTAAAATAATATAGATGGGATGTAGGGTACTTTTCAAAAATGAAAACGTAAATAATTGATTGGGACGTCCAAAAAGGAATACGTAAAGAATTGATTGGGACAGATGAGTATATATACACACACGATGCAAATATATAGAGCACAATCCCTTAGCTTATAAGCCTTGGGTACACCTGAAAGTTATCATTAAAGTGCAAAAATTTCTAGCAGGCAGAATGTTCCATATAGTAAAGCTGCTAGTGTGATCTGTAGCAAAAGAGGGAAAACTCAGATCATTTGCAGCTGACTGTAGTTGCTGCTGCCGATGAACTTTTTTTGCTATTTCCGTACTACCATATCTTGCTAGTGCATCTTCCTCGTTAGCTTCACGATATATATACAAAACTTGATACTCCTCCAGAAAACTTAACAGCTTTCAAACAGACCTAAGCAGCTGGAGCTAGCTGAAGACGATCCTGCATGCTCCATCTGTTACAAGCCGTTACAACAAACTGTGAATCAGTCTGGATAATAATCCTGTTTATATTAAGCTGTCTAGCAACAAGTAAACCATGTTTTAAAGCTTGTAATTCTGCCTGTGTTATTAGAACAAATGCCAATGTAATTACCAGCTGATGCAGCCCTTATGAATTTGCCATGCTCAGTTCGAAAAATAATGCCTACTCCAGCCTGTCCTGGATTGTGTATTGATGAACCATCAATATTCATGGCTATATATCCCTGTGGTGGGGGATTCCATCTACACAAATGCAGTCTTAAAGGCTTGTGGTGTGGAGTATGTGAGTAAAATGCTTCATAAGTTCCATATAGTACATAACTCGAAAATATATATCCCTGCAACTAATTGGCACTTGTTGGAAAAGAAACAGGTTTCTAGCGTGCCAAATAGCCCAACATGTGGTAATTAGTAAAAATTGGTAATAGCTAGTAAGAGGGAACTGAGTTAAAACATGAATGATATGTGGAGTACAGGAGTACTGTCATTCCATTGAACAGGCCATAACCAAAATCTAAGTTGCTGAAACTGTGCACATGAAAAGAAACGATGCTCTATTGTTTCTTCTTGCTGTTCACAAAAAGCATGCAAATAGGAGATGCCAAACAACTGATATATGCCAGAAAAGATGCAGTAGGAAGCTTGTGATGAAGGGATTGCCATAGAAAGAATTTAATGCGAGGGAGTAACTTTAAATGACCAAACTCTATTCCATGGTAAATCTGGACCTGGTGTTTTATGATGCAGAATCAAAATATTGTATGCTGATTTAACTGTGAATCTTCCTGATCGTGTATGCAACCAAATTCTATGGTCCACTTGTGGCTCATCAGGTAAAGGATAACTTCTTATCATGTCTAGCAGAATAGGAGACAAATATGCAGCTAGCTTTGAAATATGCCACTTCTGATTAGTGATAAAATGACTAACTGGAAGGTAATTAGTAGTAGAAGGTTGTTGTAATTCAATCAAAGCTTGCTGGCCAAGCCATTTAATTATCATGCCAAAAATTGATTAACTCTCCATTTCCTACTTGCCAGCCTATATGTTGAGTAAGATCATGCAGAATGGCCATAAGTTGTTTCCAAATCCAGCTTTCAGTTGGTTTAGCTGTAGCTTGCAGAACAGTAGTGTGAGGAAAATATTTTATTTTACAAACTTGAACCCACAAGTTATGAGGCTCAGTTAATACTTTCCAAAGTAATTTGATCCTCCTAAATGTTTAGGTGTGCAAACCATACTCCACTTAACCCTCCCTTTTTTCTTTCCCTGAAGAAGAATTCCACAGAAACTGAGAGTTTAAAAAGTTGAGTTTGTGTAAGGAATTTTAGCAAATGACATGACATAAACTGCATTAATCAACACTTGCTTGCCTGCATATGACATCTTATTATACCAACAGTGTAGCTTATTCATTGTTCTAGTGACCAAACCATGAAAAAGGTCAGTTTTTTTCCTGCCTATAAGAAATGACATACCTAGATATTTATCGAACCTTTGATTATGAATTACCCCAAGTCTTCTAGTGATGTTATGTTTCAGTCCTTAAACAGTTATATATATATATATATATATATATATATATATATATATATATATATATATATATATATATATATATATATATATATATATATATCTATATATATATATATATATATATATATTATATATATATATATATCTATATATATATATATATATATATATATTATATATATATTTTAAAAATTATTTTGAAATACAAATTTTGTTTAGGGTTACATTATAATAAAATTTGAGATTATTTTGAAATTTTTAAAAGTTATGTGTATTATGTATAATTATTAGTGCTAATGTGATAATTTGAAAACATTTGAGTCAAATGTGCAATATATTCAAATTTGAGCTGTTTGGTCCAAATCAAAATTTAAGTTTCTTGGGTTCTGGTGTAAAAAACAAGATCTAACAGGTAGTATGAAGTAAACTTTGATCTATAAGGGTCTAAGTGTAGTAACGAAATCTAACACGGGTCTAGATACAATGGACCCATGTCATTTAAAAAAAAAAAAAAAAAAGATTGAAACGGCAAATATTACAACTACTAAAGTACTATTATACAATATCTTATACCACCTTATATCTCCACACCTAAATGGCATTATGTCTCCGCTGAGGATCGAACTCTGCACCTCTCCCTTTACCAACCCAACTCCATTTCGCCGGACCACCTTAATTATAACTCAAAAAAAAAGAAAAAAAAGTTGAAAGAGGTAAAATTTAGATAATGATCAAAATAATTTTAAACGATTCGTCCAAATTGCATAATGTTGATGGATTCTTAATTTCACATAGTAAGACGGAAATAATAAACGAGGTAAAACAAAAGAATTACCTGGATTTGCTGCTAAAGTAACGATTTCTCCTAACGCGATCACGGTTAGGCGAAGAAAGCTACTAAAGAGTAGTCTTCCCTCTCGCTACTATCTCCCCGATAGCACAGTTATGTTGGACGATCTCCCCCTGTCGCAAGGTAATATCAAGACACAAGACCACAATTTAGAGATGAACTCACGAGTTTATTGACTGGAATGAAAAAGAATGAAGTCTTACATGCTATTTATAATAGCCAAAATAACAGGCTTTAACCCAATAAGCTACAAGCTAAGCCCAAACTAAGAGAACATTCCCTAGCATAAACCCTAATTTGATAACTAAGAATATAAGTTAACCTAATAGAGTCTTTATTCAAAATTTATTCAAAAGGAAAGTAAATAAACATCAAAATAAAGCAAACTAGGGAAAACTCCCTAGCCGCCCCTCCTCCATGCCGCCGGCCTCTCAGGCTTTTGGGCCTCGTGGCCCGTCTTCTTGAGTCTTCTTCTTGTGACGTCTTGGCCCAACTCAGAGTATCCATCAAATGTTTGTTGTCGTCACATAAATCTACCTATCTGGTCAACACGATTATATTGTTGCAACTAGTTTTCAATGTCCGTAACTTTGTATTAATGGGTTCTTGTAATGTGTTAATTTTAAAGCGCCGTAGTTTGAACCGTGAAGTGTGGACATAGAGCATCAGTTCGTCAACTAGGCATCATATGGTCCATATTAGGTGAATAATTAGGTGAGACTTGTAACGATAAAGACTCCAAATATATATGGGTACAATAGTCCAAACTTGGCATTTGTAAATCTTGTCTAAGAATTTGTAGTTATGCTCCAGTATTGCTTCAATCCACACCAGGGAGTCAACCACTTCACATGCATTCTGGAAAAAGAAAAAACATAAGAGGGAATCTTTGTTTATTTTAACGTAGAAATGTCGACTCAATTACTCTACATTTTCTCTGTTTCTTCCTGATGAACTTTATATATGTTGTGTTCTGTTGAGATTCCTCTGTTTCAGATGAATTTTATATCAACTAGATCATGTTATTTTCGTCTCAAAAAAGATGAGCATTGCTAGGAACCTATGTAATTTCTTCGATTGCTACTTTTACATTTATACACCCCACTTTTCTGCGGGGCAGGCATACTAATGGTGGGTGCACTATGATAGTATTCGCTTTACAAACTCAATCAACCCATAATTTAAGGAAAGTGCACAACAAATTGAAATGCAAAACAGTGACAACACTCAAAGTTTGTTAAGATATCGATTATTTGCACAGTTTAAAATTTGCTATCCAGACAAAACATCAATGATTCAACAGCTCATAATTGAGAGATCTAGAGTTTCATATGCTTAACAATAATTGTTCTTGGATCCATATCTGTACACATTTCCGGTAAAAACGTAAAGTCACAATCATGTTACTACATATTCTGAAAGAATATCCACAAACTTTTATTGAAATTTATTAATGGACAAATAACTGAAATAAGTAATCATATTTTAATCGCATATTTAGATAAGAAAGAATTAGTCATTATTGTTATAATTGTTATGTTACATTACCCTAAAGGTTGGTGATAGTATTAGAGTATAAATTACTAATGTTAGAGTAAAATTTTCATGTTTAATTACAAATGTGGTTTATAAGAGTTAATTTATTCTAACATTAGTAATTTAAGTAATTTAAGCTCTGACATCATATGCTAAAAACATGTTTATTCAAATCTAATCTAATCACACATGAACAACTTTTTGAACAGCATCTCATATATATGTGGCACAGCGTTCCTTAAGAACTGATTTTCCATTTAATAGATTTTCTCCTTTTGACCTTCTGTAAAAAGTGCAAACAAACCACCAAAACCACTGACTTTCTGAAAATATATTTATACAACAGCAAGAATATACATCTAAAACCTGCAGATAGTGATTTCTTGCACGACAAATTCTCAAATTTCTTATCCTGTTAGGACTCTTGATATCAAATCATATCATATCATTGATTTTGTGTGTTCAAGATTGTAAGAAGAATGATAACCTTGATGCTTGATACTTGGAGGAGTATACTTGTACACAATGTCTTTCTCAGCTTTCTATTCACATTTAAAGGCTCCGCCAATGCAAGATTGTTCATCATATTCATCATCTGCCAGTTGTTATTCAACTCGGGAAATAGTCTTAACCCCAGTGACATTTCTTACTCAGAGGAAGAAGCAGCTATGGCGACATTGCCAATTGACACCATTTTCAAGTTTCCTGTACCATTGTCTACTTGGCCTTCTGGTTAGTTTTCTAAACATAATTTAGTTTTATTTATTCTATTAAATTTCATCTGTTGTGTTTATCTTTGCCTGACAAGGTCTGCTGCTCCATTTGTAACATAGTTTGAACTCTTGCTGTGAACATTTGCTTAGATTTGTTGAAAAATGGGGCTTTTTTCTTGAAATATGTTGGAAATAAAGTGAGAAAGTTTATGAATTATTTCGGTATAAAAGTTAAAAGTTTATGAATGTTTTTGGGAGTTAAAGTGAAATTGTCTTTAGTATTTCGGATATAAAGTGAAAAGTTTAAGAAGTATTTTAAGAGTGAAACACCTTTATGAGGTATTTCAGAAATAAAATGAAAAGGTTATGAAGTATTTTGGAGTAAAAGTGAAAAAGTTAGAAGCATTTCGGTAATAAAAGTGAAATGTATTTATAGTATTTCGGAAATAAAGTGAAAAGTTTATAAAGTGAAATGTCTTTATGAAGTATTTTGGAATAAATTGAAATGTTTATGAAGTATTTCAGGAGTAAAAGTGAGAAGTTTATGAAGTATTTCTGGAGTAAAAGTGAAAAGTTTATAAAGTAGAAATTCCATGCTAATTTCATCCAAGGAGCTATGGAAACTTTTCATAAAATGTTCGATTAGTTTGGCTGAGGATTCTTTCCAGAAATGTAATAGTAGTGTTAACGGTAACTTGTAAGAACCTCATTTCATTTTAATCATTGACTTTTACGATGTTTAATCTAACATTAAATTAATTATAATTCAAAAATTATATTATGAAAATACACTTTTTATATTTTTATAATATAATTTTTTAAATTATTTTTTCACAATGAATTATGATTAATTTGAGGTCAAATCGAACGTCGAAAAAATCAAATACAAAGTGGGGTTCTTCAAAGTAGTATGGGCAAGGTTTCTCACTATATGGGGCGCAAACATGTTGATGACACGCGACTAATCTTATTCTGTTTCTTCGTTTTCTTGATAGTTGGAAAACTAGGCAGCGGCTTTGGACTTGGAGTGATTGATCTTGGAGGAGGACTGCAAGTGAAGCAAGTATCAACTTTTCAGAAAGTTTGGGCAACAGCTGCAGGAGGACCAGACAACCTAGGCGCAACTTTCTTTGAACCTTCACCATTGCCAGAGGGATTCTCCATGCTTGGTAGCTTTGCCCAACCAAACAACCAACCACTTTTCGGTTGGGTTCTGGTAGGAAAAACCGATGCCAGGGATCAATCAGGTGACATTCTCAAGAAACCAACAGATTACACTCTAGCCTGGTCTAATACCCAGGAATCTGGCTACATTTGGCTCCCAACGCCACCTGAGGGGTACAAAGCCGTTGGTCATGTTGTCACGACCTCACCCGATAAGCCTTCTTTAGATAAGATTGTCTGTGTTCGATCAGACTTCACCGATGCATCAGAGGTTGATAACCTGATTTGGACAGAGGGTAACGTTAATGTGTATGGTATGCGGCCTACAAACCGAGGGAGCACTGCACAATCTGTGAGTGTGGGTGCATTTGTTATTCCAAACCAAAGTGATGGTAGCTTACCATTGGTTTGTTTGAAGAACAACAATTTTAACTTATCTACCATGCCTGATTTGAACCAAACACTAGCATTGTTTCAAGCATATGCACCATATATCTACTTTCACCCCAAGGAGAAATACCTTCCTTCCTCAGTAAATTGGTACTTTGCGAATGGGGCATTGCTATACACGAAAGGAGACGAGTCGAATCCTGTTCCGATTCAGCCAAATGGCTCGAACCTTCCCCAAGGTGGTTCAAATGATGGTGCATACTGGCTAGACCTCCCGAGTGATGGTGATGCCAAGGATAGGGTGAAAAGTGGAGATTTAGGAACTGCAGAGGCTTATGTCCATGCTAAGCCAATGCTTGGTGCTACATTTACAGATATCCAAGTGTGGATATTCTATCCTTTTAATGGGCATGCAACTGCAAAGCTTGGAGCAATCAAAGAAATTTCGCTTGGGAGAATAGGCGAACATGTTGGGGACTGGGAGCACGTAACACTGAGAATCAGCAACTTTGATGGGGTCTTATACAGAGTTTACTTTGCAGAACACAGTAGCGGAACATGGGTAGACTCTTGCTTGTTGGAGTTTCAAACGGGCAACAGGTTTGTGGGTTATTCATCACTCAATGGACACGCAACTTATTACAAACCGGGTTCTGGTGTTGCAGATGTTGGGATAAGAAATGACACTGCAAAGAGTGACAGGATGATGGATACAGGAGCTTTATTTTCGCTTGTGGCCACAGATCCAGCAGCAGTGGTTGAACCACCATGGTTGAACTATACAAGAGAATGGGGACCAAAGATAAGTTATGATCTAGGAAAAGAAGTGAAAAAGATAGAGAAATTTCTGATTGGGAAACTGAAAACTTTGTTTGAGAAGCTGATTAATTCCCTACCAGAGGAAGTTTACGGAGAGGAAGGTCCAATCGGTCCCAAGGCAAAAGCCAGTTGGACTGGTGATGAAAAGTGATCAAACTTGAAAGGAAGGAAATTATAGCAATGATTCTTTACCATGTATTGGCACAGTACAAAACTTATACTTACAGAGCATAGCAAATTAGCTCACATAAAAATGATTTATGGCTATTAAGTTGCAAAGTGTAGTTGAGATGGGAGAAGTATATCATCTTTTTACATGACATGCAAGTGATAAAAAGCACACACAAATAGGTCTAGTCAATAAGCAACTGTAAACATTTCCAGGGATAAGAAACACTAGCAACAAGAATAAACTATCTTTTGAATACAAAATAAGCTTTAGCCAGGTCTAATGTGTAGCAGAAGGGGCAGAAAAATAACTCAAGTCGGTGTTACATAGAACATTTTACAAATTACAAACAAAGAGTGATGAGCTTCACTCGATGAGTTAATACTTGAACCCCTTCTTCTTTTTTTAATCACGAAATCTTAGCCATGAAACTTCCATGAATCCTGCAATGATATTCTGGTCAACTCCAAACTCAGACAAGGAATAGTAAATCTGGACCATGTCTGATACAGTTCAGTTACTTCAAGTTGATCTCAAGCAGCTGTGCGATAACTAAGATCTGCATAGTCAAGACAATGAAGGGGGCTTACATCTTTTGAAAAAATGAAGCAAGTGCAGTGGCGATAAGTACAACAGAACAAGGCTATTACTGAAACTGGAAGGTGTATGTTAAATACACTATGTTATTTCTTTCTCCAGACGGGTAATACTCTTGGCAAATGAACTAAGATGGGTTTTGAGTGACTTATTTATGAATATTTAGCAAGAAGACACGGTGTAACATTTTTATTGATGCGTAATGGAGATCTTCACATGATGAATCATTGCATGCCAACTGCCCAGTAAAAAATACTACGAAGTACTAAACATGACCCAACAGCCAGAGTCAAGAACTAACCAGTTCTGTATGAGTTGCAAATTGATAGATCTAAATTCTAAAAAGTAAACATAGTGGTTGTAAACTTGTAATGTGTAAAGGTACTAGGAAATTAGTCCATTATGCTGAATTTATATCCTGACAGAGCCAATAGTTATCCGTTATGATAAATCTTGAAATCCTGCCAGTGCTGCTTATTGCATTCAGAGCATTCAGTCATTTGCAATTTTTTTAAAAGCAAAACCCTGCCCTAATACAAGCATGTGTCAAACAACAATATCCCAATAGGGGTTAAACTTCAGCAACTACATAAACAATGCCGTCAACATATTATTAGCTCTTTCATTTGATCCTCTCCATGCTGAATATAACACACTTAATGATTTCAGTTACAAAGGCGAGCAAGGCACTCGGAACTACATTTCTCATGCTCACTGAGCTCATAGCAACTTAGGGGAGCAATGACCAATGATGGTGACATCCACTCATCCCATATCTAAAAGATGTTCTCACTCAATAGCTTCACGCAGCTTGATACCATGACTTAGAAAAAAAGCATAAAAATAGAAATGATAAAGGATGACTTACCTTTGTAAATGTGTAGCTAAAATATCTCATCATCAGGAATTTCTGGCTTGAAATACTTTTCCGGGTCTTGATGAATTTTAATAAAATTAAAGCTCTTAACCTTCTCAGGAATGGGGCTAAGTGGGATAATTGTGTCACGATCAAGGACACCGTCTAACATGCCATATTCAACTGCTTCGATGGGTGACATGTAACGATCTCTATCAATATCTTTCTCAACTTGTTCAGGCGTACGACCAGTAAATTCAGATATGATTCGTATGACATTTTTCTTGTTCGTCATGAGTTCTTTTGACTGAATTTCCACGTCTAGTGCTTTCCCACTTAAACCACCAAGTGGCTGGTGTATCATGATCCGTGTATTGGGCATTGCAAAGCGTTTTCCTTTAGTTCCACCGCCGAGGATGATAGAAGCTGTTGATGCCGAAATTCCTAGGGCAATTGTGGAGACATCAGCCCTCACTAGCTGTAAAGCATCAAAGATGCCCATAGTAGCACTGGAGATCAAGAGGAACAGAAATATTGTCAACCAGGGAAAAACAGCGACTATTTTTAAGCTCTGCTGGATAGTATGGAATAAACAGAAAGTACGATAGATCATGATACATAAATTACTTGAAAAAACAGCTCTACTTGGCATGCAGAAGCAGTACACAGTTCAGAACATGGCCACATCCAGATTAATTTAAAAACTAATGGTTGAGACGAGACCAAAAGCAGAAACTTCCCCTGAAATTATTTGTAACTACATTCAGGCAATTCGTCCCATTGGTTTGGTTGGAGATCAGTTTGCAAATTACAGTTCCATAAGTTTCAACCTTATGAATTTTCACTTAGTTTGCTTTTAGACAGCTGTTTGGTGCAAAAAAATCGAAGGTTGCATGATTTAACCTCTTGCCATTTACAGGAAATGGATGGAAAATTGATGTTCAATCCTCGTCCACTATGTCAGGATAGTGTTTCTTTATACAGGGCACTGCAATACAGTATCTATTTTTCTCCTTTTCACCGAATTTGGTGAGTTAGA
Source organism: Plantago ovata (assembly GCA_028274465.1). Classification (NCBI taxonomy): domain Eukaryota; kingdom Viridiplantae; phylum Streptophyta; class Magnoliopsida; order Lamiales; family Plantaginaceae; genus Plantago; species Plantago ovata. The sequence goes on along the minus strand of CM051455.1, from coordinate 21,324,888 downwards.
AGGACCAGATAGAAACTAACATTGTTCTCTTTTTGTTTCTACTTGCTTTTATAAAGAAAAAAAAAGGACTTTTCATTAACTAAAGCATAAGAATTGCTGAATTACATCACAACCTCCTTTCGAAGTTGTAGTGATAACCACAATCCTAAACATATCAAACAATCTATTAAACAGCACACTTTGTCTATATTTCCAATACTATTGAAGCAAATCTATAAAACACTCAACTAGAATTTATCATGTATACATAGTAATAAAACGGACCAAACCATCCCTTCCATTCCAAATGAACTTCAAATTTCTCATTAGTTAGCTTTTGTTTAGTAAAGTTTCATCAATGTCTTCATTGTTCATTCTTGAGCAAAAACTCTGAAAACAGGTTTGGATTTTTGCCCGCATTATCTAGTGTTGTTCAGTTTGGCTTAAAGTTGCTAGGGGAGCATCACAACAGAACAGGCTTAGGGAAAACTTCACAAGCTATATACTAGTATTTGTCATTCTCAGCAGATAATTAGTAGTATAAATAAAGTGACTAATATGCCAGAACCATCCTTAAATAATCACCTAACTTGGTCATTCTTTCAAGTTAATCCGTTTGTAAGCACCACTGATTCTACTTATTAATTTAATCATCATCTAAAAGTAAACTAAAGTTTTCGCCAAATTACATTAAAAATTAAACATGTAATATTTTTCAAAATTGAGAGCAATAAGAGGCAATGGATAATAACCTGAGAGAGCCACCAGGAGAATTGATAAAGAGGCGAATATCCTCCTTAGGATCCCTAGCATCCAGCAAAAGCAGCTGACTCACAATCGTATCAGCAACAAAATCATCAATCTCGTTACCTAAGAACACAATCCTCTCACTGAGCAACATCCCCATTACATCGGACTCAGCTCCTCTCCTGGATGCGGCTGGTGACTGCGGCGAGGAGGCGTAGATGTGTTCCTGCAAGTAGTCCGGTGACGGCACGGCGGAGGAACTGAGTGAGCATTTGACTGGTTTGAGGATTTTGGGGAGGTTTTTAATGAACAGTGATTTAGGAGTTGTAGTACGGAGTGAACATGGAGAAGAGAGGTGGGTGAACGGTGTGGATAGGGTCAGTGACTCCATCGCCGGTGAGAATCAGAGCGAGTGAGTGTTGCGTGTGAGAAAGAAGAGAAGAGAAAGGGGATAAACTGGTTTGGTTCGGATTGGATTGGATTGGAGTAAAAACCAACTGGGCTTCTGTTTACATTTCGGACTGGCCCATTAAATTTGCTAATTGGACTTCCAGGTGTCCTTTTTGAAGAGCCCAGTTTCAACAAACGTCCGATTATAAAACAAAATAGTCCAATACGAAACAACGGCGGTATCAATTAGGGTTTCGCCTCTGACTGTGTGTGTGCATATATATATATCTCCGTCTCCATCTACGCTGCAAAATGAATCTCTTCATCTTCTTCATTCGTTTCTATCGATTTCTGTTGGCTAGATATTTTTCTCTTTTTTTATATTTATTTTTCAAAGTGTGAATTATTGCACTATGTATCGTAGGCTTCTTCAAAAATCTTTCTTCTTGAAAAAGAGGAAGGAGTAAATAAGTGGAGGGGTCTGTGAGCAAAAGTGCAGAAAAAGAATGCCGGACTTTGAACCGGCGGCGGCCAGACAACCGCTGAGATGGATCCACTGATAAACGCCTTTTTTCTATGGTGTTTGTCTACTAAATCCGTCTCACATCTGATTACTGTTATTACATCTATTTTTGGTAACTGGAAATTGTTATTGGATTCGTTCCCAAATGGGATTTTTATTGCACTCTAGTAGTTCAAAATTCTAGCAGGTCACTAGTCTAAAGGAGAAAAGATACTCTTGAAATCGATTACCCATGAATTCATCACCTCCATCACTTTGAAAAAAAATAATACCACAAGAACATTCACGTTCAACAAAGGTACAAGATATATGAGAAAAATGATCCATCATAAAAGAGAACCACAAATAACGTAGAGAACATAATAGCAAAAATCATCATTGGAATTAAAGGAGGTCGGTCCCCATAAATCACAGTGAATCCTATCCAAAATATGTGTGAACAATGTTTCTCGTTTACAAGAAATGGTAAACGGTGACAGATGTCATTGTTGATCTAATAATGAATCATGAATCACAAAGGAATTAGTATGAAAGATGACATTAACAAGATAATCCTTTTTTAGTTAATTTGCATAGATGATAGATTTTTCGTGAGATCCACGAGAATAAATAATAGAATTTCTAAGTTTTCTAATCTATAATCTGGGAGTCAAACAACGTTTAACACCACGCTGCCCCAAAAGTGCGGTCCAAATGCATAAGAGATTGATTCATCTAAAGGCGTTTAGGTTCGAATAGAATATATTGAAAGAATAACAGGCTTTAGGAGATACTTTCCGATATACTTTGTAAATTTTCTCTCAAATATTTATTTTATTTACTTGTTGATCAAGATTAAGAATGTGTCTAGTTGTTATCTCAACATATTATCTCTCATTGTACTGTTATAAATACTTGAGTCGATAGTTGTAATATTCACGTTTGCTAATGATATAAAATATACATTTGTCAACGTCATGTTCTCCCTCGCTAATTGTGTTCTAATCGCTACTTGCCGATCATGTTTTCTTCACGATCCAGTCTAATTCTCAGTAGCGACGACGACCTAAATCTCCTGATATGATCATTCTAGCCCGTTCTAGACGATTCACAGCCAAAGAGTCGACGATTCATGATTCGTTAAAGGCCCTAATTCGCTGGGTAATGCATAACTCATCTTGAGAGAGATCTCAACATGATCCATTACTAACTAAATCTTTTGATGTATATACTTTTCCAAGTAAAGAAGCATTTGCTTTTGGGACTGTGTTGAGAACATCGATATTGGGGAAATAATTTGCTATATAGGCCTGATTTAAAAGAGAATTAGGCTCATCGATAAGTTGCCAAATTTGGCTCATCACTAAGTTGCCAAATAATTTACCCAACATAGCCAAGTTAAAGATACTACTCTCTCCATTCTCTCAAAAGTGTTCCAATTTGACTTTTTTCGGTCAACACTTTTGAACTTTGACTCTCGATTACTCTTAAAATATAATGATAAAATATTTAATGAAATTATATTATGAAAACATAGAACTAAAATTTTCATAATATAATTTAGAAGTAACGTGCATTTAAACATGAAGGATGTTGACTGAAGAGGAAGTTATTAATAAAATGGAGGAAATACTATTTATATATTTTCTCAATTTTTACACCATTATAACAAGGGATGTGATTTCTTCCAATTTTCAACTTTTTCCTTTGAAGTTGGAATTACTCATGCCATATGAGTATTTACTTATCCTAAATACTTCCTCCGTTTCATTACAAAGTTTCTAAAGGGACTATTCATCGCGACTTTGACCACGTATAGCTTTTAAATTAAACTGTATCAATATAAATTAAAGGTTAATTATGAAAATATACTCCATTTAATTTCATAATATAATTTTATTATATTTTTCTCTAATGTAATTTAGGAGTTATACGTGGTCAAAGGCCACTATGAATAGTCCCCTTAGGAATATTAGGAACATTGTAATGAAACGGAGGAAGTATAAAGGAAACTCCCTGAACGAATTAACAATATGAAATAAGTCAATTTATTTATATTGAGTTTTGGAAACTCCCTGGAAATATATAAGTCAACAACCCTCGGTTCGTTATCGTTACTTATATATACACCAACACAACTCATTGCATTGTTTCTTCTCACAAAAGAAACCATATTGTATCTCTTTAATTCCATTGATTAAATATTCTATCTATCAATCGTTTGTATGATCATGAGGAAAGAAGTTTGTGGTAGCTCTGCCGTTCTTGTAGATCATGATGAATCTGAGCTAAAAAGAAAGTATTCCGAAATTCCAGACGACGATGAGGATGACTGTGTTATTGTTTACCACAAGAAAGTTTGCGGAGGAAACAATATGGGGCATGGACAGGAGATTTTCATAGAAGATGAAGAGGGAGGATTCCAGCATGTTTTCATTCCCCCATGCCAACCTGATCCTCAAGATTGTAGGATCAAGAATTTGATGACATGCCAGGGAGTTTGTTCGGACCAACCAGAGACTAGTCGTGATAAATCTTTCAGCAGCTTGGATGAGGAGGACGAGGCTAGTCTACTCAACGTCATACGTCACATGCTAGATGAAGATGAGGAGGACCGTCTACTTAATTCCGATCCATATCATACGTCTTGGATGGAGGCGTGGAACAACACCAGCTGCAACGTTCTTGAGAAGATGACGACTACGTCTTGGATGGAGGCGTGGAACAACACCAGCTGCAACGTTCTTCAGAAAATGGCTAATCAGCCGTGGAACGACACCAGTTGCAACGTACTTGAGAAGACGGCGAATCAGCAGGAGCAGCAATGTGTGGTTACGACGACATTGTGATTTGTGAATATTTCATTATCGACCTATAATTTTAATTCGTCATAGAACTAGCAATAGGATGTTATCATATGATGATGAAGCTGCAATTAACTCTCTTTCAAGTATTAAAATCTTGCTCGAGTGAACGTTTCTTGTTTCTTTTAGCTCTTGGTAAATTTTGTTTTGGCCAAGATTGAACCCCGAAAGCATGCAGGGATAATGGAGTAAAATCTTGGATTTAGTACAAAATCATGATTTGGCTTGATAGCTCAAAATTTGATCAATTTGAACTTGTAATTTGAAATATTTCCAACGGCTATGCTTAGGTAAACATCTTAACAAAATTAGGTTAGACCTGACCTTTTTTAGGGATTTGTTTTACTTTAAATTAATTTCAAATTATATCGAAAAAATAATTAAAACTGTTAGGTTTTACCTCAATATAATTTTATGAAACAACCAAAATAGAAAAAGTTTGAAAAAACTGTGGGAGGTATGTGGAATATTGAATATAATATGGATACATAAATAAAAGTAGTAGAAAGTAATTGGATGCAAATAAAATAAATTACCCAGTTGCTGATGGGACCGCAGGCCTAAAATTACTTAAATACGGGCGTAAAATTGAAATAACATTGACTGGCTTGCGTATGATCCTGAAGAGATTGAATGAGCAGCAAAGGCCATAATTAACTAATCTCCTAGAAGATTTAAATTGAAATCTACCAGGCCATTCAGGATGTATGGTTCTATTCTATTCATTTTTGCTTAAATTACAGTACTCCCTCCTTATGAAACTGTAGTACAACAGAATTCTGGCAGCAGAATATCAACATCGTAACCTAGTAAAATGAGAACTTTCAGAACTAAAGCCACCAGGAGAGTGTACCTGATCGCATAGGGTTGTGATAGAGTAGATTTCCCTAGAACACTTGTCAGCCTCACAAACTAGCTTAAAATCCTTTTCAAACTGTGGAGCAAAGTAATCTTCTCAATTAAAGAGTCCCATCTTCATCTTCTTCTTCCTGTATGTCATCTGCAGCAAGAAGATGGTTAAGAGCAACCCTGGACTTCTTACTCTGCTGTTGATCGTCCTTGACAACATCTTCATCTTTTCTCTTAAGAGTTTCTTGTTCCCCATTTTCCACAGTTTTATCAACCTCTAGAGCCTCTTCCTTGTTTACATCCTCAACCTTTTCTGAACTCGATGGTTCTTTTTTAGCCTGATCACCTTTTTCACTGGAATCTAAAACTGTTTTATTAGGTGCTGATTTACATTCAACTAAAAATTTGCGGATTTCATCACTGCTTGCAAGATCAATAGCAGTTTTTCCAGCCTTGTTCTTTGTGTCAATATTTGAACCTTTCTTCACCAGATATTTGACAAGATCTAGATTAGACCCTTGAGCAGCATAATGAAGAGCATTCATGCCCTTTCTGTTAAAGGACTTGACAGAGACCCCTGATGCAAGAAGAGTCTTGATAACTTCAAGGTGACCCTTTTGAGCAGCAAAGTGAATCGCGCCCATATCATCCATGGCTGCAGCACCAGCATCAGCCTTATTCTTGCAAAGATAATTTACGATTTCCACGTGACCTGACCATGCTGCTAGATGTAGTCTAGGTACAAATTCAGGAAAGAACAGTGTACAGAAAAAGCTGCATTTATATATATTAAAAGTATTGAAATAACAGCTTTATATGACTTTTGCTTCTTTTTCGTTTCCTTAATGGCTAAAATCAAATGTGTAATTGTTCAGTAAAAAATCAGGAGACTCTATGCAATTAAACGGATTCAGTCCGCAATCCAAGCGATGGTTGTATATGCAAACACAATAAATTAGGTAGTAACTCATTTCATATTATAAACAAACTAGTTTCACACCTAACATGAAATAACATCCGGTCACTTCAATTAGTAAACCATATTATCTACATAGATAATATTTCCTAATTGAACAATGGAAGAGGACTAGTGATATGAATGATTTTCTGACAGATAACAGCCCAATGAATCATTAACTCTTCGCTGATATCACAAAACTCTAAGAACTAAGAACAAAGAAGAATAAAGAAACCTAGTTTCAATTCTCTATGATTTGACAAAATCTGCTCAACCTATGGTTGCTATAAGCTTGCACCAGATGACCAAGTTCACAAAAGGGTCAAAGTAAGATAAGTTTCAATAGCAAGATAGAACTAGATACTACCACAGCAAATGAAAACAGTACTTGTGGAAAAAACTTGGTTAGAATTCAACTTGATTACGAATCAAAGCATGTCAGTACCAGTTTGATGCAACTTTACGAATAGGTCATATAAACAATAAACATGAAGCGAAAAGCAAAGCATGTCTGTGGTTTCGAAATACGGAACGGTCATGCTGCTTTAATAGCACATTTATCTATAGCAGGAATAACATAACTACATATAAGCCTTATTTGCCAACAGGCAATATAATTATTTCACCATATAAAACATTCACTGCTCTGTATACTAACCAAAATAATTATATCAATTCATCCATTTCGAAGGTTAATTGAACAATTATGGTACTCAAAATCAAATCACACAGATACTATAATATTATTAGCTAACAGTACACATACATACACTGCAAACCCTAAAACTCAAACCACCAATTTCATAAATCAATTTTCAACTCAGAAAAAATTGAGAACACATATAGGTAAAAAAAAAAAAAAAAAAGGTAAATGAAGTTAATGATTGCAGAGAATAAAGGATACGGAGTACGCGAGTGCTTGTCACGGTTGTTGACGGCAAGTGGATTGGTTGCACAAATCGTCAGCACCGCTTTCAGGTCCCCTGACCGTGCCGCCGTGTGCAGAGCTTCGTCACCGGAACTAGCTGTTGCTGTCCTTGGCTTGCTGCTATTGTTCTTTCCCATTGATTCTCTTCTCTCCAGTATTGAGCAGTGTTTGTACTTCGTAGCTTCTGTAGTGTTCTGTAAAATTGGGAATTTATTTTTTAAAAGATTGGATAATTTAATAAATCCAGTGGTTTATATTCATAAATCCAAATCGCGAACTAAAATTATTTAAACCGGCCTATAATGGGCTGACTAATATGATCCATCAACTAAGCCCAAGAACAGGAATAGGCCCATTAGCTAACCCAATACAAACTTTCTGTGGAAGGCAAGTCGGCAAGCACCAAGCCACCAAGCAGTAAAATATATTCCAAATTTTCAACAATCTCTGTTTCTGCAACTTTCAAACACACGCTTAGCTGATAAACCCCAATTCAATCTCTCCCAATTGTTTCTCATCGATTTGTCTTCCTCATCAACAACGGTATGTGATCGCTGTTCGTTTGATTTTAGTGTTCGATAGTTTATTTCACTTGTCACAGTTATTGAGATTTCTTGTTCCGTTTGCTTTAATCGTTTAGATTCTGAAGTAACATTTTTTATTTTTTTGATTGTTTATTGCTTATATGTGTTTCGTTTAATTTTTTTCGGTAAAGTACCTAGGCTTTTATATACTAGGCGTTGAGAAAATTAATGAATTATGTATCCTGCAGGTAACTGAAATGGAGCAGGAAAAATTCTTGGTTATCGCAGATCGAGTGCCCGCGTCTATGCTTGATGTGCTGGACGCAATCAAGGTTGTGAACAAGGAGCCAGTTGAAAATGTCGAGTCCCTCATCATCATTCAAGCTTCCTCCAACGGTAATTTCTCAAGCTTGCTTAGTTTGTTGTCAAGCATTGGTAGTACCTCAAAAGAATAAGACTAATTGTGTGTAAATTAGAGGTGCAGCTATGATAGGATAGGCCTAGCTCCAAATTTTCCTTGATAAGTGAATGTATGCAATCAATGTTTATGGTCCTGGAGTCTGTACCTTATGTAACATATTATCATGCACCTTGTTTGGGTATCGTATTTTGGGTAACTGAAAAGTCCGTCCAGCCCTAAGTGGATTGGGTATTTCAGGTAAGTGGCATCCAATCCAAGTTGGGTTATAATTAATCTGGTAGCAAACATAAAATCCAAAAATTCACTTCAATGGAGACTATGTATCAGGCTGGAAACCTTGTGTTTGTATTATCAACTAGTATTACTTATGTTCCCCTTCATGCTGGGAACATTGTGTTTCTATCATAGAGCGTTACTTATGCTCCTCTAGTTTTTTCTTCACGAATAAAATTTGGATGAAATTCAACTCGTGGTCATTATGGTAGATTCAGTGTTACTGTTAGTGCAAGTAGAACGACAATCCAAATTGTTTGCCTAACAGTGCCCAACATAGGAACAGAGAATGAGGTTAAAAGTTGAAAAGGAATAATTTTGGGTACCTGAAAGTTGGCCCGAATAAGCAAATACCCAAGAAAAAAATTATTATCTTTTCAAGAGAGGATATGTCTTGATATCATTATTCCAATTGGAACTTGGTGCCGCAGACATGTGGGTATTAGATTCTTTATAATTCTGGTGTGGTATATGGAGATACTTTGTTATTTTTTATGGTCTTGATGTTCAGTGTCATAGAGCCCATCATGATTCACGGCCATTGAACCTTCTTCTTCTTTGCCATAGAACTTTCTGATTCCTAGACGAAGTGACTGACCCTGCATGGATCTTGCTTTGCTCATTGTAGCTTACTCCACCTCATTAGGATATACGTCCTATTGTTTTAGTCAGTGAACAAGTTTAGAGATTTAGGAGGAATGCCTTTACTTACCTGCTATACTGAGTTTACCTATTGACATTCTCTTACTTTTGATGGCTTCCTAGATATTCTATCCGTGGAATCTTCGTCTATTGATTATGTTGTCTCTGTCTGTAAACCGGTGGACCTCAGTGAGCAATTACTTGCCAGCATATCAAGAGTTTCAAAACCTGGTGGAACTGTCTTCTTCCGTCTGTCCAATCAATTTGCCGATGGCCAAATGGTAAAAAAAAAATTCCTAACTGCATAATTTTGGTAACGTTGAGGTTCTATTTTGTTCGAGTGTGTGTCATAATTTTTCGAGTCTTGTGCAGGCAAAGTCTCATCTCGAACGGAAGCTATTGCTCGCTGGTTTCCTCGACATACAATCAACTGAAAGTAGCCAATCATTTGAGGTGTGCCTCTTTCACCTAGACACGGGTAGCTCTAAATTTCTTTATGTCACAGCTCACGTGATTCCATTTAGCAGAAGAAGTACAATGCTTTGATTGGAATTTTTTTATAGATAATAATTTTAATTGGTAAATCTCCTGTTTTCCAGCATCTGGCTAGTTTGATTAAAGTCTGTTTCTGTTTCCTAATGTTATAGATCTGATGTAACATTTGCATTTTACAGATAGTTGGAAAGAAGCCTTCCTGGAAGATAGGTTCATCCTTTACCATTAAAAAACCGTCAAAAGTTCTACCCAAAGTTCAGATTGATGATGATGCTGATCTGATCGACGAGGATAGTCTCCTGACAGAAGAGGATCTTAAGAAACCCCAGCTGCCTCCAGGTTAGTGCTCTTGACAGTTGATTATCATTTCATTGTCGAATTGTTTTCGTTCAAGTAGTCACTAGTCGGTGGTCTAACGATAGGAAATTTTCTTTTAGATGATTGTGAAGTTGGAAGTACAAGAAAGGCATGCAAAAATTGCGTATGTGGAAGGGCTGAAGCTGAGGAGAAGGTGCTGAAGCTTGGGCCTACTGCAGAACAACTAAATAATCCTCAATCTTCTTGTGGAAGTGTAAGTCCTTTTTGCTGCTATAAATTTTGTATCTTTTGTACTATTTCTCGGTGAAGAAACAAAAAATCATTCGGTATGCTATAATTTCTTCTTTCTTAATCCCAACCTAATATGAAGACGAAATTTTGTGAAAATGCTTTAATAAAATAAATTAAATCCAAATACACAATGTTAAGTAGGTGCAAGAGATCTTTTATAGAATGTTGTTTACTCAGTGGAGTGATATTTGTTAAAACTTCCATTTTTTGTCTTTTCACCCTTGCTTTGAAATATATTTCGCAGTTGTAGTTTCTTCTTTCTCCAATTAAGAACTATTGATTTACATGGTAGCTCAAGCTTGCATCTTTACACTCAGACAACTAATGGTCTGTTCAAAGAACACTATTGTGAGATCGAGAACATTAAAAGAGCTATTTTCATATTCCTTATCATCTGTTCGTCTCCGTGGCTAAATGAGGAGCAATGAATTTTCATTAGAATTTCAGATCTACGGCTTCTTCTCTATATATATTAACGCTGTTCTGTTCCCCATTGTGGCCAATGGTCATCTTAAGTTCATAACTGAAGTACTTGATTTGCACTGCTCCCATATTTGATGAGTTGTCAACAGCTAAAATAACACTATTGAATGTTTGTTAATAATTTAATTTTTACATTCTAACTTGTTGTTGTCATTCTAGTTGTTGATGGAAGATCATGAGTCTACATTTCTGCATGAACACGCTTTTGTATATACAAGCTTATATTGAGTATGTGCTGTTTGTGCAGTGTGGTCTAGGTGATGCTTTCCGCTGTGGTACATGCCCTTATAAGGGTCTTCCTCCATTCAAGCTGGGCGAGAAGGTATGAACATAGTTATTAGTACAGAAGCTTTAGCAACCCCCCCCCCCCCCCCTCTTTTTTTCTTTCGTATCTAGATGACTATCAAAGGCAATGCACCCACATGGCCTTTTCTTTTTATTTACACATCATTGCAATCCTGATGTTTGAGTACTTTGTCATTGAGTTCAGATCCTCTCATTGTGCTTTCTTTGGTTTGTCGTAAAACCCAGACACTGATATGTTGATTTTTAAATGGCAGGTAACTTTGGGAGGAAATTTTCTTGCAGCTGACATTTAATTCAGATACTGAAAGCTGGATTTTTGCGATCAGTGCCCAAGTTGCTTGAATTTAGATTGGTTCTTTAGCAAAAGGGCAGTTGTAACTCATCATTAATCACTAGATTAATATTACTAGCTTTTGCTCTTTCATATCTAAGTTTGTTATATTATCATTTCCCGCAAATAATATGTAACTTGTTCTATGAATTTTTACTTAATAGAAAGTGGTGACTTGGAGAAGCTCCCCTTGTATGTTGATATTTATGTTCATGTATTCTCTGTTTAACAGTGTTTGTCCTGGATTTTTCTTTCCGAGTAAATGTTGCCCTGTTACTTGCAATCATTTGAACTGTTTAGTTTTGCTGATTCGCCAAGCAGACAAGTATTGCAGTAGTCGTCCTGTCCATATGTTTTCGAAAACAAAACACTGAATGCAGGAAAAGTGGTAAGATGAAATGACATGGAATTCAAATTTAAGCTCACCATTGATCAGTAGAATTCAACTTCTTTGCTACATACAGGTTCTAAACAGAGGATCTGTACCAGTATTGGTTCCAACTTAGCATGTTAAGTTACAAGTTACAAATACCATCTGTTTATGGTCATTCTAGATGAATGTTACTGCAAATATCTACTCCTGATAAACACACACTTTCCCCATTAAGCAACATGAAAATACAACTGAGATGGTTGTCATCTGATCAATGTCTCATTCTCCCTCATATTAATGTCTGGAAGATCTGAACTTACTGAAAATCTAAGCCAACTCTTCTTCTCGGCGTGCTTGAGACACGGTTGCAGTATCAGCCCCAGTGTAACAGCTACAAGGCTCACAATCATGACCTTAAGCGTAGAGAAGGCTAGCACCACACAGATCAGTGCAGTTGGCGGTACACACATCAAAACAGCACCAACCGTACCCAGTGGTATCTTGTAAGGACGTGGAGCGTTTGGAGCTATGATTCTGAGGCGAATAAAAGCAATGAACTCCAGTATCATTCCGAAGCAATACAAAATGTTCTCAGCTGCAACTATCTCCTGAAAACTTAGCCACGAAAGGAGAAGCACGCCAGAAGCTGAAAAGAGGATACCGACAAGAGGAGTTCCATGACGAGATCTCCTAGCAAAGAAATCTGGAAGCATACCTCTTTCAGCCATACCAAGAAGCTGGAAGGAATCACTGCTCATTTCAGCTACAAACATCCCCATATTCGACATTGCTGCAGCACCTTGAATCCACCAGCTCAACCAAGCACCGCCCAGTATTTTGGCTGCGTCAGCAAAGTAACCATCTGTCCACACCTCACGGTTCAACGGAATAGCTCCGGTTCCAGTCAGTAGAGGAAAGAAATACCCAAGAACCACAAGGATCAATGCATAAAATAAAGACTTAGGCAGCGTTTTCCTCGGGTTTTCTACTTCTCCTGCTAGTGTACTTATTGAATCCCAATAGTTTAGATTCCAGAAGAGGGTATTCAAGTACAGATTCCAGTCCACATTGTGAATATCTGCAACTAACCATCTCTTCGGCTCCAATTTCGGGATTGAGATCAACCCCATTACCACGAACGGAAGAATTGAAAAAACACCAAGAAGTATCGCAACCCATCCCACAATGGTTAGACCTCTATAGTTCAAGAACGTAAGGAAGATTGTTATCCCAAGCACCGCTATAACCCTCGGATAACCACTTCCTAAAGCAGGCACTCCCGATTTAAGATAATCAAGAAACAGAATGGGGTAGAGGGCGTTGTCGATGACTCCACTAAGCCATTTCACCCACCCCTGCTGAAATCCCCAGAAAGGTCCCAAAGCAGAAGAGACCCAAACTACATAACCGCCATTTTCGGGGAACATTGTGCCCATCTCGGCAGTTATCAAGGCTTCTGGGACACTCCATATGAACGGGAATATCAAAAACCCGGCTAGTGCTAGAAGAGGCCCTGCAGCCTTAACACTATCTTCTACACCGAACGGCCCTCCTGATACCTCATAAAAGATGAGGAAAATGAGGGGAACGAGTTTAAGCTTTCCGCCGTGGTTTGCTCTAGGAGACGGAGTGTCGTTCATCCCTATGTACTCCCCGCCGACGTACTCCCCCATAGCAATGGACGTTTGCCTACTCCCGTTTTGTCGTGATTTCTGCAACAGTTTCCAAGATTACCAACATTACAAGAGAAAACATGATGATGATAACACACCAACATGCCGGAAAGCTATAAAAGCAGACTAAGATAATATGAAGAATCATTGAGACAAGAACTGACTGAACTTGAGTTTGTAAAAATAACACGTGAATGATTAAATGACAAAATCTCAGCTTGATTCAAGAATTCATAATAGAAACTAGCCAAAGATCCTATCTTGATTTGAAGTTCAGCAATCAGCACACATAAATGGACTAATACCATGTTGAGCTGTAGTAGCTAATCATAATTTTGAAACTAACTGATCACTACAAACTCAGTTCTTTACAGAACAAGAATGAAGAATCATTTAAATTTCTACATTAGAACCATACTTAAAGCTCAGCTCCAAATTTGCAGTTGATGTCAACAAATAGGCAGAAAATTAGTATTGAAAAGAAAGCAAAAATAGATTTCAGCACATCAAAAACTACTATTGAGCTGTAATACTAGCTGCTAATAATCAACACCCAGAAAGTAGCTAACCACTAAAAACTAAGTTATTTGCATTACAAGCAACAGGTTGATCTGATCCACGAAGAATAGAAAGAAGACTAAAAATGAAAATGTGCAGCAAAAGATAAACTTTTTACTTTGAAGTGAAGTAAGGAAAACACAGAGTTCCAATTCATGACCTAAATGAGTCAAGAAAAGTGGCTGCTTTGCAAAAAGAGCATCATATGATTCACATAGTATAAAATAATAAGGAGAAGAATATAAAACTGTTACTTGAGATCTGAGTGTAGTGTGAGGAAGGACAGAACCAGAATGACCATGAATTTAAAAGGAGAGCTAGCTTATTCTGCAACAAAGATAGCTCTGTTGCAGAGATTGCATTTTCTCCGTTTATTACAGCCAAAAGAGCGTCACATGCTGATTGATTCCACTCTGATTAGTCTGTGAACAAATTGATGATAACAAAATGAAGAAATTATTCTGCCTCCACAACTGGAATTTTTTTAAATGTTTATATTATATCTTCATCGTGCTTTATTAAATGCTAGAGACGTAATCATATCTCTATTAGAGGATGTGGAATCCACACAATCTCTCAGTTAGAGTATGTTGCATTTTTTTTAAATGTTTATATTATATCTTCATCGTGCTTTATTAAATGCTAGAGGCGTAATCATATCTCTATTAGAGGATGTGGAATCCACACAATCTCTCAGTTAGAGTATGTTGCATTGGCTACGCCTACGAATTCTAAAACTTTGAGGTTCATCTCCATGCCGAAAGAGAAATCAAGTGCATTTCAAGTGTTTTAGGCCTTTTCTTGTCGTGGGTGGAAGTTAAACTGAAAGAAAAAGTAATCTGAATATATACTTGATGGTTACGTCCAAAATCAAATTCTCAATCTCGATAATGAAAGAATAAGAATACATTTGTTGGCTTCCAATGAAAATGTGAGTCATCTTTCTCTGTTTGTTTGGTTGCTTAGTCAATGTGATTAAATTCCCAGTAATGTTATCTTATAGGCATGGACATTTGAAAAGCTTTGGACCTAAACAGTAAATGATTTGTGCACCATATCACACACCGTTTATCAGATGCTAAGAAAGACGTGAGTGAGTCCACACATAAGAAAAACATGCTATATTAGAAATTGTTGCTTATCCCCTTATCGTCTAAAAGATGCATACCTAACTTTTTTCTATATATATAATTAATGTTTGATAGTTTTTCTTTATCTTTATTATTATAGAGTAAAGATTAATGTTTGCGTGCTTAAATCATCATGAGGTGGAAATGTAATTAAGCCAGCATGCCCAAGAAAACGAAGACACACGTTTGCTTTAAATGAATGATTGATTTTGAGGCAACATGATGAAGTGAATTGATAAAATATGCAACAATTCAACTAAAAAGGGCAATAAAGATCGATCAAAAAATGAAGTTGGAATAGTGAAAGCTTCCATTCCAATGATCATGAAACAACCCAACGACATGTCGACATTACACAAATATAATAATCACACTAGAAGCATGGAACCATTTTTATTTTATTTTTCACAAGTACCCTACTACTAGTACATAAACATAGACATATTAGATTTTACACAATCATATAAGTGATTAACTAACACCGACCAAGTTATCACTACTAATTTGCATGCGCGATCCAAAATATGGAGCCCAATTTTAGATTTTGCGGCCCAGAGGCTGCTCTGCTAACTCCATAAACGAAAAAAATCATATAATAACCCATCTTTCCTACTTCTACGTTTGTTTCTTTTAACTTTTATAATTCTGTTTGATTTCTAATATTAATTAATTTTGTGTATGTTCTATGATTAATTGGATGTCAAACATGATTTTTTTATTTTTTTTTAAAGCCTCACCAAAAAAAAAAAAAGAAGTAAAGAAAAATCATTGGGACGGAGAGAGTATATTTTTTTAACACACGAAACTAACAAGTCATTTTGAGATAATGAAAAGCTAATAATATTACATCCATTTCATATTAACCTTCTTAAATCGAAAAGAAATAAAATTATGGTTAAAGTTCCAAAAACAATCTCTTAAAAAGCTTGGAACGGATAGAGTATACTAATAGAGTCATAGTTGTAGTTAGATTTGTATATTGGTTGGTGCCGTGCCGTGGTGTTAGTAAATTAGCGTGTTAAATTTAGAATATAGATCAACCAGTTTAAGATTTTAGTACAGGATTCGAGATAACTTATCAATCAGGTAGTTAACATCGTGATGTTTACATAACAATTTAATTTGGAAGAAATGATTAAATAAATTTATCAAAGACTGAGACTTTCATTGGTCATGTACACACACAGAGCAAACCAAAATACTACTTCTGGTAGTTATGAGTTAGTACGGCAGAGACAACAATTGGCTAAATATATACGATGGCATGTCATGTGGTTGTCATTTATTTTTGGAGTTGATTATCGATATACGTAAGATATACAACTACTACTGACTGACTAGTCAATAGACCGACAAAAAATAACAAATTAAATAATTAATTATTAAATTAAATTATACTACTACTTGTAGAATTATATATATAGGGCATTTCGGTAATATACACTAGTCGCTAGTAACAGTTAACTAAACCGTAAGTATAAAAGACTGGACGTTAACGTTAAAGGGCCGGGTGTAATTTGAAATTACCTCATTCTGCTGAGAAATAACTGCACCGGCATCCGTGGTTGTTTTGGGTTGTATAGCAGTACCGCCGAGCTGGCCGGTGGTGGTTGAGTGATGATGATGATGTTCGGATTGTCTTTCAGGTCTGAAAATATCTACTCCGGCGGAGACGCCTTGTCGTATTTCTGAATTCGTGTTGTTTGTTTTCAGTGCAGCAGCAGCCATTGAATATTGATAGATAGATCAGCTCGTATAGAGCTATAATCTTAGAGGAATTAATTAAGATGAAATGTTTAGGATCTATGGAGCTGCAGCTAGCAAATTGATTAGGAAGAGAATTTAGCAGCTAGTACTTCAATTCTTTTACGGATTAAATGGAGAAAAACCAAGGATTGAAGAAAAAACAACCATCGATGATCAATCGCTAGCTAGCAGGAGTTTATATATATGGAGTAGTAAATTAGAAATAAATAGCTAGATGAGTGAATTGTTGAATTATATAAGGGCGGTGAGATAGAGAGATGCTAGCTAGCTAGGGGGACATGGATGGATATCAGATGAAACAGGAGGATGCGGCTGCTATTTATATAATCATATGCATATATAATATAGGTAGATAGATGGATAGATACTTCTTACTACTATATCAGTAGATTTCCATCTACATTGTCACTCCTCTATTTTTTTGGATTTTATACGTTTGTTTTGTTAATTTCTTTTATTCTGTTTGATCTTTAATAAATATTAAATTATGAAATTCTAATCACTCCATTTTCATAATATAATTTTATTAATTTTTTTACAGTTTAATTTAAAATTTATCGAATGTCAAACTAAACTAAAAAAAAATCAACAAAACAAACGTATAAAATTCAGAAAAACATATTAGTACAAGTTTGTGTGTCACACGCGAGAAAGATAGCTTTTCAAGGTAGGACCGGTCAGTTCATCAATTTGGAATTTCATTTCAATTTTTCAACTCTTTTCTTTCTTTTTCTTTATCCAAATTAAAACTACGGTTTATCTACGTAATATATATATTCAATATACTCAACGTTCCATGACATTAAAGATATAATTACTCCGTAATAAGGCAGTTGTATCATTTTCATTTTACAAAATCGTATTCAAGTTAATTCAGCCTTCTTTGAATACAAGATATAAAAATAAGTTTATTATGATAATATAGGAGTATAAATATAAAGTATATGAAAAATAATACTCTCCACCTCATAAAACATTACACACACAACTTCTATGCCTTTAAACTAGGATTGCAGAATACAAACTGATTCACAAATTCTTTTCTCATGTCTTAATGTCTTAATATGAGGGAAGCGGTTGGAGTGCCGCACCACTCTGCTTGGCCTTTTGTACTTGACTAGACAGTTGCACAATGCAAACGTGTTGTTAGGAAGAAAACGAAATTGCCTATCACTTCACCAAGAAATCAAGTGGCAGATCTTTTTATAATAGTGTGGGATTCCATAAACAAATACACGTGCATTAACTTAAAACTAGGACCTTCAATCAATCTGTGCAAATCATCGACTCAATTGTAGGAAAACTGTCTAAACGTGCTAAACGATCATATCACGCGGTTTAGGTTTCCGCTGCTACAGATAAATAAATTGGGTCTAGATAGAACAAGATAGACCGGGAAAACCATTGGTAGGGGAGAAGCTGACGTCGACAATGACAATAAATATTTATTATCATCAACATGAATATTACAATGTAAGAACAATTAATAGTGTATCTAAGATAGAATATAGGAAGTATATTGGAAAATATCTTCCAGTAGACTTCCGGTATCTTCTTTACGAACCTAGACGCCTTGAATGAATGAGTATTTTATTATGTATTTGGGTCGCTCTCCTACGATTTTCGACCGAACATGACTTTTTAAGATTTTTCAGTATTATAGCGTAATCAAAATCCCTACATGGTATTATCAGTAGTAGTGTATGCATGTTTGCCCTCTGTGGGATTCTATTAGAATCTATGTATATTTTGACATTATTTTGAGGTTTTATTAATTTATTTATTTATAAAAATAGGTACAAATACTTTCCCGTCCCGCGATTAGTTTCTCATTTGTTTTCATTAATTTTTTTAGCCTTTTTTTTACTTCGAATTACTTCTAAATTATACTGGAAAAGTAATTTTGAAATTTATATTATGAAAATATAAACTTTCTAATTTCATAATATAAGTTCAAAAACTATTTTTTCAATACGATTTAAAATTAATTCGAGGTCAAATAATACTTAAAAAGATTAACAAAATAAATGAAAACTTATGGCGGGAGGGAGGAATTATCATCAATGGCATAGACTCATACTCGGTGAGTCGGTGTGATTTTTTGGGTGATCATATTTTAGATATTTTAACAACTTATATACACGTGCAAGTGGTGACTTCAAATCCAAGAGTACATTTGCTGCGTTGGAAACAAAATATTATTTATTCGATTTCATTAATAACTTTCTAAACTCCAATTTTAACTATAAATTACTTCTAAATTATACGAGATAAATATAAAATAAAATTAAATTATGAAATTATACATCAATTACTTTCATAATATAATTTTATTATTAATTAAATTATATAATTTAAAAGTAATTTAATGTTAAACTTGATCAAAATTAAAACGTAGAAAAGTATTAATAAAATGGATTAAGTAGTAGACTTCAAAGTTTCAAACTGACATGTGAATGCAATTTTATACTTCTCTGTGTCCTCTTATTTTCTGGCGTCCATTTTATTTTATTTTATTTCTTGTGTTTCCTATTTTTATTGACACCGCACTAAAATTATGTTGTTTCCTAAATTCAAAATCAAATAATGGGGAGTTACATAATTTAATCATTTATATTAATTTTTATTACATACTAATCCTAAATAAAGTTTCTACTACTGACTACAGTATGACGATTAGTCGATGCAATAGTACATCAGTCTTTGTGGAAAAATAAAATTTTGGAGAAGTAAAAATGAAAAAGAAAATCAAAACTGCAGTGATGATTGTTGGATAAAATTCCAACCGCACGACCCACTTGTTTTCCCGGTTTTAGGCCCACGGCCCACATAGTTCTCTAATCAAACTAATCATCAGGCTTTGAATAATTAGATGGGCCACAGAGCCTACATAATTCAACACACGCATGCTTTGCATTTTGTGCAACATTTCCCTCTTTTCTAAACTCAAGCTTATATTCAACATTTGTGGTTAGTGGAAGTGATTATAAAAAGAAAAGTGTATACACTTTCTTTAGCTTTGTATATTATTACTATGATGCTATTGAAATGAAACCCAAAGGTAAAAGAAAAAGTGAAGTGACAATGAACAAACTTAAGCACGCTTGGGTGCTTGCAGTCAACTACATAAAAGGTAAAGGAAGAAGAAGAATGTGCGAAAAGATAGAAGATAGCTTTTAAAGAAAATTTGTTTAAAGATGTATGGATTGATCCTAAAAAGAGAAACAATATATTGTACAAAAGTAAACACTGCATTTTTTTCTCCAATGGATATTTGAGAATATAATATTAATGTTAACGTGTGAAATTACAAGTTGATATACATTCCACTTAGTTGAGATTTAGGATGGTTAACTTTGGTCTGATTGGTGATAATGTCATAACACAAACTATTAAAGCCAGAGAATTTAAAAAAAAAAAATTGCTATTAAATGTGATCTATAAACTATAAAGGCAATTTGCTCTGTAATGAGTATTTTGTATTTTGGAATTATTATTATGATACTTAATTATATCTCCATTTCAACTCAATTCGGTGTGTTAGTTATTTTATGTTACGGACTTAAGTCAGTCAGGAAAGTTACTCGGGGTGTCACTGGGAAGTCGGGAGAGTGTGATATGAAGTAAGATCGAAAATCGTATTACCCTTAAGATAATACGCGAACCACGATGTTGAAGGACGAAAAGGAGCCAGAACGAGCCGTATTTAAAGTATATTAATTAAAGTAATATTTTTTAATATAATAAGCTGGTTGATTTACCCAATTGATCGACCCACCAATCAATTTTAATCCGTTGATCTTGCTTATCCAATTTTAATCTGGTGCGTACATGTGTCATTAGTTAATTAAAAGATGTAGGGTTCGAATCCTGTTGGCGTGATTTTTCTTCATTATTTTTATTATTATTTTTACTGAAGGTGTTTGGTTCGAATCTTGTTGGCGTGATTTTTCTCTATTATTTGTATCATTATTTTAGTTGAAGGTGTTGGGTTCGAATCTTGTTGACGTAATTTTTTTCTTTTTTATTTATTCTCTTCTTAAATTTTTATTTTTTAACAATAATCGCGGAGTCTATCAGAGTGATCTTGGGTTTGTCCTGCTCTATCACTGATCTGTCGATGAGTTGTTTGGACACAAAGTGTCTCGACTAACAATCACTTCGGTACGTTGTTGTCTTGTTTGGTCATTTGTGTAATGTTGGTCAAACTGCGAGGTACCGACCAACTCACTACGAGGTATCTCGTATTTTGTGGGCTCTGGACTTTTTCTTAATTAGTATAATCGTCCTTAGTTGGTCGGACCATGGTAAGTGGACCAATTAAGTTTTATCGGGTAATGCTTAGTTTGTTTAAGAGCGTAGTTAACACTACAAGAAAAATCAGTTTTAGCCATCCGTCGCTAACAGGCCCCGATACCTCGCTATTCGGGTTTAGCGATGGACCATCCGTTACTAAATAGGACGTTGCAAAAATGGACGTCACTAACTCATTTAGCGATGGATGAGCTTATCCATCTCTAAATTTAGCAACGGATAAGCTTACCCGTTGCAAAATTAGCGTTGACCAATTTAGAGACGGGTTAGCTTATACGTCTCTAAATGCTGAGACACGTGGCTCCAATTAGGCTATGTTCTCTTCATTTGAAAACTCATTATATTTAGTTCAGTTCAGTTCAGTTCAATTATGTTCAGGTTCATTCAGTTCAGACTTGCTTAGTTATATTTTATACTACGAATATATTCTGTTCAGTTCTATTCAGTTCAATTCAGCTTTTCATTCAATTTTGTTCATCAGTTCAGTTCAATTTTGTTCAATTCAGTTCAGTTCTATTCAGTTCAATTCAGATTTTCATTCAATTCTGTTCATCAGTTCAGTTCAATTTTGTTCATTCAGTTCAGTTCAGATGAAAAGAACAGTTTCTTACACTAGTTGAAACATAGAGACGAATAAACTTATCTGTCGCTATGTTTTACAGTTTTTTTTTCCTAATTTGTCTTTGTTCTTCTCAATTTGTATATGAATAATAATTATTAAAATGAAAACACTTCGATTAAACATAACTTACTTCGATTAAACATAACTTTATGTACATATGAAACGTCAAATGTACCATATTGATATACAAAATGCATAATGTACGAGAACGAAGTCAAGTGGTCGACATAAGAGTAATGTAAATGGGAATCTAAAACCCGGGAGGTCCGTGGGGTGGCTGGCCTCCACTAAACTATTGGGCCAGCTGCCTGATCTGCTCCTTCATCGCCTCGTGCTCCACGCGCATTGCCTCCACTTATAAATTTTTAAGACATATTTTGACATGATCGCTTTACTTTGGATGAAGTTAATTAGCAAATAAATCCACAACAAAAGGCTATCGATAATATCAAAGCATTATTAATGATCAAGTGTTATAAAAGATAGTAAGATACTCCTACCATTCCATCTAAAACTTCTCGTTTGCTATTGCTAAAAAAAAAATTTTAAAAATAATTAAAAACAGAAAAAAAGGTCAAAGAAAAAATTTAAGAATAGTGACAACACCACCAAACCTTCCTTATGTCTGAAGTCACCTCAAACATCACCGATTACCCAAAAACAAACTGGTAAATCTTAGCTAAGTACTCTTCTCAGATTAGGACTTTTAAAGTTAAGTCATCAACCATTCCATCAGTTTCTAACCATCAATTTCCAACCATCAATTTCAAACCATATATGACCTTAGCTTAATCCATTTTGCAAAACTTCAACACCCTATGATCTTCCATTATTACTAGCCATGATGAAAACCAATATATGATGAAAACCAATATGATTCTTCGAATAACTCAAATTAAACATACTTGTTCAAGGGAATAGAATTGGACTATGGGAATCAAATTGAACTTCTGTTTAGTGGGGTAGATTAGGCCTCGCAATTGGGCGAGATCATTGCGGTACGGATCGGATCTGTTACTGATCCGATGGAAGGATGGTCGGACTGCTGGTCCCAAATCTGGTCCAGATGGGATCGGATCCTGGGTCCGATCCTTTTCTTTTAATTCTTCTTTTCTTTCTTCTCTTAGTAGTTTATCACTTTATATTTTATTATTATGAACAATTTTAACAACTTTATTACAGTTGCGCCATAGCACTATTTACGAAAACCAAGATAGATGCATTACAAAATACATTACAAACTCATTTTGAGCCAAATTTCAAATAAATGAAATACAATAAATAAATCTAACGTACAATTTTACACAGACAAGTTTAATACTCTACTAGACTAGAAAAGTTAAGTTGCTAAATACTTACTCCCTTTCATTAAAAAATTTTTAAGGGGACTATTCATCGCGACCTTAGACCACATATAATTCATAAATTTCATTAGAGAAAAATATAATAAAATTATATTATGAAACTAAATGGAGTATATTTTCATAATCAACTTTTAATTTATATTGATACAGTTTAATTTAAAAGTTATATGTAATCAAGGGTTGCGATTAATAGTCCTCTTATGAACTTCTTAATGAAACGGAGTTAGTAATATCGATCTCAACAAAACAAGATAACCAGCACGCACCAGCGAGAGTTAAAAAATCAACATCAAAAGTTCAATTTTATTGGGATGTGATAAAATATGATGCTTGCTAGTAGTTGCGATGCACTGTACGTGCTACACACTTGTGCAGTGCATGACTGTAATACCGAAAGCGAAAGGGAAAAAGTGAAAGGTGAGTAAGTGATTTATTGAGATTCTAATAGATTTACCAAATTATTTCACCAACATTTTTTAAGTGTTTTTTTTTATTTATCAGCGCAATCATCACTAATTTAACCAAAGCAACTAAAGATGGGCGGGGCCGTCATGTTTTCAGTTTTTGGGTTCATCCAACAACACGCTATTACTAGATCACGTGGAATTATTAAGTACTCCATCTTATTATGTGTAGACCAATGATATGGAATTGCATAGCAAATTCTAGGAAAAATCATACCATCACCATGTTTCATACACACACACTGACACACTCATTCAATTTACACTAGAATTTATGTTTAGATTATTATTAAAATCTACAAATAAATTATTCCTATGACACTTTTAAACGGTATAGTCAGGGCATAATGTTATGTTTGAGATAGGTGTAATTTTTACATTTCAATTTATAGGGTTAACATTAAGCAATTGTTCTCGACTTCTCGCCCATCAATATTTTGTAATCCATTTCAACTTATATCTCCTTAGTTATATGGAATATAAGCAGGTGTTAAAATAAATATAGGAATTATTGCTCACACTCCCAACTTCAAATATGTCTCTTTATTATTATTATTATTATTATTATTATTATTATTATTATTATTATTATTATTATTATTATTATTATTTTTATTATTATTATTATTATTATTATTATTATTATTATTTTATTTATTTTTTTAATAAACTAGACTTTCATTAATCACTCAAAATTGGAAGGGAGTCGAGGTACAAGTTATGATCCCACCCATTTTTGTATACAAAAGCTAAGTCTAGAAAAGAGAAAAATACCACTCTTAACATTATTGGAGTGACTAACAGAAAGATACTTGAGGCGCGGAAAAATAGCCAACGCCTCCTGGTCAAGTTCTCCAAAAATAGAGAAGGCAAATGGGATGAACGAGTCACCATGTTCCGCACACTTGGACGAATACTTCTTCTTCTTCTTCTTCTCTACCGCGTTGCGCAAAGCCACTCCGGGGTCCAAAATCACATTAAAAATCATTATTATTAGAATCACATTAAAATTATTATTATTATTATTATTAGACCTAGATTAATTGATATCAACCATTTTTTTTTTAAATTCGAACCTCCATCATTTTAAATGTTTGAATTGAATCAAATAGTAAATTAACCAATTGTGCATATTATTTTTGGGGAAAAACAATCATTTCTCATTTACACTTCAATTATTGTACCATCATCATCCTTTGATATAAATGAATTTGTTCTACCAATTACCAGTTCCAACAAACGAGTTTGGTATCAACAGACGACACACCAATTTCATTCATGTACCAATTTATACTAATTGAGTGATATTCAAATGATATAATAATTTTTTTTGATACCAACAGATGGTATACCAATTTTATTATGCTACTAATTTACGATATAACAATTGAAGTCATTCAATCATATGGTGTGGAGAAAGGTCTGTAACGACATCAAGGGGAGGATGAGAGTTCGTTTTTTATTGATTATTTTTTTTAAAAGGTAAATATTAATTACCATAATTTAGAAAATATACGATCATTCAAAACTTTTACTAATAATGGAGCTTTTGAAATTCAGATGTTAGATGGATTTCAAGTTCTTCATATCATATGGGCCAATTTATGTCAACTCACACATACTTGCAGGTTTTAACCAGTTAACACCCATTGACAAAATGGTATTCAGATATCAACTTGCACTATAAGGTATGGGGTGTTTTTCAGGCTAAAAAATGTATTGCATAATAGTATGGGAGTTAAAGTGGTGAAATAGGTGTATGGTTCGATCTTTGACGAAGAGATAAGGTGGTTTAGGTATACAGTAATGTGGTGTAATATATTTATATAGCAATATAAGGATAGTGTAAAAGTAGTTATAATTTGCTTTTTTTCCTATTTTTTTCCCTTTTAAAAGTGTAAGGATGCAATTTGAATAATTTTTGTCAAATGGATGTTAAGTGGTTAAAATCCTATACTCGCTTTCATTTGATGGCCCCGCCCATCTTATGCAAGTCCATCGGTCCGTGCACTTTATCGTGATGAGCCAATTTTACTCGATAGTTTTACCTTTGTACGCAATTCAACACAAATATTTATCACTAACTACAATGTTTTATCAAATTACTACATTTCATTTACCATTTATTTACTCAAAACAGAAATTACAAATAGTAATTTATATACTTTGAAAATGATTAGAGTCTATAAAAATATGAATTGCTCTGGCATTAATAATTTCTGATCTCACTATATCACTAGCGTTTATTTAATAATATATTTTTCATCTTATTCGGCCACCAGATATTTACATATATTTGCCCTGCTAGATACCCCATATCATCGAGATCCTAATAGATCAAACTATTACACTCAAATCCAAAATCTGAAAAATTATGTTATTCATTAAACTCAACCAAATAAGGCTTTATTTGAAAATTGCACCTAAGATTTTTCTTTTTTCCTTTTTATCTTTTATTCTTTTTTTTTTTTAATACTCTTCTACTCCGATTGCGGAATAATTCTTTCGGCACCGGAGCACCAATCTCAGAGCTGTACAAGCTCCAACCGGAGCTTCTTTGTTATTGTTGTTTTTATTTTTATATATACTTTTTTTTTATTTTTTTAGATTATTTTGAAATATAAATTTATTTAGAATTACTTTGCAATAAAATTTTTAAGATCATTGAAACTTAAAGAAGCTATATATGTGTATTATGTAGAATTGTTTAGTGTGAATTTGATACATTTGAAAATATTTGAGGTAAAATGTGTAATATATTAAAATTGAAATTGTTTTGTTCAAGTTAAAATCAAATATTTTTTAAGTTTAGATGTAATTGTTTGATCTATTAGGACCCAGATGTAATTAGAAAATCTAACGGTAGCTAGTGTACATCCAATGTACTCATTTGGCCACACATTTGATTGAATTAAACCATAATACTGTACTATGTTGCATAGCCTGATGAAGCCACAATGCCACATGATGAGATTGGAGAATCACATGCAACTATTCAATGTATATTTATTTGCC
The DNA here is from genome assembly GCA_028274465.1 of Plantago ovata. Classification (NCBI taxonomy): domain Eukaryota; kingdom Viridiplantae; phylum Streptophyta; class Magnoliopsida; order Lamiales; family Plantaginaceae; genus Plantago; species Plantago ovata. The sequence continues at coordinate 21,298,307 of CM051455.1, read as the reverse complement.
AGCTACTAATAGTTCAAATCCAATCCAATCCGGTCTATTCTTTGCTACAGTACGCTGTTGTGCCTCAATATGCTTTAGTGTATTGTACCTTGCAATACATAAAGTACAAGGTACAATTATGGTACAACTTTTAAAGCACCATGAGGTAGAACAACGTGCTGTAGCAAAGAATAGACTATCAAACCCCATTCATAAATTCATTCAAGTTCATGAACGTATCATATGGGGCAATGTGGCCATTAGGAAAATAAATGGAACTGATTTAGCAGTCTGATTATACATATCATTATATCAACATAAGCATGGATATTGTAGATGTACAAGACAAACTGAGTTCCTACACTAGTGTTTAATACAAGCATGGAATTTTGCAACATTTTGAAAAATCAGACAGTTATAATATTTTGACAAAGTATTAACAACTTAATTACATGGATGAGGCGGACAACTTGAGTTTTTCGGTTTAACATTGCCCGTAACCGGTGTCATTTTGCACCCACGCCGCCACCGGTGCAGGCGGTCTAAGGCAGTGTGCAGAATTCAGATTGGTGTGCAAATTATTTACTAGTCGAATTGTCTTTTTACGGTTTTACCCCAGGTTACAATTTACGCTAAATTTGATCAAAGGAAGTGGTTATGATTTGGTGTATCTGCACCACACCAAGAACACAAGACCTCCTACAGTCCTACTAGAAAGGAATATGCCTTGTCCACGTGGACAAATAACACGTAAAAATTTGGTGTAATCTATCGTAGCAGCATCAATAACTCCGTCATCCTTTGCTATATACTCAAAGCTCACTGGACAGACAATTTGCAAAGCAGATCACAATTCCATCCATTATTCTCGCCAAACAAAACTCAGATATCAAATATGGCTTTGAAGGTAACCATCTTTCTAATCGACTATATATATTATTATCGTCATCCCTTCATCTCTCTCTGTTGCTTAGAATCTTGTTTGTCTGATTAATTCAACATTGTCTGTCTGTATTAATTAGATCTGTTTTTTCTGGTATGGATTCTCGAAAGTAGTGTAAAAATTAATTCAGTCCGTGCATATGTTATTTGATTAGTTTAATTGAAAATTTCTTAGTGAATCAATCATATGAAATTACTTCGTTCAGCTTGTTGAATCGTGCAAAGGGTCTCGATTGATGTTACGTTATGTTTTGTTCTTGATTTCTTATACTGTTTATAAGGGCGTGTTATAGCTTTAAACCCTAGGTTTATGCATAGAAAGTATCCTAGGTTTTTCTCTGTTTCGTCAAGTCAAATTACGTCTGAATCCCTTACAACTTGAGCCAACGATTGCCTTAGTATGTGCCTGTCTAAACGAAACGTCTCAAGTGAAATACGAGATTGCCTTACCTATGTTGTTGGATGCATCTAGGAGCAGTAGTTGATAAGCTAGTTGCATTGTACCTCAATGCTATTTGGATGCACTTAGTGTCTCACTGGGAATAAGAGATTTGGTGTGATTTAACTATTGATTTGCATATTTGTAAAGTAACATACATAAGTTAATGATATTGTTGAATGCACTTAGTTATGAATTATAATAATACTCTGGGTGGGTGCAGGAAGAGTTTGAGGAGCATGCTGAGAAAGCCAAGACCTTGCCCGAGAGCACTACCAATGAGAACAAGCTCATCCTCTATGGACTTTTCAAGCAAGCCACCGTTGGAAACGTCAATACTAGTCAGTACCGATTATACTTTCTCCTAGTACTTATAATAATTCGTTTCACTCTGCAACCATACTAAGATTTGTTTGGTTTTGTATTTTGCAGGCCGCCCTGGTATATTCAACATGAGGGACAGAGCAAAGTGGGATGCATGGAAGGCTGTTGAAGGTATTCATTCATCATTCTTTCTTTGACAATCTTCTGAGTCATGTGAGATCGTTTAGTTACTTGGCTTCGTTCTCATCACATTTTTCTGACTTTTTTGCAGGAAAATCCCAGGAGGAAGCCATGGGTGACTACATCACGAAGGTGAAGCAGTTGCTGGAGGAAGCTGCTGCATCTGCTTAACTACTTAAATTTAACTACTCTGTCTTGGAAGTTTCTTTGTTGTGAGACAATGTGACTTACCACAGGTTCTTGGTGATTTGTGTGTTCTCAGTGCTTGTGTAACTTATTTCTTAAACCGAATGTATCCTCCTCTTCAGAGTTGAACTTATCATCATTGTTTGGTGTCGAATTGGAAATCGACCGTCTTTTAGCATTTAGTGTGTATTACCGATCAAGAGCACTGATTTCTGAGAAATTTACCATGATATATACAACACACAATCGACCAAAGAATCAACATTTGAAGATATGAGTTTCGAGTCTCACTTGTGACTAGTCAGACTCGTATAACTCAAGTTGAATTCGGTCATGATGCCAATATAATTGGAAAATTTTACATTAAACAAGTACTATCCAATTACATAACTGAAACTTCCAGCTAACAAAATACAAGTATACAGTTTCGTTGAATAAGGGAGCTATATATACGGCTAGTTTCAGTACAAAAAGGTGAATCCTCATAAATATATTTCATTGTCACCTCAACAGATTGAGCTACTGTGTACATAATGAACATGTACGAGTTATACATCTTTAAAGAGGATCGAGTAGCAGGTGCTGGGCCAGTGGAGAATATGGCTCATCAGTCTGTTCCACAGCCAAATGTTAGGCTGATGATCAGATATCGGGTGACTGCGTGTATTACTGACTATCATGTGCCAGATCATTAGAATTAGCATGCAAGAGTATAGAGTAGCATCTTCTCTGCTCCTCTCCAAGCCGCCTTAGGTGCAATTGATTATTAAGCTTATTTCTGATTACGAGAACCAAGTTTTGCACGAAGAGCATCAAGACCTTCGCTCCTTGCTGGAGAATTAGCTACTGCTTGTTCCTTAAGAGCTTCCTTTTCCAATTTCTTCCTTTCAGCTTCAGCCTGCTGCTCATTTTCATCCCGTGATTTGTTAAACATCTTAGTGAAGACTGCCAAAATTTGAGTCACTGCACAAAGTAGACGAACTTTGAGAAACATGAAACCTGGTGCACAAAGTACAGACTACACCCATTCCCTGTTCCATATTTGCCATCTTTGGTAATCATTTAAAGTTCATGAACAATAGTTGCTGCACAAGGTACAACATAAGAGAAAGCATATAGGTATATATTCTTAATAAACTACAGAAAGAACATCAAATTCCACTTAACCTTGTTCAAAGGGGCATCTTAATGGATCTTCACCAAAATAGTGTGATAGAGAATCAGCATTTCTTCCCTGCATATTGCATTAATTATCAGTTACGTATGCCAAACCAAAAATCAAGTTCTACAAGCAGTTAGAGAACAGCCAGTGAGGCTTACCACTTCGGAGTACAGAGTAGTAAGTGACCTCACTTCAGCCTCAGCAGTATCAAGGAAACTCTTCAAGACCTATAAAAAAGGAACCAATTCAGCAATGAATTAAACCACCATTCATTTGGCTTACACAAAACGAAACCGAGTTAAAAAAATGCTCCAGTTTTACAAAAACGAGAGAACAAAACCAAAGCTATGCTGAAAAGCATTTTAAAGCTGAAAAAATCCTTCATTGTTTACCAATGGATTGGATTATTGGAGCAGGTCGAGCCGTATTATAGAGACCCAAAACCACAAAACTTGTTACAGTCAGGAACTTTAAGTTTGAGAAAACAAACAAAAAACCAAGAAAAGAGTCGCATATATCTCCTGCTGGTGTCACATATATAGGTGTGAATTTCTTTCTATTAATTTTTATCTATTTAGTATTCTTTTTCAATAGAATACAGACAAGCTGGTATGATTTGTATATAAATCACAAAGTTTTTATCTGAAAATATATTCTCTATGATAAGGGATAATTGAGCAAGACAGTATAACATAACAAATATAAGGCAAACAGACGCCAAAAGTTTGCACCCTTCACCTCCTATACAAAACCAAAGCCCTTAACCATTTAAGGTATCACATTGAAGACTTTCGGGAGATCAAATTCCAATATAAATAAATTCACCACCAAACATGTACTAATATAGAAAGATAACATGTTTCTACTTAGACATATAACTAATAATTTGCCTGGACCCCAAGAGAGGGAAAAAAAAAGAAAAGAAAAGAAAAAAAGAAACTCTTATTATTCAATCAACTACAATAAACAATTCCCATAAAACCATATCAGCAGCCTTTTAAGTTATGTTTCATCCTGCATTCTCATTTATTTCTATTTCATTTTTCATCAAGAATAAAAGCTTGTTTACCACATTCAGGTAATGATTCCGTTGAGCATGCAAATATCAGACAGAACAAAGTCCACATATCATCAGGAAAAGTGAATACTCCCTTTACCTTACGAAAGCCCAAGGATACAACACCATCATTCTCACAAGCAGCGAGTTCCTGCTCTACCTTCTCGAGGCCTTTACTAACTGCTTGCATTTCCTCAGCCAAAGACTTCAGTTGTATCTAAAGAAGCCGCAGAGGATGAATAAGAAGAAACAAACAACATCAACTACAATTTTCAATAGTAGATGTGCTAAAGGTAATATGAAATAAAGACAAACCTTAGAGGCTGGCTCCAAATGCATAAGATCCTTGCTGAAATCTAGTAACTCAGGCATTTTCTCAGACAGGATCTAACAAAAACAAGGTCAAGGAGCTAAGAACAACATAGAAACCAAAGTAGATATCCATCACAGTAATTTTGGAAGACAGACCAAAATGTTGTTAATTAAAATGCCATAGCAGAAAGGGCACGAGAGGAAAAAAAAAAAACCATGTGTAGCTTTCCCGTCAATAGCACTTTGGTACAGTCAGCCTCTGACATAAGTATATTAACTTCATATCCTGAATGTTTCCACACATGTCAAGTGTGGTCTAAGAGTCAATGCTACCCATTATAACACTCCGAAACTAACTCAACAAATTCAAAATATTTCTCTTCTCCACCAGCCACAAAAGACAGATAGGCACAAGAGAGTCGGCTTGCTTCCTGGAGACCTCCTAGTCAAAGTTTCACTTATAATCACTACTAAACCAACTTTTTTAGATCAGGATCGCCATGCCCCAATGATACACCGTGAAACAGATGCACATTTAATCTACTACAATGGCGAAAAATGTGGGGCTAAACAACATTACTATACACTAATAACTCAACTCCCAATCCCATACCACCAATGATTTAGAAACATCAACTCTAATCTATCTGATTGAATATATACATTTACTTTATTGACACCAACATCTACAGTACGTATTACAAAGCATCAGGGATCATAAACATTAAAAAGCACAAATATTAACTCTACCTTGCAGAGGTAATGCATTAGTGTCATTTTGTTGTTTCTTGCACGAGTATCAGAAAGTTTAAGAAGACTGTCCAACTTGAATCCTACAGCAGACCCTGGAATGCAAGTTGCTCAAATATGAATACAAGGTGAAAACCATACAATTGAACAAAATCATGTAAATAATGTATTTTGGAATGTAAGATAATATACAATACAGGCAAGTTCCTCGAAATGAATGCATACCTCGTGCAGTACCCTGATTTAATGCATTTCCTAACGTAAGAATTGTCTGCATGATTTGACGCAATTTGGCAGATTCTTTGACCTGCCACCGATCATATAATCAGAAAAATTATAGTTGAAAATTTGTTTAAGAAGTGAAAATGTCAAATTAATGCCATCCTACCTCTCTAGCAGCATCGCTAATTGTGTTCAGGTTAAGTTTCAAGTCTTCAACCTACAGAATGGAAGGCTTATAGTCATAAGTAAGAGTTGATGATCAGCAAAAGATGTTAGATTCATCATACTTGTAGAATCAACATATGTACCTGGCTCTTAAAAGTAATTGTAAAGGCGAATACTCGTAATTTTGATTCTACTCGTGGTACTTTCATTAGTTCCAGGAAAAACTGAAATGTTTAGTTGAATAGATAATGAGTAATGATATAAAAAGCATGCTGCAGTTTCTTCCAGTAGTGAACGAAAAATCACAAAACCTGCTCGCATTTGCCAAGCATCTCTTTGTCTCCATTGTAATTCTGCAAAGCAAGCAAACTTAATGAGGATGGTCAATATTAGAATTTAGCATTGATGTAGTTCTACGAAACTAATTTAACAAAAGAATGAATAACAAGAAACTCACCTTTAGGGTCTCCATTTCTTCTTTAGTGGGACAGAATTTTATAAGATTTTCAACTTGATCAATATCCAAAACAGAAGAATCCAAGGCCAGGATGGCTTTCTGATATCAACAACAATAAAGTGTCAAGATGTTGTGGAGCGCACTATCATCTGATGGGCTGAACTTAATGGTGTCACTAATCAAATAGATGTGCTAAATGAATACTTTTGCAGTTCCTATTGCTTCAGACAGAGCTAAACATGACTAGTGTGTTCAATCATGGCTACAAGAGAAGTCTTAGCTACAAATGAATTATCGTGCAACTAATTGTATAAAATCACGTGACAAGATAACTGTTTCCACCATGTAGCTTGACAAACAAACAAAGGACAAACAATAAATAAATAAAATCATTGACTATTACAGACATCAGTTGTTCATCTGTACTCAAGTACTTTCAGAGAATAGAGATGTTGAAATATCTTAGTATGGTAAAGAAATGTCACAGGACTAAATGTCACAAGACATTTCTTGTGCTAACACGTAAGTTTCCGCTTCTTGAAATATAAATAATTGCCAACATAAACATGCAAAAGACTAATATTTAGAAGTGACCCATGTAAGGGTGGAAGGTTGGAACCAAATACTTACGATGAAGGTAAACAGAGCAAGACTAAATGTCACATCCGCATATTGATCTTCCCGATAACAGAAGGTAAATAATGGATAGTACTATAAAATAAGTAAATAACTGCAAGTAACACACACACACACACACACACACACACACACCTTTCCCTGCTGGACAAATAGAAAAGAGAAAAGAAAAGAAAGAGATCTGGGCGCGGATACAAATAAAGGACAAAACTTACAAGCATGTCTGGCAGAGGGATTTTAACTTTTGTCAGCATAATCTCACAATTATATGCCCTACGCAAATCAACCTGTTCGGCAGACACCAAAATGAATATCAATATCATAACAAGAACACTGGCCTTAAATATTGGAGATGATTCAAAAGTGAAATAAAGAATTGGTTTACATTTTAACATAGAAAACATAAAATATTGTCTTTATCCAGAAATCAGATCTCACTCACAGCAATATCATCATGTATGCTTCCTTTTGTGTATTCCAATTTTGGTAGCTAGATTTACCTAATAGTTACACTATTGTGTATGCTTCCTTTTATGAATACCATAGGTTTGAAGCAGGTATAAGGAATGACCAACACATAACTACAAAACATCTGATACAACAGTTTGATGTTCAGCAAGCAACCTCATTTGGTAACAGAATGAACTCTTCTATCAGATTTATACCAAAAAAAAAAAAAAAAAAAGTTGCCACAAGGAACTTTATCATGTGAAATCACATTAATAAGGACTTTTAGCAACTTATGATTTGAAAATGCGGAAAGGACATACTTAAAAAAAAAAAAGAAGCTATTTTGCACTCTCCAAGTTTATCTTTGCAAATACTATTTCCTGGTACATTCACATATCATGCACGAAACAGGACACAATGTCTCTCCAAGTTTTACATTAGCAAGTCTAACAGTAACGGGCAGACAAATTTACTACAAATACTAAAAGAGAAGTAAGATCTATAACACTTGCCAGTTGCACTTTTTCAGGCTTGGGAACTTTTGAACCGCGTGCACCTCCACTTTTATTGGCACCATCTGTTGCAGAAGCAACTGAAAAATAACTTGTAAGCTCTGCAATATCGATGATAGGAGCCCTGGAAACAGTTCGCATGTGAGATAAGATATCACATAATGCAAGATGTCATTTAATAATTTAGGTGATGACATGCACATAAAGGCAGATAATATTAATCTTGACGAAGTATTGCAGGTTACGAGAAAATCCGTCCACCTTCCGTATCTAATGGGAAGCTCAAAAATTTTGTTAATGAAACTTTAACTCCAATAAGGTTTTCAGGTCAACCTACCTTGGTTGACTTTCCTGCTTCTGAGAATCAGCCCATAGACTCCCTTGCATTGCACGTGTGACTTTTACCCAATGTAAAGGTTTAAGTGAAGCTTTCTTTGGAGGGATTGAAGCAACACTAGAACCTCTACCTTTTGCCAAGGACAATGATCTGCCTCTTCCCGCAGATTGAGAAGGTGGTGGCGCATTGGCACTCTTTCCACCCGGGGGTGGAGGAGGAGGCGGTCCTGGACGAACCCCAGGTCCTGGTGGGGGAGTTGGTGCTAAACCACGGCCTGGTGGCGGCGGAGGTGGTGCAGGAGCTGAACTGTGACTTGGAGGTGGAGGTGGAGTAGGTGCTGAATTACGACCAGGAGGTGGCGGAGGTGGAGGTGGAGTAGGTGCTGAATTACGACCAGGAGGTGGCGGAGGTGGAGCTGGAGCTGAACCACGACCGGGAGGTGGGGGAGGTGGAGGTGGAGCTGGAGCAGAACCACAACTAGGAGGTGGTGGAGGCGGAGGTGGAGCTGGAACCAAACCCCGACCAGGAGGCAATGGAGGTGGAGTCGGTGCTGAACTGCGACCTGAAGGTGGTGGAGGAGCTGGTGTTGTACCACTACCAGGAATTGGTGAAGGGCCTGGGACATGTACTGGAAGTGGTGGAGGTGGCGGGGGTGGCGGAGGAGCCGGTAATCCACGCCCTGGAGGTGGAGGAGCTGGTGCTCCACGATTTGGAAGTGGTGGAGGTGGAGGTATTAGACCACGGCTTTGAGGTAGTGGTGGAGGGGGTGGAAGTAGCGGTACCGAACCAATCAAAGGAGGGGATGCTGGGACAGGTGGAGGGGGTGGTGGCGGAGGTGGTGGTGGAGATGAGTAACTAGAACTAGAAGTAGATGGGTATGGTTGTACAGGTGAAGGGCAAACAGTAGAGTTTATAGAGGATGAACTAGAACTAGAAGGGTAGATACCTTTGTTGGGCAACGGAGGAGGGGGTGGGGGCAGAGGAGCTTTAAAAAGAGGAAGAGGAGGAGGAGGAGGAGGGGGAGGGGGTACGGTTGCTTTACTGGAATTAATAGGAGGAGGTTCATTACTTGAACTGTGACTCGGAATATAAGGAGATTGTTCTGGTGTACCATCCAGTACATGTGGTCCTTTTGCAGAATTAACAGGGGGTGGAGGAGGAGGAGGAGGGGGTGGAGGTGATTTAATAGAACTAATAGGTAGAGGAGCCAATGGCGGAGAATCTTTACTGGCATGGAGTCCAGGGGAAGGAGGTAGTGCTGATGTTGATTGAGAGGTCATATCAGAAACGGTGGAGTTATCCAATGCAGTCTGTGATAATGGTCTACCATCAGATGGCATTTCCACCCGATTCGAAGCTTCAGACAGAACAACAAAATCATGCTGACTATCAGTACCTGTCACAGACTTGGCTGGATCAATTGAGGTCAACATTGAAGGCTTTACATGATCCTCATATGATCTCTGGTCAGACACATCATCATAAGCAGAATCCATGGATGAATGGTCATCAAGCAAATTATTTTCTGGAACAGTGACCTTTTCCAAATCCAAAAAATCCAGACTGTCAGCAACACTAGATGCATTGTTCTCTTCCTCAGAATCAGGGGGAGACGAATAATCACTCATTCTCCTCAACATTGATAAATCCTTGCCATCATTCATCACTGATAATTGCTTAAGCAACCAAAGTGCAGCATCATCATTGGTATCAACCCAGTCTACACCACTAAAAAGTTCTTGCACCCTGGAGAAAGCTTCAATTGGCAGCCCACCTAACTCCTCACCGTTTAGCATGGACGTATGAGATTTGTGAGGAGAGCTGCTATCAACATCTCCAAAAAGAACCTAACCATCACAAATAAAATTAGACATTATTGGAATAGAACTCAACTACTGGACAGAAATGTCAACAGACAGCAAAACACAAAAATCACCTCAGCCCGAAAGCCTTTCGGAAACCTTGCCTTCGAGTCCCATAGAGTGTCTAAGTTCTCACAGTTGAGCATCAAAATGTTGGAACGTATAAAAGCAGTATTGAACATTATGCGAAACATCATAATTTCACGCTCAGGATCGAGGTCTAGATGAACGCATTCCAACACTACATCTCCTTGCACCAAACATTGTATGTCAATCTTAATCACATCACTGTCCTTCTGCATTAGTTTTACATTAGCGTAAGCATGTAAAGGAACTACACGAACTTCTTTAAAAGTAAAAATGAAACAGGAAGACATGCTTACTTGGCGATAGTGACGGACATGTCTGCCTTTCTTACGCGTAGAATAGAGCATTTGGGTTGACAGTCCATCCTTGCTAAGAAGATTTCTGCCAAAAATTCGGATAATAGGTCTACAGCCTTTCTGGTTATCAAACTTCGGAATTGCACGGAGGATAAGGCAATCTAATGAAAGAGGTCGTTCAGGAGGTGGCCACTCTGGGGATATATTTCTTCTTGACACATATTGTAGGTAACGAAGTTGGGATGGAAATGGGTTTAATGGTGACAGTAACTGCAATAAACCTTTTGGTCCTTCTCGATAGACCATTTCAAGTGCCTTTCTCTCCCCTGAATGCAACTTTGTGAAAACCAAGAAACTAGCCAATACAAACGCAAGGAGTGGCCAGCCACCTCGTTCACAATGAAGCAAAACTACATTCTGGCGATTCCCAAGGGAAAGCCAACTCTCACTAACTCGAAGGAAATGGTGAATTAGCGATAGAGGCAGTAAAGGGCAACCCTCATACTGCCTTGGATAGTCCATCACAGTAACATCATACTCACACAATATTTCTGCAAACTGACTCTTCTTCTCACCTTCCCGGAAATTGAAAGCAAGAAACGAGGAATCCGGGAGCTCCTCATGTAGCTCATTAATGATTTCATGCAAGTAAAGCTGATAAATTTCCTCTGGCAATACCTCAGTCGAGAAGCACGAATCAAACACTGCACAACGTAGCATTTGTTCAATGAATATGCTAAAAATTACATAGAATTATTCAATTCAACCTCAATAACACCCCACATTTCGCCTTACCATACACTCTCTCAGAGAGCTCAAGCAATCCATCCGGAGGCCTTTTGTGAAAGAATCTACTCAGCAATGACATGGTGCATCTATATCCGACAAAATGAAGACAGAATAAATGCAAATTCAATTGAGTTCACCTATTTACATCACACTTAAGCAATGACATGGTGCATCTATATCTGATAAAATGTGAACAGAATAAATACAAATTCAATCGAATTTAACTAAAGGATTGTTACTGGACAATGTTACACTATTAGAAGCACAAACCTTGAAGTTTCAATTAGCAATAGAAATGCACAAAACAAACACATGAGACTATATACATAAACACAGAGATTTGAACTTACGGAATTCAATCAAAATAGGGGAAATGGGACTGAAGAGGGGCCAAGGAGAAAGCAGCAGAAAATGATAGGTTGAGCTGAGAATCCAATCTGATGGGTCAAGTGAGCTGATTTCTGAAAATTGAACCTGCTTGCGTCGTGTGTGATTGATTGGTTTCAGGTTTGAAGTTTCAATTTGAGGGGAAAACTTTGAAATCTGAATATTCAAAATTCTGGGAAGGGAAAGAGATGAACTTGTACGTGACGCTTAGATGCTCGTACCTAGTTTAGGTACTCAATGACAGTGTGCTAATTGGGTAATTAGGCAACATTTCATTTTTGGTTATCCAGCCTTGGTTTAGTTTAGGTTGGGCCTTTCTGAAACATGTTTTGGTAAATTGATTAGATTGACTTGTGTGGTCCATTATCTATTGTATAAAAATCTGGACCAGGAGAAAAAACAAAAACGGTACAAACTTCAGTTCGACCACCATGAATATTACTACCCTTTCATTCCAGTAATATTTAGTATATTATTTTTCCATTTTATTTTTTTTTCAATTAATAGATTTCAATTTTAATCACAGATTATTTTTAAACTATAATGATAAAATATTAAATAAAATTATACCGTGATGAATGAGGTTTAACCGAACATCAACTTGAAGTGTGAAAAAATAATTTAGCATGAAAAAAAACTGTGCGGCAATCAAAGTGGAGGTGTGACAGCCCAGAATACTAAAAATACATTAAGGTGAAGTGGAAAAGATAATGAAAGTCATAAAGTGGGTTTGTAGTAGATAGGTTCAAGCCACACATAAAGGTTGTTTTTTGGGTTAATTATAAATTAATGATGTTCTCAATACTTTCTTACATAATAGCCCTACATAATTTTAGGAACTAATCTAATAATAGTAATATAATCACAATACTTTGTTGATTTATTATATACACACAGCCATAAAACGTTCAAATTTAACTAAAACTAACAACAAATTAATTTCCAGCTCCTTAAATGTTTTATATGCAATTGACGTGATCAAAACTTATAGGAATAGCAAGCAAGTTAAGCAAGCATCTCAGTCTAATGTAATGCACACACCATTTGATTCTTGTGATTTAAATTTCAAAGTATTGTTCGATATTCAAAATCTCAGCAAGCATATATGTTATTGTTTTCATGATTTAATTCCCTCCATCAAGTATTTCAATTTTAATTTTGTTCTATAATTAACATAATAAGAGTAATCAGTGAAAATCAACATCTTCCGTTCAAGAAGCCCAAAAAATTCCAAGCAACCAAAATTAATAAGTATCTAAATAAACTGAGATGCCTGTATTTTTCACAAGCACCTAAAATTTGAATTTGTAATTTACAAGCATCACGATATATGTGAGGATGCTTGATTAATTCAATTTAATTTGAATTTGATTGATATATATACTGAAATACGTAAGATGATGAGGTTAGTTTGAGAGAATTTAGAAAACGAGATGCTTATGTTTTTTTTCTCGAACGTCCATTAAACGACATTTTTTGTTCAAGAAACATCAAAATTTACAAGTACTCATCGTTAACAAGCATCTAAGTTTTGAATTTATAATCGACAAGTATCACGATACAAGCGTCTTTAGTTTATGATTTAATTTAATCTTGTATAAATACCACATCATCTCACAATAGAGCTAAACATTTCATGTACATAATGCACCCTCTTATCTTATCTTATGAAAGGACTTCTTATATTTTTTGGAGTACACTAATTCAAAGAGGTATTTTATTTGGTGATATGTTGCATTATCTTTTAATTGATGCTTGACTACACTAAATGGTTAGTTTTGAGAGAATTTAGAATTGAAGTTAAGTATTTTTATATTAAAATTAGTATAATCACTAGTTTGTAAAAAAATATTCACTAAATTGATAGAAAGTTTTTAGGTTATACTAATTTGATATAAAGTTTTAAAAGTATCACCAATTTGAAATTACTTTTTTTTTTTTAAACGGCAAATATTACAATTATTCTTACACGTACTACTTTAATACATATATCGCATAACACTTTATATCTTCACACCTAAACCGCCTTATATCTCCACCGGAGATCAACCGTGCACCTCTCCTTTACCAGCCCAAGCTCCTTTCTACTGCACCACCTTGTAACTCCTAATCCACACATAAAAGGTGAAGTGAGAAAAAAAGTGAAGTGAAAAAAATAACTTAGCATGAGAAGAAAAATTGTGTGCTAAACCGTAAACAAGTGAGAGTCAAGAATATTTACAACAAACTGGAAAAATAATACGGACATAGCAATTAATCCGTTGTCGGGGATCAAACCTGAGTCACCCACTTGAAAGGCGGGAATTAGGTCGAGTGGAAAAAAATAATAAAAATAATTATAAAGTGGGTTCAGATGAGATTTAAGTCACATATAAAGTGGAAAAATAACTTGAAAAAAATAATATTAGTTATAAAAATGCAAAGAAAAACTGTGGTAGAAAACAATACAAAACTACACCGTTGCCGGAGATTGAACCCGGGTCACCCGCGTGACAGGCGAGAATACTTACCACTATACTACAACGACATGAATGACACAAGTGCAATTCGTTTAGCTTTTTTTACAAATAAATTGTATTCATCCTTTCTCAACCTTCTTGTCAGTTTTGGACAAACTTATCATACTCTCCACATTATTTGGTGAGGAATACTTACAACTTCAAGATGAAGTGGGTTTGTAGATGAGATTTAAGTTGCGCTTAAAGGTGAAGTTGAAAAAATAGCTTACTTAAAAAAAAAAACTATGCAACAAACAAAGTGTGAGTCGAGAATACTCTTACTACATTAAGGTGAAGCATGAGTAGGAGATAAGTTTGGTAATACACATTTGGAGTTATAAGATGGTAGACGTAGTATAGGAGTAGAGTAGTTAGATTTGTCGTTTAAAACGAAAAAAGGTGGAACGGGAAACCAAATAAATTAATTAAAAGGTAATAGGGCCTCCCGAAATACTTGCAACATCAAGATAAAGTGGGTTCGTATATGAGGTTTAAGCCACACATTAACATGAAGTGGAAAAAATAACTTGGAATGGAACAAGAAACTATGCGGCAAATGAAGTGAGAATCACGAATACTTATAACATTAAGGTGAAGTGGGAAAAATAACTTCGTATGGAAAGAGAAACTGTGCGGCATACCAATTTGAGAATCGGAAATATTGATGAAGAGGAAAAATTTTAAAAATACGCCGTTGCCGGGGATCGAACCCGGGTCACCCGCGTGACAGGCGGGAATACTTACCACTATACTACAACGACCTGGATGGTGCCTGTACGATTCTTTTAGCATTTTCAGAAAACAAATTATGCGCAAATTTATCAACAAATTTATTTGGTGATTACACCTTATTTATTTGACTCTTTAATTCTAAATTTTTTTTTGGTGAATACAATTCATACTATGTAACCATGGACAAAGCCAAATAATACTTGCAACACGTGCTAATATAAATTATAAATAACAAAAAGAAAATTATATATTTCTAAATCGTGATCACCTGCATCTAACAATTAAAATAGTTTAGTAATTAAATAAAAATGAGATTTTATCAGAGTGAGAGAGAGAATGTAATGTTCCGGCTACTAATAGATCGAGGTGCCGATCATTTGAGCCGGCATGGTTACTCATGATTCAATTTTAGGATGATGTGATCATGCATAAGCTAGCACACGTAGTTTTCATACACTTTGTCTTTTGCTTCAAATTCTAGAACAAGCACGTTTAGTTAATTTTAAAACTCTATAGACAAATTTCCTAAAATAAATGTATATTTTGTTATTATGAGTATCATTTTCCATTCAATTTCTTATGCAACTTGAACTTTTTGAGAGAGTTGTGACTTTTTTTGTGTGTGTTGTACCTTTGTTTCATCTGAACTGCTGAAAACACATATAGTTCGAAACATAAGCACTTCCTCCGCTCCCTAGATGCTTTACACTTTATTTGTTATCTTACATATCCATTTTTACATATCCATTTTTCTCCATCTTTTACTCCACTATAATAGTAAATATATTCCCAATTGCTATTCAATTTACAATATTATATGACAGTAAGGAGTGATGGTATAACATTTTGAAACTACACATGTTTTAAGCATGAAGCAAGCAGACCTTTATAGTTTCAAACTTTCAATCAAATTCAGAATTACGAAAGTACATATTTGAACAATCTATGACAAAAGTACTGTGAAACCAATCTTCCCTACGGGTCCGTTTGGTTCTAAGTAGGAAAAGTAAATGAATGATTTCCTAAAAAATTTGGTTCAACTTGACAAATAGGAAAAGGAGTAGGAAATATTGGACATTTCATTATTTGGTTCCTTAAATGGAAGTAGTAAATCTGGTTCGAACCACATTTCCTTTTCCTTGTTTGGTTCACCTAAAACTCATGTTTGAATGTTTGTTTTTCCACAAATACCCCCTCCATGTTTAATTGGACGATGTCGTATTACTTTTGTGAACACCACAATAAGATATAATTAAAGTACTGCAAGTTGATAAATTGAGAACGTAACCTGATTAGGACTTAATTTTTGTTTAAATATGTCAAGTGATTCAAGTTACTTAGAAACGATAAAATTTGAAGGTTTTGATGCGGCCACTATGGTAGTAGACTTTATTTACGTGAGATACAAGTACACTTAATTGGATAGAGTAATAAGTAGTTGGCGACAATTAGTAGTTGACTTGAGATTGTGTTGGCGACAATTTATTTGGTCTACATGGAAAATCTTTGCTTCATTTCTTCTTTTTTTTTTTTTTTTCTATGTTTAAAATGACCGAAGAACCATAATCCATTTGTCAAAAAGGAAAAACTGGAAACGTCTTGTGTAGAAACTACCAACCAACATAGAGAAATTGCCGGTAACAGATCGGATGAAGGCTGCTTTCTCTTCATATATACAAAGCAAGTTCAACTGTACCAAGTCCTGAGACTTCACTAATTCGCATACGGGCATGGATTAAAATTTCGATTTCGGAGTCCATCTCGGATTCTAAATTTAGTGAGACGTTTCGGAAAAGTTTCGACACATTTCGAAACCACAAAAACATCTCTTAAAATTGTGAAAATGATCAAAACTAAAAAGTTAAATGTAACCAAATAATTTTGTTAAATAAAATGCATACTACATTACTACTACAATAATATATTTTGTGATTTATTGTACACGAAACACAACAAAGTGATGGGATTTGAGGGCAAGATAAACACTCCGTTAAAAAAGTAGGAAGGAAAGTATCAAATCCAATTCATTTCCACTTCCACCTATTGTGGTTTTGTTTGTTCTTCCTTCACAAAACTAGATCTCAAAATGAGTACCAACAGGGTGTAGTATAATCAGCTCAACATCATAAGTGATATAGCTAGTTTGATTGTTGAGGCCAAACAACGGAAGTTTCAGTGATTTCTCATGGGGCAGAGGACTAATTGTGCCCCTGTTCAACAATTATGAAGCAGAGGGCCGTAATCGTCTTCAGGATTTTTCCTTCTCGTTTATCTTAAAGAGCCATATGACGATATTGGATACTGTCCATCAGATTGCATAGTTAAATTTTTCCAATTTGATTTTCCTGCCTCCCCAAGGAAAACAAAGTAGGAAAAATTTGGGAATTTTGTGCACAGAACTTGGAGAAACACAATTTCCGGTTAGGTTGGGGAAAAACCGGTCTGACCAATTAACCACATTTCTTTTTGTATTTTCGTATGAACCAAATAAGGAAATGTGATGAATTTTACCCAAATTTTTTACTTTTACTACATAACCAAACGGCCGTACCAGAAAGAAAATGCTTAAGAATGAAAAACATCACCAGTTAAGCTACTTCTTCTGATGCCATACAATATGACAACAACTTACATCACACTAGCTAACCATTTCATCTAAAAGACTTCCTAACAGCTTAAGCAGGCATACCTTGAACTTCAATCTCCGACGCTTCGCTCTTCTTCGCCTTCTCTTTCTCGAGCAAGTACTTTCTCTCCGCTTCAGGCACAGACGACATGATTGTCTGCAGCTTCAAGTTGAGCTCTTCCATCTTTTCCATGAGCCGGTCATTTGTGAACATCCCGAGCAGCACATTTTGGATGGTCTCCCAGCTTTCATATAGCGGTAGAGCAATGATCACTGCTGAACCGATCGTACCCCATGCGATAGCTATAACCGACCAGAATGTGAAGTACCCCAGGTTGAATTGTCCTGCCGGAAGCGTAAGAACAGGCCACAATACAACAATCAGTAAAGTGAAGCCAAGCCCCCATTTGATTATCCATCTTCTAGCATGATTCAGCCTTTCCTCCTTGAACTCTTCAGATGATAATTCACTCTTTTCCTTCTCAACCACACTAATCTGTCTAGTCGTTTCCCAGTCATAATCTTGAGGCCACATAAAACTGCACGCAGCGTGGATAGCTCCACCAACGAGTATAGAGACGAGGTTTCCAGCAAGCATTGGCGCGTTTCTTCCAGTTGTGTCGAGATTTACCCGCCCATACTCTACTTTTGTAACCGTCAACCAAGTTATAATACCAAGAACACAACCAACGATCGTCCCAGCCATGGCTCCAATTGCATTTGCTTTTCTCCAGAGGAGCATGAAGGCTATGGGAATGACTGCTGACCCAACAAAGACCCCCATTGCAAGGTACATCCAACCAAGAGCAATTCCAGCTTTGTTCAGTATCACTGCTAAAATTCCCATGAAACACCCGAAGGCAAGTATAACACACCTTGATACTCTCAGGATTTGCTTTCCAGTTGCATCTGGATTGATATATGTTCGATAGATGTCATATGTGCACAATGAAGAAACGGCTATAAGCTCAGAAGAACCAGCAGATGTTACAGCCCTGATCGAAGATACATATGTGAACTTTAACATACTGCAGTCTTTATGAAGGAAAAAACATTAAAGATAAGGTTTTGTGAGAAAAAATGGTTCAGCAAAGTGACTTACATGAATAGCATGGTGAGTAGAAGAACAGATCCCCCTTTCCCCATCAATGCAATTGCCGTGGCAGCAGGTACAAGACCGTGGCTTGCTTCACTGGCGGTTATGGGTAGATCAAGTGCTAATGCTCCTAGTCCAAGTGATGTTGCCAAAGAGAACGGAACAGCAAACCAAACCAAGCCACCTAACAAGTAGCCCTTATGTGTTGATGATGGCCTAGCTGCTATAGCACTTACCCAATATCCCTGTAAATCATGGCTTAGTTCAAGTGAATTCATAAAACTATTAAATAAGTGAGTTTAAAGGAGATACATACATTATCAACAAAAACCGTTCCGAAGTTCCCAACAATGTTGATAATGCCAAAAACAACACCTCCAGAACTCAGCATTGTAACATAAGATCCTTTGTAATTCCCACCAACTGGACCACATGATTGTCCATCATGAGAAAATGGATCATGGCAAGTTCGTGATTTACTAGCAACCTCGAGCAACCGATTGTATACAAGGCTAGGACTACCAAGTTCACTGCTTGCCACATAGACTAGGTACACGAAGATGACTAAAACCACATGTACTGTAATAAAACAATGACTGGATCAGGCGAACCTCGTGATGATTTCTTTCCGCTGGGAGATAACTAGTCTTTAATCAACATAGCATAGCTGCAAAACATGAGCATTTTAATGTTACGTACCTATTACAGAATGAATGTAACTTGCCAGGAAGGTGGCTTTTAGCCCTCCTGCTAGTGTGTAAACTATAACACCAAGAGGTATGAGAAAACTTGCAGCGTAAATGTTTACTCCTGTCAGAGCACTCACGACTGCAGATCCACCAAGAAGAAGCATGGCAGTTACAATAATGTTTGTCATGAAGCAGAAAGTTAGAAAAACAATATGAGCTGGAGTTCCCCATCTGACAGAGAAAATAGAAACTTTTATCATCACACGGACAGGAAACAATGCAATATATTTTCTCAACTGGTACGTGTGGACAACAAACCTTGCTTTCACAATTTCACAAACTGTATGAGCATGTGGAGCTTTTCTTTTGATCTCAATGGCAATTATACCAAACAAGAGAACCTGTCCATAATATTATTCAAACTTATCAGCATATCAAATTCAAGGTTCATGTTAAGAATGAAGCATGAACAGAATTACAAAAAATCAACATGCCTGTATAGTAGCACCGCTAGCATACCAGAAAGGACCACTAATTCCATATTCCCAAGCGACATTGGAACTCTGTAAGATCGTAGCAGCCCATGTCCACTGAAAGATCACATTTTAAATATTAACTGAAGTCCAACAAGCAAGTTTAAGCCTTTTTTTCAAGAAGTCCCAACAGTCCAGCAACATTACCTGAGACACAATTACACTGGCAATAAGTCCTGTTTTGACATTCCTACCAGCTGTATTGAACCATTCCGACGTGTGACGAGAACCAACATATCTCTTCTCCAGCCACACCTAATCCAACATACATGTTTATATTATTAGGCTCCAGTCCTTATCAAAAGACAGATCATAAACTGCCTACAAACTGGAGTATTTGAAGGTATGACTATTAAGAGCATCAAATCTCAATTCTAGAAACTTAGTAAGAGTGGTCCATTTATATCAAGCATAAGGTTTCAATCATAAAAAAGAATTTGCTCAAAGGTTACATACCATACTAGCAACCAAACACACAGTGGAAGACAGAGCTGGCTTACTTACTATGTACTTGTTAATGTAACTAATAACAATACTGAAAATTGGAGCCACTAAATCCAAACATGAACCAAGAATCAAGTTCTGTTGCACGTATTCGTGGCCCACAATGACATCAAGTACATGTACATACTGTTCTAGTAAGTTATAACTATGTTGAAATGTTTATAACCACAACGTCTATATAATAGAAATTGGAAAAACTCAATTACCAAGAAAGAAGTGAAAACGGCGAAAAAAGCTCCAAAACCAAGAATGACTGAGTAGCCAACACCTTGATTGAGCACTGGTTGGCCTCCAAAGAAGCTAGTTTGCCTCACACAGTTGCCAGCACCATCCTGATGGTAATATTTAGCAGAGAATTGGAAAGGTGGACAACTTGCCATGGATAGAAATTAAAGTGATCCTTTAATTTCTAACTCCCTGTCTGTGTATCTAGTTAAAGTGATGATTTGTGGGATTTATAGTGAAGTTGGAGAGATTCATTCACTCCCTGCTAAATAAGAATTTTGGTTGGTGATTTGTTTGTTTTTTTGTTAAGAGTGACGGAATATACTAAAAGTCAAACTATGCAGCAGCAGCTGTTTCAAACTCATCTGATGACAGAAGGAATCTCTTGGATGGCTGTGATTGCTCAACCTCTAGCTAATTGACTTGCTTGCATATGGTTTCTTTTGATATTTTCTTAAAATTAATTAAATTACAGTAATTTATATTATATGATACACCTTTTGACAAAAGTATTATACTGTTTCTTTCTATATGGATTCTAGCAAGCTTCCCCATCATTGGGGGGATGGGGATCCTCAACAAGTTTTGGACTCATACCAATACACCCTAATTTTGCAGTACTAAAAACGCCTCAAATATGATGATTCATGGATGACAACTGACAATCACTCTTTGCAGATTAAACCCTATTTAGTACTAGTATCTTTCATTTATGGGCTATAACATGACTGCTGCCAGGTAGACTTTGGGATGTTATCTCTTTCTCTTCCACCGATGATTTCTGGTTTTAATTGAGCAAATGATGATGACTGGCGTATATATTTGAATTTTGACTTGAGAATATGAGAGAATATTCCACATTCCAACTCAATCCTTCAACTGTACCAAGTAATACTAGAACCATTAACTGTAGTAAAATAAGCAAATTAATTTTATCAAATTGCTGTGACAAATGACAATCAATCACTGGTGGCTTTTCATGAATGCCTCATCACAATTAGTGCAACAGATGCAATCCTTTTGAATGCAGCAAGCACAGAACGCATGTTTATGGTTAGTGCCCGAGTCTTCCCAGGTTTATTGCACAGTAGTATATATTGTCTAGCTAGCTCATAAAATCAATAAACAAGTTTCTGTGTGAGGACTGAGGAATTTGATGTGAAACTTGAAATCATCTAGACCAGCTGTATATATATATATATAATATTGTATAACATAGTTTTACCGAATAAACTGATAACGAAATGTATGTCCGAACATAGCTAGGATGCGTTCAGAAGCCGGAGTGATCCTTAAAAACTCCAAATTCAAGTATATATTCAACTGAAGGGAAAGGGTAAAGTGTAGGCATTAGCAAAGTAGTTGACTGAAGTAAGTTGATTTCAAGTTGCACTTAAATTGGGTAAGAATGCATGTTACTTCTTTTAGTTATGACTTTGTGTTGCTGGACAATATATCTGGACTCTGCTGACATAGAGTTTCTAACTGTAGAAATCTTCTATTGGTTTGATATAGTAGCATTTAAACTTCAAAAGACTATATTAAGCATTCACCGGAAGTACTGATTGATTATTACCATTTCTTTCCGGAAGGACTCATATCATATCACTCCCAATTCCCAAATGCAGCATAAAGTACACACCTCACCTTTGAATCCAACCAATGTAACCCATCATCCTCACTGCGATCACTCTGTCTGGTGGTTAGGCTGTCTAGTTAGGACAACATGGATTAGTGCATTGGAAAATGACTAAATTGTAGCGGTAAAATAGTGGCGATTCCATTTCATAGGCCAAGTAATCAATAAACGGACGCTCAAGATCATCATCGTTTGTGTCGAACATCAGGCCAGTGGTTGGTGGCGCGTGAGTTCTTGTTGTGTGACGTGCGTTTCGTCCGGTAAACCAGGAATACGGTGGATTGGATCATCCATCTCGTTTTACTTGAATTTTGATGTCGGTATTTGTTCGTTTGCGCGCTAGTGGTTTCCACCCGCTTCGCAACAATTTTAGCTCCCTTCCACTTCCACTGCACCGTAGTATTGTATAAGAATTGAATTACTACCAATCTAATTGTGAAATTACGATTGAGGAAACAAAAAGAGGAATATGGTGATTCCTGATGATTGATGCAAGTTGCCAACTTTCCTGGTAATTTCTGTATCTAAGAAAAGTGTGACTGGTAATGAGTTGAAAATAGCTAAATCATGGTTACGTGCTTCCCAAATTTCCCTCTCCAGAATCTTCATCTCCATCTCCATCTCCTTATCTTCTATTTTTAATTATCATCCTGGAGAAAAGAATCTCCACTATAGTAAAATCAAAATAGCTCAGCTTTCACACTGATATTCCAAACCATTAATGGGCGAAAGTTGTACCCTTTAATTCCGTATGATTATTCCGCGTAATATAGCGTAATATATATGTTGGTTTCACAAATCAACACGTAAATTTATTTTTCATGTGCACAAAAGTGCACGTACAGAAAATTTTCCTAACGCTCCTCCTAAAATTGCTAAAATTGCTCCGAACGCTCCTCCTAAAATTGTTTCAAAACAAATTCCGCTTGACTTTGAAGTTATTTTGTATGAATTTTCAAATAGAAATATGCACCTTGTTGGTATAATCATCATTCTCAATCTCTTTAAGTTCTCTAAGATTTTGGGATGTTACATTCACCCTTTTTAAAATTTTAAATCGTGCGACGTCAACGTCGTGCCTTGTTACGACTAATCAGATTTGATTTGACTCTAATACCATTCGTTTGTGTACGTGAATAAAGAAATGAAATTTTAATACTAAGAGAATAATAAATATAAATTGACTATGACCCTACATAAAATAAAAGATAATACAAGCCGTGAGAATGACTCTATTGATCAAAGAAATACGGGTCCAAGTTGAAGACTTTACTTCTGAATTCTCTGATTAGAAAAGTAATACAAACAAGGCCACAGGGGTCCCTACAAACAACCAAATTATCTTGAAACTTTTCTTCCGATAACTGACCTATTCTCAAATGCGAATCCTCCAACGCAGTTTCCGTTCCCTGTCATTTCTCACCTGGATCACTCAAATTTGGCTCCAAACCGCACTATATATAAACTCTAAAGTCTAAACACACTTTTTCATAACCACAATACAAACCAAATTTAAAAGCCTATAAAATAAAAACACACTCAACCAAAACATATTTTAGCCATCTCTCAGTCACATTTTCTTCAAATCATCAACAATTCAATGAGCCGCCGCGCAGCTGCACAGATTTCGAGGCTGCTCCTCCACCAGTCCCGCCAGAGGCTTTTCTCAACCGCTGCATTCGGTGGGGCCAGCTCCAAGATTTCAGGAGGCAGTGGTGTCACAAACTATGGACTTGTTAGAACCTCTGTTCTTGAAGTTAGGCATTGGAGTACTCTGGCTAGTGACGCAGCCAAACAGGCTCCGAAGTTGGATTCCGACAACAAAAATGGCAATGATCAAACTGGAAAGGCCGTTATTAGCAGCTACTGGGGAGTTTCCCCGGCTAAGACAACCAAGGAGGACGGTTCGCCTTGGCGTTGGAACTGCTTTCGGGTATTTTTACTAGGCTACAAGCCCATTTTTTCTAAGTGTCTAGTCATGATAATTTTTAGAAACATCTAACTGATTTTGTTACTCTTTAATGACAGCCATGGGAAACTTACAAAGCAGACACATCAATTGATGTGAAGAAGCACCATATGGCAAACAATTTGATGGACAAGTTTGCCTATTGGACTGTCCAAGTCCTTAAATACCCTACCTACTTGTTCTTTCAGGTAAGTACTAGTGTAGTTTTCAATCATTCAGTTTATCAGCTACCAGCTACGCAACATAACATACTTTTTAAGTCAAATGGTACAATAAGCTAATTCAGCTTATAAGCTAACTGATAAACTTCATGCTAGCTACGCAGTGTTAAAGATCAACAATATTCTAATAAAAACCGACTTTATTTTTGCGCAACAGAGACGTCACATGTGCCACGCGATGCTACTGGAAACCGTGGCAGCAGTTCCTGGCATGGTAGGAGGAATGCTACTCCATTGCAAATCCTTACGAAGATTCGAGCACAGCGGAGGATGGATCAAAGCCCTGCTAGAAGAAGCAGAGAACGAGAGAATGCACCTCATGACATTCCTAGAACTGTCACAGCCCACATGGTTTGAGCGCGCCTTGGTCATCACGGTCCAGGGCGTGTTCTTCAACGCCTACTTCGTGGCGTACATACTCTCGCCCAAACTCGCACACAGGATCGTAGGTTATCTAGAAGAAGAGGCCGTGAATTCGTACACCGAGTTCCTTATTGATCTGGAAAAGGGGGTCGTTGAGAACCGTCCTGCTCCAGCAATCGCAATTGATTACTGGCAGCTTCCGTCCAATGCGACGCTCAAGGACGTCGTGACGGTTATTCGGGCTGATGAGGCGCACCACCGTGACCTTAACCACTTTGCTTCGGTAAGAAAATGTTGTAATTAACTAGCAAATGTGACATGCGGAGAATAATTTTAGTGTCGCAATGTTTAATGATTTTTTTGGTTGCTATATATTTGCAGGACATACAGTGTCAAGGGCATGAACTGAAGGAATATCCCGCTCCAATTGGGTACCACTGATAAAGCTATATGTGGCATCGCCTGAAGAATCATTTCATTTGGTTAATTATGATTATTATTTCATAATTTTGATAAGTGATTGTGATTAGAAGGATGCATGATTATATTGAATGTTGATTCCATGTAATTAATTAAGGCCTTAATTAATTTGTTAATTTTATCCTTACGTGAACATATGTACGTATAATATAGAAGATTATTATGAATTGTTATACATGAAATTCAGGTCTTTACGAAGTGCATGTTTAATCAATACTACTTGTTCTGAATGTTAGTACTTTGTTGTTCCATGTATCCTATAAATTCTTCTTCCAAATCTAAAAACACGGGCCACAATTTGATCCACGCTTGCAGCATGTCAAGCTAGAAAACGGCAATGAATTAATTGGCGTAATTAAACACCATTTTTTTCCGATTTATATTGGATTCGCTTTTGATTACTCATATAAACACTGTCTTTATTGACACGATGATATTATGCAATGTGGGATTGAATTTGTTTTTCAATTACTCAAATAATAAAATGTAGTTACATAATTGGCGGTGCAAACTTTGGTTGCATTTCTTACACGTACGAATATGACTATGGGGAGGCAAACTTTTTCAACATACTTTAACTATATTATATTAATTAGGTATCCATTAAACCTTTTATTCTAAGAGTAAAGGTGTTGAAGTACTACATGAGAGGTCGGGGTTCGAACTTCAACGGAGTCATAATTAAGGTGTGATATAACATGGAAAGTCCTCCTCGTACAGAAACATCCTCGTGTGCGTTAGAGGGCATATATAGAAGAAGAAGACCCGCAAATAAGGGCCTGGAATAAGGCCTACGCACAAGAGAAGGCCCCACTATTAATTAAGGACCTGGAATAAGGCCAAGACCTCAATAGTAAGGACTTGGAAGGAGGTCTACACGCTGGGAGTACTGAAGACTCTGCATCTGTGGAGATACAGTCTGCAGGCATTATACAAGACTGTACAAGAAAGACTGACAATGTTCCACGAAATGCGGGATATGGCCCCTCGCTCAGTTCTATATATAGAATACCAAGGATCACTCTTAGATGTGTGTCAGTAATACCCTATAAAGTTTCACTCTATACAACTCCTACACGAGTTCAAATAAAGTCTATCTACAACTTGTCCAAGACAAACGGATTTAAAGGGACTACCCCCCACCCCCCACCCCTTTGCGCAAGTACATTGAGCAAGCTGTATTGCTAGTTTAGCGTGGTGTATTTATTGTTATATCAGGTGCTACAGTAGTTGTATTGCTAGTTTAGCGCGGTGTATTTATTGTTACATCAAGTGGTACATGTGTAGAGTTATAAGGTGGTAATTGGTAAAGGAGGAGAGTAGGAGTAGGGAATTAAATTTATCATTAAAAAACGGAAGAAAAAAAATTCTCTAGGAAATATAAATTTACCAATTTTTGTCTAAAGAAAATTAAAATCAAGCCCTAGATATTTGGAAATTCTAGCTTGCCCCTTGCTTTTGATGTGGAAAATGGTGAAATTTGAAGTAGACAACCGTAGGAACGCCAAGCACCAAGGAAAGCTCCATATTGTCAAGCATTAAGCGAAGCAATTGACTTGCAAGTTCCACTGGAGACGGTTTCTACTTCGACCATTATATAGGTGCAAGCTGGTGTATTTCTTGCTACATTATCCTATTGTGGCTCATAACACATAAATCGCGTGATATAAGAATGGTACTAAATTTTAAAGCATAGTGATGAGATACTACTATAAGTCTACAACATTTTCTAGTATAGAAAGGGAAAAAAAACTGTTCTGGCCGATAAGAAAATCAAAACGTCTATTTATTTCTTTAAACGAGTTGCAAAATGCACTTTTCCAACTCAATGACAAAACTCTGGCTTTTCACAATAAACATTCTAAGAAATGTGATGTGAATTTGTGACGAAGAGGAAATATAATTTGAGGGTATAAAATGGAAAATAATAAAAGTATGTAGTATGTCGTTTGGAAGTATAGAATCTAGAAATTTCAGGGTGAGTCTACAAACAAGAAAACGAACGTAATGACGTAATATAAAGGTAGCGTGACCAATTAGCATATGACTACGCTATAATATTTATTTACTCCCAAATTGTGGCATAATCCGAGCCAAATATACCAAACATGTTCTTGGACAACACGCAAGTGAGACCCGACTTGTTCTCCAAGAAACTCATTATTGCCATGCATTTCACATTAATTACAATAATATACATACACATACTTGTACGTCATTTCAGATAAATACAATCGTTCTTCTAAAAAAAAAAGAAAAAAAAAGAAGATAAATACAATCGTGTAATTCCCAAATATACCCTCCAATGCAAAGATTGGTCTAATTCGGCGGCCTAAAGGTTCGAATTAACTAGATGGCTATAGTGCTATTGCTAATCTGCTATACTGCCGGTCCATTATTGCCCTCACC
Organism: Plantago ovata; assembly: GCA_028274465.1. Lineage (NCBI taxonomy): Eukaryota > Viridiplantae > Streptophyta > Magnoliopsida > Lamiales > Plantaginaceae > Plantago > Plantago ovata. Next base: position 21,270,792 of record CM051455.1, on the reverse strand, counting down.
ACATCATGTTTTATTTTAAGGTGTAAAATAAACGATTTATTTTTAGTATATGATGGATTAGTTGACTAAATATACTTGCAATTCAAAGGAACAAAATTTAAAATCTTAATGCAAATGTAGTTAGAAAATTTGTTGATGTGTTATAAAATGTAAAAGTATATCAATTAGTTTATTTATTTAATAAAAAAATTACTTGGATTAGGATCAAATATTAGTAACGTTATGATTTTTGCTTGAAAATATTTGAATTGATTTAATAAAATTTAATTTAACTAAAATGAATTTATTTATATTAAAAAAAAACAACACTAATAAACTTAACTAAATCAAAAAATTATGGAATTTGAATAGAACCGAATTAAAACATTATTTTTTAGATGAAAACGCTAGTTAAAACAGTAAGGAAAAAAGGGCAAAGTTGTACCAAGAAGAATGGTCTTAGAGATTACTTATAGTTTGGGGCTTAGATGGAGCTATAAACATAGAAGTCTCTTTCAATTTGAAGACTCCAATGGTTTGAGGCTTAATTGGGGCTTTTTTGTGGCTCCATGTACTATATTACTAATCCATTGACCAATAATATAAATAATAAATTATAAGATAGTAATATTGAGTAGTAATATTGAGACTTAATTGAGGGCTACTATTTAGTAGCCCTTTTTCACTGGATACTATTTAGCCCCAAAGAAATCCTCATTAGAGATGTTTTTGAACTTCTTTGGAGCTTAATTTGTAATTCAAAAAAGTCTCCTTTATGGAGTGCTCTTAGAAATATCATCATGGCCCTCATCGGTAGATGACTGACTAATTGAATCCACAAATATTTGACTTTGACTAAAGTCAGGTCATAATTAATCCGTGAAAGAACCACCATCTAGTTCGGATGCTTTAGTCAAACCATGTCCATTATGGTCATTTACAACCAAACAATACAACTGTAGACGAGTATTGATTGCATTGCGTCCGTTAAAGGCAAAGAATAATCTTCCACAAAACAATAAACCGCGAAAACAATGAAAGGTCAAAAACGGAAAATCAATAACCAACACTAGCACCGACTTTAAACCATAGCTCATGCACGTGACGTTACCGAAAATAACCCTATATATTCCAACCCCTTCTCCAAGCAACTCATCTAACAAAAACCTTTATCTCCAAGTTTGTTGCAAAACACAATTCTCTGCTACATTTTATTTTCCTTGTGAATTTTCAGTTCAATCACATTTATTTTCTGTTGAAATCATATAACAAGTTGAAGATGATGATGAGTCGAAGCGCGACTAGAGTGGCGCGAACAATGCTGCTGGCCGGCGTGGGGCCGCGCTACTTCTCTATCGCCGGTGAAGGAGCGGTGGCGAGGAGATGTTTGATTGGCGGTGGTACTGCGGTTCATGGAGGTCCGGTGAGGAATGAGAAGTTGGTGATGACGTGGATGAGGTTTCCGGCGAGGAACGCTACCACAGTGGCGCTGGGGGAGAAAGAGGAGGAGAAGGTTGAGGTTGGCGGAGGAAGTGGTGGCACCGCCGCTGGTGGTGGACGAAATGGTGGTAATAATAAGGCGATTATGAGTTACTGGGGTGTGGAGCCAGCTAAGCTTACGAAAGAGGATGGCTCGGAATGGAAGTGGAATTGTTTTAGGGTAAGATCAGATCTATCATCTATCTGTTGATTAGTTAATTAATTAATTAATTAATTAGAGGACGGCTTATATTGATTTTTTGAATTGGCAAAATTTTCATTCAAACATAAATAAAATGAGCATAAGTTGATTAATTAGGCTGTGAATAAGTTGATTGATTAATTATGTTAGTGTGTTTAATTAATGAAATTGTTGTTGATTTGTGTAGCCATGGGAGACATACCAGTCTGATACAACTATAGATTTGAAGAAGCATCATGCTCCGGTTACCTTCTTGGACAAGATGGCCTACTGGACTGTTAAGGCTCTCCGGTTTCCCACTGATGTATTCTTTCAGGTACATTTTAGTTATATCTCTTGACTTGAGTTTCTTCTATCATTTCGTGAATTTGTTAACATTTAGGTATAGTTGTAGATCTAATTTGTTTAGATGTTGTTATGCTTTTATAATTAGTACTACATTTTTTCAAGTTTCAAATGTTTTCATGTGTGAAAACATGATTGGAGTAACAATAATGTATGTTTAGGAAGTTGAAAAGAATTCTAATTGATCTTGCAAACTAGTAGGAACTTTGGAGAGAGCTGATTGTGAGAGGAAAATGAAACCTATAATTAGGTAGATCAACCTCCTTGACATGTATGAACTAAATTTGAACTAAATTGGCATGGGAAATTAAAATTTCAACTGATCATTTTGTTGCTGGTTAGAAAAAGAATGTCATGTGGTTAGATTTTAAGATTTCAAGTTCAAATTTCTGTGAATGATCATGTTTCTAATTAACTATTTTCTTTGAGATAATAGTAGTAAAGTAAAAATAAATAGATAAAAAGGAATGGGAAATGTTCCCAGCAGTAGTTTTGGTATTATTTCACTGGTCATGTGGTTGGCTTCTTGTAAAATCTTAAGTTCAAGTTTTTGTAAATGATTTACTTCTATAGTTTTGGTGATCAAAAAATCCTTGTGGTTGCTGGGTTAAAAAACAATGATAATGCTTCTAAAGATTTTTTTGAGACATTAAATAAAAGGATAAAAAAGGATTGGGAAATGCTCCCAGCAATACTTCAGTGATCAGATTCTTTAACTGATCATGATTTGATTAGTATTAAGATTTAATTTTCAATCTTATATGTAAATGATAATTCTTGTTGGGAATATTTTGGGATATACAGTAGAAATAAAAGGACTATAAGAGAATTTGAAAAACAGGACAAAATATATAAAAATTTTGATTGGGAGTTGGGACTAAAAGGGCTAAAGATTATTTTCAAATTTTCTGTAAATGATATTCTTGCAGATAACATTTTTTAGATGTAAAGTAGAAATAAAAGGTCTAAAAGGGGAACTTTGAAATAGATGGGGAGTGGGGACTGAAAGGAACTTGAGAAACAAGATAAAAATGATAAATTAGATAGGAAACCACTCCTAATATCAGAGCCAGGTTTCGATCCTGGGACCTGTGGGTTATGGGCCCACCACGCTTCCGCTGCGCCACTCTGATTTTGTTAATAGTTAAGCGTATGAAAGTTTACTAACTTAAACAGTTAGGTTTTACAAAAGTATTGAATATCCCTTTTTCCTTTTACTTAAAACTGAAGTCTTATGCAATCAAACCTTGAAGTACACCTGTGCACTAATATACTTTCTATGGAACTGTAACAGAGGCGGTATGGATGCCGTGCTATGATGCTTGAGACCGTGGCTGCGGTTCCTGGAATGGTTGGAGGTATGCTGCTCCACTGCAAGTCGCTTAGGCGGTTCGAGCACAGTGGTGGCTGGATCAAAGCCTTGCTAGAAGAGGCAGAGAATGAAAGGATGCATCTCATGACTTTCATGGAGGTGTCTCAGCCTAGGTGGTACGAGCGTGCATTAGTCTTCACAGTCCAGGGCGTGTTCTTCAATGCCTACTTCTTGGCATATCTGGTTTCACCAAAACTGGCTCACCGTGTTGTTGGCTACTTAGAGGAAGAAGCCATTCATTCCTACACTGAGTTCTTGAAGGAGCTTGACAAAGGCAATATTGAGAATGTACCTGCCCCTGCTATTGCTATTGATTACTGGCGCTTGCCTAAAAACTCTACTCTTCGTGATGTTGTCATGGTCGTTAGAGCTGATGAGGCTCACCACCGTGATGTCAACCACTTTGCATCGGTACGTGGATTGATCAATTTGTGCTTAGTATTGAGCTTTTAGGATTTCATTTGTGTAAACATGCTTACAAGTTGTTTGGTTTCATTGCAGGATATTCATTATCAGGGACGCGAACTGAAGGAAGCTCCTGCACCAATTGGATACCATTGAAGTTGAATAGATGCCTGAACAACCAATAAAGACTGCATGAAATATTAACAGTGAAATTCATCTTAAGTTGAATTTTCCATTCGTTTGCCTTTTTCGTATTCCTTTTGCTGGGATTGATTTTGAAGAATCTAAGATAGATGTTAATGTACATAGCTCTACTGAACTTTGTGTTGATCTATTACTGATGAGTGTAAACTCTAAGCTTGACTGATATCAAGAGAGTTTTATACCAAGTTTCTGCTGTTCTTTACTCCAGAGTAACTATGCTGAGTTACACATAATACTTTAGAGTAGTGTGTGTGTGGATAAATTATGGTAGATCCAGTAACAAATGTCAGGCATCTTGGGCAAGAATCTTGATTTTCTTTGTTAAGAATTAAGCAATAAGGATATGTAATAAGACATCTTGTCAGCCAAGAAATATGGTCAACAATAGTACCCTACAAATATGGGATTAAAGGCCCAAGTCCAGAAATAGTAAGAAGTAGCTGCAACAAAACCAACAGCTTCTTAGGTATTGAGGATATCTAACCAACCTACAAATATGAAAGCAATTTCACTTATTTTCTTTTCTGCTTACGTCCCTGTTTGATCCGTCTCAAAAATCTGAACTGGCCTTATGTTAACAATTAAACAAAGCTGAACTACTAATATGAAATGAACTGGATTTTTTTAGACGTATCAAAGGGACTAAATTGACTTGAATTTGTGGTATTCCAACACTTGAAAGTATGTGTACCTTTAAAATTCTTAAAGTTGCTTTTTTAGCCCGCACAAGCATTCTTCAGTGTTAAATTAAAGTAAAAGAGTGTTATAAATTGTCATCTAAGTCTTCAAAGCTTTAAATTTGCAGTAAGCCATCAACATTCAACATTACATCACCTTGTCATGAGTCATGATGACGTGACATGCACTAACATGGCAGAAGTACAAACTTAACAGTGAAGTTGACTTGGTGACACAATTGCTAAACTCATTTTTGCTCACCAACTCATGCTAATTAGGATACTGTTGCAATTCTCCAGAATATGTACAACATTCATGTCAAGTTCAACAATTAAGGGAAACAATTGTAACAGAGAAAGAGCATTATAGCCAACACCAACGCTCCCGACTGACGTCCCTCCTCTGACAACACCCAATGCAGCAAAAAGAATCCAAGAACTATCATGCATGCCCATCCTAGTTCTTCCCCGTTGCACTTGACAGAAGTCAAGTAAGCACCGGACAAGTACACAATCAGGATCAGGACGAGGGGACCCAGAAGCATAGTAGTGACAGTATACGTGACAAGAATTAAAGCAAGAGGCAATATTATCGTATGGCTGGCAGAGTATATCGCGAGTAGCACCAATATAGGTATGCAGATGAGGCATGTGAAGATTGCGTTTTCCCCTTCTGTGACAAGAGGAAGGTTGAGACTGAATGAGCCAAGATTGCCACGGAGGAGGATGCCTAGCCCAACGACGAGAAGTAGAGGGACTAAAGGAGACGGTCCTTTCGCCATACCGTGAGGATATGGCTTCTCAGTGTCTGTGTTCATGGACTGAGAGTAAAGCAGCAGTTTTTATAGTTGATCCGATATATGTTATTTGGATGAAGGCTGATCTTCAGTTGCTGATTTGGTTAACCAACTCGTTAGTTTGGTACTACTTCTTCGGGCACATTAGTTTAAACTTCTAAGTAGATATTATAATACTATAAGCCAGTTGCATATTTATAAAGATAATAATGTAGTGAGTGGGGTATTTGGTTGGCAGAAAATCAGGTAAGGAAGTAACATGTTAATGTCGAATGAAGCATTGGATGCTTAACTGCAGAATGAAACAACTACGCTTCTCCATTAATTCTGCTATTTGCTCGTATTAAACACAGAAAGCGTGAGCCAAGGAAGATGATTAAACGCTAAGAACTCTATGCGTGCTACTGCTGAAGTGCTGAGAGATATAGTACTCCCTCCCTCAGTCTCACAAAACTTTACCCAATTTCCATTTGTAGATGTCCCACAAAACTTTATCCATTTACTAAAATATAAGTTACCCCACACATTAAAAACATTATTTTGTACACTATATTATAATTTCCCACTACTTTATACTTTAACAACTTCATTTTAACTAAAATATTAACATACCCCACTAACTTTATACTAATTTATTGTTTATTTTTAAACTGCGCGCTAATCCTAATGGGCCTAATGATTAATGTTTTGTGAGACGGAGGGAGGGAGTAGTACATAATAAGCTCTTAATGTCTGTCAGGCTATTTTCGAAGGGTAATAAGGGCAGATAACAACATGATGCAAAGTTGGTTAAAAAAGTGAAACTTTACTCTGGCTTATTTTCTGCCTTTAAACCAGAAAGAAAGTGTAATCACTTTTAAGCATGTTCCTTTACAACAGAAGATCAAGAATAGAGCAAACTCAGCTGGAGCTCCATTTATTAGATACACTAGATAAGTTTATACAGTAGCCTTTATTTGGATAGTGAGAATCATGATTCGCAGATCGGCTACTATCGACTCAGCTTATAAACTGAAAACCTTTATTTCAGTACAATATGACAAGCCTGCGTATTAATCAGAATAGGCCGAGATAGATTACTGCGTAAGGTTTTGGATATAGAAGTCTACGGTACTTTCTTCACCTCGTATTGGTGAGATATGCTAAGCGGGGTGTCCTTCGAAACAGGCCTGGTTTGTGACCAGAGCTCTAAATTTACAGTCCCAGTTCCCCAGTGAATTACACATTTGGATACCTGACTGGTATTGAATCTGTTCACCAAAGCTAGGCCAACGCATTTATCAACAAGCATCCATTCACCTGCGAGAATAAACAGAACGTTATAGTATAATATAACACGAAGAAAGAAATTAGAAAGATGGTCAATACTACTGCCTTTAAAACAGAAACAAACTGCGAGGTTTTCAGAGCATCTGGTCTGTCAAACCAAAACAGTCTCAAATGAATCTGTTCACTAGCAAACATGGAATGAGATCAATTGTGAATTGTTAACTTGGCTGACATTCCAAGTTACTAGTGAGGCAGTAATGCTGCTATGTTTCAGTATTCCATTAATAGGTTTGATAGATGATCATTCTAGAGTAAGACTTATGCAGTGTGACAGTGTCTGTTGGTAGGAGCGCAGGCTTACTGTTGCGAGTGCTTAAGTTTAATTATAACATCAGCGGTAATGGTTCTGGTAGCAAGGTACTATGTTTCATGGTTTGTTGCAGCTCATGATGGATGATTTGATAGCGGTAAGCATTGTGCTGAGTGGATCTATTTGCTAGCACACTGAGTATTGTATTAGCAAAACATTTCCCAAAGTCTAGTACGATAACTGATGCTTGCTTCACTTATTAAACAAGAGGCTGCTACTGGGGCTATCATAAGAAAATTTTGCATACAAGAAGACCAGGGTGTAAAAATAAAATAAAAACATAAAAAAAATACAAGAGACGATATGCATACAAGTGAATAAAAGAAAACATGAAAAAGTTACCATTTGGTAGAAGATTCCCTTCAAAAGACTGTTCACCAGATTCTGGCAAAACCTCATGCTTGCTACCGTCAATGGCAGTAAACGATACACATGATTCAGCAGGGTGTAGTAAATTAAACATGGGGTGCACCCGCAAGCAAACAAGCCTGCAAAACAATACGACCATGCACACATGACACAACTGATGGAATTAGTGGCAAAAAAAACATTCCCCCCCCCCCCCAGAAGTTTGGACATTTGTGCGAAATGCCCCTCAAGTGCAACTTACTCCCTAACGTTGGGACTTTTGTACTATTTTCTCCTTAAAGTTTGCATACGCGTGATTTTCCCCTGAAATTTAAGATTCTGTAGGATTTTGCACCTTGAAAATGACAACAATGTCTGAATTTCAAACTGCACTGAATTTGAAACTCAGGGGGAGTGGGGAGGGGGGGAATCACATTTGCACACGTTATGGAGAGAAATCACACTGAGCTTGAAACTTGAGGCAAAAATCACACATGCAAATTTTAGGGCCACCATGCACAAAAGGAAAAAGTTAAGGGAGCAAAATTTATTTTTTTCCTACAGGAAATAAATCAGAAAGAGCACGTAAATTGTCTGGCAGATACAGATACCAGTGGTATGTCGGAGGTATCAGAGTGGTGAACGATTAAAATGCTTACTAATTTACTGAATTTTATATTTTAGCAGATAGCACCGTTAACTCAGTTACTCAAGCCATTGATGCTGTATAAGACGTACAAAGAAGCTTGCTACTAAAAAAGGCTGTCAGTCGAGAAATTAGGACCTTGAAAATCCTCCAGAACCGGCAGCAACTTTACGAGCAACAATGGCAGAATCAATCCGGAAAACTTTTGGATCATCTTTGGAAATATATATCTGCCGTTCAAGGGCTAATCCACCTCCAATATCACCCTCTAATTTCAGAGATTCCAATTCTCCTGCCTGCTCCAGATCTCGCCTGTGAAGTGATAGGTAGCATTTTCATATAAACCATCATATTTTTTGTTAACAGAGTTATATATTTAGAGAAATTTCTGAATTTTCTTTAAATTATCAAAATTAAGTCTTACTCCTTACAGAACCCACATCATACAAATCAAATCACTCTGCCAGAAATTGACACACATTTATAGCCACAGAGCCCATGGCAACAGCTGCTCATACAGAGTTTCTTTTTGCTGTTTAGGTCCTCTTTTGTTTTTGTTAAAAAAAATTAACTAGCTAAAATCATCAGATGGTGACACTTGCATCATAAGTACATATGAGCAGTACTACTAATCAGGTAGCAATAAGCTACAAGAAAGTTTCTTTGAAATTATCAGTTAAGGATTTGACTGAAAGTACTGTATCATGGAAATTCAGATATTCAAAAGCCAAAATCCAATACTTTAGCATACTCAACCCAGAAAACCAATAATGAAAAGGAATTACATGATCATTATTTACTTACTCAATGACAGAATACTCCTCTGACCATCCTGCAGATCGGTACTCCTCACCACTATATTCCTCATATCCATTGACATCAACTCTGCTATGAAGCCACTGAGTTCCTGTTACATATCCAAAAGAGAGAAGATAAATACCTTTCATTACTGTGCATAATCTGGAAGAAGATTACGCAAATAGCCCATTGAATAATAGGTACCATCATCCCAGATAAAGTTAAAAACACCAAACATAAAGAGCTTGTTTTATTTAAAGGTCGTGTTCTCGAGTATATAAGAACTGAGACTTCAAGATGTCAACACATGTCCTAGCTATTCAATCACATTCACACATCACATATTGAGATGAATAGTAATGTGTAGTAAATAATATAAATCGTCTGACAATCTTAACATATCTACAAATAATAAAAGCAACATAATACTTTCAGATTAATCTTGTTAAGGTAGAGTATTTATGATTGTTCTTCGTGAAATATCAAGGGAGGGAGGAAAAAAAGGAATGAAAAATAAACCGCCTGAAGTAGACCAAAACTGGAAGAATGTTAACTCGAACCAATAAACCAGAGGAAATTATATACTAAAGGATACCTGAAGGAATGTGCTCCATGGAAATAATTCTACCACCAATCCAGGGTACTATTTTGAGAGCCCAGTCCCCACTTTTCATTTCAATAGGTGTCCGTGAAAGTTCAGCTCCCTTCTGTCCAGAAACATCCTCAACGTCTGGAATAGGTTTAGCACTTTCTGCAATCAACAAAATAATATATTCACTCAGTCTTTTCAGATGTCATGTATAAAATTATGTGGTCGCCAGTGATAGAATTCATTTGGTGTTGTTTCAATCAAAGAGTTCAAGAGCGAAATGATGTTGTGCTGCAATATCATGCAAAACTAGAAGCAGATAGTAATAAGAACATAAATATCTGGTTTCTAGATGCAACTATCAAGTACCAACCAAGTTTCTACAGGTAATAAAACTTCTTATCTAATAAAAATAATAATGTGGGAATAGAGTTCTACCAACGAGGAACGAAAAGCATACAGTATTCTCACCACCAGACTTATAGATATAGGAGGATGTTGACCTAAGATTGCTTTTTAGAATCACGGTGAAGTTGTAAGACCTTAAACCAGGTAATTTTCTCACCATCGCTATGCTCAATTAAGTGAAATGCAAAAATGCAAAAGATCACAAAGTTGATGTGTTTTTGGATGACTGGTATCATGGAAATAAAAAAGATATTGTTGAATTATAGGAGCAGAATAGCACTATAGCAGGTCACCTATACGATGTCTGAATTGCTTTTCACTGGCTGACACCAACTCTGATACTTCATGTTCTGAGGGCATTGAAATTTGCAGAACCCCTCCATCAGTACCCGATGCATCAATCTATGTCATAAGACCCACAAATATGATCAAGATATCGTGATGGATAGATGCCTACTCATGCATATAAGAAATTTGGATTTATTCAATCACACTAGTCACTACAGGGGGCAATTTACATACCGTAGCACCTTTGCCAAGTAGCAATTTCACATGCAAGGCACGACTAGGTCTCTTCAGAGATCCTTCAGTATTTAAAACCTTCACTGTGACAGTGGAAAGTTCTTTTTCAGCAACATATGTTGTCAAGAGATACTGCCCCTTAGTGTATGCATATCCATCACCATCATCTTCATAAAGAAAACCTTCAGCTTTACCTGCATTATTGTGTCAAGAAGTCTTGCTGTTTATATGCTCAATCAACTGTGGGGAGTTGAGAGTTTGTGGAAGAAAAATTATTTCATTACAGGAGAAAGGCAATGAGAAAAGTACCATGCTCATCTAAAGCCACTAGCAGTAATAAGTCATCAGTAGGTTTAGCTTCACTGACATATTGGTAAGGTGGAGCCACAGGAATGATTGATCCACCTTGTAGATATAGTGCTGGGAGATCCTAGGCAAGCAAAAGTGAGGTGCAGGTGGTAAATGCACATAATCCTGTCTTCGAAATAATTCGCAAACAAAAAAAAAAAAAAGGGGAAGTGAAACCCGATGCAAATCTCAGGAAATCATACTGGATGAGAATCTTCAAAATCAAAACCCAACCAAATTCCTTTAGGAAGCTTGTGCTGTACTTGGTATAACTCCTCATCTTTTCTACTACTGCAACATGAAGCCACCCAGTTAACATTCAGAGTAGAGCTTCCAACGGTAAAGAGAAAATCTGATAATTCAAATATAAGTCGTTTGGAAGAACAGCTGTTTTTTATTTTTAGGCTATAAAAAAAGTGGCTGGTTGAGGAGCCATCAGATACTGTAAATGGGCAGAATATAACAGAACAAGAAAAGGCACAGATGTGAAACCTTGCATAAATGAGCAGTGATCCCAACAAAAATGAATTTTCTTGGGTTCTTAATTCCAAATTTTTTGAATCTGCATGATAATTCAACATGTTATGACAAGAGAATTAAAGGTATGCTCAAATCAAATATAGATGACTCCAGCATATCAATAATGAAAGCATACCAGCAAAAAATGATGGAGCTGCAACTGGAGTGCCCCTTGTATGAGCCATGTAAAATAGTGTATAAATGTGTGGTAGAATACGATATCGCCTCCTTAATGCAAGTCGGCAAACTTCTTCACACTGTTAAAGATAGTAAATAAATATACCAGAAGAATAAGAATAATGTAACTTTCCATCTTATTGAACCATTGCCGTGCTCACACCATTATGCCGCCCACTTACTACAGCAAGATCAGCCAAAAGAGAACTTTGTTGAAGAAGACAAAACTTAGAATATTATTGTCTTTTCGTCTCAAGCAGCAAGATCATTTTTATATGCAAGTAAACATTTTAAAGTTCTCAGCATCAAAGATGTAATTAAATAACAAATTTAATAGACTTTTTTCTCTTAACTATACATACACAAACACGCACGCACACACAAAAAGGTGGAATTCTTTTTGTATGCAAACAAGCATGGAACATAACTCCAAAATGAAAACAATCCACTTTCTTGGTACTACTAGTCTTGAAGAGAACTTCTCCATGTTTGAGTAGACTCTCGGTATCCTTTTCCAATAACCAAGTAAGAAATCTGTAAATGGAATACAGCATTACAGTGACAAACCTCTTCTCCAAAAGACCATGGCTCATGATCAGTCGTGCCAGCCTCAGAATGTCCACGGCAAAAAGGAAACATTGCTCCCACAGCCATCCACCTCCCAAACAGCTTTGGTGTTGCATTACCAGCAAATCCACCGATATCAGGCCCTGCCAGAGGCTGGCCACTGAGCCCCTGGATATAAACGCGAGTTTAATCAAAGCAGTCAATTATACTAACCAAAGGACCAACATCTTGTCATCCTTTTTAAGTACCGGATTCTTCATATGTGCTCGTGTGTGCACTGATATCTGGTCAAGGCAGTCTATTACGACTGAATGTCATTCACAAATGTACTAGCATACATGGTGATGACTGTATGAATGCATGCTGGTACCACGCATTCTTCTTTTTGTATTAAGAATGTTTCTAAATTTGTTATAATTCCAGACCGTTCTTGGTAAAACATTTTCTAGTATGAGATCATATATAAAATGAATAAGGAAGAATCATCTATACATTGATTCATAAACACTGCTAGCTGCGGAGTACCATACAAGTCTATTCATTCATAAACAACAGACTGTACATTCACCATGATGAGCGAAAGGAGAGTAGCTGCCCAACCTATTTGTATAGCATACTATACTTGCCCTGTGCCTAAGGCAATTACAGTAATTTGTTGACTACAGAATCATCCGATAAAGATTTATTGGGAGACTCCACAAAGGTTGCATAGAGCTTGGGAACCTGGCGCTTGGAAATTCCAAGTCTCCAACCTTACATGATTCTTCTTCTGTTTTCATTTTTAAACCGCTCATGTAGCCTATCCAAAGTTGAGTTGTTACTTGTAGTTATAGAGTAATCTACTATCAGAAAATACAACCCAGACATAAATCTACCAAACTGTTTGAGGAAATGTTCAAGTCACTAGTATATAATAGTTTAATTATTATCAGCCACTTTACCAGTTGAATCACCATGGAGATACTCATGTGAAGGTGCTCCCAAGTGGAAAGATTATCTCCAGTCCATGTTGCTGCATACCTCTGGCTACCCACAAATCCAGCTCGAGTAAGAACAAAGGGACGTTTATCTTCATTTGCTAGTTTCATACCTTCATACGTAGATCTCGCCATCAGCATGCCATAAACCTAGGTGAACAAATAGTTTGAACGAACAAATTATTCATAATATCCATTATGAAATATATATTGCTGCCATGCATGTTTAACTCTATACATGTCCACATGCTAGTCAGCCAGTATGCATATCAATGTTCAAGAGTAAATCACCAAGTCAAACAAATAGTAGAGGGGAAAGTGAAGTACATTGTGATAGTGCGAGTGATTCTGTAGGCCACCAAGCTCCGCATCTGCTCTGTGAATATTGCTCTCAGGCATGGTCTTAGTTACCGTCTGTTTCAAGAATCGAATTAGAGAGAAGTAACAAAAGTTTGTGCTGCAACAAATTGGATTTACCTTAAAAACAGCAGGTTCATTCATATCATTCCATATACCATCCACACCATTAGAGAGGAATTCCTTAACTAGGTAAGCCCACCAAGAACGAGTTTTTGATTGTGTGAAATCAGGAAAGACACAGGGTCCAGGCCACACCTCCCCTGAGCATACAACAAAACAACATGTAATGCCTCCATGAAGTTCAGTTTATCTCATATATTAAAGCAACAGCATTATTCCACAAGACTCCATGTTCATTCAAATTTGATATTATTGTCCTTATTTTTAGCTACAGGATGCTAACAATACCAATGAAAGGTTTTCCATCTGCCATTTGAATCCAAACATCTTTTTCTGAACCACTATCATACACAAAATAGCCATCTTCATTTTTTATTCCAGGATCAAGCATCCAGATAGCTTGGATCCCTATTTCATGAAGATCATTCACCAGAGACTTCGGGTCTGGAAAACGCTTCTGCAAAAGATAGATAGTCCAATTCACATTAATTTCAAGAAAAATTATCAAGAACAAAGATAGATCGGCCGCAATTACAGGGTGATGTGGTATAACTAATGATAGGAATGAAAAAGAGTTTGAAGTTTATTCTAAAAGAAAGTCTAGAAATAGTAAGGAGTATTAATCATATTGATATTGAACTTTGCTGCCAATTTGTTTTCCTGGTTCTTCACTTTTATCGAAATACCTACTAGTTGTCTATCAACTAAATCACTAATGTTCTTCAGAAATAGTAACTTTGGCTGTGCAGCACAAGAGAAAGATCGCAATGTCAGTTAACAAAAATAAAATAAAATAATGTCTTATATACCAAAGTAGATGCACGCAGACACGGTAAGAACCAATGCATCGGATCTCGCACAGAGGCAGTGCTGTTTGCCAACATTTAGTAACGAGAGAGAGAGAGAGAGAGAGAGAGAGAGAGAGAGAGAGAGAGAGAGAGAGAGAGAGAGAGAGAGAGAGAGAGAGAGATTATAATTTTTTAAACAAAACCCAAACAGACAGTTCAAAAGTAAACGATCTGTTATAGAGGTTACCAGGTTAGGGTGGAAAGCTTCCCCTTCCTATTAATAATTCCATCCATATTATGATACATGTTGAGAACCTCGAGCAGATAAATTTCAACCAGTGCTAACTCAAAAAACCCAATACTGAAGCAGATATTTCTGTCACCCTATGTTAAAACATCTGGAGCAGCTTTTTGGACTTGTGGGTATCATTTACAGCTAAGTCCACTACAGCAGTGGCACATAACATAATTTGAAATCATGTGCCATCTAGAAACAGATACGTAAATTAAGTGAAGATTGGATACTCCATTTATTATAAAACAAACTAACAAACACACATACAAAAACCATGTAAATTATCCATACTGAGAGAAAACACACCTGGTCAAAAGTGAAACAACGAAAGCCATCCATGTAATCAATGTCCATCCATATGACATCACAAGGAATACCTTTATCACGGAAAGTCCTCGCAATCTAGAGTAAAAAGGAAAATGTAAGACAGTAAGAACTAAGAAAGAGATTAAATGGTTGATATAGTTATGAAAATAGTAAGCCAATCATTCAACCCAATAGAATAATCATCTTGAAAAGTATGCAATAGGTTCAAAGGTCAAAATAACTCTTCATTACGAGATTGAATGCTGTAGTTCAAAAAATTATTGGTGATCATACATGTAGTCATGCTCATAGAAACTGCTTTAATCTTCCAAAGAAAAATAAAATCTATTTATCCAGGGCTTCAGTTGAATGCCAGCCGCCCCACATTTGGAAATAGGGATATAGAGAGAGAGTGAGAAAAAAAAAAAAAAAAAGATAAATGACCAACCTCCTGAACTCTTGCATCAGAGTCATAACTCCAACGGCACTGATGATAGCCCAAGGACCACTTTGGAGGCATAAAAACAGTTCCTGATCACAGAACCTCGGAGAAGTAAGCATCTTATTGAAGAAAAGGTGACAGAAGGATACAATACAATAAGTAACAGCGGATAAGATTACACAATAGCAATTAACATATGAAAGACGCCCAAGTCTAGAAGAATATAGAAAAACAGTAATGCGACCTCTTCGTTTGATGAAATATAATTAGGTTTTCATGGTAACTCCACTTCACACTCAGTCCACTTGTCTGTTATAGTTACTTTCTCAACCATGATGCTCCAATTCCCCTATATTGAATGTGTGTCTATAAAAAGGAAGGTCATTCAAAACTATTAGGTATTAATTCTTCCTGCCAGCTTTCACATTGTGCCATGTAGAATTTAAGGGCCTAATAAACTGAAAAATCTCCAGACTACCATCCATTATGTTTAGTCACATCATCAGGTCTGAAATGTAAGTGACACCAGTTTAGCAAATGATTTTTCTCACAATGTTGTCATTCTCATTTTTTCTGCTGAAATGAACCTGTTCACTTTAATGTGTGGTGACAGACTAGTATGAATATGAATGCAGAAGCTAGATAACTAAAGGAAACTGTAAATGAAGATGCCGCAAAGGCTTTACGAGTCTTTGCCGCAAGTTTTGCAACTTAAATTCCCACAGGAAGTTTTTAAATATACTCGGTGCTACAGAAAAAGCAACTTACCAACTGCTTGTGAGAAAGATACAAGAACATCAGTTGGAGATGGAAATGGACCAAACATGATGATGGGATACGATGATGGAGAAACAAACTTGATATTTGATTCGTTCCGCAAATCGATCTGTTCAAACAATAACTAGTCACCACAACAGCCATTTTCAGAAGTACTGATCTTACAACGTAACAGAGAAACTACAAATACCTCACAGCGTTTTGTTGTATCAGCAAGGACGCCAACTGCCTCCCCGTTTGGAAGAACCGCAAGAACCCAAGGGTGTGATTGGTACAAAGAAGTTGTTCCAGGACCATATCCCCATGCATCCGTGTTCCACGTGAAAATCTATTTGACATGTAAATCAGCTCTATAGCTTAAAATTTTGTCACATAGATTATCCTTCCTTCCTTCATCAAAGAAAGCTTGCTGTTGGGAAACATTGATGGGCTTACCCTTTTCCCTGTTCGTTCAAGCTCCCCACTAACTTCTCCAGTTCCATAAAATGAGGTATTTGTTGGAAACTGAATCACAAACATTGGTTCAATAAAATCAATTGCAGAAGATTTCAACAAATGTCAATAAAAATGGTAAGTAATCTACAAGATATTTTATTAAAGATTCATAAAATGCTGATGGCATCACAATATATCAAATACCTCAACATAGACTATCTGCTGCCCCATGACACATTCAAAAGTGGGAACATAGATTGGAAGCTTAGAAACATTTGTCAGTGGTGTATCCCTAACTTTAGAAGTTTGAAAAGAAATGCTTGGAAATGCTGCGCTCCTGTCATCGGCAGAACAATCAAACCGGAATACTCCTTCCTCGAGAATTGGCTCAAAAACCATTTTCCCCGACCGCACATCTGAATTTACAACTGTCCCTCCTTGACCAGCCATCATAGAAAATGCTGCTGATTTTTTATTAGACCTCTCCGTAGCTCTCCTTTTCCTACACGCCAAACAAGCAGGATAATTTGCGAAATTTGTACACTATTACATTGTAGTACATACATGCTTAAAATTTAAATGAATTCCATATGCATTGTATCAAACACTTGCAAGTAAAGAATAAACAAAAGTACCAAAATCCTTATGACCAAGTAACGGCAGGATAATTAACTGGTACATTACCAGATTCTTATCACATTGAGGAGAATAGCACTTCCATCTCCACGTTTATTCCCAACACTAAGACCACTATCTCAAGGGAAACCAGTTACATATCTAGTAAAATTTAGATTCGGCATTCAGTAGCATAAGTTCAGGTACCATAAGTGCATAACTATGGATTTCTTCGCCTGACAACTCGATTTTCTAATTGTTCATTTCTCATTAATTTTTAGCTCCTCTTTGAACAACCCGTCCAATTTAGTAATTCATTTTGTCATTCTACACCAGAAGCTAATTCAAATTGAATAAACATCACTTGAATTCAGAAAATCCACAAAACTTCATTTGCCCTTATTCCTAATGTTTGAACTTCACTTGCGCAGGAAGAAAAATGGTGTAATTTCACATTCATATGATAACATGAATAAACCAGACATCTATCTAATCAGACAAAGAAATTAATTAATTAATTAATTACCGAGAAATACTGACCTGACCGAATGAAGAAGAAACTTAGTTGCGTTATCGAAATTGAAGCAGCAATGGTGTGAAGTGAGCTCTGTCAGTCTCTGTTGCTGCTGCCTGTGTGACAAAAACAACAATGATCGATTCAAACACAGCGATTTCTCCATTCGTGCCCGAGGAAAAAAAATAAAAAACAAACAAGAGTGGAAAAGTTCAATCTAAAAAATTACGTAAGTGAATTGCTGAGATTGTGGTTGATGAATCTGGACTGCTGATCGTCGCGTGAGATATCCATCACAGATTGACAGTAATATCAGCAGTAGTACCTTGAAGTACCACCATCAATTTAAGTGAAGTGTGTTTCATTTACTGGAAAAACAGTAAAGCTAACGGTGAACCAAATCACGTGTAGTTGTAGGGCAGATGAATCGTCCAAGTGTCGTGCATCATCATCAATTCAGTTCGAATTCCAAATGGCAATCAGTAATCACTGTAGTTTCGAATTTCGATCGTCCGTTCCTTCACTTCCTTCTCCATCTTTGCTTCTTTTTCCTATTTCAGCATCATTTTTTTAAAACCGTGACACGTTATTTGATTTTTTTTCTTTTAAACTGCTAAAAATTATACTATTAATCACCAATAAAATGTTTAAGGTGCATAAGTATACACACGGAATAAACCGTAAAATAAAACAACCTAGCATGCAAAGAGTCAGGGGCGGAGCCACCAATTGATATTAGGGAGGGCAAAATTCAATATATAAGATTTTTTTTAAGTTCGGGGAGACAAAACTTGAAAAATCGTTAAATTTACCTATAAAAAAAATTGAAAAATCGAAAATGTTAGCTACGAAAAAAAAAATGGAGGGGTCGGGCCTAGAGGTGCTAACTGGGCCGGGCATAGAACAGCCCGGCACGGACCGGCCCGCTAAACAACCGGCCCAGGACCGGCCCGTGTAAAAATTAGCCCGGCCCGGCACGTAACCGTATAATGCATGTGGGCTCTAGGGCCAAACATTTCCTGGCCCGGCCCGGACTGACCCGGATAGCCCGATAAGCCCGCCAATGTTGTTATATATAAGGACCATTATATTCAACTATTCCACTTTAATTGGAATGTTACTCCATACAATTCCAATGTTACGTACTGATTACATATATATTAACTCCACTTTTCTCTACTTCCTAATATAAAACATCTCTAATTATTATCTTTGTTACTCTTTAGTCACTGTCCAGTTCACAAAATTATGCCCCATTCACTTCTAATTATAGTCAGTTAACATATTATGTGAACACCAATAATTATTTTAGCCGGTTAATGCTCAGTTTACCATTATTATACTCCAGTCACCTATAATTATGATTATAGTAATTAATCAATCATTTATGTATATTATTTATATGTTTGCTCCGAGAGTTGAATGTCAAATTTGCACATTCAAGTTCAACTTTCAAATTATATAATTATGTTACTACTCCCTAACTTCCTATATATAACGCAACATATAATCCGCTTTGATTAATTTTCATTTTTAATACTTACGTTTCTCCTTGTATTAGTAAAAAGTAATAAAACAGAAAAAAAAAAAAAAAAAAACTATGTAGACCGGCCCGGCCCGCGAACAGCCCGGACCGGCCCACATACAAATGTGCTATGGGGCCGTGCCGGGCGATATATAAATCAAAAAGGCCCGCCCGGACCGGCCCGCTCTAATTCTGGGACCGCAACAGCCCGTACGCTAAATGGAGCGGCCCGGCATGGGCCCGGCCCGATTACCACCTCTAGGCGGGCGCCCCAGCCGGCACCCCCTGGCTCCGCCCCTGCAAAGAGTATTAAGCAAGAGTAAACCCCATCCCACTAGCAATTGGTCAAGATCCGAGAAGTTTACAATTGTACCACTAACTCTTGGTCAAGTCCAAATGAGTTGGCATATATTTCCTAGCAAGTTTAGGAGATCTGGCTAGATACGAAAGATAATTTTCTCCTTTAGACCACGGGACATTCACGGAAACAGAAGGTGGCCCATGTATCCTCTTAACATGTGACACGTTATTTGATGATGCACGTTAATTGTCCAATGCATGGATATATACACGGACACACCTTGAACACGCATGACATGTTAAATTAAATAAATAATTTTGGACACATGTTTAACACGCGCCAAAAGTGCATGTCAAACCCAAGTGCCCGACACAAAAAGGCTACTTTAAGTTACCGAGTTATACGAATGTTGGAACTCCAGTGTTTACACGGTGAAGTGAGAATTGGAAGATGGAACAAGGGAGCGTGTTAATTGTTGGAACCCAATAGTCGAATATGGTGAACTTACTTTGAATATGTATGGAGGAGGAGGAGGATCAGAGTATTTGATTGTGTATGCAAGTGTGTTAATGAAATGAGATTCATCATCTATTTATACTTCTTTCATATCTTTTTCGTTTAAAGTTTTAATACGGCTCGATAACTTTAAAGAAAGGAAGAAAAGAAGAAAAAAAAAAAAAAAAAAAAGGCATTTTTCGGAGAGCCTCATCCCAAAAGACAAGTTCCCTGCCTCCTGCCGAGTAGTTGTGATCAATTTTGCCAGTTTATTGCAGCGTCGTTTCCATGGCTTTCGCATTACCATTACTATTCTGTTCTCTTAAATCAAAGATCTGGAGAGGATGATTACCAACCTAATCTTCCTAGAGAATGTCGAAATTTTATTTGGGGCTTGTTTCGACAATAGTGCATGGAACTCTTCCATCCCATGCAAGTATGAGACCCAAGATTAAGCACGCAACTCCGTTTTGTGAACTATATGGCAGAATTCTATCATATGGTATGCCTTTCAGAATTTAGGATACTTTCAAAAGCACGTTTGTATTCCCCTAAACAATTTTTAGATGAACCAAACAAACATTACAAATGAATTTGCACCGTCAATTGTCACCTTTCCTTGTAGTTAAATTATTGGGTCAATTCCATCCATCATGCACAATATCTTACGTTAATATCTAAAGATCCCCCCTAAACAACAATCCACCAGGCACCATCAACACGGATATAAGACGCCAGATTTGAACTGACGTAAACCAAGTGATAGTGGCATTGGTTCGTATTGATACGAATCCTTAAATTGGAATCTTAGCATATTCATTAATCTTATTATGTGGGCGTACAATTTTTTAATCTCAACTTGATGATTAGCATTAATTAATTATATAAAAAGCATGAGCATGACTAAGATAATTATTGTCAAAGTTTTGATTAATTGCTCTAGCTAGTTAGATGTGAACGGTATACATTCACGATGCATGGTGCATCGGACAAATTTAGACGTTTAGAATGCATGTGAGACACACTTATAAGGCAACATTAATTCATTATTGCACTAGATTATGTAAATGAAATATGTTAAAGACTTAAAGAGTATTAATACATGTGTAATGAACAAATAAATATAATAAACTAACTATATATAAAATGAGTTAGCCGATTCGGACCACATGGTCAATAGAGAACAATGAGACAATTCCGTTTGTTCCACGCTATTTTTATCGTACTAAAGCTATAAGTAGCATGTGTTCATATGTTCCTCTGTCGATGTGGTAGCCAAAAACAGTGATCGTGGATTTGTGGGTGCATATGTCGTAGTAATCTTGGCATCACTAAGACAGTTTTCCACTGTCAGATCACTTTTCTATTTGTAACAACAAAACAAATAACATAAATATTAAAGGGGTTATTAAACGTAGTAACAATTTTACTAAACGTTGAAAATTTATTTGTAATTTACAGAATGGCTCTTGTTTTACAAGTATTACAAATAAATCTCAAACTTACTAAATTCATACAAATTATCATAAACAATTGCAAGTATAATAAATTCATCAATTCTACTTTACCATAAACACTCCCTAAAACAAATACACTCATAAATATAAATTATTAACATGAAATGATCACTTGAACAAAAAATGATCAAATGATACTTCCGAACTTCCAAAAATTGATAAATTTGATACTAAATTCAAGTGTTCCAAAAATTAACATTTAAATTCAAACTAAAAAAAAATAATAATAAAAAAAAAAATAGTAGAGAGCAGCAGCCCAGCGGCCCAGCGGGCTGCTGCTAATGACTAGCAGCAGCCGGGCTGCTGCTGGGCTGCTGTTGCCAGTGATTCAACCTCTTTTTTTATTTTTTATTTTCTATTTTTTTAACTTTTATATATATATATATATATATATATATATATATATATATATATATATATATATATATATATATATATATATATATATAAAGCCCCTAAATTTACAAGAGATTTATAAATTTATAGATACTTTATTACAAATTTACTAATCAATGTGTGAAATGAGTTTGATGATATCTCTTGGTGTGTTCTTCAAATTGAATTGAAATATATTGATTAGGTTATTGATTTAGGGGCTTGATTTATTTGAGGTGGAATTGTGATGATTTTAAAAGTATTGGGTTAATTTGTAAAATTATAAATTTATAGATACTTTATGTAATTTGCAATAAATTTCCAACATTTAGTAAATTTATATTCCGACGTTTAATATTTTCCATATTAAATGACACCCCAAAATTAATTAGAAAATTAAAATAATTGATAAAGCTACTTATATTAACAAAATGCACTTTTTTTTTTTTGGAAATTCATCTAAGAGAACTTCATAATTAAGCGAGCTCGGGATGGGTGACCTGGAAAATTCTCGGTACGCACACAAGTAAGAAAAAAGTGTGTATATTATAACACGTGTTGATATGTGGAACCAACACATCATCCCAAAAAGTAGCCTAACTACGAGTAACCGCGCCGGCCCATTTATTGGAATTAATTTGTAATTATAGGGGCAAGGTGCTATCCTCGAATACATAAAGTGTATCCCACATACTATATAATTAAGGGTCGTACCCAATGATTAATTACCCCTAGCACATCGTACTTTATTCTCCTTCGTAATGGTTCGAATATATATATTCCAAAAATAACTCTATTATATATAATCATGTGTAATATAATATAATTTACGATAAAAAAATCAACATAGGAAATTTGATTTGGAACAGAGGGAGTATCATTTTGTTAATGTTTCATCCCGCTCAATCCGTGGGTTAAAGCCCAATTCGTGGTCTAAAAATCAACATAGAAGTAGTATTCTCTAGTATTCAGTTATTCTAAAGATTTCAGTTTCTGTACGGATAAGGTTAAAGTTGGATAATATATCTAACCACCATCTAATTCTACCAAATCCCTTTATTTTAGACATTGCATGCCACATGTCAATTTTCTATTCGTCTAGTTGTGTCACCAGTTTAGTCAGGTCTAAGGTATCATATAGGCTCCACCAGAGTTATTGTAAAAACCTACGAGATGAATTTATCTATGTTTTTATGTTGAAGTCTCTCCCTCTGTCCAACCAAACCCCGTGTTTTTGTTAGATTTCTCTTTTCCCTATGAATTTATGTTATTAGACATGTCTTAATATGAAAATATCTTGGAGTGATGGATCCCATGCCAAATCATGGCCGAGTTCATTCTTCATCTTTTCTCAAAAGTTTTAGAAGTCATGCTAGTACATACAGTGTAACTGTGTAAGTACACTGATTGGAGCTCCTCGATGAATGATGATCAAATATCAATCAATCAACAGTTCAACGCACAACAGTGGCGAAGTCACATGGGGTCTAGTGGGGTCGCTGGACCCCCCTTCCCCTCGAGATTTGATCTAATACGTTATAGTATGTAGTAGTAAAACACATTATATTAGGTGGTGCAGTGGAAATTGACCCCGCTGGTGAACTAAATGGCCCAGGTTCGATCTTCCATGGTAGCAGATCTGAATCTTGCTTCTAGATTCGCCACTGACATACAATTAACATAATTTTCAAATAAAATGATAAAAATGGGTTCGATCTGACCAATTCAAGCCTACGCATAGCGCATAAGAAAACAGTAGTACAAAACTTGCATAAAATTTATGTAAGTGTCAAGAATTGTTGAATATAATGTTGTATCTATACGTAGTGCAATATCATTGCACAGTTCTGTAAATTCTGTTGGAGATGGTCTTAGATCAAATTTACGACATAATTGCACGAATATTTCACCAACTAATAAACTTATTTAGGTGTGAAAAAGTTATCCGGTGATTAATGGAGGGAAAAAAAAATCTTCACATTAAAATTATGTGTGGATGAACATTTTGTATGAGCTTAGAACCAGTTTGCACGCATAGAGACGTAAATACTCCATCAAGTTAAATATAGAACATTGATGTTATGTTACTACTACATACTTACTCCATCTCATCTCATAGAAAGGATTTCATCTCAAAATAGTTAACTTTTTTAATATCTCGTTTGACCTCGTATTAATTCCAAATTGTACCGAAAAAGTAATTTATAAAGTTATATTATCAAAATATAATCATTATATTTTAATAATATAACTTTATAAATTATTAAAGAAGTACATACTAGCTTAATCAACTCAATGTTGTTGTCGACTTTTTTTTTATTATTATATTAATAATTTAATACTAGATTACTAGTATTACATTAAATTTATACCTTACTACTAGTCTATTACGTACAATACTACTAGTCGGGTTGGATCGGATGGGTGGGTAGCGAGTGCAACCGTCAACTCACCACCTGACCCAACCCACGGCGGGTGTGTAAACTTTCAACCACGGCTAATTTTAACGCGAAAAAAGTTGACGGGTGTGAATGATCGGCGGGCGGTTTGCGCGGTCGGGTCGGCTATTATGCTCACCCTGAGATGGAGGAAGTATAATACAGCAAGTTAAGGGACAAAGTCACAAAACCAAAAAGCTAAATTTACTTTAACCCCCACGAGCATGACATAATAGAAAGAAAACTGATATATGCTTGTGTATGTTTGGTTCGATTGTCAAATTGAGCTTACAATTCACAACCTTTTTCTACCATTCATCAATTATTCTCCTCACCTTATCCTATCCCATCGTCCTTCCTAGCTTCAGGATTACACTAGAATTATGAAATTAGACCGACAATATATAATTTAGATAATTTGCTTATGAGGCTAAAGTTAAAATGTGGTTTATAAGTAATAGGTATATATAACTCTTAGGTGCACTCTTTCTACAAGGAGACAAATGCCTTAAATTTTTAACACTAAGTCGAAACAATCACATACACCCAGACTATTAGTAAACCTGCAGTCTTTTTTTTTTTTTTTTTTTTTTTTTTTTTTTTTTTTTTATAAGGTCAAACAATTCATCTATTAAAAATAACAAGAATAATAAATGCTTGAGCGAGGGTACAAGTTAACCGAAAAAAACACAAGGTCCACGAAACCAAACGGTGATGCAACACCGGACCTCATCCAAACCTTTCGAACACAACAAGGCTAAACAAATCTAATTAGCAAACTAAGGCCACAAGTCACAACACCAACGGATGAATGAGCACCAAAAGGGTTATGATCATCAATACGGATTTGAGCGTAGGACTTTTGTAACTGGGGTGACTGGTGAATGCACCTCGATCTGTTATGAATATGTCTTAGGAAAACACTTAACCTCTTAGTAAAAATCAACCTTTACTAGTGGGAATTGATCGAGTTTGGTTTGGTCTGGTTAATAATGTTTGGAGTTTGGTTGAGATGGTTGTTATCATTTTGATTGTGGTTGTGATAGATGGTATATGCTTGTTAGTATTTTTAACATGACTTATGCTCTCATATATTACTAATAAAAAATTTAACCGCTGTTAAAAAAAAATTGAAGGGTAAGTGGCCGAGTAAGTGGGTGTTTGCAACAGCTTAACTTATCCAGCTTATCACTTATTTTAAGCAGAATCATTTTTTGAGTGTTTGCAACAGCTTATAAGCTGCTTAATTCTCTTAAATTAAGCTGGATAAGTTGAAGTTGGATTGTGGCTCCTTCGGCAGCTTCTCCTTAAATTAAGCTGAATTTTAGCTGTTTTTGTCAAAAAAATTAGGTTTGCAAACACTACTTCTACGACTTATCTAAATTTTAAGTAGTTTTTTGCAAACTCCCATCAAATTTTCTAATAAGCTAACTTTACCAATTTCTCCTTAAATTAAGCCACTTATTTTAAGTTGAAACTATTACAAACACTACTAAATAATAACTTATACCATGGGAACCGTAACCGTGATCGACGGTTTCAGAAATCTAAGAGCATAAAACTAAAGACACACAAGTGAAAGATGGCTGATAATAAACATTTTGATTTTAGACATTATCCATCCGAATAAATTAATACACTATGAACAAACATAATTAGCTAGACCAAGTCTTATAATTAAAAGAAATCTGTACTACTAGTACCAAGAAGAAGCTGGCATGTCCTCTCCTCTCTAGAGGCAAGAGCTAGCTGCTGATGATGCGTGTTTTGATGGAAGTATTTATCGCGTTTATCAACAACCTTATCATCAATGTCAGGCAGTCACTTATATCATGTCCTAACCAAGTCTTGCCTTTAACATTTCTTTAATCAATCTTCCTATCTCCTCTCTATGATATGATTCTCATTTTTATATGCCATTTTATTTCAATACTATACACAACAAATCTTCTTATGGGTAATGTTTCTTTTCTTTCTATGTGTGACGTTTTATCTCCTAATATTAACAATTCACTAGTCTATTATTAACCCGTCACCATCGACTTTTAAGCCATCCACTTTATTATTTTAGTTTTCTTGATGATGTAGTACTAGCAGTACATTATTTACTACAGGCCATTATATCGTTCCAACATTGTTTACGCGTCAATTTGTAAAAGTAAACACGAGACCAGTCCTGTCAAAATAAACAAAAAATGCAAGATACAATTATAATATATATATATATATATATATATATATATATATATATATATATATATATATATATATATATATATGCTATGCCGTATTTTGGGTTATATCATAGAGAAAATAACAAACTGCAAGTTACTACACATGTGACATGATAACAGTATTATGTCATCATTTATAAATTAATTTGTCCAATAAATTATCTTATTATACACATTAGGAAGTGGAACCACAAAATATGTGATCCTAAAACTATGCCATAGTCCACCATCATCAATGTTGCAGTGGATCCCACACATGCGATTGAGATCGACCGCTATAGTGAATGGGCGGTTTTATCATTAGAGAGGTGATCTACCTACTATTTGGATTTTGAGCTCATTATCAATTGTGAAAGTTGGGCTAATAATTTGAACTTCAAAACACAAAGTTACGTTCAAAATCCTCCATTACACGGTCAGCTAGTGACTAACAAACCAAACCAAACCAAATATGATCATAACCATATGTAAATTGGAGAATTATCGTTGCACCTTAAAAGTTCATGAGCCATGCCCATGGAATCTATATATGTATGACATCCATCTTTACCAAAAATCTATCTTGCCACCCAAAAAAGGTTAGTACTTAGTACTACTCCATGCTCAATAATGCTGGGGGGAACTGCGCGCTTTATATCCACAAAAGGCAGGACTTTCTCTATAAATCAAGAACTAGTGTGCGCAAAATAATTTGATTTATATCGACTAGTAATTTTGAACGTTATATCTTATTAGTAGTGTACGGTTAGTGATTATTTGGTGGTAAGACTATTGGATTCCTACATTATGAAAACAAAATACACAAGTTGTTAACAAGATGACAGAATTTGATTGACCAATCAGAAACAAAAGAATGCAAGATGAAGGGAAGACAAAAATGTGGGAAATATTATTATATGTGAAGT
The DNA here is from genome assembly GCA_028274465.1 of Plantago ovata. Taxonomy (NCBI): domain Eukaryota; kingdom Viridiplantae; phylum Streptophyta; class Magnoliopsida; order Lamiales; family Plantaginaceae; genus Plantago; species Plantago ovata. Next base: position 21,243,352 of record CM051455.1, on the reverse strand, counting down.
GAAAATCAAGATTTCCTACTAGAGAAACAATGTCATTTCTTAAAATTAATTTTTGCAGGCTATAGACGATAGAATGGATATGCGCATTTGAATCCAAATTCCTTCTGGATGCAATGAAGTAAAGTTTTGAAATATATGCGCTGTAAAATTCATCTAAGAAATTCACATTCACAACATTACAACTTTTTTTTTTTTATTAATTGTATTGAACTATTGATCATGTACTGTTACTTGGGGATGTTACTTTGAGAAGCAATATATATGTCAATTCCTTCTGGAATATTTAAAATTGTCATAACAATTGGAAAAAATATTAAAGTTTGGAAAAATATGTGAGTATAATAATTTATACTTTAACTCATTTTTCGAATAAAAGCTATTTTTTATCAAGAAAATCCAGAGTATTATTATTTGTTAAAATTATAGTAATAATACTAAATAGAAGAATTTTGACAAAGTAGAGGGAATACAAACTTTTGAACTATATTACAAACTCTATGTACTTGATCGTGTATAATAAATCTAACGTTCCTTAAAACAAAATGCTTTCATTCAAGATTCAAGATAGCAATGTAAAATTTGCTCCATCGGTTTAAAATTATGATTATATTACGACTAGTGATATTTTGAGATCACTTTTAATCATATCAGGGTAAATATTAGTACTCCTTAACACATGCTATGCTAAATGAATATCGTTGCTTGGTTGGTAATCGTTGAAAAATTAATATAAATGACTCATTTTCCATAAATTCGAGCTTTTAGAAGAGTTTACTAATTATCATGATATCATACTAGACATTAGTTATCAGTAACTTTACATAAACTAACCTTCCACCAATAGATTTTGTTTGGGAATCGTGACTAATTAGTAACAAAACAATGTGAAATTCTTGTAAACACCAAATTTTTCATGAACAAAATACCAAGTTATGGGCATACTCTCCTAATAAATACAAATGAGGTGTTGATTTCACCTCTCTATTATTTAGAAAAATTATGATTGTCATAAAACATACTCAACAATATTGTCATATGTATAAAAGTGAACGAGAGATTAAACAAATTGTGAAATTAGTATTGAAACCACGTAAATTTTAAACACGCAACTATAAATATTCAAAGTTTATTATAATGATCCAACCACAAATCATTTGACATCTAATGTTTCAAACCGTTATAATTACCCAAAATGATACTACCTCCGTTCCCTCTAAAATTTTATATTCACTATTTTCAAAATAATTTTGAAAAATAATTATAAATAGAAAGAAGCTTGAAAGAGGATCAGAAACTTGAACTTAATCATTATGCACATAAAAACATCATTCATAATAAATTTCTTTAACTTTTGTATATATATATATATATTTTTTAAAATTATTATGATAATACAATAGTACTAAGCTTTAGAGCTAAATTCTAAACATGAATGTCTCATTCAGTCATTTGTATGTACGAAAATTGAAAATCATAAAAACTGCGTGGGAGTGAGTAAAACATGACATTTACCAGGCACAAAATGGGAAATAACCGTTTGTGAAAAGAAACAAGATGACGTCCTCGTTTCCATTACCTGGATTCCATTTTCGAACCTATTACTATTACCCACCCTAATCCATGTTTTTGGCACCTATGGAAGTGAGAAGGATAATTAAAAGAAAATGGAAAAGTAGTAAAACTATAATAAGAAATAGTGGACCAGAGAGAGAAAGCAACCCCCTTGCCACTAATATAAGCCAAATCTATCTAGCTTCCTCCCCTCTCCATTCATTCACTGTATCAATCATCAAATTTCAAATAAATATACAGAGGAACCCTATACCATTACATAGCTAAAGAGGGAAAACCAACAAAAAGAAAGAAGAAAAGGGTGTTTGGGGGTTTCTTGATTATTATCATCAGTGCTGAATGGTGAAATTCAAGAAATCATCATCTTCCAATACTATGATGGATTTTGGGAAATTTAGCAGTATTGTTTATACCAGCAGCAGTAGAAGTGTCATCAGCTTCCACTATAACTCTACTTGCAACCGTTTCGATTTACCATCGTCATCATCATCTCCATCAGCAACCTTGTCTTTTGGAAGCTCCTCCTCTAATTCACTTCCCAAACTGCCCAACGCTTTTTACCTCTTTACTGTAAAGCCTTTCTCTAACTCCATTTCTTCTTGCTGATTTTTTGCTGATTTTTCGGTGTGAGGCTAATAACTCCAGCTGTTGCCGCTTCAGCCTAATTTCAGCAACCTCTTTTGTTGTTTTCTGCCTCTCTTCTTTACTCTTTTCTTCTTTTTTCGCCCCCTTCAATTCAATAAATCTTCTCCCATTTCTCATTGTTTTTAGCACTACTCTCGATTATTCAGATTGTTTTCCTTCCCTTCCTTCTTTGCTGAGAAAATGCTGCGTGTTTCCATGTCTGGTTTTAATGTTTCCAAGATGCCTGTGCCGCCTGTCACAGCCTCTCGCAGGTGATTATACTTTACTTAACAATTTTCAGTAAAGTTTGGTTCTTTGTATAGATTTGATGTGATCTTGTTCATAATTGACATGCAATTAGTTATTCTTGTGGAGAAGAGTTTTATTTGCTTGTTTCTGCTTTAAGCTATTGCAATTGGAACGGATTAGTATATGTTCTTGTACTTAAACTGTATGTCAATGTGTTGTTTGCCATAATTAGGTATGATTTCCATGTTCCTGCTGGTGTATGTTCCGGTGATTTTGGGAATGCTGCGGTTAAGAAGATCAAGATGGGCATTTCAACCCTGGCTTCATCTGCAACGGGACAATCCCGTGTTACGCCTAATGCGAATCGTTACAAGGAGGTTGAAATTCTTGATTCATATTATTTCATCTGTTGATCTTGATAGCAATGAGTTGTTTATATTCAGTTATACTTTGTTACTTGTTACTATTAGGTTCAGCTTGTATGATTTAACTAATCTGAGGTCCTGATGTACTGCACATTTATGATCTGGCAGGTCCTTGAAGCTGCCAGAGATAAGTTTACCAGGGAGATATCTTTCCAGTCGAAAGACAAGGATATCTCACTTGCTAAGGTATATTGCTCCCCTGTTTCCTTGATCAAAATTGTTTTGCTTGCTCAAAAGAATTTGATTTGATGTGTGAATGTTATGGTTCTGTGGATTACGATTTTATGATATCTAATTAGCTGCCGTGAGTAAACAGGTTGTTTGCGCTTATTCTCTTCGTTCTAGAATGCGATACGTTTTTTTTTCTTCCAAAAATGATGCCGCGTGTAAACAATTTGTTTGCGAGCTGGTAACGGTTTTGTCGTTATAAGATTATCGCATACCTGAACTGTCTTTTGTTTGCGCGTTGTCTGCAGCACTGTGACAATAATTTGGCTGTCATGTAAAGTTATGATAAAGGCAATACCACCGTTATAATTTGTGTCGTTTAGTTGTCGGTATTTATGGTATACGTATTTAGTTTTGTCGCATTAGAAGGTTTCTTATTATACATAATCCATTTTGTAGGCTTTACTCTATGTTGCTGCTGAAGATGAAGCGTTCTTGGCTTTTAACCGTGAGGTAGATGCCAGTTCGTTCCACAGTGAAAGGAACAGCGCATCTCCTACAACTGATATTCAAGGGTGGGACGGTTTGGAGTCCATGCCAATGGCTGGAAAGAATATAAGCGAGTGGTTGGTTGAGTTGGATGTTATTGCAAAAGAAGTTGAAGCTGAGTTAGTTACAAGAGATATAGGATGTGATTTGGTAGAAGTCATGGAGGCTGTGAACAAAGTTGTTTTTGAGGCAAGAGGTTTCAAAAGGTCACCAGTAATCGTAGATTCGAGTTGTTCGTATCTGCACTCTGCACTAAGCTCTGGGTCAGCAAGTGGTATGTTTTCATCAACATCTCTCATATGTAGTTTGTTGATCTTGTGGCTAATTTCCATGAATTTATGCTGAGTATGTATGACTTGATTTACAGCAATAATGCTTAGTGTAATCTACATGGAGGTTTGCCAAAGACTGAAACTGACAATTGTGGGATCTCAAGTTGGGGAGGACTTTTTGATATGGCCCCCTACTGGGAACCCTGAGGTATATTGATCTTAATCGTTTTGACCAGAATCACTTGTCTATTTAGCATGTCTGTTCCTTTTTATTGTAGCAGTTCTTATCTTATCTGCATCATAGAAATGTGTGGTTATCTTTTCTTTCTATGGAGTGCATAATGATTACAAATTTTGCGATATTGTAGGAGTTATTCAGAGTAACTTCTGGAAAAAGCTTGTTCGGAATCGTGAATGGGAAATGTGTGGAAGATCCTCGCTCGAGGGCTTCAGACATAACTAGTGACTCACTTTTAGGACTTGACATCGCATCAAACCGTGATGTCGTTGTGATTGCGTTAGCTAACCTGATTGTGAGTTCCTCTTGTCTCAAATTATGTCAATATTACTTTCCTATGCTTACAACAACGTGAACTGAAGAAGTGGTTCATATTGCAGAGGCTTTACTGGAAACGTGCTTCAAGATCAAATTATGGGCTGATGCTGACGTCTCCACTCAGATCTGTTTATAAATCTGATGAGAAGGTCAGCAAGGATAGTAGTTCCCCAAGTATGCCTTTGCTGCGGCCTAAGGAGCTGAGGTAACTATCTTTTTTCTATGACTTGATTGTTATTTCTCCTGTGGTTTCTTGTTGCTGATGTTGCAGGTTCCTATTTGTCTTTTCCTACAGGTTTGAGATCCTAAATTTGCAGATTGGCATGAGAATGAGGAAATTGTGATCCAGATTCATAAATTTCCAAACATATCTTAATTTTAACTAAAAGAAATTTTAACTTGATTCAAAACATAATAACTTGACCCATCGTTTTGATGAGGCCTCCTAATTCAGTTGTTCCATGCAGGGCAAATCTTTTACTAATAACTTGATAACGCTAATACACTTGCGAATAGTGATGACTGTGAACTCATGAAGTTCTTTAGGCTTTTAGTACTGCTAGCATTATATGCAAGAGTCCTATCCTATAGAGTGATGATATTACTATCAGTCGATTTTCCCAACTCTTTCTGTTTCATTCTCAGTCGGGGAAAATACCTGTCAGCTTTGGTAAAGCTTAAGTTATAGGGATTTATACCATTAGTAATCACGAAAGTAAAGTGCATATTTAGTGCGTAACTTTTGTTGGATGTACATTACTTCCAGGCTTGCAATGATGGCTTCGGAGAGGTTACTGATCCTTCAGCCACATAATTGGGCTTGGAGAAGAGATTATGGGATGATGCTGTACTATAACAGGTAAAGTGTCTTATTTCATTTTCTTGCCATCCGTATTTACGCAATACCTCAAGGCTTAAGCTCCTTGATAACTCTGTTTTAATATGAACTTGCATGAATTACAGAGAATATGAGGCTGCAGTCGAAGAGCTTAGCATCTGCATGGCTTTGCACCAGAAGAAGAAGCTCAAGTTTTAGAACCTTTTGTGGAGAAGCTGCATCTGATGCGGCTTGAGTCGACATGGCAGCTTTCCAAAGGCCGACTGACAGTTCCGTAACTTTGTAGCCTGTTGTTCTGTTGAATGATGTGTTGTACTGTTCTGTTGTTACCTTGTTGTAGTCTGTAATAAAATGATCCATGTGGTAAAACTGCTGCGGCAACTAGTCTCGGATTCTTGTGTATATTTTCCTTGACCTCCATCTTCGATTCGAGTGGTGTCAATGCTGAGATTCGTGAATAAAGCCATTTTATCATATGCCAGTGTTCATGATACTTGTGAAATTGAAGTTATGATGCAAAATTACATATTTCGAATATAGGATTATTTCGAAGGGGATCGAAATCTTAGGGGCACCTGAGCATATGATGCAGTTTGCGCAGAAGCATCAGCGCATGTGAAAAATGACCAAACGTACAAACATAGTGCACGAATCGTGGTATGAATTAATTTGGTTCCTTGATATTCCTTTACCAGACTTGCGGTGATTAATCAAATAATGCTGATTCATCTTGTCACAATTTGATCATTAAAATAAAGACCAATTAGATCAGTACGGAATGCAATTAATATTCGAGTCTCTGTATAATACTAATCAATTATATCAATCGATCACAAGCAAAAGAGGCATGGCTATTGACAAATACTTCCATGTTTCGCCAATTATACGTTGTTTATACATCTAAGCATATGGATAATCATTAAATTACTTAGATTCTATTTATTCATTTCAATTATATTCCATGCAACAGGCTCCGACGATGTTATAATCACAATTTCTCTTTCCGTGAAAGAGGAAAATACTTATTTCTTTAACCAAGAATAATCATATTCGGACTTTTATTGTTATTATTATGTGATTAAGATTTGTTCACTTGAAAATTATTTTCAGATGACATCTTAAGGTGGTCTTTATCATCTTTTTGCCTAACTAAGGGAAATAGTAGTAATAATAATGTGACCAGTGATGTGGACGTCCATTAGATAAGATTGGGACTTGGTAGAAACGAGTTGACCCCAACCAGCTTGGGGGAGTGTTCGTCTTATGTGTCTAATCATTGATCATGACTTACATAATCAATCTCATTTCGTCACGTAGGGTATACCCGGGCTAGACGCAATTACAATTACAAACGCATCATATACACAATTCAAATTGATCCTATCTGGACTTACTGTTCTATGTCCAAAGACTAGGACACTTTGCAGTTGCCCCAACATCAAATAAACAAGAATACAAGATGAGGTGTAAGTGTACATGCTGGGTAAGGTGACCTGTGTAGGTGTCCATTTACGGACGAATATTTCATTTACTTCTCAAGGGATTGGATCATTGATCCGATTTTCAAAATCCTGGAAATTTTTAAGAGGCCACTGCAATATGCACCAATCTGCAATATGTCACAAATTTTATAGGTCTTTGATGTTTTTTAGTACACGTAGCTACGGGGTTTGCTGTAAGTTCGACATATTTGTATTTCTTCAATACATAGGAAGAGTTAGCGTGCTATTTCCATTTTCCACATTCATAATTTGCATAGACCTTTCTTCAATGGTTTGCTTAACAATCAATTTCAGACAACTATTTTTGGAAATTTTGTACGAAAACAATCAAGTTGATTGGGTTAAGCCATAGGCCCATAGATATTGTCTGTTGGAATGGATATGGCTCTTCTCTGCAGACAATTTATGATACAAGTAAGCTGGCAGGATAACCATATATTCAAATACTCATTAAATTTGATAACTAATCTTGGAAAACAATCACAATATAATAATAGGCACATGATATGAATGATGAATCTGATATACTCCGCGATTTTGGAAAGACGAATTAACTCAACCGCTTCGGCGATGTTCGTGCCTCTATTCAAATCACGGAATTCAAAAAGAGAATTAACACTCAATGAAAGCACCAATGATAGACTCCGCGATTTTGGATAGACGAATTTACTCGCTCGCTAGTTGCTACAAAACATAAACAAGATGCTAAGTATTAAAAATCGATGAAAGAGTAAAAACTCTAAATATGTTGTTTATTGATAATTAATTGAATAATAAATACAAACGAAGCCAATGGCCTATGTATAGAGGCACATAGACGTGAGAGTCAAGAATAAACAAAGACAATCAACTAGAATTCTAATCACAAAAGTAACTAACTAATTAATTACAAATTATCTATATAATACAAAAGACATAATAATTGAATAACTATAATAATAAATGATAAGGCTGCATTTTCGTCCTTCGGCATCTTGGTTCACGTATTATTGCAAGCGTAATACGATTCGCGATCTTGTTTCTTGTCAGAATCTTGTGACTTGAAACTTTTATGGCCCTTTATATTATAGTTTTACCCAAATTTCTGACTCAATCCAATGTAAATGAAACCATGAAACTAAATGTGCAAAGTATGTATTCATAATATTAGCATTTTTTTTTAAACGTAAAAAATCTACCTCCCTGCTACTCTAGTAATTGTACTACTAGACCATCTTATGACTCCATTCATAATATTAGCATGGTTTTAACAAATGTGCTATAGTGTGTAGTTGTATTACTTAAATCACGGGCTTGCATAATAGTTTGTAACAAAATAATACATAATGGGCTTATTTAACATGTCGACTTAATGGGATTATATCATGGGCAGTGAAGTTAGTGTTCTTCTTATTATTTTATTTTTTACTTAGAAGTTTGGAACAAATTATGGCCATGTAAAAGACGGCATATGTTGGGGTGTATGGGTCCACGCTACAATGACATAATGAAAAATCCGAAAGGGGCAAGTTTCATTGACCCTTTAAATTTGTCATATACCAATCGTGTTGTTGATCCGCCCAAATAAGGGTGCCGCTATACGTCACCCTGTAGCATGACAATTACTATAGTAACCTATCACGTTCGCGACATGCCGCAATTGTCGGAACGTGTTTTATCACATTTTACCCCATCTATGACTTATTAGTTAAAAAAAGCAAAAAAAAAAAAAAGAGAAAAAAATGCGGATTACTGAGAGAAACAAATAAGGAATGAGATAAGGGAGCCAAAGGAAGAAAGAAACAACATTGGTATCCAGACCACACCTTATCTTTGAATGTTGATCTAAAACTATTTGATTTCGTGTTTTCTTTTATCACATTATTATGTTATATTATGTGTGGAGTATTTATTTATTTTAGGAATCCCTCCCGCATTCGCAATCCCAATTTCTTGGGCATAGCGCGATCTACAACAAGTAGCGATACGCAATTGACATCACTGCCAATTGATATTTGACATCTTTTGTAGCAAAAACATTCTTATGGACTCACTACACTTGCACCATGACGTTTCTTTTATCTCCATATCATCAAGATCACTAGTTTACATTTTTGTATTTTTAGCGATACATGTTTTCATGTATCCATTGCACTTAAATTGCTTCAAAATTTCACGTTAATTAGCAAGCATGCTTGATGTTTACTAGGTTTAAATACTTACCGATAACCTCTTTAAATTTAAATTACTCCAAAACAATCATGTTTAAGTATGGAGTTTTATGGGTGAATTTCCAAAACGAAATTACTATCTTATTAGCAAAATTAGCATGTTTTTAATTCATTTAACCTCAATGAAATTGATGAGTTACAAAAATAATTATTTTAATTTTTTTTTAGTAATAGTACAAGAGTAAGTTACTCCGAGCGGCACCACCTAATTTTAGAAACTGACTCCAATTCCGATGGGTTGCTCCGCCTGCTGCAACCCTGTTCCTCTCTCACCCGCCACCGCCTTCCCCAGCTCAAAATCTACACACTCTATCTTACGCCACCATTTCACACACAATCGTCTATTGATTCGTCTCCATGCTAACACACACCAACACTCTTTCCCTCCTAAACCCTTCCATTTCTCCACTTCACCGCCACATGACGATCAAACCAAAAATATCAGCCACGGAGGCGGAACGGGCAATGGAGGTGGTTACGGCGGGGGCGGTGATGATTGGGGAAGTAATTTCTTCAATTTCGAACAGAATCCGTTACTACTCCTTGCTTCTCAATTTAGCTTCTCTAATGAAGATGATCTGTTTGCTTTACGTTTGTCTAAGAACATCGTTTTGTTTCTCGCTGCTTCATTGAGCTACTTTGTTCTATCATCTCCTGCTGCTCGAGCAAGGACTGATGATGACTTATCGAAGAATTCTGAGGAGATTGTGTGTGAGATTAGGGGAGGGAGGAGAGTTGAGCTTGTTCCTGATTATGATAAGGATGAGTTTATTGTTCGTGATAGCATTTCGTCTTGGTTGTCTAGGGCTACAAATTCGAAATCGTTGTTGTTGAGTTTGGAGGAGGTTTGGCTGAAATGTAGGGAGCTTGCCACACGTTTGATGCTTCCGGAAGGGTTTCCGGAGAGTGTTACCAGTGACTACCTTGAGTATTCTCTTTGGAGAGGGGTTCAGGGGGTTGCAGCACAAATCAGTGGTGTGCTTGCCACTCAGGTATTAGGAAGTTCTTAGTTCTCATCTATTGTTGTGTTCATTAATTGTGGCGTAAGATAATGCTAGTGTTTAGAGCAGTATTACATTCATACTAGTACAGTTCTTTGGTGCATGAACTTTTTTAGTTAGGTGTTCTTGTTGTTTAGGAGTAGCATTTTAGCTTCTGCTAACACGAGTTTAAAGTAATTTCATGCCATGCTAGGATTACAAGTTCTTATTATATTTTGTATGATTACAGTCTTGAGAGTCGTATTACGGTTCAAGAAGAATTATTAGGTATTATCGATAGCTTACTGAGTTGATGTGGTTGTGGTGGTAAGTTGTAGTAAATGTGTGGATGAATTCTTTGACCTTTAATTGGTGGCAATTGGTGTCTGCTTTCAAGGTTTAGGAAGAAAGTTTGTAACATCTACTGCTTTCTAGTTCTATGTTTGACAAAGGTGCAAATGAATTATATGACAATATCCTTGGTGGTGGTAGGTGACCTCTGATACTGGGTCCAATGTGTAGGCTTTGCTTTATGCTGTTGGATTAGGAAAAGGGGCAATTCCAACAGCAGCTGCTGTGAATTGGGTCCTGAAGGATGGAATTGGGTATATCAGTAAGATTATGTTATCAAAGTATGGGAGGCATTTTGACGTCAATCCAAAGGGCTGGAGGTTATTCGCTGATCTCTTGGAAAATGCGGCTTTTGGGATGGAAATTTTGACTCCTGCATTTCCGCATCTTTTTGTTCAAATTGGTGCAGCTGCAGGTGCTGGAAGATCTGCAGCTGCATTAATTCAGGTAACTTCTGATTTTTTGTCTTTTTCTACATTTATGAATCTCCATTCAAATTGTCTCCGAGTACGCTTGCTATAGAAGTATAGTGTGAGATATGGCTGTGATCTGTTTATGCCTTATTATAGGGAGGTGTTTAGCCTCTAGTGATATTGGACATTTCTAAGAATCCCTCAGACAACTTAGCTTGAAATTTGCATGTGTAGTTGGACATATGAAGAGGCAGAGAGTATGCACTAGTTTTAAACATCAGTCTCATTTATACCATGTAAGAGCTGAGATTCTATAGAGGTGAGGGAACCATACTTCTTTCTAATAAGAGAATTTCAAAAGATTAGTTGACTGGGTTTTATCTTTAGGTACCCTTATCATGTTAAGAGATTTGACATAAGCCATTCTTTTGCAACCAGCACATTGGGATAGTTATTAACTGTATCGCCCCGCTTATTTCAAAAAATAAAAATGAGAAATTACAAAGGCGTCTGAATTTGTTTTAATTCGATTAATTAAAAAGTGGGTTGTTACATCTCCCCACCTTAAATAAAGTTTCGTCCTCGAAAGCCGAAATTTCACAAACCCTTTACTGAACTCGCAACTAGCAAAGACACTTGAGCACACCAATTACATGAGAAGCAAACTTGGCATTGAAAGCAGCTTAGTACATATACAATATTGAGAAATCATAGCAATAACCTCATAGTATCCCTAGGATAAATAATAACTTCAACATCACTTACCGAAGTGGAGGGAGTCGATTGAACTTGATTCTGTACTAGTAACCCAGATGATACCAATTGTGACGCCTCACTTAAAAAAAAAAAGTAATTACAAGGGCATCTGAATTCGTTTTTTTTTTCGATTAGTCAAAAAGTGGGTCGTTATATTAACGGTCTTGTGCATGAACTTTCTATATCAAAAAGTGAGACCTAATTGACTGTTATATTAAAGAAATGGAGATTTATATTGCCATATGATTAACTCTGGATGATGTGGAGCTTTAAGCATAAATGAGCTTTCCACGTTAATCCTGCTTGATTATTCATGGCATGTTGAGTGTCAGCAGAAATATCTCTAACTTCTATGTTAAGTTAAATTTGTGATGGCATTCCATAGTGGTTCATAATTTATTTTATGTTCTACTCTCTGCGTGATGGCTTTGACTTTTGGACCTAATTGCACTTAAGTATTATATTATTTTCTCTTTTATCCCCTTCTTCCTCAGTAGCCTTCTCTGAATGACACTTTAATGGCTTGCATGCATAATGGTGCACTGCCATGTATTTTCTTGCCTCACTCAAGAAATTTGGTACTGACAGGCAGCTACCAGGAGTTGTTTCTATGCTGGTTTTGCTGCACAGAGGAACTTTGCCGAGGTGAAATGTCATTTATATTGCTATATCAATCTGATCCAAATTCGACCTAGAATTATATATAAATTATTCGTTCCCCACCCAGATTCACATGATCAACGCATCTAACTGATTAACCGATGAAAGTATTTCTACAAAATTATACTCCATGTTAATAAAATTTTATATGGCAGGTGATTGCTAAGGGTGAAGCTCAAGGGATGGTTAGCAAATCAATAGGGATTATGCTTGGGATAGCACTAGCTAACTGTGTACAATCTTCAATACCTCTTTCCCTTGCTTCTTTTGGTTTTATAACTTGGATCCACATGTTCTGCAATTTGAAGTCATATCAGTCGATCCAGCTGAGAACTTTCAACCCATACCGTGCAAGTAAAGTACTCTAATTCTTGGTCCTGTTCCTGTTCCTTCTTCTCCTCCACCTTTTTTTTCTTTTTCTGAGAGATGCATCGTTTTTCATATATGTGCTTACACAGTCATTAGTTTCATTGCGATATAGTTTTTCCTCTCATGTTTTCCTGCCCAGAATACTCTGATTTATCAAATAGCATGCTGTCTTACACCAATATTCATGGGATGCTATTAAATGGGTGAAGGAAAGATAGAATTAAGAAGTTCAAATTTCACCTAGATTTCAACTTCCGGTGGCACAATTTTTAGTTTGATATAAAAGCATCTGGAAGTATAGCACTATAGTTTCTGTAGAAATACTACGAATGGTGTGGCTGCATCCACATAGAGAATTACGGTTCCAAAAAGACACTTTTCCTGATGTAATGCTACATCTTGAATTGGTTATTTGGCTGAAAGTGCTTATTGTAGTTCGCAGGATTTCTTCTCTAGTTTGCTTGATGGCCAATCTAGTTCCTGTTCCTTCTCTACAGTAGCAGTCCTCTGTCATTTTTGCCGGAAGTAATGTCTTCACTGATATTTGCAGGCTTGGTCTTTAGCCAGTATCTGCTCACTGGCCTAGTCCCTTCAGTCAAAGAAGTCAATGATGAAGAGCCATTCTTTCCAGCCTTCCCCCATTCAGATCTGAAGCCCCAATCTGGAGTAGGTCACTCTTCGTTTCTTCTTCTTTAATTGTTTCCCGAGGGGAATTAATGTTAACATGGATTAAAATAATCTCAATCCAATTCAGGTAGATAGTTTTGAATCTATGTACTCTGGTTGCTGTTGTCAGAGTTGACCTTATCTTATAGTGCAATGACGATGCTAGAAAAACTGACCCGTTAATTGTTCTCCTCGAAAAGCATGTATATGGGGGTGTTGATGACAGAGTACCGTTTACTAGTGAGCACTTAATGCATATTTGCTGAGCTGGAATTCTGTTTCTGGACATGGAGTAGAAACTTAGTTGCATATTTAGCAAGTTAGCTACATACATGCAAGTCATTGTGCATCCTGCTCATGTTTTTCATACTTTGCCTTCTAGTATTATATAAAACCATCAATGTGTACAAGTTATAGAGAGATACAAGTCCCTTTGAGGATTGAATCATTGAAATGTTTGCAAAAGTACTAGAAAAAGCCTGATTTGGTTAGGTGTTGAACGTGCCTCTATCAAAATGTTTAACTTTCTGGTGTCATGTTATCCAGGACCAAGCCGAAGTACTATCAGTTGATGCAAAGAATGCTGCTTCTCATGTTGATCGCCGATTACAGCTGGGTACCAAGCTTTCTGATGTGGTGAAGAATAGAGAAGAAGCTGTTGCTCTGTTTGATCTATACAAGGCTGAGGCTTATATTCTTACAGAGCTTGAAGGAAGATACTGTGTAAGCATATCCTTTAGCATGCCATGCTTCTTTCCGTAGTCTCATCTTTCCAAATTCGATTTGTTAGTAGTGGTTTAAATTTCTGCATTATATTTTGGTCCTAGATTTTTATCTTATTCGGGTCAGCATGGGAAATGGGGAACCATTATTTTTCCTCTAGTTGCATTTGAAAAGGAAAACTAGCACATTTGATATGAATTATGGTTCCGGTTATTGTTAGTTTTATATGCTGGCTTTGCCTTATAGTTCACTTGGAGAAGGGACGGGATTTTATGCAGTAGATGTTCTGTGCTTGTTACTGGATCTCTTAGGTTGTGAGAGAGGGATTCCTGTATGGTTGATTGATAATTGAATACTCATTGTTTTAGTTATGTCGTGACTTGTGAATAACATTTCACTATATTTTTTTGCTTTACTGTTATTGGTATGACCAGGCCAAGTTTTGGGTACATGTTGCTTTTGTTGGCTAACTTAACTTTTGACTAGAACTCACTGAGTCACTGTTAATGTTTTTGCTTATGGTTTCTCCCGAATTCAGGTGGTACTGAAAGAAAGCTCGTCACCACAAGACATGCTGAAGTCTTTATTTCAGGTCAATTATTTGTATTGGTTGGAGAACAATGCTGGAATCAAATCAAGCACCATTGTTGATGACTGCAGACCTGGGGGAAGGCTTCAGATATCTTTGGAATATGTGCAAAATGAATTCAATCATTTAAAAAATGATAGTAAAATGGCAGGTTGGGTTGCTGATGGCCTCATTGCAAGACCTTTACCTAATAAGGTCCGGATAGGTGATGATACTACATCTTCTACTGCTTCAAGCTGATTTATCGAGTGGGTCCTTTCTACCCCATGGCTGTTCTGGATAAAGAAATATGGATCGTTTTGGCATTAGTTCTTATAGATTACCTAATGTTACCTTGTTACTTTAGACCGACCTTCAGTGGCTAGGTTTGCTGGAAGAGTCTTCCAGTTAGGCAGGCAATTAGAGAACTAATCAGATCACTTCTACTTTGAATAGCATATGACTGTGCTAGTTTTGATTGGAAATTAGACGAACAGGCATCTCCAGTCTCTATGGGGATGTTAGTGATACAATAGGATTGTTTCCTCTGTAGCTGGCAATTTTTTCTTGCAGTTATAACTGATTTTGATTTTTGACGGTGTTGGGAGAATGTTCCTGTACAGCATGAAAATATCATCTATTTTGTACAGCAGCGACCATATACTATGTATCTCGAGGCTTAAGCATTAGAGGACTCCTCCGGGACTCCGGGGTGTTTATACTTTAATCACAAATGTCTAGAGCTTAAGCACTAGAACTTAGAAGACTCCTCCGGAACTCCGGGGTGTTTTTACTTTAATCACAAATGAATGGGTTGTTAAATCTGGTAAGAAACTTAGTTTTGTCTGAACTGAACAATGAAAGTGGAAATAAAGGGAAAATTTCAGTCCTTTTAATGTGTAGTAATTCATTTGATTAATGAATATCTATTTACTTTAAATGTCCATTTAATTAATTAATGAATATCTTTTGTATTCCTCCATTTGATGAATGAATATCTATTTACTTGTTTTGCGTGCATCTTATGCTTTTATTGGAGTTACGGATAATAATATGGCAGAATTTTATGGTCTTTTCTATGGTTTACTTTTGACTGTACAGTTGAATATCCAATCTGTTGTGATACAATCTGACTCTACCTATGTGGTTGGTTGTGTGAACATGTCTATGGAGCCGGCGTGGCAGCATCGTCGGATTCTGACTCAGATTAGGCAGCTACTAAATCAAATAGAGGACTGGCAGCTGGTTTGTATATATCGTCAAAGTAATAGTGTCGCAGATATTTTGTCGAAAAGATCGGCAGCGGAGTTGTCTGTATAGCTGATACCAAGATTGTAGCTTCTTAGACGAATGACTATCCGGTTACGAATAGTGTTCATGTCTGGGATTTGTGTCCGTCTTGGTTAGTTTTGTATCTGCAAAATGATAGTAATAAGACGTATTCCAGAGTCGTGTCGTATCGGGATACTGAAACAGTACCTGTTGATGAATGAACTTTTTGGTGTGTTCAAAAAAAAAAAATCTATTTACTTGAAAAAAACCTCAATTTCATAAACTGGATGTTTCGCAAGCGCGGCTAATAAATAATAATAAGATGAATGTGTAACCAAGGAGAACAATGGAAACCGTAGCACCCCTTCATGCCAACATTTCTCCCAGCAACCAACCTAAACAATTCTCGCAGAAAAACTTCCGCCATAACCATGGAGTTAAAATCCAGTTACCTCTTCACAAACCCAACTACAATCCACCAAAACCCATCAAAATGAAGCCATCGCCAACACTTCCAGACGAAAAGCCTAATACAACCACATCAGACATTTTACGTTTAATGGACACCCTAAAATTAGACATACCATTAGACATTTACACTTCCCTCATCAAGGAATGCACCTTTTTCCGCGACCCAGAAAAGGCTATTGAATTGCACACGCACATCAGACGAAGTGGGATTCGTTTCTGCTTACCATTGCTGAACCGCCTTCTGCTGATGTACGTTTCATGTGGGTGCTTTGGACATGCACGCCAACTGTTCGACCAAATGTCTGTGAGAGATTTTCACTCCTGGGCTATCGTGATTGCTGGTTCCGTTGAAAACGAAGAGTATTCCGTGGCTTTGGACTTGTTTACGACCATGTTGCGCGAAGTGCGGTTCGAGAACGCTAGTGATGTACAGTTGGAGTTTTCGGTTTCTGGGATTCTTGTGTTTGCTCTGAAAAGTTGTTTGCATACTATGGACTTGGAACTTGGGAGGCAACTGCATGGCTGGTTGTGGAAAATGGGTTATTTAGAAATGCTGTTTTGAGCAGTTCATTGATCAGTTTTTATGGGAGGTTGGAGTGTATGGGAGACGCTAAAAGTGTGTTTGAACAGGTGGATGGTCGGAATACTGTTGTGTGGACAGCGAGGATTGTTAATTGTAACAGTCAAGGTAACTTCAACGAAGCTGTTGGTGTATTCAATCAGATGGGGAGTGAGGGTGTGCGGAAGAATGGGTATACATTTGCGAATGTGCTTAAGGCTTGTGGAAGGATGGAGGATAAATGGTCCGGTAGACAAATTCATGCCAGTGTGATGAAATTAGGACTTGAATCTGATGACTTTGTGCAGTCTGCATTGGTTGATATGTATGAGAAGTGCGGTTTAGTGGAGGATGCAACTAGGATGTTTGAGACGAGTGGGAAATGGAGAAGTGGTGCATTTTACAATGCACTGCTTGCAAATTATGCACAAAATGGGCTCTGCAGGAAACCTAGTAAAGTTCTTCGTGAGATGAAGTTACCCGGCTTCAAACCTAAAGAATCATTGTCCTCTGAGATTAACCTTTTCCGTGGGAGCAGAATTTGAGAAAAAGAATGATTTCTGTTTATAGAAGACCAGGGACATCTTGTGTGGAGTTATGGCTAATGCTTACAAAGTCGTGAGAAACATGCCTTTACTCATGTATATAGACGGCATCTTTGCTGAAGATGGTGGTTTATTAGATTCAAGATGGGTGAGACTTGGAGTAAGGATATCCACAGCAGTGCAATAACACTATATATATTCTTGAATGAACTGTGAACAGGGTAACAAAAGTGAGATGGACGTTGATTATTTTCAACCCACAGCAACATATCTCTAGAAGAACGAGGATGTCATGCAAGTATAATACTTGATGATTACTCTGGAGCCACCCATCATATTGCACCTAAAAACAGTGTGGACGTCGGAAGCCCACTGTTTTATCCTACCATGAAACAATCCCGTGTAAGAAACCTGATGACGGATGTTACTTTCCAACTTCAAAATCCTTGCAACTCTATCTAGGAATAATTCCGTGTAAGAAACGTGATGCCTGGTGTTACTTTCCAACTTCGAAATCTTGCAACTCTATCTAAGTGGTTTGGATTTGTAAGGGCCTTCGCATTCAAATGAACTTACGCAGTAAGTACTTATGCATTAGTCAGCAGATTGTTTGATGAATTAGGTATCTCTATCATTTAGCTTGCTATATGCGGCATCACTGTTGTATCGAATCTTTAATAGAAGTACGCAGAAAGCTATGTATTTGTATATGTACTATGTGTGCTACTCTATATGTACATGTACACAAGTTTTTATTCTGTGCTGGAGTAAATGTTGCTGAAATGATGTGCTTGGAAGATGTTTGATCCCCTGGATCCTGTTCTAGGACCATACACTCTGTAAAAACATTGTAAATCACTTCAAATAAGAGTCATACTCATATATCTTGAGTTTGTTCACCATACCATCATGGATCCGTGATAATTGTGAGGCAGAATATGTTCATTACAAGTTCTATGTTATCAGTACCATAGCCAATTTGATGAGTTTACTATTTTTAACTAGCTAGCCAAGATCACTAGTATTGAGAACTTTGGATTCATATATGTGAAGAATATTAGTACTAGATTACATCCCACTCATATTTGTTCTTTTATCATCATTCATCTACTACTAGATATTACGAGGAGAATGAATATACTGCCGTCCACTCATGCTTAATATCTGCTGCTCAATTATTATTAGTACTACTACTAGTATTATTAGGTCTCAGAGTTTACGGAAACTGGCGGGCACCATCATAAGGAAAAATATTACTCCATTTTAAAAGACTCTCTCTCTCTCTCTCTCTCTCTACATACACCATTTTAGTTGGAATCAAGAAATTTCCATTTCATCAGAAAACTCATTTATAAGAAATCAATCATCAAGGAAAATGTGCAGTGCGATCAATTCACCCTCTGTATATATTCTACAAGAAGCAGCAATCTTTGAAGTGGGTTCTTATGTAAATTAATTTTACTAAACAAACTAATGCTATAAAAATCTTGATTGTATAAATCAATAATTAAACATACATTAAATAAATCACTTTCAATGTTTGTGATTATCTTCTTCATGATAGATATTGTACATGGAGGAGAGACCAGGACTTGAGACATCTGCAAGCCCGTTCCGTAAGGGATTATAATTAACCAACTGGATATTGTAACATCTTTTTCTAAAGGTTGTTGTCCGCATTTAATGGTATGAGATAATTTGCTTTCCCATTTTTGTCTAATCTCTTGACAGACATTATTCAAGAATATATTTGTGATCTGAAAAATTATTGGTTGAAATTGGTAACATCTATCAGGAAGTACGTTAGTGATACTCTTATTGTATCTATCTTGAAATCAAAGAGCAACTATTGAAATACTCCTTCCTAAATCTGTCCCCAAGTGCTCTATACATGAATATGCCTAACAATTTTTATTACAGTTTGGTAAATGTGGGCGAATGATTTACAAAACTATTTTGGCAACTTATTAAAGATAAAATGACTGATTATTTATCAGTCACCTTATCATTTTGTTTTGTTAGACGGACACTATATCTTAACATAAAAATCGGTGACGTTAGCTCCACCAATAGTGTCAGAGAGAAACTACCATCAATCCATCATGAATGTATCAAACACTGACTTAGCATAGTTTTAGTTAAATTTCCAGACAAGATTATTAGAAGAGTTTTACCAAAATGTATGGATCGATGAATATAATATCAAATACTCGGGGATGAATAGTAGATACTCCAGATAAGCAATTTCAACCATAATTATATTTAATTATTTTTTTATTTGTGAATCTAAGTTGATCATATTTTGAAAATTTGCGATTGGCTATTTGGGTTTAATGTGGAGAACCACCATTTACAGATAAAATGAAATGAAAAGCAGTCATTTTCCTTCAGGCCATTGTTACCCATGTGGGGATGTGCACGCTAGCCACACAAAACCCACTGCATTTCCAATTAGGCTTTGGTCCCCCACTTTCAAGCAACCGGTCTTTTCTCGCAGTTGGACTTTAGTAGGAGCATAGTTGGTGAATGAGTGGTAAAGTGTCGTAGTAGCATATTAGAGGTCGGGTATTTGAGCTATTACGAAGTTATAAGTTGGTAGTAATATATATATAGAGATAATTGAAGTTATAAGGTAGGTATATGAAAAAATAATTAAGTTTAATATTGTGGTTGCCTACTAACCTTATGTTTAATTCATGAGTTAAAAAAAAAAAACTTAAGTTTTGAGGTTACTTCAGCTTAAATTTGTAATTAACACTTGTTTAATTGAAATTTTAGCTGCAAATAATTTTTCTTTTTCTGTTTTGTTCCAGTACATGATATTTTGATTATTTTCCTTCTGGACCACAATCCAGAAATTGTTTGATATCTTGTTGTACGTGTGTTTAAAAAGTTTTTGGGTTCCAATATTATTACATGAAATGAAAGATACCGATCCAGTGCTTCACATCACATCACCAATGACACATGTCTCGTGTGAATTTGTTTATATTTTCATCTAATTATCTAACTATGTTGACCTTGCATTTTTTTTTAATTTCTAATGGTTGGATCGGATCGGATCGGATCGAATGAGTGAATTTGTTTCTGGTGATTTCGGGACGGGACGGGTCGGATTTGGATGTGTTCGGATTTCAGATTTTCGTCGGATTCAGGTGTTGTTCGGATTATAAATTTCAAAACATTTCGGATGGCCAATTCGGATCTGATGTTTATTCAATATTTTTAACGCAAAATTATTTTTATAATGAAAATTTATGAAATATTACATAAATACAGATACAGAGGAGTACCCAAAATGAGTATCCGAACCCGAAATCTGTGCGTAATGGGATTTGTGCTTGTTCGGGTCAAAGGAGTACTCAAAATGAAAATTTATGAAATATCTAGCTCGTTGTGGTTTCTCCGTTAGAATTATGTGAATACTTAATCGTTCGAGTATCAACTTTACTATATGTTTTCATCAACCCTAAAAAGTTTCATTCGCCAAGTTCTCCCATATCATGGCAGTCGCTTATTTGCAACAAATATATTTTTTTGGATTGTTTTGTTCTTGATCCACTGACAGAGGAGTACTGGCGGGCGACGCTGTTACTCCTCATCTCCACCAGCCCTGTCCAAAATCCTCAATTGCTAAGAGCACTGGCAAGCCACAAATAAGCCCAAAATAAGTCATAATGAGGGCTTTTTAGGGGCTACATGCCCATGCAAATGGGCTACATTTCCAAATAAGTCCCAATATTAATAAATTATGTAGAATTTGAATTCAAAAATAAAGAAAAATTGGGTGGTTAGTGTGTATGTGTCATGTGGAGCCCACGAAAAAGTCTCAAATAAGTCCAAACTATTGTAAACTCAAAATGAAAGAGTCTTATTTCGGGCTTATAATAAAATAAGCCACATGATTGAAGCCAACCATTACTAGTGCTCTAATACCAAACTTATGTTACGTTACGAGAAGGAACACAAATGATGAAAAATTCAATTCAACAAATTTAAACTACAATATTAAATCATTCATTAGTGTCATGCACAAGAAGTACTAAATCAAACATTTTCGAGCTTTATCATTTTCTAGTCATTTTTTAAAAACCGATTGTTCAACTTCAAATAGTACGAAGTTCACTACGAAGGGACTAGGGAGTATAGTATGTACGCATTGCCCGTTCCATTTTAAGAGTGTTTTATTACCGAAAGACATGCAGAAAAAGAAAAAGCCTTGTATGATGCATATTAGTGTTCCCCCTTAACTATAAGGTATATCACTGTGGCAATTGAATGATTAACACGAAATTATACTGAACAGTAAACTTCATGTACTAACGTGTTCCGTGTGCATCTCTTACTGTGAACGAATTGTCATTTTCTCCACCTAACACACGTTTATGATATGCAGAAGATAGGTCTCTTAATTACTCCATTCACTAGGCCCGTTTGAAATTCTATTCCATTCCTGTTCTAGCTAGTATTATGCAGAAGATAGGTCTCTTAATTACTCCATTCACTAGGCCCGTTTTTGAAATTCTATTCCATTCCTGTTCTAGCCAGTACTGTATATTTTTATTAATGAATGTGAAGTCGATTATATCTTGAAATTGAACTGTTTTAATGTATACTTCAGGCGATCATGGTCGTTGCAATTACATAACATAACAATAACACGAGAAGAAACGTCTAACAACAACTAAAAAAAATTAGACAGAGAGAGACACAACGTCGAAGAATCATCTTTATTTATTGATCAACATCGAAAAGTACAAACGTGTACATTAGATTATGAGTCATTAGAGTTCTAAGGGTGTAAAATTATAATTGTAAATTCTCATCTACTCTTCTTCATTCACAAATAGTAAAATACTGATTTATCTAATCAAACAAGATATATACCTAGATAATAAAATATTTAAACTCTTTCAGATAATTCCCACTAATGAATCAAGCTTACGAACTAATAATAACTTAGGGACCCGTGCGTAATGGGATCCCTGCATAATTCTACCACTAAATCAATTAAAACGTAAATACATACAGAATATAAATATCTAAAAGATAGAAATGCACTGAATCAATTTCCTAAATCAGCCAAATAAATATTCAATAGAAAAGAGAACTCTAATTTTACTGTGACAATTGAAGTAGTAGAGTAGGAGTTAGTCTTTGTTCTCTTCGTTTGAAAATTTATTATTTCAGTTCAGTTCAGTTTTGTATATACTTGCTTAGTTGTATTTTATATACAAATAAATTCAGTTCAGTTCAGTTCAATTCAATTCAGCTTCATTCACTTCAGCTCAGTTCAATTCAATTCTGTTCAATTCAGTTCAGTTCTGTTTAGACGAAAAGAACAGTTTCTTATAAGAGTGGTCGAGTGGTAATGGTGGTGTAGTAGCAACGAGAGGTTGGGGTTTGAATCCCGATAGAGCCATAAGATAATTTAAGATATTTAAAGTTATAAGTTGATTAAGAAATAATATAGGAGTGGGAGAAGATCAAATCGGCCGATTTGAAATAAAATACAATAAAATTGAAGTAGTAGAGTTGAATACTACATTTATCTGTCTCTGAAAATATCTGCAGCACATTTTCATTGGATTGAAGTATGTTGAATCTCAAGTGTCAACAATATGTACAGTGATCATCCTCTGTACGTAGGTTGGGTAAGTTAAAGCTCATGTCAATAAATAGTTCCCTCCAGAATGAGTAAATCTTATTCTTCACTCTCACTCATCACTCACCTGCTCACCATCTATCTATATATGCATATGATTCTCTTCACTCAACTCATATCACACTTCATCAAATAATTAAATCAATTTCTGCACTCAATTACATTATCAATCTAATAAGCACAGAACGATTAATTAATAAATAAAAAAACCAAGAATGGAAACACTTTCTTCTTCTTCCTCATTCCATCTCTCCACATTACTACCACTTATAAACACCAAAACACCACCACTCCACCACCACCACCGCCCTTCTCTCAAAGTCAACTCCACCCTAACCAACACCCCCACCCCCTACACAACCACCACAACCAAACCACAAACCCCTACTACCACCACAAGAACACCCTCACCACCACCACCACCACCTCAGAAAAGAACAAATGATCACTCACTCCCATCAACAATCCTAAACACATTGGACACATTCATAAACACCTTCATAGATCCTCCTCTTAAGCCCTCCCTCGACCCGAAACACGTCCTAGCATCTAACTTCGCCCCGGTCACCGAACTCCCACCAACCCCCTGCACCCTCATCCAGGGCACCCTCCCACCTTGCCTCAATGGGACCTACATTCGCAACGGTCCGAACCCACAGTTCCTCCCCAGAGGCCCCTACCACCTCTTCGACGGAGACGGTATGCTCCATGCCATCACCATATCCGATAACAATGCTGTATTCTGCAGCCGCTATGTTAACACTTACAAATACCAAATGGAGAACGAAAGCGGCCACGCTGTCATCCCGAACGTCTTCTCCGGTTTCAACGGCCTAACTGCGTCAGCGGCACGTGGTGCCCTGACGGCTGCCCGTATGCTGGCAGGGCAGTTCAATCCGGTTAACGGAATTGGACTAGCTAACACTAGTTTGGCGGTAATGGGCGGGAAACTGTTTGCTCTAGGTGAATCAGATTGTCCTTATGAGATCAAAATCGAAGAAAACGGAGAAATTCGAACTATCGGGAGGCATGATTTTGGCGGGAAGCTTTTTATGAGTATGACCGCTCATCCGAAAACAGACTATCAGACAGGGGAGACGTTCGCGTTTCGTTATGGGCCGATGCCGCCGTTTTTAACGTTCTTTAGAGTCGATCCAAAAGGGGAGAAGCAACCGGACGTGCCGATTTTCTCTATGACTAGTCCGGCCTTTTTACACGACTTTGCGCTTACAAAGAAGTATGCGATTTTCAACGAAATGCAGATTGGGATGAATCCGATGGAGATGATTTCAGGCGGGTCCCCGGTTGGGGCTAATCCAGGGAAGGTGCCAAGGCTGGGAGTTATTCCGCGGTATGCAAAAGACGAATCGAAAATGAGATGGTTTGAGGCAACCGGTCTGAACAACGTGCACGCGATTAACGCGTGGGACGAGGAGGATGGAGATGTGATCGTGATGGTTGCACCAAACATACTATCGGTTGAGCACACATTGGAGCGACTGGAGCTAGTGCACGCCTCGTTGGAGATGGTGAGGATTGATCTGAGGACCGGGATGGTTTCGCGCCATCCATTGTCTACCAGGAACTTGGATTTCGGAGTGATCAATCCGACTTTTATCGGGCAGAAGAACAAGTATGTATTCTGTTCTCGCTCCCTCCGTTCCACTAAACTTTCAATTTAATTAATCGGATGACCGAATTTTCGATTCAACTAATTTAATTGACGTTCTATTCATTCGATTTTAGGTACGTGTACGCAGCGGTAGGTGACCCGATGCCGAAAGTGACAGGAGTGGTGAAGGTGGACGTGTCAGTGTCGGAACAGGACCGGCGCGACTGCATCGTGGCCAGCCGTATGTTCGGACCGGGCTGCTTTGGCGGGGAACCGTTCTTCGTGGCGAAAGATCCGGATAACGAAACCGCGGATGAGGATGATGGTTATGTTATAAGTTATGTGCACAATGAGAATACAGGGGAGTCAAGGTTCATAGTGATGGATGCAAAGTCAGCTGACCTTGACATTGTTGCCGCCGTGAGACTTCCTCGCCGGGTCCCTTATGGTTTCCACGGGCTGTTTGTTAAGGAAAGTGACCTAAAGAAGTTGTGATGAAAAGGAAAGGGGAAAAATATCTAGGCCTTGAAGCTTGGTGAGCCAGTAGCACTGTGAATTGATGTAGATATACATGTACAAAACTAGGTGTTGTGACAACTCACAAGATGTGGGTTAATTGTTTCTAGCAATTATTCGACGTATGATAGGGCATGGTGTAGTGGGTCCGAGAAAAGGAACGGGATAAGATGAGTGGGGAATCAACAAAAAATTGGGGTCACTAGTTGTGATGATATATATATGCGTCTGGTAAAAGTTAAAGTAAAATTGCTATAAAGTTTACATTACATAGGGGCCTGATTGGTTTGAATAAGTGCTTTATAGGTGTATGCTAATCATTATGCTACATATAGGATCGAAAGAACTTTTATTTTTGAGATCTTAATAAATCATGTAAGGATTCTATTGAGGTTTGGCGCCAAGCCAAAATTGTAATAATATTTTTATTTTCTACCATACCATATGTTAGTGTCTATATGTTTATATAGTGTTTCGGAAATTAACATGACATTGGGGACAGGTGCACGAACGACAACTCCAAACGTCACACATCCGCAGTTACCCACCTTTTAGGTGGTACCGGCGAAATCCAGCTAAGGGTCTGTCGCGTCTACTCCACTCCGTGAATTAATGCCACGTTACGTCAATTAATTATAGTTAATACTCCTTAGTAACTCCATTTTATTTAAAAGTAGCAAAATTGGAGGTGTTTACGATTACTCCCACAACAACAATAAAAGTATTATTTGAATTTTTAAAGTTGACTTTAATCACAAAATGTTCATGTATAATGATTTAAATAGTTACTAACCATGTATATTGCATATAGCGCCCATGGCCTAATGGATAAGGCGCTTGACTTCTAATCAAGCGATTGTGGGTTCGAGTCCCACTGGGCGTGTAATATTTTTTTAACGCCTCCGAAGAAGATTCGTTAATTTTGCTTATTGAGGAATTTGTAGGTCAAAAATACACTTTCAACTTAGTATTCAATAATCTATCTATTAATATATGAAAGCTAGGTTTTGTTTTGATCTAAGGACACACTTAGAGGTAGGTGTGTTCACACTATGTGGCATTTTGGCCAAAAATATTTTCTAAATTATTTTATTGCATTTTAATTTTTTTTAAGTTTTAATAAAAACTCATATTTAATGTTTTTAGTGATCCATGTTTAATGTATGAAAAACATTAATATGGAGTAGTGGTTACAAAATTAAATATTTTTCACACTATTTGCAAGTAAACCAACATATTCTTTTATTTATATATTTATTTTCACCTCTATTACAAAATAAATAAATAAATAAGAAAGTTAGGCTTTAACTAATATTGAAAATGTTAAAACTAAGGTAAGAATAAGGTTAACTATACATAATGTCAAAATAATTTTAATAAATATTGAAATATTTCAAAATGAGAATTAATATTCTTCTAAATTCCATGTCCAATTTGATTTGTGAGTTTCCACAAAAAGAGATATTTTTTTTCCCGGCTGAAATGATTATAGTTAACAAAGACAATTATTAACTAAGTTTCATGAAAATAAAGACGATGCACAAAATTATTGAATACAAATATATTTGTTTAGCGTTCTATTTATAAATTACGGTAAACAAAATTAGATATGCATAACAAAGTGAAAGATGGTCTCATAGATAATCATTATTGTGCCAATTTAATATTTTTAGTGTCTTGATATGTAGGGTGCTAGAATAGCACATGAGAGTTTGGGGTTAGAGTCCCAAAAGAGGTATAAGGTGGTATAGGTGTATTTGAAGTTAACTTTAGTTTGAAAGAATGAATATATTATATGAATAGTTGTCCTGCTATTTAAATATCCATTTCAGTTTTCAAGATTTATTTTGACCACAAGTTTACTTTTAAATTATATCTAATTAAATTTACTTTTAAGTTCTTTAATAAAAAATGACCTTACAAAAACAAATGAATTTTCATTAGTCGAGTCTATGGGTTACAATATGCTTAAGCCTCTTATGTTTTTTATCAGTATTTTCTCTTTTTATTTTTGATAATACATGTTATATTTAAAAATTCACATGAAAATGTATAATTAATTTCATTTAGTGTGTTTCAATATAATTTGTGGCCCAAATTGAACTCAAAGAAAAAAATTAAAAACCATCTACAGATTATTCGCTATCAAAAATATATTTTAGACTCAAATAAATAAATATATCTGGTACTTTGACTACTTTCGATGACAAGCATCCAATTAATTTGTGTATTTAGTAATAGCATCCCAATTTGCATGGGTGTTATCAACGAGTGCAAAAGTTGGACTCATATATTAATTTTCGAGTATCAAAAGCGGAGATGTTCCTTCGGTAGTACCAAAGACAAAATTTTCTTAAACAAATCCTGAGTTTTTACCTGTGTTATGATGATGGCAAAAAGAGAAAAATTAAATAAAATTGCAAGTTCGTCTATTATATATGATACATCATTTGTCTCTCCGCACCATGTTTAGTTGAGCACGAAGATAAAAAAAAGAGGCTATACAAATAATTGGAAGAATGAAAATCATGAGATCAGGAAGTAAATAAATCAAATGATATAATGAATAAAGTAGGAGATAGAGTAACTAAAGTAGTAGAGATGATGAATAAAGTATGAGATATAATATGACAAATAAATTAAGAAAACATGAAGTTGAGACTTGGACAAAAAGGATTACTAAAGTTATTCTCATGCTTCATTTTTGAATCACTTCTTTCAAATAATGTTTATCATTTATTCATGATCAGTTGGGATCCTCACCGTACAACGTTGACAATATGAGAAATTTAAATTTAAGATAGCATATTAGAGCATATTGTTCATGTTAAATTAAAGAATAGGCTAATTGCAATTTCTAAGAACTCATTAATTACCACATGTAATACCAAAATAGTTATAAGGGAACCCTAGTTATAATTATTGGTGTCGATGCACATTTAAAAACCCATTACTCAAATTCCACGTTTACCATTTATGATATTTCAAAAAATAAAACTATATCAAAATTTACATCCTTTGTCTCTCAGCACCATATATGTTTGGTTGAACACGAAGATTAAAACAAAAAGCTATACAAATAATTGGAAGAATAAAAATCATGAGAGGAAGTAAATAAAGCAGATGATATAATGAATAAAGTAGGGAAAATAGTAACTAAAGCAGTAAAGACGAATAGAGACGATGAATAAAGTGTGATATATAATATGACAAACAAATACAGAAAACATGAAGTTGAGACTGGGATAAAAAGATTACTAAAGTTCTATAATCTCAAACTCCATTTTGGAATCACTTCTTTCAAATAATGTTTGTCGTTAGGTCATGATTAATGGGGTTCCTCGCCGTACAATGTTGAAAATAAGAGAAATTTTAATTTAAGCTAGCGTATTAGAGTATGTTCACGTTAAATTAGTGAATGGACAAACTGCAATATTTGAAAACTCCTTGATTACCCCATGTAATACCAAAATAGTTATAATTATTAGTATCGATGCACATTTAAAAACTCATTACTCAAATTCCACGGGTCAATATCATATCCATGGGATGTGTACAGTGTAATCAACTATATAACTCCACCATCCTAAAGAGTCGGGTCTTTTGATTAGAGTGATTGTGTTGTTACAAGTTACAACTAAAATCAGAGCGGGATCGATGCCAAACCCACGAGGGTTGCAAATGGTTAGTCACTTGATATAATTAATCTGACCTAAAGGTTAGATGAGTCCAAAACTTATGAGTGACGGATCTGGTCAAAAGCGGATAATATCGAACAAGTGAGATGTACAGTATTTGACATAGTCATGAAGCCTTATGAGTGATCAAAAATCAAACATGTGTAATTTTAATTCCCGCATCAAGATCGCTTAAATATGAGTGAACAGGATAAAGGGAATATATGTTAGACCATCACTCTCACATGGTATGAGGCATTTTGGGTGTGATCAAAAGTAAATCCGTGCGTGCTCAAGTCTAAAGCGGATAATATCATACCATCGAGATGTGTGTGGGTTCGTCATTGGTAACCTCGCCGGCCCAACAGGCTGGGTCTCGCCCCATTTGTGGACGGGTCGTTACAAGTGGTATCAGAGCTGGATTGACTGAAATTGAATAAACTAAGTGCCATGCAGGGCAAAGTGCTGCACTGTATGGGCGGTGGAGACACCTCTTGAGCCCTTAGGGGCCGCCTCTAGAATCCTGCACGGATGGTTGGCACCGGGACTCCAGAATTTAAGGGGGGTAGACTGTAATACCCCGCAACCCACATCGCTTATGAGTGAATGGGATGAAGGGTATATTTGTTAGACCACCACTCTCACAAGATGTGAGGCCTTTTGGGTGATACCAAAAGTAAACCCATGCGGGCTCAATTCTGAAGCGGACAATATCATACCATTGAGACGTGTGTGGGTCCGTCACGAGTAACCTCGCCGGCCCAACAGGTCGGGTCTCGACCCAGTAGTGGTCGGGTCGTTACAGTAACGGTGTGGAGCACAACGGACAATATCATAATACAATGATATGCGTACATGTTTTAGATGTACTCAAATTATAATCATCAAATAATTTTCTTATATTTGTAATGTCTTTTCGTAATTTACTATACACCAGTGAAACTATACCGTGGCATCGGGTTATT
This sequence comes from Plantago ovata, assembly GCA_028274465.1. Lineage (NCBI taxonomy): Eukaryota > Viridiplantae > Streptophyta > Magnoliopsida > Lamiales > Plantaginaceae > Plantago > Plantago ovata. The sequence goes on along the minus strand of CM051455.1, from coordinate 21,213,619 downwards.
ACTAGTATAGTATGTTACAATTTGATAGCGTAAACAATAATAGCGAAAGCTGCTATTCCTCCAGGAGTTCACAGTCAATCCTCTGGAAACTGATCTGGTTTTCTTCCAGATCAAAACCGATATTGTAGTATTGTTGAGCATACACTCCCAGAATACCATGATGATCTCCTTCGACATCTACGGCCATGCAAAATACATCGTCATTTTCTCTTCTGAACATGGCCTCAACATCTAGGTCCAGATCAGTTTCACCACTAAAATGGAATGTCACAGTTGGAAATCCTTTCAGATCTCTTTCTAAATTCCCCTTGTAACACAGACGCTCCCCTGCACTCCCAGCTGGCGGCACTAGACTGCTCATTAAGTCCTCCACTTCTTTCTTTAATGGATCAAACACACTTCTTCGTAGTCTAGTATACGTTGTCCCAGAGTCTACCAGTAAATTATGGTCCAGCTCACCGAATGTGATGTCAAGTTGTTTCTCTCCAACTGAAATCCCTTCTAGCCTGACTAAATAATAGTCACCATCAGTTATCAGGTCGGTTGAAGAGCCTTCTAATATGGCTCCATCACCTAGTATCAATTGGTTGAACAGGTAACTTTTATCACTGATGTTTCCTATACAATAAGAAAACTGGTTGCTAAAACGATCCAATAGATTAATTGCGTAAGTAGGTCCAAGCCCAAGAATCCCGGGAATCTTATTAGCAGCAGCATTTCCAGAGAGATCTACTGCAGAGCCAAAGACTATGTCTGAAACCTCCATTAGGCCATCAGTGGATGTCTCAAATATAAACTTTTCTCGGGCAAGAATACCTTTGGTGTGTGATCCATCTCCATATTTTATGTCGAAGGAGCAGTGTGATCCTTGGTCACAGTGGGAAAAATAACCGTAACGTCCACATTGAGATGCACTAAGGTCGGGATCCCAAGTAAGGTCACATGGAAGCTCTTCGTAAGTTGATGATTCTGTAGGATCGTATACAGGTCCACTTAAGGGAGAGCCAACACAGCTGGTGCAGACCCATGTCAGTGAACTACCAGTGTCCATGATCAAAAGTTGAGGAACTGGGGGCTCACCTATTGAAACGTTAATAAAAAAAGCGAAACCTGATGAACCTGCTGGCATTAAAGGGCTTCTAATGTGATCTGGTGCTAAGGAGCTGTCATCTGTGCTGCTTATGACATGTAGCGTTGGATTATTATAGAAGGGAGATAAAACAGAATCACGGTGAATAAGTGGGAGTACAACCTTGGTATGTGGAGTTTTTGCAAGTGTAGCAGACACATTGGCAACGAATATAAGACTTGTAAATGCTATGATAAGAGAAAGATTTAGATGAATAATGTGAGATTTTTCCATCATAAAATGGACTTGAGTAGCTTTGTATCAGATGAAATGGATCAGGTCAAGCAATGAGAAAGATTTGATGAGGAGTTGAAGGGCTATTTATGGTAACTTCAGAGTGTAAATTAAAACATTCTCCCCAACAAACTCTTCCCTAACACAGTAAGTAGGTAGGAATCTTAAAATACAGAAAATTAGTTTCCAAAATATAAGCTATTCGATTATGATGAGCTAGTTACCATATTCATGTTCAATATTGTGAATGATTTAGCTTCATATTAGGTGAACCAATACCAAATGACTAATCAAATGCAGGCATTAAGTTCATGAAATTGTAAACTAGTAAAACACAAGTTTGATTTAAGCTAGTAACTTTTTATCTCATGTACCGTTTGTTGAGGTCGCCCACAGGGAACAAGTTGCGGTAACTTAACTAGTGCAATAGTTTCAAGACTTGGAGATCTGGCATCCATTTCCAGTTTACCACAAACATGCATGGACTCGTTAATATTCTCATCATGGACATATGTAACTAAATAGGCTATCGTCCTCCTCTTCATCCGGGTTTTTTGGCTCCCTTGCCATGAAAAATGGTTCTCCTCCACAACAACCGGGAACATATAAATGGCCTCAACACATTTTCAAGTCATTGGATGATTCTATAAACAACTTCCTTGACTTACGGTTACCCCTCTGCCCCTCTATCGATCAAGACCACGTACTTTCAGGCAACCTAGCCCTGGTAATTAACGAGCTTCCCCCCACCGCGTGTGAGGTGGTCCAAGGACCCTCCTAGTTGCCTGGACGGAGCTTACATACGCAATGGCCCCAATCTTCTCAGTTTGTTCCTCAGGGGCCTTACCATCTCTTCGATGGGGACGGAATGCTTCACATGGTCAAAATCTCTCGGGGAAAAGCCACTTTCTGCATGCAGTCACTACGTCAGGACTTACATGCACACGGTTGAGGGCGAATTGAGGTATCTGTCTTCCCGAGTCGTACGTTTCTCTTCCTTCAATGGTCTTGCGGCTTCCTTGGCACGTTGCATGCTAGCTACTTGCCACACGAATAATCACCTGCCAGATCAATCCAGTAACCAAAGGCTTTGTGCCTAGCGAACAAAGTGTTGCTCTCGTTGGAAAACGCCTTTTTGCTCTAGGCGAGTCTGATCTGTCATATGCAATAAAATTAACACCAGAAGGCCGCCACAACTTTTACACTGACAAGCCATTTTTTAGCATGACGGCTTATCGATCCAAGAGTTGATCCTGAGAGAGGTGAAGCCTTAATTTGCTTTCAGATACCATGCATGTAGCTAGCTCAACCATTATTGACGCTCTTCAGAATCGATTCTAATGGGAAGAAACAGCCAGACATGCCGATTTTCTTAACAAAAAGTGCATCACTGACTACTCATCATGACTTAATTGGTTGTAACTAAGAAGCACATCTTTTTTTTTTTTTTTAAACGGAAAATATTACGACTATTCATACACTACTACTATACAACATCCTAAACCGCCTTATATCTCCACACCTAAACCGCATCTTCGCTGGGGATCGAACCCTGCACCTCTCGTTTCACCATCTCAACTCCCTTCCACTGGACATAACTCCACTAAAGTACATCATATTCTGTGATAGATACACAGCTTGTCATGGAGTACCCTATGGAGATTATTAGGGGAATACTCCTGGCACGGCTCGACTCTGCAAAGGTTCCAAGGCTGGGGATCATCCCGCGAAAAGCTAAGGATGGGAAGGAAATGCTTTAGATTGAGGCTCCAGGATTTAACATGAATGCACTGTTTCAATGCCTGGGAAAAAGATGATGGGGATACAATTGTGATTGGGGCATCTAATATTTCGAATATTGAATTGGCACGAAAAGTCTCGACTTGGAGGAACTGATATTGGAGATAGTTACTATCAATAACAAGAACAGAACATTTGAGGCCTATCCCATTTCTTGACATGGTAGGCATCAATCCAACTTACGCTGAAAAAGAAGTAGGTAACATATATAGTTTTCATTGGATCAACATTTAGTACTCTTACAAGTTAAGATCATAATGAAACATTACTAATTAATTTGATCTCATATACAATACAGGTAGGTACATATATATACCGATATAGGCTTTGATGATAGACCAGCCATTGAAGTTGGTAGGGGTGGTACGTTAAGCGGAGTCTTGACCTTTTACTCTCAACTGATAGTTCGTGTGGTTGGCATACAGTTGCTAGCCGGTTATATGGGCCAAGTTGCAGAGCATTTTTCGTATCAAGCTAGGGAGCTGAATTATGCATCAGAGGAGGAGGATGATGGTTATTTGATTGCATATGTACACGACGATGAGGAAACAGATGAGTCCAAGTTACTGGTGATGGATGCTAAGTCCCCAACTCTTGAAACTGTTGCTGCTATATAGTATTAAAGTTAGTGGCGGGGAGGGTGCCAACAGTCTTCCATGACCTATTTAATTTGTCACGGAATGAGATCTCATCAAGCAATTAGCTAGCTAGCTAGCTATGATGAATGTAACATAGAAATGTTGAGCATACATCCAGTAATGTTAACCTCATGTGATTAAGAATCCCAATACCATGCAATTTTAATGCTAAAGTTAAACAAGGAACATATATGTACAACAACTGATCATATAGAGTAAACAATAATAGCGAAAGCTGCTATCCCTCCAGGAGTTCACAATCAATCCTCTGGAAACTGATCTGGTTTTCTTCCAGATCAAAGCCGATATTGTAGTACTGTTGAGCATAAATTCCTAGAATACTATAAGGACGTTCATAGACATCTACGGCCATGCAAAATACATCATCATTTACTCTTCTGAACATGGCCTCAACATCTAGATCCAGGTCAGTTTCACCACTAAAATGGAATGTCACAGTTGGAAATCCTTTCAGATCTCTTTCTAAATTTCCCTGGTAACACACAATCTCCTCTACACTCCCAACTGACGGCACTAGACCATCCGTTAAGTTCTTCACTTCTTTCTTTAATGGATCAAACACACTTCTTCGTAGTTTAGTAAGCGTTGTCCCAGAGTCAACCAGTAACGTATGGTCCAGATCACCGAATTTGATGTCAAGTTGTTTCTCTCCAACTGAAATCCCTTCTAGCCTGACAAAATAGTAGTCACCATCAGTTAACAGCTCAGTTGAAGAGCCTTCTAATATGGCACCATCACCTAGTATCAATTGGTTGAACTGGTAACTGCTATCACTGATATTTCCTATACAATAAGAAAACTGGCTAAAACGATCCAATAAATTAATTTCATCAGAAGGTCCAAGCCCAAGAATCCCGTGAATCAGATCAGCAGTTCTTCCAGAGAGATCTACTCCAGAGCCAAAGACTATGTCTGAAACCTCCATTAGGCCATCAGTGGATGTCTCAAATGTAAACTTTTCTCGAGCGAGAACACCTTGGCTGTGTAATCCATCTCCATATTTTATGTCATAAGTGCATTGTGATCGTTCGCCACAGTGGGAATTATAACCGTACTTACTACATGGAGATGTAAAGTCGCATGGAAGTTCTTCATAGGTCGATGATTGTGAAGGATCGTATAGAGGTCCACTTAAGGGAGAGCCAACACAGCTGGTACAGACCCATGTCAGTGGACTACCCGTGTCCATGACCAAAAGTTGAGGAACTGGGGGCTCACCTATTGAAACGTTAATAAGAAAAGTGAAACCTGATGGATCTGCAGGAATTAAACGGCTTCTAATGTCATCTGGTGCCAAGGAGCTGTCATCTGTGCTGCTTATGACATGTAACATTGGATTATAGAAGGGGGATAAAACAGAATCGCGGTGAATAAGTGGGAGTACGACCTTGTTACTTGGAGTTTTGCCAAGTGTAGCAGACACTTTTGCAACGAAAATAAGACTTGTAAATGCTATGAAAACAGAATGATTTAGATGCATAATGTAAGATTTTATCATCATATATAAAATGGACTTGAGTATATCTCAGTATCAGATGAAATGGATCAGGTCAAGCAATGAGAAAGATTTGAGGAATTTAAGGGCTATTTATGGTAACTTCAGAGTTTATATTAAAACATTCACATCAACAAACTCTTCCCTAACACAGCAAGTAGGTAGTAATCTTAAAATATAGCAATTTAGTTTCCAAAATGTAAGCTATTCGATTATTATGAGCTAGTTACCATATTCGTGATCGACATTGTGAGTGATTTAGCTTCAGATTAGGTGAACCAAAACCAAATGATTAATCAAATGCAGGCATTAAGTTGATGAAAATGTAAACTAAAACAAAAGGTTGATTTAATTAACTAGTGCACAGTTTTTATCTCATGCACAGTTTGTTGAGGTCGCCTTCTGGGAGAAATAGGCCATGGAAGCCAAAGGGAACACGTTGCGGTAACTTAACTACTGCAATAGTTTCAAGACTTGGAGATCTGGCATCCATTACCACGAACATGGACTCGTTACTATTCTTATCATGGACATATGTAACTAAATAGCCATCGTCCTCCTCTTCGTCCGGATTGTTTGACTCCCTCGCCACGAAAAATGGTTTCCCTCCACAACAGCCGGGCGCATATAGATGCCAAGCTACCACAGTATCACTCTGGTCGACTGCATATAAGGACAGATCTAGCTTCACCACACCTGTTCCCCTGGGAACATGTTCGATAACTGTTGCGTATACATATCTGCGCACGGTTTAAAGATTGTAACTATACTAGAAACTCTATGAACAGTATCTGTCAGGTTTCTGTATCACTATACACTATACTAGTGCTAACACAAACCTGTTCTTTTTCGCAGCATAAGCCGGATTGATAACTCCCATTTCAAGAATTTCATCAGACAATGATTGCCTCTGTGCAGTCTTTGCCTTAACATTTATTTCAATCTTCTCCAACGAAAAACGCATTGCATCGATGCTATCTGAAAAGCTATCAATTGTTAACGGATTTGACGCCACCATCACTATGACATCACCTCCCTCCTCTTCCCATGCATTGAAACAGTGCATCATGTTGAATCCATGCACATCAACCCATATCATCTCACCCTCGTCCTCTGCGCATCGTGGGAGAATCCCAAGCCTCGGGATCCTGTCATGATCAACTGTCAAAGCTGATTTTCTTTTCATGACCTCTGTTGGATCAATCACAATCTGTCCGTCAGGGAAAACGACATAGTTTTTCGTGAGAGCCATGTCATGAGTGAATGTCAATCTTTTTATGGAAAAGATTGGAATGTCAGGCAGTTTTCTTCCATGAGAATCGATCCTGAAGTATGTCAGGAACGGATGCATGATGTTGAATCTGTAAGCAAAAGTTTCCCCTGTCTCGGGATCGACTTTTGGATGTGCTGTCATTCTTGAGAACGGTGTTGTGCTATGAAGATAGTGGCGTCCAAGAGTGATTACATCTCCATCTCCTGTCACTTTTACTTCATAAGGGAGATCAGTCTCACTTAGAGCAAAGAGGCGTCTACCAAAATAAGCCAGACTACTATTAGCCGTGCCAAAGCCGTGCATTACAGGATTAAACTGCCCGGCAAGTGCCTTGTGATAGTTAGGACGAGACGTGCCATGGAAGATAAGGAGGAGAAAATGCTACAGAAAATAGGACGACCAAACTCGTGCTCCACGATGTATTTGTACATTTTGACATAACGGCTACAGAATGTGGCGTTGCCTCCTGAGATTTTGATCACATGAAGCATCCCGTCTCCGTCGAAGAGATGGTACGGACGGCCTGGAATGTTAAATTGAGGATTTGTGCCATTTCGGATGTATGCTCCATCCAGGCAGCTAGGAAGGGATCCTTCCACCACTTCACATGGTGTAGGTGGAAGTTCATCGACTGGTTCTAAGAAGCCGGAGAGTGTGTGCTTGGGATCGAGGGAAGGGCGAAGAGGCGGGTCGATGTATGTGCATATGAATTCATCCAAGAAATTAAAGATGATCTCTTGCAAGGATTGCTTTCTGCTCTGAGGAGATGCTTGTTCTAAACCTGCTGGCTTTTTGTTGTGAATATGATGTTCTGGTGTCTCATTTTGTGTGATGAGCTTCTTTCCATGCTGCCATTTGTAAAGAAAAGATCTGGAAGAACTGACATTTGGTTGTAAAGGGCTCTTCTTGATCATTCTAACTTGTGATGATGATGAAACATTGTTCATCTCATGATAAGGAAGAAGAGATTTGGGAAGGAAAATGGATGCAAGTGTTCTGTTCATTCTGTACTAAGTCATCCCAATGCATGGTCCGTGCCACTTTCAGTTTAACTAAAGAAGAGTAAGTCTCGTAAATTGTTGATTTTCCTAAATAATAAATAATAGGAGAATTGATAGAGATTAGGAAAGTCTCGTAAATTGTTGATTTTCCTAAATAATAAATAATAGGAGAATTGATAGAGATTAGGAAAGGTATATGCCCAACATGGATAGATGAGACATTGAGTGTAAAAATTGTTAGGATGGTGCCCAAATGACTTAGTTGATAATTTATGTACGTAACTTGGGCAAAACCAGTTTTATAATAATTTTATAATAAGTTAGTATAAAATCAATTTTTCTCAAGAATTTGTGATGTTTTGAGCTCGTCAAATTTAAGAATGAGACAACATTTGTAAGTTCTAAAGTTTATATTTTTAACTAAAATCAACCACAAAACAAATGGCTAAATCTTCTATATGACGTCCCAAAAGATATAACATTCCGTATGTTTAACGTAGTTTCATGATAATATTTTCCAGGAGAGTAAATTATGATCAAAGTTTACTCAAAAAATAAATAAATAAATAAATAAAACAATAGGAAGTTAATAAAAACACGTATGACCCAAGGACGTACTCATATGTCCCGGTCATTTCTTTATGTTTGTTTTTGTTGACTTTTTTATACTCCGTTTACTCCTAAACTAGAATGAAAAATTAATTTATGAAAGTATATTATGAAAATATAGTATCTCTTTTTCATTATATAATTTTTTATTATTTTTCAATAAAATTTAGAATTTATTATAGGTCAAACTAAGTTTTGAAAAGTCAACAAAACAAATGTAAATAATTCACTGGGACGGAGGGAGTATATCTTTTGTTGAAGGTCATTCTTGTGTTCTCAGGTTACAATGCATCGTGAAAAATCAATACCTCTCCTAACTTATACTCTCTCCGTTTCACAATACATTACATACTAGTGTTAGCACGCTGTTTATAAGAAGAAATAATAAAGTAGTATAAAATTAGTTGGGTATGTTAATTTTTTAATTAATTTTTTAATTGAAATAAAGTTGTTAAATGTAAGTGGCAAAGTTGTAAAATAGCGTACAAAATAATATTTTTATTATGCGAGGAATCTTCCATTTCTGTAAATGAATTTTTTTTTTGAAACGCCTAAAATATGAAATTGGATAAAGTTTTGTTAATGAGAAGTAAATTGGATAATACTTGCTCATTATTCATCAATTGAGACAAAAATGCCTTCGAGCATTATCCAAAGCTAACAGAGAGTAAAGGTAAGGTTGGCGGTGTCTCCACCCACCACAGGAGCATTATCCATTGATAGAACAAATTTCATGCACTGATGCACATGCAATCCCAATGAATAAATAGATGGTTGATCAACTTGATTCAACTTGTCAGCTTAGAATATTCAGAGATGAGCCAAAAAGACAGAAAGAAACAACGTTTGATGGAGATCGAGTTTTCTGATTTTTCTTAGCTTAAACAGTACTAGCAGTAATATTGAATTACCCTAGTTGATGTTTCGAAGAGGCGAGTCAGGTGAATGAATCCAAAGTTACAAATATGATATTCCAATATACATTCATCATAAATTATGCAATCGGATTGTGAAATTTTAATGCGGGGGGTAAGCAATGCGCCAGTGCGACACCACTCTCATGTGTGAATACCAGTGTCTGTGTGTTATAATGCTACCCTTAGCATTGTAATATGAAATTTATAAGACTCCAATATACATTACACGCCCTCATAAATTTAAACAAGATTAATCATATGTATATAGTGAGGGGGGGGGGGGGGGGACACTAGGCGCCTCCTAGGATCGACTAGGGCATATGAACCTGAATTTGATCATGGGGAAGGCCTAGTGTGCCTCCCCCTCATTGTACACTATGGGCCCCACAGTGAGGCCGCATGAATAGTGAGAGAGGGCACACTAGCCCCCAAGATCGACCAGGCCCAATATGAATATAACCTCACAAAAATGAAGTCGCTGTCTGCATCATGTGATTTGGCAGTTCGCTGATGGCTGTGATTCACATCTCAGTCACCTACTAAACATTTTACATGTTGAAATAATTGAACTTCTCATTCGTGCACATAACTAAAAGATGCAAGTTTTGGAGATGAAGTTGAAAGAAAACAACATTATGATATTTTCTGCATTAACACTTAGTAAGTTGTAACTACTTATTTTACAAACAAGATGTGAGCTAAGAACTTAAACGTTATACCGACTGATGTAGTACTAGTAACACCACAAAAGGAAGGGTAATAGACTGCAAAATGTGACCATAAGAGAGAACAAACACAACATATAATGACTGACCTTGGTACAGGTGTGAATCAACTTCAGCGAAAGTTTGATGCAGAAGGTGCATCGCTAAGCTCAAACAGACCACCCACCTCTGACAGTATGCTGTCTACCATGATGCACGAACACTAAAATAGTAAGTGTGAGCAAATTCACAGCAGGGGCGATAAAAAGACATTTATCATGGCGATTGCCTAAATCACATGAATTAACATCTACATGAACAGACAACATAACAGAAACCTGATCACATACTGTAACTATGAGGCACCAATACCTGTTTGAGTCCAGTAATGTTGGTAACTTCATTACATTCCCAATCAGACCTCTAAAATACACCATTGAATGATAAAGCCAGGTGTTGTAACTTTCCATAGATAAGTGTAGATATCTTGAAAGTCATACACTCAAATATGTAAATCTGCCTTCTAATAGATTATACACACAATTGCTAGTGGGAGCTGCCTGAGACTAAAGTACATACACATACCAACTAGTATAACCTTTTGTACAGTAGAAACTTACAGTGAATTTGAAGTTTGAACAGTAATCCACAATAACTGTGATCCTCACTTAAACAGATCTTGGTTGATTGATACAAGGATCATCCAATCTCCTCTAATTTAGGTATCCAAGGATCACACAGGCTCATACTCATCTTCAATTTCATTCTTTGTTTTGGAATCTTTTTCTTCAAAAGCAAATCTGAGCTCTTGAGTGACCAATTCAGCAAGTTCGGGCCTATTGGCATTCTTGTAAGCATCTATGACTGCCTTATACAAGGCCTCATTAGGCTCTTCATACATTAACTGACTGTGTATGCGCTTCACACCTTCGACCATCCCGGCTTTTCCATAACAATGCACGACATTAATCAAAGTAACAACATCAGGCTTAATCCCAGCATCTTGCATTTGCATATACACGTTCAGTGCCTTGTCGGTCTTCCCATAATCTACAAGAGAACGTATTATAGCATTATAAGCAAAAGAATAGAAACTAGCATCTTCCTTCTTGAACCTTCCACATGATTCAAGCGCATATTTATGCAGGCCTAAGGTAGAAAAGACTGCAGTTATCACAGCTTGAGTGGATAAGATTTTCCCTTCCTCGTAAGACAACACAAGTTTTCTTATGGCTGGATGATCTCTCTTCTTTAATATTGTGAATAGTACTTTCAAGGTTCCTTTATCAGGCGAAATCTTCTGAATCATTACCATTTCGTGAAGCAATTCACCGCATTCAACAAGCTGTCCATTCGCGGCATAGCAAGCCATCACTTTATTGAATGTTATGCAATCTTTCACTAAACCCGACTTTTTCATCTCTTCCGCAACCTCAATAGCTTTGTCAAGCATGCCCATGTTTCTGTAGACATGCATCATAGTGGCAAATGTGACCCCGTCTGCGCACTTTTTGACTCTCAAATAATCATACATCACTTTTGCTTCAGACACCATTCCAAGATCTGCATATAAACTAAGCATGCTGTTGGATGCCACAATATCCGGACCTCCATCCAACTTCTTCATCTTCTCATACAGTTGTTTTGCTCCTTCCACAGACCCTACTTTACCATATGCCTTAATCATGGAAGTCAAAATTATTTGGTTAGCTGAAATACCATAATCTTCCATGGCATGGAAATAGTGAATTGCCTCTTCAAATTTGCCAGCCTCAGCAAAGGCATCAATTAACAACCCAAAAACCACCTCATTCGGCTTTACATCTGATCGTGACATTTCTTGGAACACTTCAACAGCATCATATAGCCTAGCGTTCTTCGTAAAACCAGCAATAAGAGTAGCAAATGTTGCACAAGCAGGCTTAAAACGCGATTCCTGCATTTCAGCAATACGTTCTCTAGCTTCGTCCATTAAGCCACCCCCCGCAAGCATTTGGATGAGAGAGTTATATGTACAATTGTCCGGCCATGTCCCTTGATTTCTCATACTACTGAAGAGTGAAACAGCTTTGTCATATTGCTTTCCTGTACCATAAGCTTTTATCATGACATTATACTCCATAATATCATTTTGTCCAAGGCCATCCCTCTTACTATAGAACACGGACTCTGCTTCAGCCCAGAGTCCCTTCTCTGCATAGACATCTATTATAGCAGCTCTTATTTTCGATGACAGTCCATGAGAAGATTGTGAGCTCTTGACCAGGAATTTTGCTCTCTCAGTCAAACCTGCATTAACAAACATCTTAACAAGTACTGGAAGTGAACTTTCATCAACACGTCTTTCCAACTTCTCCATTTCTTTCAACACGGCCTCCACCTCGGAAACCATATTTCTTTCACAGAGTATTATAAGGATAGCTCTATGTGTTACTTCATCAGGGAAAAGACCAACCTCCCTAATTTTCCTGTAGCACCCCATAACGGCTTCAATATTACCAACATTCACATACAATGAAATGAAAATGTTGTAAGTTTTAGTGTCAGGAGAAATCCCCAATTCATCCATTTTCTCTAGTAAAGCCTCAGCCTCAGTTAAAGAACCCCGAGTACCACAAATATATATCATCGTATTGAAAGTAAAAGCATCTGGTGCCACACCAGAATTCAACATATCAGCAAACACATCTGCAGCATCCTTCAAGCGCCCTGCTTTTCCATACAAATCTATCAGAGTGTTATACGTAGTTGTCAACCGCAACTCTCTCACAGAACTTTCAACATGCGACATATTCGATTCTTTAGACGAATGCATTCTCCCACCGGTCCTAAAAAGCTCAGTTGACAGAAATTGCTTCAAACTAATAGGTTCCATATCACCAACGTCATCTAAATCAAGATCATCCAATTCGATTCTCCCAACACGCCAATCCTTATAGAACTTATCAGCCCTATCATACTCCCCAGCATCCTTTAACAACTTAATAACAGTAGACATGGTGACTTCATCAGGGAAAATCCTCCTCAACTTCATATGCTTAATCCACAAAAGCCCCTCCTTAACCAGCCCCGCTTTCCCATACACATCCACAAGCATACTATAGGTGTTATTCGTAGGAACAACGCCGTTTTTCGCCATATCAATCCAAGAAAGCCTCAGCTCATCCCATTTCTGAGCCCTACCCAAGGCCCTTAACACAACATTGTAATGTATGACATTCGGAATGTAATATTTCTGGGACTTAAACCACTCAAACACCCTCAAAACCTTATTCCACTTCCTCTGCTCTTTGAGAATCACAGTCTGCTCTTTGGGACTAAGCTCCCCATAGTAGAAACTAAGTGCCTTTTCGACATCATCGCCTTCGGTTTCCAACCTACGCAAAACCGAAGGCAATATGCCACCGTATTTATAGTTTTTCCCTTTATTATTGGTCTTGTTTACAATTTTAGGCTTATTAAACCCTACAAAAACCCCTTCATCATCTTCTGACAGCTTCTTCTTCTTCTTATGGGATGTGAAATATTGGTATTCGTAAATTGAGAAGTGCAATTGAGCCTACTAAATGAAAGCTTTGAATGGAAGGGAGAGTAAACGGATTGAAGCTTACATGGTGAGGAGGTGGAGGAAGTGGAAGCTTTAGTGGAGCGTCTGGGCACTGATGAACTCTGACCGAAAGTCTGCAGCATGATTGTTGGATGTCGAGCCTGTGTTGTCGCCGGCGAGAAGTGGCAGAGGAGGATGGAACTGACCCCGGCGGCGGAAATGGAATTTAGGAGGAGTTATTTGGGCGGACTGAGTCGTGAATTGACTACACTAGAAGTCGGGGTCCAGTATGTTCGAAGCCTGACCGAGTCATAAAAGTTCTTTTTTTTGTTTATTTTTTGTTCTTTTTTTGGAAAACACTTCGTGGGCAAACCCGCAACAACTAGTAGCTTTAAAAACTTTGCGATCTCATCCACATACAAGCAAAAAAATACTACTTTAAGATAATCCATTTTTCAATGAAGTAAATCATACTTTTGAAGGCATCTTAACATAAAGTCTTCCTTTTCTTTCGAGAACTTGTCCAACTAAAGAAAGGTTGGTTGGACGCCGAATCTCGGTCTTGTCACCTCTGGGCAGTGATGAACTCTGGCCGAAAATCGGTAAAATGATTAAAGGTTGGTTGGACCTCGAGTCTCGGTCTCATTAGTGAGAGGTGGCAAAGGGCGGAGCTGGGAATGATTCAAAGTTGGTTGGACATCGAATCTCGGTCTTGTCACCTCTGGGCAGTGATGAACTCTGGCTGAAAATCAGCAAAATGATTAAAGGTTGGTTGGACATCGAATCTCGGTCTCGCTAGTGAGAGTGGCAAAGGGCGGAGCTGGGAGTGTTTGTCTGATCACGTAGTGATTAGGAATTTAGGATCATTGTTTGAAAAGAAAATGATAATAATGTCATGTGAAAAATACTCCCTTTCAAAGTTTTTCATTTTGTTTCATTAACTTGCAAATTTTTTATAAATTATATCATAAAATGTTTTTTTAATCATATTATAATAGTATAATTATAGGACTATTTAGTGTGATTTTTCTAAAAAATTCTTCTATGTAATTTACAACAAAATAAATAAATAAATAAATAAAAAATAAATAAAAAATAAACAGAATGAAATGAAAAACATTTGATTGGACGGGGTAAATAGTAAAATGCGGTATCTAATCTATATACACTAGTCACGCCATCTACACACTTTAAGACGCATAATATTATATTCCCCCGTCTCATCATAAGGTTTCCATTTTAAAAATTTTGACTTTTGTAATATCTTATTTGACTTTGTATTAATGCTCAATTGTACTGAAAATGTAATTTATAAAGTTATATAATTTATAAAGTTATACTATTATGATAATATAAAGTTATATTATGATATTATAACTTTATAAATTACTTTTTCGGTACGATTCAAATTAATACTAGGTAAAATGATATATTTAAAAAAGTCAATGCTTTCAAAATGGGAACTGAGAATCTGAGATGGGGAAGTAGTAAATATTACTCTCTCTCTCCCGGAAATTACCTAGTTTGATTTTTTTCGGTCAACAACTTTCAACTTTGACTCCCAATTAGTTTAAACTATAATGGTAAAATATTTAATAAAACTATATTATGAAAAATACAGGTTCTATATCTCCATAATATGATTTCGTCAAATACATTATCATTATAGTTTAAGGGTAATTGGGAGTCAAAGTTGAAAACTGCTGACTGAAAAAATCAAAGTGGGTAAATTAAGCTCTGTTCTCTTCGTCTGAATAGAACTGAAGTGAATGAAGCTGATCGGAACTGAACTTATTTGTAGTATAAAATACTATTAAGGAAATCTGAACTGAACTTATTTGTAGTATAAAATACTATTAAGAAAATCTGAACTGAACTTATTTGTAGTATAAAATATTATTAAGAAATCTGAACTGAA
The DNA here is from genome assembly GCA_028274465.1 of Plantago ovata. NCBI lineage: Eukaryota > Viridiplantae > Streptophyta > Magnoliopsida > Lamiales > Plantaginaceae > Plantago > Plantago ovata. Next base: position 21,198,333 of record CM051455.1, on the reverse strand, counting down.
CTGAACTGAACTTAATGCATCTGAATTGAACTTAACTGAACTTAAAATAAGCAATTTTCAGATGAAGAGAACAGAGCCTAGTGGAACAGAGGGATTACTATTAATTAAAATATTAAAATATGGGCGCCCTACCAATTAGTCATATTTGCTTCCATGATTTACTATTTGAATATTATCATAATTTTTTTTACATATTAGTCTCATTTGTTTTAGTACCCGGGTACTTGAATTTTAGTACCCCGCTAATCATAGTAGGTAAACTTATATTTTAGTACCCAATATTTAGTATCCCCTAATTTTAGTACACATGTACTTAAATTTTAGTACCCGACACTTATTATCTTATTAGTTTAGTACCCGGTACTTGTATTTTAGTACCCGAGTATTTTTTTTTTTTTACCCATCAATGTGAAAGTGCGACCAAATGTAACTAATGAGATCGAATGGTAAAATATTTTGTGGTGTGATTCAATTGTTTAAGTAGGTCCAATTTATTTGACAATTTGGTAAAAAAAAAAAAAAAAAAACCATTAAAATATGTATATACTAGTCGCGCCATCCATACGCACGCTTTAATAAGACGCGTATACTAAAATTGGATAGCCATGGGCCCTAGTTGTGAGAATAAATATCTCGTGTTTGTCTCTTGCAAAGCTTAACCGCGTAAACTTTCTTTTGGTGCTCTCTCGCTCATCCAGGTAATCAATCCTTCTCTTCTCTCCCATACCATTCATGGCGTATTGTATTTATTTATTTATTCTATATATAACCTGCATACACATTTTTATTCCGACTCTCAATCGTTTTCAATTTTCGTTCGCAAAAGACTCTTTCAGCTGCTGTAAGTCTTCTCCTGTTCTGCTATTTGGATCGAGATTTGTGCCTTTCTTTTTTCTTCTTGTTTTTGCTTTGCTTTGATCTGTTGTTACGATTATTGTCGATCGATTGCAAATCTTGCTATTACTCTTCTGTGAATACATAATGGACTTTTCAATTAGCTCGATCGGTTGCCTTGTATTCATCTTTTTCTCCCATTTCCGGTGTTTGTTCTGCCGGATCTTTCCCCTTTTAGGATTTATTTGTTTTTCTTCTTTCTGAGCCTGTTCATAGGATCATGTGAGAATTTCTTTATTTAGAATTGAATCTATGCGATTGAAATTGGGCTGTGTTGGTAGTCATTTCATGAATTGGGATTATATTTGTATGTTCTTTTATTGTCAATCAATGAGTGCTGTACTTTTTCTACATATATATATATACCGGATGAACTGAATTTTGTATCATATTCATTTCATAGACTATATGGCCTTATAGGTGTATATATATATATATATGTTTCAGGTTATACTAGTTATTCGGATTAAGCAAAATGGGAGGTGGAAAGGACAAGGATCAGCATCACGATGATTCCGACAAGGGGCTCTTCAGTCATCTTGGAGGCGGCTACCCTCCACACGGCCAGTACCCACCTGCACCTGGAGGCTATCCTCCACAGCAGGGATATCCCCCCGCAGGTTATCCTCCACAGCAGGGATATCCTCCTGCAGGTTATCCTCCCCAGCAGGGATACCCACCACAAGGTTATCCACCACAACAAGGTGGCCATCCTCCAGCTGGTTATCCTGGTTCCCATGGTCATGCTGGTGATTTTTCTAATGCATTTTCTTCTTTGAGATGATGTTTGACTTCATATAGATATACTACTACTACTACATATTGTGATGTTGTCATCTCCATAGTAGTTGGTCTTAAAGGTCTGTTGTTCTGTCATGGTGGCTCATACTACCTTATGCCATAAAAAGGCTTGAAAATAATGTATGTCGAATAATTGAATCAGCTTCTCATATGTGTTCATTGGCTCATGTTAAAAAGTAGGCAAAAAACATAGCATCAGTGTCCCTAAAGTTTGGATCAGTTCCATTTCCCTCTAAAACTTGGCATTTGTGGGAATTACTCAACCCCCTCAATGTTTGTATGATGCTATTCTCCCCTTGTAAAAGACACTACAGTCCACATTTCAGGTAGAAATATCACAACCTCTAGGGGCAAATCATACCTATGCAAACTTTTAACGACATTTGAAACAAGTTTGAAACTTCAATGGGCAAGACCTTAAAAATATTTTGAATAAAATTAGCTGAAGCACTCCTGTTTGACATGTTCTTGCGTGAGCCCTACAGGTAAAGGTGCACAAACTATTAAGTCATAAACGCCGCCTGTTCTTGTACAGAACGGCATTGAAGGCCAGATATTGAGAATACCTCTCCTGATTCTGCTTTATAACTAGACGTGTTCTGTTTGTTTATTTCATGATGCTTCTGAAACTAATTTTTTAAACATGTTTGCTCATTTCAGGGGGTTCTGGCGGCATAACTGGAATGCTTGTTGGAGGTGCAGCAGCTGCTGCAGCTGCTTATGGCGCATCACACCTGGCTCATGGTGCTGGAGGTCATATGGGTGGAGGTCATATGGGTCATGGTGCTATGGGTGGCTATGGTCACAGCGCTGGCTACGGTCATGCTGGTGGTCATCACGGTGGTCATGGGAAGGTCAAGCATGGCAAGTTTAAGCATGGGAAACATGGAAAGTTCGGAAAGCACAAAGGCGGAAAGGGTGGAATGTTCAAGAAGTGGAAGTAAAAGTATTGCATAACCCTGATTTTAATTAAGAAAAGCAGCTATTATGTTAAAGTCTGCTGTATATTTTCTCCTTGATTGCAAACGGATGTGATTTTTGATAAACGTTAACTACTGCCTTTGGATTACCTGGGGTTTATGGTAGCGTGAATGAAGTTTTATTCGGTTGGTTGTATATCTCAGTATCTGTATACATTGGAGATTTCAATCTCTGGTGCTGTTTTATCTATAAATTGACTTCTACCAGTGTTTTTTCTTATGATAGTACTGTATCGTTTTCTGGTTTTCCTCATGTTTCGGCTTACCTCAAGTTTAATTGCTCCTTTTGCTGCATCTTCTTGCGGAAGCATACAACCGTAGGTTTCAATTAGCCTTGTCGGTTTAAGCTTAGAGTTTGATGGATGAAGATAACTTCTTTAAACTTCACTACTATAGATCAATACAGGAATAGGGCATGGAATGCGAGTCACCTGATGCTCTGTTCAGGAAACCTATGAGATCTCTAACATTCCCATCACCCAGGGTGACCTTAATGTGACAAAAGAGTACCCTCATAAGGCACCTGCAAAATGCCACACGATTGACCTTAAAAGACTAACCTATTCCTGTACCGAGAGAATTTTTGAAAATAGAGTGCCAATGTTTCACTGTTGGTTCCTTGCGCAGAAAACAGTATTCCACTGCAGCGCAGGCAAACTTTAACACAAACAAAACCTTGCTATCTTATCTTTCACGCACAGCTTCATTTATTTATCTTGCAGCAGTCAAACAAACTTTATCAGGTCTATTCCCCTCTATCAACGCCGTGAATGATCTCAATGCAAAATCCATCAGACAGATCGAATAGACATCTGAAAAAGAGATGTAGAGGTAGAGGAAAATTGGAAGTAAGAATACATCTGAAGAATCAGCATATTTAGAAGCTTAGAACTTAGAAGACCCAGTTCACTTGTGTTGGAAATGTTATCAAACATCAGAACTGAAGTTTACCATATATTCATTAACATCGCTGGCATTCAAGCAGCTTGGTCTCATCTGGAAATTATACAACTGAATAAATCGACTCTATCGGGCACAGTCAATATTACCAAGAAAACAAAATTATGAATGAACACATAGGCATGAATGTGCCAACTATAACAGATATAAGAAGGGGACCCAGAAGCAATTTAAATTCCCAAGATAGTTCTTATTTGATCAGGAGGATGTCTAGCCAGCGATTTGGGATCAGGGTAAGCATTCTTTGGGTCTGTAATACCGTTGTAAATAAGTTCATATGCATCAGCAATAGACCTAGCTAACCGCAGGCAAGCTTCTGAGCGCAAACTTGGAACCTGCATCTGCTCAAACTCAGGCAGGGAACTCTCACTCCCCAAAATTAGCCCAAAGAAGGCCTTTAGACAATCTGAAAGTGCAGCTGGAGCCATGTCATCTGTCTCAGCTAATGGTGGCCTAGATTCACCAGATATATCGTTGTTCTGATATTCACGGAAGTGTGACATCTTGTTTGATAAGCCACATTTTCGCAACATTATTTCCACTTCTTTTTCGACAAGACTATGAATGTGGTTCTCTATCATTGAACCGACCTTCTTTACATACTCTGACGCAACCTCATGTCCTAGAAGTGGTTGCCGGATGGCACATAAACAGTTGATCAGGAATATCTTCGAAGGCGTTTCACGGATCTGTATAGGAAAAGACATAAAAAATATAAACACAAAGACTGCACAAGTTATCATCCCAAAAGCAAACAAATGCACTAATCATTGTGCAATTGATTTTACGCTGATTCTTCTAAGACTTGCATGTTACAATTTAGGATTGGCTCTGTCAATCGTAAGATTGTAGATTTTGTAAGAGGTCAGAACCATCCATGATTCCATGTACACCTCAGGGTCATGGTACTACTACTATCATATACATGGAAATTTTCTATCATCAGAAATTTGACTTCTGGAAACATTAAAAGTTTGCAAACATCCCTGTTGAAAATTATATGCATTCTAGTGTGAGTTAAACATCACCGTATGTACAGAGGTGCTTTTTCCTGGTTACTTTAGAGGGTAATGATAAGTGGGCAGGCATGTAGGCTCAGGATTGTGTGGGCACACACACACACACACACACGCTGCTGATTCCTTTCTGGGTAACATATCCAGGTTGCTAAAGCTTGTATTTGAAGAAAAAAAGGGACCATAAAATCAACTAGACTAAACAATTAAAGTTCAAACTTGAACAAACTAATGGATTACAATGCTAGCCAACCACACGGCACGGTATTGGAAGAAAGGAAAATCTCAAGCATAAAAGTTCCTTTATGTTTTCGGATACATATGTATCCAACAACAGGTCGAACAAGTTATCATGTTAAATGTACTAATTAGCTTATAGATTCGTTGACGACACTATACAACGGCCTACCACCAGTTAAATGTATATATTGACAACAAAAAGTGAAAAATCATGTTAATTGTACTATTAGCATATAGATTCGTTGGAACCACGTTGACAACAGCCTACCAGTTAGATGTATATATTGACAACAAAACGTGAAAGTTATTCGTTAATAAGCATGTCCAAAACCACGTGCGCATCAAAATGTAATGTTGCAAATCATAAAATCAAACAAGCAAATTTACCTGAGATGAAGAGATCGAACCACCATTATCTAGAATAGCATCAATAGATGATCTGCGGGGTTGAGCTTGGTCTGCATTTGCTCTACTTCTTCTTGAAGACTGAATTACTCCCTTGGACTTGTGTGCCTCCGCAGCTTGTTCACACATCTGAATATGAGCATCATGTACAAAAAGGTTGCAGTGAACAAATAAATAAATTGGAACAAATTTCAATCACCAACTCTAATATGATGCTGTCACTACTCACTACTGAACATAAATCAGACTAAACATTCCAGGGTCAAAAGAATTTCACAAGTACCACGTCAATCAAACTTTACAGGATCTTACTTCAAATAAAAATTCTGAATGTGACATGCAATAGTTGACAAATTGATTGAACTTTACTATTTCCCATGGACATCCTGGGAGATACAAAGCAGTACAGAGCAATTTTATAAGGATCAAACGTTGCTTACGACAGAAGATGGAAACCAAATTAAAAAATTCAAGTGGGAAAACACCAAATCAGGTGTCCTGAAGTCTTAGGTGAATATATAAACCATATTTAATGCATTTACAAACCATGACAGAATGTATTTTGTCTTGCAGTTCAGCATGAACGAAAATTGTGAGCAAGTAGTCTTTCCTTTTTCTCTTCAATGTTATACTTATACAATAACTTACTTGATTCAAATAAATAAATAAACAAACAAAAGGCTCCACGTATAATTACATAATATGCATTCTCCAAGTGTTCCAGACAACAAACCTGAATAATAGGATCTAGCAAAGCAGATATGACTGGTTCAAAGGGAGGCTTGTCTGAATCTGGAATCATCATGCTGTTGTATGTATCGATTAATTCAAGTAGCACTGAGACTCCATCCCTTAAAGCTGGAGGTGGAGAAAGATCGACAGCAACCAAGGGGGGATAACGTAAAAGCTTCTCTCCTCGAGTTTTTAATATATCAAAAAATGTTTTTTGAGCAGCATCCTTGAGAGCCCAAAGTGTACTGCACAGAGCAGTATCCTTCCCCAACAAATCTGCTATCTGTACAAGAGACACAGCCTCAGAAAGATAATAGTGAGCACATAGATACGTTGGTTTGAAGTAGAGTTAACTCACTGTGTGGCTGTAGAACTCCAGGTTATTACTGAGTTTGTATGAAATAATAAGGTTGGGCTGAGATTGCAGGACTTGTTCAACCCTCACTTTGAATGGCCGACAAACTCCTTCAAATATCCTGTCTAAAACAAATGTCAAGTCTGAATCTGGTTTCACCGCGTCACTTTCTGAGGTTTCGGAGAATTTCAGAGCAGTTGGTCCAATATCTGTCGCTGCATCAGGATCAAGTAATGCAAGAACAAGCTCCCTTTCAGATGCCAGAGCCTGTCATTTAGCCAATGAAATGGGGATCATAATAACTTCTAAGTTCTGAACAGGGCAACATAATAAAACCAAATTGATGATCCCCCAAAATTCCAAATGGTATGTATATTTAAGAAGATGTGGATCTACCTGATGCAGCCATCCGAGCATGTCACCAACATATCTTAAGGGATCATGAGCATGAACTTCAATCGGCCTAGGTAGTCCACCAGGCCCTCCGCGTGTGAGAGCACTAATAAATCTCCTAAACAGGGCATTATGTCTCATATTTGCCACCTGTAGTTCAGGAAATATGTGTGAACAGAAGTGGAATAGTGGATTTTATTAAGGATTTTAGATTCCAGCTTTATGCATGTATACCTCTTCGGCACAATACTTGAAAAGCACGGGCCTTTCTCGTAGGCATCGGACTGCAGTTCTTAGCAGTTCACTAACTTCTGGATTGTCAACATCCCCAAGTTTCCTACATTCTGCTTGAACCCACCTACATAGAGGAATAAGTCAAATGGCCTTACGTAATAGAAAACAACACAAAATCTCCATAAATTATATTCGTAGGAAAAAACACATACTCATTGTATTAACCTTTCTGACATTACTAGAGACAAGATGATTATTAGTTGTATGAAATTAAAGAGAACTTTCTTCATCTTAAAGTAAAGTTAAATAATGAACTGAACAAGAAACGTGAAACACAGATAGTCTTCGACTACAGATTAACAAATTGCTTCATAGATATCCTAGTATCTATGTTGAAGGCAAAGAACAATATGATGCTGGGGCTGCGAAGGGGATCAATGAAGGAGTTTTCTAAAGCTGCTTTAGGTTTTCACTGGCTTCCAAGTTTTTTCGCATTGTTTGCAAATATGACATTTTGACTTCTACTTCTTCTTTTAGAAGGAAAAATAAGTAGGAGCGAGAAACAACTCTTTAGTTGCCTTTAGAAGCCACTTATCGTGCTCTTGAGAACCTGCGCAAACACCCCTTGATTCAAGTTTAAAGTGGAGGGACTGAAGGAGGACCAAGTATATCTTTGAATTAAAGACAAACTATAGAAGAAAATTAGCACAAATAATCAATTTAGATACTCCTGCCAAGGAGAGATTGCAGCAAATAGTATGCTGACTTTACACTTCAGGGTGGTAATCGCTGTTTCGAGTGTATGAATCTTTTAAGATGTCTTGTCTAGTTACCAAGCAAGAGGGAGAAATAGATTCAAGATCTTTATCAAGTCCATTGTACTATTTCACATGGTCAACTCAACTGTTAAGATCAATTTCGAAGTTGGTGACATTTGCTTTGTTATTGGAGATTATTGTACGTGCAGGTAAACTTGGCTAATGCTGGACATGAAATTACATACTAACCAAGCTATCTCTCATGCTGACTACGAGATGATATCTAGGAGGTTTACCTGCATAAACGTTCATAAGCACCTTCTTGGTAGACAGCCATCAAATCCATAAGTTCCAGGCCAGCTCTCTGCAAAGAATATTCAAATGAATTCAAAGTTGAAAAGAGAGAGAGAGGGTTATGTGCTTAAAATTACAAACGTAAAGAAGAATAGCAGTTTGTGACACGTGGCAACTGGACATGTAAGATTTCTTAGTTGAATTTCTGGAAAATAAGTGGAGTTTGCAAGATTTGCAAGGGAAGCAAGACAACAGGCTAGTAAGAGAGAAAGGACTAACTTGGTGATGTGTCCTCAGCAATACTTTGCAGTTGGCATGTATTTCCTGAACATGAGCAAGTGCCTTGAAAAAGTTTTCGTTCAGGTCCTCCTCTCGCAGAGCATTTATCTAGGTAAAGAAACAAGTGAAGAAATCCTGGAAAGTTAAGCAATATAAATGTGTGATAAATTCTCATGTTCAACATTTGAGAATTAGTCAATACCTCGTCATTCGAGAGCTGATAGTCACGAAGAAAGCATGACGCAATCTCTTGCCTCTGTGTGGTCATTTCAAGATCCTGCTTAAGCCTCTCAGTGGTACTGATAATATCTCCAGTTGTGGCATTACAATTGTTTAAAGCCTTTCCAATCCTGGAAGTATAAAATTATGCGACCACTTAAAATTGGTAATGTCACTTACGTAATGAAACTATACATAGATATTTCTTTCATTTAGCATTAAACTAAAGAGTAATAAAAAAAAGTCTTGTGGGAGACCATCTATACTTAAAAATAGACCGTCCTATGTTCTTATGAAAAGCACAGATTTATCAAGTAAAACGTCTATGTTGATAATAAAATGTACTTTTTGTTCATGAAAAACACCTATGGTTTTAATTAAATACCCTATATTTGTCGGTCTATTTCTGTCTTTTGCGAAGAACAACTTCCATGAGACTTACCTGAGTGTAATAGGGGCATGCACTTCAAACTGAAGCTTATCTAAATAGAAATATAATTGAAAATTAACAAACTTATGAAGGTTTTTACAAGATAATGAATCAGACTGATGGATTCCAAAAAACATAAAGCAGAATAGAAGTAGATGAGTGTTGGAGATTTCATGTTCACTAGTATGAGACTTCAGTCTTATTAACCTTAATGAGGTCTAAGCAAAATGCAACTTTCCCCTCCGCATACTAGTCATAAGCTTGCATCAACTCTATTCCTAAGTCCTGACATGAGAATATATGGTTTCCCAAACATAATGACAGACCAGCAAACAAGATCAATAATCTCCAAGTAACTTTACTACAAAAAGAAATACAACTTGGAAGAATCTAAAAATGTCTAGTAACTGCTAAGGTGCAGGATATCCCAATAAAGCACCTGGTCAATGGTATAATAGATGTATTGTGGTAACTGGTAAGTAATGGAGACATGGGTAAAATGGAATTGATGGTGAAACAAGAAGTCATGGCTGAACAGGTTAAAAGGCTAAATTAACTCCATTATTACTTGAACCTATGCAAAACAACTACGTGTGGCTTGTATAAAGTAACAAACAATTTCCATCTTACGTTTCGACTAGTAATCTCCCTTTAACAACAGAACATTGGTGGCACACGGTTGTAATCAGTTAATTGCAAGTGCTATCATGCCTTTAGCATTTCATCAGTACCCAATGAGTTAGTCATTAAACTGCATAAGTTTTTCGCACATATTGTGCATTATTGCATTATTTGTTTCACCAGGGGGGAAAAAAAAGAAGAAAAGAGGAATAACACAGAAAGCTGGTAAAGAGAAGAAGGGGGAAAAAGAGAGAGAGAGAGAGAGAGAGAGCTTGCATACTTGTCACAGCATTCAGCCAGGGCATTAACCTCTTCCTCAACCCGATCCAATGCCTGACAGATACAATCAGTAAATGATGATTACTTTCCAGACAAAAAGATAGTAGCATAGAGACAGTACAGCCTAATATTGATTAGTCTAATAGATCATGACGACAAAATATTGCATGCAGTCATTCATTTGCACAATAGATAAAACTATAGAACCAAGGATCTCAATATATTGCTCAACAAGAACTTCCATAGCTTGATACCAGTAAACAAGACAATGTTAAGACACCACACTAGTGTAATCAACATTAGTAAGAATACATCGTAATGGTGTGAAATGTCCAATACACTAACCCAGAACGGCGGTAGGACAAGTTCCTACTATCTCTTGCATCACAATTTTGTCACCGAGATTTTCTTTGTTTCCGTTCTCTTCATATTTTATTTCATTCTTCAGATCCTACTTTATTTTCTATTAATCATGTTCTACACACATTCTTTACCAGTTTGGACCCAAATATTGCATACTATAGATCATCGCTAAACAGATGCCAACTCACTGTGTAGATCCTCACATGTTGACACATGGTCTTCATGGACAATAATAGGTATACATAAACAGTTGAACAGAAAAGAGAGTACAACATTAAAAAAAAAAACTTCAAAGAGCCAGAAAAGCTCGCCTAAATTACCACGAAATTCCTATAACTATAATTTATCCAATCCGAATGCAGATGGACCCAAATGATAGGAAATGTCTTAAGAGCACTAATTATTCATCCATAAACTCAATCAACATATAGATTTACATGATTTATCTAGCTCTAACTAAGGCAAACCAACTGCACTACTTATCCATAACTTTAAGCGCCTCAATTCGCTAACAATGCAGGCAAGCTTTCTACCAGATCAAACAACACATTTTACGAAATCAAAAACCGTTCAAAAGTACCTGTTGGGCGGAGGCTGAGGCGGCGAGGAACTCCTCGTTGATGGAAAGGCCACGCTTCTCGATGGTGGATCGGAGATTCCGACGAGCATGAGGGGTATTATCGGAGTAAAAATTGGAGAGCGTGTTAAGTGAAGCGAGCAGATCGGGCGTGTCTGTGCGGGTTTCCAGAACCTTCTTCAGCTTCCGTGACAGCCCCGGCGCCAATGCGGTGGCCGTCCCCATTTTGTCCCCCTTGAATTTTGAATTTTCCGGCAGGCTATAGATACCTTCGGGGTTGTACGTACTGTCTGTTGTTTTAATCGATTGGGTTTAATAAGATCTAAGCAGTATTTATTTTTTGCTTTGAAGAAGCTTCAGCTGAAAAGTCAGTCTCTCTATTGGATTTGGTAATTGGGATTTGCGGGAAATTGCAGTTGGGCTTTTCCAGTTAGGAAGTCCATCAAATCAAAGTGTACACTCTGGGAGGTCCAGGAATAAACTCTATAATTTTATGTATCCAACTCTATAATCTTACAACATCCACCGTGAAAAACTCTATCCAACTCACGTTTTTACAATTCTTAATGATTTGTGACAAAAACCAAATAAAGTATTGTAATTATATAGAGTATATATAAATCTATAAGATAAGCTAGTTAAGAATTTTCTTTATTCCGTCTTTTCCAAATCACAATCGAATTGAATTATCCGCCCTTCTTAATTTTAACTACATGTTAGCAGCTTTTAATTATTTAGTTGTTTGAAAAACTTTCAAATAACACCGACATATTTATGTATATTATTTGCACTATTCATGTTGAATCTTTCATAATATGTTGCAATGTATCTTGCCCATAATTTAATGCAAAGATTTCATAATATTACATCCACAAGTTAATTGAAAATAACCGAAACTATGTTCTATTTAGTGTCAATCTCGTCTATGAATTTATAAGTTAAGTGGACTTTTACTGTATCACCGTTTGACATGGCAGATATAAAAGTATTTAATATCAATCTCATCTACAAACTTATAAGTTAAATTACATAATATAGGGCACCTAAAAGACATTAACAACAATATAGTCACATCAAAAATGTGAAGAATGGTTTAAATGTTTACAAACATGTCCAAAAATGTCATATTTTCACAGATCAGGCTTACAAAAACACTAGTAATTATTGATGTCAAGCATAATTCTCGGACAAGGACCAAATGCAGGAACGTATGTGCCTAATCAGCAACATTAGACGAATCTGCAGTAGGTGCAGGAGCAGGTGATCCTGTTTGATTAACAGGCCTAAACCCAAGTTTCTTGATCAGCTCCTTTGCAATCAGCTGGTTAGCACTCTCTGATGGATGATACTCATCCCAAAACACATACTTGCTCCTGTCCTTGCACAATGTCGACGCTGGAATGCATGTTAGCGCCGGTCTAATCCGCCCAAACGAACAACATGGCGAATCTGAGTTACTAAATCCTGTATCCATTTAAGCACAAAGGACCAATTCAGTTTACGCCTAACCATAATGAATGGAGTCTATCTGTAACATTGCAACTCACCGTAATTACTTGGGTTGGTGATCAAATCATTGACAACATCGTAAGCATCCCCAAATCTGTAGGTAGCATTGGGAAGGTTGTTAGACAACTCAGTGATGAGTTGACCTGTTGCTTGATTGAAGCTCAAAGCCAATTTGTTTGTCCGGTCCTGACACCCTCCGGATGAACTCAACACTCGTTGAAGAGGGATGCATCCCATCGGTCCTAACCCAAACACCATGAGCTGTCTTACACCTAAACTGTGGAGCAGCTACAGGGAAAACATCGAAAAGAAGGATAGTGTGAGAACTATGTTTGCCTTTTCAGATAATGAAGTGATGAATAGCTTATTGAATTGCCAGGTAACATAGTTAACAGAAATCAGGGTATATGGATTAATTCAACACCGTTGAGATGAAAATTTTCAAGTACTGATCAGGTAGCTTTGGCCTCGAATCAAAAGAGTTGGTTCCAACTTACAGTGAGTTGATCCCGCAATGTATCCATAAGATACTGAATGAAGGTATTATCGTTGTAAGTGTAGGAATCGCTGTAAATTGGCATCAAGTAATTGTTGATGAAATCGTTGCTTCCCAATGCAACCACGTAACGAGCTTCCTGGAAAAACGTGACAGATTCAGTGTCTCCGATTTTAGCTCTCACCAAATCTTGTGTACCCTGGAACAGCTCTATCTGCTTGTACAAGCCAAATCTCTGTACCTGCTCATTGAGTAGAAATGTTTGAAATCAAAATGAAATCAGACAAGATAATTAATCAAGAAGGATTTATATGAAGAACTGGTTGTTATTCGTACGAAGAAAGATCCTGTTTCATTCAAAATCCCACCACCTCCTGAAGCGAAATTCACTCCATTTTCGAGTATAGTGTCTTCGTCTAAGTTCGGGTCCATGTATGCAGGAGGCCTTGGAAGTCCCAAGTAGTCACCTAGTCATGTTTTACCAAAGAGATGATTAATTAATATTTGCAACTATGCACTATTACATAAAAAGAGTAATGAAATAGTCAGTACAGTACCTATTATATCAGCAACTGTCATTCCATTTGAGAACCTGCCATTAGGCAATCCATTGCCAAAGTCGATTCCATACCATGGGAGGCTAGCACGAGCAAGACTCTTGGACAGGTAATTGTTGTTCCCAACATCAGAGAGAGAATCGCCGAATATGAACTGAACTATCTTACATTCGTGTCCATTAACAAGAAACGATAAGATCACGATTGCTGCGTAGATTGCTTGTAACGCTTTTAATTTCGACTTGATCATTTTTTTGGCATGTAAACCAGCTATTGAAATGTAGGGGGTTCAGTTTGGATATGAAGACTGGGTAGAATCAGGGAAAAAGATAAATAAAGGCAGAGTTGAGGGAATTTGATGAACCAACTAACCTAACTGCAACTACTTTGTTCTCTTCTGATAGCACAGTACAAGCCTAAGTATACCAAGTTGCAGTAAACTTGGACATGTAACACATGTTTGGCAAAATTAATACTAATTCGCTGACCTAATAACAGATTTTTTCAGCTTTTGATTGAAGTAGAGGCAAGAAATTTAAGTGGACAAATTGACTTCTTTGATGACTGTAAATTAACTATGTCCAGTGTGTATTGTTGGTAAGCTTAACATGTACTAATAATTTAGTCTAATTAATTATACTAGATTATTACTTACATTTTAGATTCTTTTACGTAAGCAAGATTTTTTTTTTTTTAGGTAGCAAGAGTAACAATAGTGAAAAGGCAAGAAGCATGTAGGGGTGTGTCCAGGCTCTGGGATACTAGCATGAGGGACCCTGAACGGTCATGTTTAGTTAGTGGCCCTTGACCAAATTTTCTTAGTCATGTTTAGTCATATAGAGATAAAATACTATCATTACAGGGTTAGATGATTAAAATTGTTCTTGTTCGATTCGCGGTTAATATAAACTTGCTCGATTAGTTTCGACTGCTACAACAATTATAGCTCAATTGTCCATGAGCAACTCGGGCATTAAAAAAATAAAGATATTTTTTATGGCATTTGAAAATTTATGTATTTATGCATGTATTTAAAAAAAAAAAATAATATTTAAGTTAATCCAGATGCTCGGGAACATTCGATGAGCTAACTTGAAACTTGTAAATTTTAATACGATGATTTTTCAACAATGTATGACTTGAAACTCGCAAGTAGTTTTAGTACAACTTACATAAATAAGCCTTAAACTCAAGTCGAGTCGTCATTTTAAGATAAATTACATTCCCTCCATCTATAAACACAGTTCTCATTTTTTATTGGAAAAAATTGATCAAACCCCCCAACCTATACTACAAGTGAGACATTACCCCCTAACCTATTAAATTTGAGACTTAACCCTCTTACCTATATAAATTGTTGCAACATACACCCTATATAATATTTTACTATCAATTTAATATTTTCCATTCAATTTAATATTTTCCCTTTAATTAAAAATTTCCGTTTGATTCCAAATTAATCATAATACCTACCGAAAAATTAATTTTGAAAATTATAATATGAAACTACACGATTTTCACTTTTATAATATAATATAATATAAGTTCAAATATTATTTTTCCGGTATAATTAATGAAAATATTATTTTTTCACTTTTGTAATATAAATTGTATTGAAAAAATAAGATTTGAACTTATATTATATAAGTAAAATCTTATATTTTTATAATATAATTTTTAAAATTATTTTTCGGTGTGAATTTAGGATTAATTGGAGTTAAACTGACATATTAAATTGTAGGGAAAATATTAAATTGAATGAAAAATATTAAATTAAAGGAAAAATATTATATAGGGGGTATGTCGTAACACTTTAAATAGATGAGGGGGTTAAGTCTCAAACTTAATAGGTTATGGGGTAATGTCTCAATTGTAGTAAAGTTCAGGGGGTTTAATCAATTTTATCCTAAAATATTTCATAAGTAGTTTCGAGATTTAATTTGACCTGGTACTATTTTTTAAATTATATTGAAAAAATAATTATTATGAAAATTACCGTATAATTTACCACAGTTGAAGCCCGACCCGCATACCAACCGGACCTTTCCTTCCTTTCCCTGCCAGAGGAGAGAAGAGAAGAAGCACATGGATTGAAACTGTATATCGCGTGTATGCAGCAGATATTCAGCAGCTCAATCAATTGTGAAAACCTAAAATCAGAAGTCCTAATCAGAAGGTAAAAGAGGCAAGTGATTCAATTTCAGGTCGTTGGAACGATGGAGGGTGAGGAAGGGTTTAAGGTCGGAAAGAAGAAATCAATTACCGGCGATAAAGGGGGAGAAGTGGACTACAGGACCAAATCTGGCACCGCATGGTCGCACAATTTCCTCAACCAGAAACCCTGGCACCCTCTCTCTTACCCCAACCAGCGGCGCAAGTGGATCGCCGAACAAACCCATGCCAACAACCAGCGCCGCGCCGACGAAGTTGCTCACGAGGTAATTCATCCATCAAATTGATTCTTTCGTTATCTGGTCAGCTCAATGTTCTGTTGGCGACTTCTTACTTATGGTTTACCAATTACTTATTTATCTCAATGTGGTTCCTTGCAGTATGCTCAGGAGCAGGAGTTTTTTAGGCAGACTGCACTTATCACCAAGAAGGAGAAGGAAAAGGTAATGATTAACTGTAAAATATACATGTCTGAATGGCTGGTTTATTCGTTGGGGGTACCGTTTGATTCTGTTAGACTGGATTTGGTTTAGTTCTACACAATTAGTATCTTTTAATGGTGCATGATATGTTCTGAATTGTGTTAGACATGCTCATTCGGTCATTCCCATATAGTCATATACTCATATACTTGACTGTGAGAAGTAATTTTGTGCTAATTTCTTATTCTGTCACGTAAATTAAATAGTACTCTGCTTGCGGAGATGTATGTTGAGTAGTATTTTACTTGATAATTGTTGAGGAAGTCTACTTCTTTACTGAAATCGTTTTGAATTCACAGTTGGAACTCATGAAGGCAGTAAGCTTCATGTATGTCAAACCTCCTGGGTACAATGCAGAAAGTGCCAAAGCTGCTGAGACTGCCGATGAGAAAAAAATGCAGGAGCAGGACACAGACACTAATGACCCATCGGCCTCAACCTCAAAGTAATTAGTTTTGTTTTCAAATTTTGGTTTATTATTCTGGCCTTGTAAGCTATATAATTCACTATCAGACCAAATGTATATGTTTTAAACTTGTTATCTGTAGTTTAAAAAATGAAGCTTTTTCCCTAAGCTCTCACTTCATATTAACAGTTGTTTTGTTGTGTTGCTAGGCATGAAGAATCCGAGCCTCCTGTAGAGAAAAAGAAACGAAGGGTAAAAGACATTTATGGCCGTGCTTTGCCAACAGAGGAAGAGTTTGAAGCCCTAAAAAATGCTCCAAGGTATGTTAAATACTTCTCATGGTAAATTTTAATTTGCCATAGTATGCTTTAGGATATCCTTTTGCAAATTGGATATCATGGTTCATGGATACACCAAATGCTAAAGAAGTACTCTACTCTTTACAATCTCTGCCTATAACATAAAGAGGGGACCATCTGACATAAATTAACAATTCTTAACCTAAGATATAAAATCATTAGAGTGTTGAGCAAAAGAATGGGTTCCTAATTTCTTTTTGCATTGATTAGACTATGCTAAATTGTTGATTCTGTGACAATACTGACTAAACTAATCGTTAACATTTCTGCATGTGACGTTTTTCAATACTAAGATCTCATAGATACACTCAGTTAATGTTTCTTCTACTGTCTGTAGAATTTTCACGTTGTTTGATGTCTTTGTATGTAATTTTGTGATCTGTGTTGCCATTTAGAAGAAGAATCAATCCCCTTGCATTCTACTGTAAAGTTGATTAGAATTTCTTCATAATAGCATCTATAGCCTTGTTCATTGATATTACCAATCTTTAACATTAGCCCGCACCCAGCATACCCATTCTCGTTTGTGTCAATTGCGACTGTGTAACATGCTTTGTGTTCCATCTTTAGCCTTCCATTGGTACAACATATATCTCTTGTGACTAATCCTGGTGCACACAAGATGTGGCATCGATAACCCATTCAAGGAAATTACCACCATTTGATGCACACTCCGCATCCTTCTTCTTATGACACTTAATTTCCCGCGTCTGTACTCAAAAGTTTATGCTCTTATGGTACTTGGGAAGAGGAAATCTCTGTCTCATGTCTTATGTGAGTTTCTCGGTGCTGAGGTTGCAGCACACATGTTTATCTTGTTGAATGACGTTGATACACATTTATTTTTCAGGTTAGATACTGGTCTTGCTGCAAGAGCGAAACCGTTTGGAATTGAGATCCGCAACGTAAAATGTCTAAGATGTGGAAAGTATGGCCACCAAAGTGGTGATCGTGAGTGTCCCCTAAAGGATGCAATAATGCCCAACGAAGAAAATCGGTTAAAAAGGGATGATCCACTAACAGCCATCCAGGCTCAGACTGAGCCTGGTGAGGTAATTATAAATTTTTTCTGTCATATTAAACTTGCAGTGTGAGTTTAATTTTTCATACTTTTGTTGGATAATTCCTGCAATTTTCATACTTCAGTTGAATTGTATCTTTAATTTATTTTTACAGAGTGTCAATTTTCTCATACATAAATTTATTAATTTGACACCAATGTTTCTATATTTATGGCCACTTTATTCTTTATAACTTCACGAAGATACAGGATTTATTAGACTGCATGTTTCACTTAGATGCTAAATAGAATGACAGATGGATAATTAACTGATGTCGCAGACTGGAAATCCCAATAGAAGCAGAATCAATCCCTTGTATACCGTAAAGCTGATTAGAATTATGTTAACAATAGCATCTATAAAAGTGTTGCCAATAGCGCCGCGATCCCGGTACGTAGGCAGGCACCGGTACAGGGGTGGTGCCCACTGGCCCTGTAGTGGGACAATTATTATAGCGGCCTGTCAAGCCCGTGATCCCAGGCGCGATCGGCGGGATGTGTTTTAGTACATTTTACCCCCACTTATCACTTATTAGCAGAAAAATCGGGGGAAAATAGAAAAAAGGAAAATAGGCATATTGATTGAAGTAATATATGACTTACCAAGTACTTATATGTTCCTTTGTTTGTTTGTTTTTTCTTTTTTGTACTTTAGTATCCCTCCATGACCGCAATCCCCTTTTTTTGGGCCTTGTGATACGCAATTGACAATTTTGTAAGTTTAAAATTCTGGATGAGGAATATTTCCACCTTTTTCTTCTGCAACTTCCAGATTTACTGTTATGATGCAAATGTAGAAACGTCTATAGATAATTTCGGAATTAAACAAATGTAACTTTGTTGAAGCTATAATGATGATGATATGCTCTGATTTTACTGATCCATTTGATCAAATGCGCAGCCTTTGAAGTGGGAACTGAAGCAGCAGCCAGGAATGAGTCCGCCGCGGGGTGGTTTCAAAGCTGATGATCCTAATCAGCAGATAGTTGCTGAAGACATATTTGACGAATATGGAGGTTAAATTTGTTCTGATTCAACATGCAATTAATATGGTGGTGAAAGTTGGAGTATTGTATTCATGATTCTTCAATCTGTTGTTCAGGGTTCCTTAGTGAAGCCATCATTCCCGAACTGCTGACAAATATTTCTTCGAGCAAGTCCAGGAAGAAGTCTAAAAAGAAAAAGGACAAGACGTCTTCTCCAGCAAGTCCAGAAGTCACTGATAAAGAAACCGGACATTCCTCGGATGATGATAAGAGGAGGAGATCTAAGAAAAGCAAGAGAAGGAAACAAAAATATTCAGAATCAAGTTCATCAGAGTCATCAGAATGTGGTAGACGTCGGAAGAAGGGCAACAGGCACATGCATCATAGTAGAATTTCTCGTGAGGGTTCAGAGTCTGACGAGCCACATAAGAGCAAGCGGGACTTGAGCAATAGCCATAGGCATCATCATAGAAATTCTTCTGAATCTTCAGATTCGGATGAGCCATATAGAAGCAGCAAACATGATCGAAGCGACAGACACAAGCATCATCGTAAAACTTCTGAGGCTTCAGATTCTGATGAGCCATCTAGAAGGAAACATGATTTGAGCAATAGCCGTAGGCATCATCGTATGAAATCTTCTAAGACCTCACATTCTGACAAGGCGCATAGTAACAGAGACGAGAGGAACAGCAGACACAAGCATAGAAATTCTTCTGATGCTTCAGATCCTGATGAGACATATAGAAGCAGACGTGATGAAAGCACCAGACACAGGCGTCGTCCCAGAAGTTCTCCTGAGGCATTGGATTCTGAATATAGAAGCAAACACGACCATTGGGATTACCGTGATCATCACTCTGATGTGCGTTTTGAGTAATATTTTTCTAGAAAGGCATCTCTGAATGGAGGAAGTGAATTCTGTAACATAACTTAGTTGCTTGTTTGTTTCTGTAAGCTCAAAAGTGATTTGATGTTGTATGAAGTTAAAAACGAAGGTTTAGCTGTTGCTGCGGATTTGTTTTCCGGAAACAACATTTTTTCACTGCTTCTTCTTGGGAGTGGGAAAATTTCAGCTTGCACTTACTAATACTTACCTTTCATCTGAGTCCTACAGTTAAGAAACATTACATGTTGATCTTGGTTCAGATAATGTGATTCAAAGTAGTTTGTGAAAGACATTTCAGACCTGGTGGATAAACTCCTTATTTTGCCAAGAAGAAGCTAGCGGCATGCCCCCTTAGTATCAAATGCAACTGAAATGAAATGGCTATTTAAAAGTAAAATGCTGGAGTATCAGATGTAATTGAAATGGAACGAACAATTTAAATTAAAATATAGTTATTTATGAGATACAATTGTTCCAATTTGAAAACGGTGGCCGAAATGAAATCTAATTCTACACTAAACTAAAACTAAAGATGAAAATATACCAATAATTCATAAATATTTAAAATTTATTAACGACATCATAGAGTATTTAATTAAAAGTATATATATATTTTTTTTGAAATGCAAGAAATATATTAAAAGTACCACACGACACGAGTCTTCCAAATGTTACGTTACAAATCGTATGCAAGAAATATATTAAAAACATGAAATTTTATTTGAATGAAATATACATTTTCTTAACAAGTCCAATTTATTTTTTTAATTACAGTAATACTAAGAGTCAGTATGTGTTTTATTTATTATAAGAACATCGTCCTGATTGAAAAGCGTGAGGCAGCAGGTGTTTTGTCACAGAAAGGTATCTCTGTCTTGATAATCCAGTTGTATCAAAATCAAACGCAAGACTCTATTACTTGCTACTACTACAGCTCAAATGGCTGATCATCATACAAACGTAAAAGAAGAAGAACACTTTGATATACTCACCAAAACTGGTCAGAAGACGGGCATCACCAAACCCAGGTGACTTTTTCTGAGCCTTCCTCTTTTCGTCTCGAATCACGCTGCAAATTGACCAAACTAATCATCATCATTCCTCATGGATTTAATTGTTTGTGATTCTAACGAACTGGGTTTAAGAATCACTCCATTTTATTTGGCTTGATTTCAATTTGCGTAGCTCTTAGAAAAATAATTGATTGACCAGTTTATCTGTTTATGTCAATAGTACTTAGTTATCTGAATGAAATTAGTGTTAAATTGTAATGCAATCGAAATATCCAAGTTAGAGGCTTCCTGTTATTGTTTCTTTGATTGCTATATGCTGATCAGCTCATAATTTATTGGCATTGGTTATAAATTATCAAGTACCTCAATACAAAGCATAGTGTATGATTTTCGAGGTTGGTGGCGATTGACGGGCTAAGTTGGCTATCCGTAAGTCTAGTCATTTGATTCAGTGTAATGAGTTGGAGAATTATTTTGTGGCAGACTGCTTTTCATGTTTAGAATGGTACCACAATCTTAACACATATAATTAATAACATGTCTTAATCCTTTCAGAAGTGCAGTCCATAGAGATGGTGATTATCACCGAGCGGTTCATGTATGGATATTTGCTGAGAGCACCCAACAACTTCTACTTCAAAAACGTACCGAATGGAAAGATTCTTGGCCTGGGCAATGGGACATATCTAGTGCTGGTCACATCTCAGCTGGAGATTCATCTCTTGTCACTGCAAGGTGTTCCACTCAATCATGATATTCTTTCCAAGTTTCTTTAATATTTGGATTTTGCTCTATGTGCAACCTTAAACTAAGGTTGTTATTTTGGTTTGGTAAGTTAAATAACGTATTTTTTCACCAGTTCATTTTGCAACGTAGGTATAATTTTTGGTAACTGGATGTTTACTGTGTTAAGGTGGTTTATATGTTATAGAAATGTTTCGTGGTTGCAGGAGGGAACTTCATGAAGAGCTGGGTGTAATACTTCCAAAGGATGCATTTGAAATGCTGTTTGTTTTTCTTCAAGAGAGGTTGGTCAATAACTCTTCACTCTGACTTTTCCACTTCAAAATTTTGTTATTCTTGTGCTGAGTAGTGACTTCATAAAAAAATAGATGCACTAGTTTATTCGTCCAAGTATTTAATGAATGCCTGCAGTAACATATAGAGTAATACATTGCATCACTGCAGCGTCACTAATGATGGAAAATTCATTAACAACGAATATAATGATGTGTATCTTGTCACAACAAGAGATCCAATCCCTTTGGAGGCATTTACTCTTCAGGTATGTGAGTCTTCATCTGTTGCTCGAACAAAAAAGCCTTCATGTTTTGTTGTTTAATTATTACTTCTTTTTTTTTTTTAATATTTAATTTTATAATATCATCAGAAATCTCATTATCTTATTATGTTGTACTGCGTACAATTATTTATGGAGCATGGTTGTGACCAACATTATTGTTCCTGAAGCCCACCCCAGACTTGAATTTATTGCGCCTTTTAATCTACGACAATGTTTCATGTCACTGCTCTTTCAACTTTGTACTAAAACATATGTGCTCTATCAGTAATTTATGGTAAGCATGGGCCTCTGATATAGAAAAACTGACATAATTAAGCAGAGCAACTCTCTATTTATAAAGCTTGGTGAGCTTCAAACTAAGTTACGGTTTTCCTGATACACACCTCACTCCCCCTCTAATTTTTATTTGCTGCTGAAACTTGAGGTTTCAAAATTTTATGGTGGAAACCTGTTTTGGATCTTGTAGCCAATAGGTAACCTATACTACATGCTTCTATACATGCATGCTCCCCGTGGTTTTTGTGCAAATTCACCATGATTGTATGCGAGGAAAATTTTCATAACGCGGCTTTCTGAAATTTTAGTTTGTCTCTGTTTTCTTTGCAGGAATCTGAGGTTTCAGCTGTTAAATATATCTCCTTGGAGGAGTATAGAAGATTGCTTGTGCAGGAAGATCCTCAGTATGTGCCTTATGATGTGGATGGTCAATATGGCCAGCTGTTTAAAATTTTATCGAAAAGGTAAGCCAAATATCTTATTAATTCTTTCCTTGTTTGGCATCCCTTATCTGTAGAAAGAGACTGCCATCTGCTTTCTGTCATTCCCTCTGTAGCCACTTTCTAGCATCCCACTCCGGGTTCACTTTTTGTATTTTTCTCTGTAAGTTTGGGAACCAAAATAAGTTATTTGCAAACACATAATCTCCAGGGTGGATTTAACGCTTAGAACACTTATACTGCTTGTTATGTTGCTGTTTTGCAAATTATTCGTTCTGGGAGAAAAGTTCAATCAGATTAGATTATGATTGTTTCCAGACTTGTTGCTATATCATTCCTTCTTTCTGTCATGGAGGCATTTAAACTTCACACCTCCATCAGTGGCATCCATTAAGTTCGCGCTCATAAACTACTTTTTGTTTCAGGTGCAAAGAAAATGCAGAAACCCGGGCTTCACTTCTCCAGAAGCAGCTGAATCGTTATGCTCCTGTATCTCTTCAAGCAGATGTATTATCTCCTACGCCTACATTATTTCTTCCTTTTTAGCTTCCAATTGATTATCAAACTTCAAAATTAAACCAAATGATAGCTGCAATACGTTCTTTCATAGCAATGCCGCATTAGGTTGTGATTCTGGAATTTTGCATCTCTTGGTGTTTTTGTATTAGGCTAAACACTAGTCAAAATAAAAATAAATAAATTATACACCTGTACACCAGGAAAATCTAGAATGTTATCGATAGAGTTGCATATTTTCATTATTAACATGTATATCCAATAGCCAGCATAAAACGTATATCCAATAACAAGCACCACAGATCCCTTCATTTTTACCGGTATTCCTCATCTTTCTGCACTTTGAATGGTCATTTCCCCCTCAAAATGTAAATGCTATTGATAAAGTTGCATAGTTTCATTATTAAAACACGATATATCGTTGCTTCTGTCTCTCCTGCTTGCTTTCAAATTTCAATCATTCAACTGCATAGTACAGTTTACTTGACAATTTCCCATCTGGAAATTATAAAAATAAAATAAAAAATAAAGAAAAGAGAGGACCACCATCAATTCTCATAGTAACTTGGGCATTCTTTTTCAATGTGCTTCACAGTTAACAGGAGTCAGCACTGCAGACAAGGAAGCTTTGACATTCCTAGTCAAAGCTGCAACAATTATGGATCAAATTTTCATCCTGCAGGTTACATCCTTCCCATACTTATCAGACTATTGTTTTATGGCTTATAATTTATCGTAGCGAGTTCTTCTATGTGCCGTTAATTTTTTTAATATTTATAGCGGTTCCAAATCTAACTTTGTTGCATTAGTTAGAAATTATCAGGAGCTGTTTTATATATATATTACTTTTCTATCTGCTGTAGGTTTGGTACAGCAATCCATCTTTAAGGCATTGGCTAGAGCAACACGCAGATGAGTCTCCATTGGAGAAATTGAAGTGGATGTACTATTTAGTCAACAAAAGTCCATGGTATACTTTCTTTGTATTAATCAAAGCTTTTTAGGTATTCAAACATGTAAGTCAATAAGAGTAAGGGACATCTTGATTTTTCTAGATTTTACATGTAGGGGCTGACCCTGCCAACACATTGTTAAGAGACTTAAGACAATGAAATTTTATGTTATTCCCCAGTCTTCTATTTTTAGAAATTTCTACCTGGTTGTCTGTCCTTTTATTTTAATCTTGGTCTGCAGGTATTTTGAATGCCATTATATGTTATTGTAATCTTTTCTCAGGTCGTGTTTGGATGAAAATGAAGCATTCTTAACTACAGCAGACTCAGCCGTGAAGGTATTTCCGGAAGCTACAAAAGCAGTGCCAGGATGGAAGGGTATCGAATATAGAACTGCATTCCCTGTTGTGAAACCACCTGGTGCAAATTTTTACCCTCCAGACATGGACAAAGCGGTACCAGATCCTAGTTTCAGCTTATTGTTTTATCTCTTCCTGTAGCATCGATACAGCTGCATGTCTGTTAAAATTAAAATATACTTTGTTGTTTGCAGGAGTTTGAATTATGGAAAAATAGCCTCTCTGATGAACAAAAGAAAGAAGCAACTGGCTTTTTTAGTGTCATAAAAAGGGAAAGTGAAAGAATATTGGATAACTCGCAACTTGCTTCCGCTGGTGATGGTCATGATCTATATATTGTCCCGTACTCCGAGGAATACAAAGATTTACTTACAAAAGCTGCTGATTTTCTGTACAAAGCTGGGGACTTGACCAGCTCTTCCAGGTGCACTTGTCTTACTTCTCAATTAAAAGTGATTAAATAATGTATCATAAGGGGTTGAGCTAGAGACCTGATCTTTCTGTGCAGTTTGAAGAAATTATTGCATAGCAAGGCTGATGCCTTCCTATCAAATGATTACTATGATTCAGATATTGCATGGATGGAGCTGGTAATATTTAATTGCTTTTGATATACAGTATTGATTACCTTCAGATTTATTAATCTAATGCAAAGTTTGAAATTTACTCTCTGTTTGCATTTGTTTGGCTCATGAGTTTCGTTCTTGTTTTGGTATTGATTTCCATGTTCAAGGATTCAAAGCTGGACATCACAATTGGCCCATACGAGACATACGAAGATACAATATTTGGATACAAGGTATGTAGCTCTTGTTAATAACTTCCAGTCATATCTGTCACCAATTGAATTAATTTCTCCTCATTATGATGACTTCAGTGAAGTCAGCATTTCCTTCTGCATCATCTCGCGAGCTTGTGATTGATCTTTTTTTTTTTTTTTTTCGATACAACTTTCTTAATTTCATAGATGAAGAGAACAATAAAAACTCAGGATGCACAAAGATAATATTTCAAATTTCAAAAGAACTTTTTGTTTATATGATTTTACCCTCTCTCTCTTTTAAAATTGGTTTGAAGCTTATTCAGTAATTTTTCCCAGGCCACATTTGAGGCATTCATTGCGGTTCGAGATGATGTGGCAACAGCTCAAGTTAAATTATTTGGCAACCAGTTGCAGGTTCTCCTTTGAGTTATGAATATTTGTTGTGAAGTTTGTACTCTTTTATTCATCTCGTGACAAAGGGTGTACTTTTTGTAGTTATTGGAGAAGAATCTTCCAATGGACGATGTTTATAAGTCAGAGGATGTGATTGCAGCTCCAATTCGAGTGGTACAACTTGTATATAATGCTGGGGTGAGTATTGTGAATGGCCACCATATTATAATGTTTGCCTAGCCAAATTGTCTACAGCTGAAATATAAACCTAGAGTTTAGATGAAGCAGTAATGAATACATCAGAAAATCTGGAATTTGAGTCTTCTTTTGTTTTCTTTTTCTTTTTTCCCCTGGAAAAAATGGGGGAAAAAAAACCTTAATCTAAAGTTTGTTTGTGGTGTTGGTTTACTCTATCTCTGTCTGACAGGACGTCAAGGGCCCACAAACTGTGGCGTTTAATCTTCCAAATGATGAACGAATAGTTAACGATAGAGGATCTTCTATGGTCATGCTCAAGAATGTTTCGGAAGCAAAGTACATCTTCTTCACTGAAAATCATCTATACGTTTATTTTTATCGAGTCTGTCTAGACGATTAATTCCTCTACCAGAGCTGTTGACTTAGCAGGTGTGTTTTTCTTGAACAGGTTTAAGCTCATTCTTCTGCCTATAGCTGAAGTATGCATAACAGAGGAACAACGAAAATTTGTGGATTTCGACTCTTTCTTCACTCACACAATTTGCCATGAGTGTTGTCATGGTATTGGACCACATACAATAAAGCTCCCCAATGGACAGACATCTACAGTGAGATTGGTCAGTGACATCATACTACCATCACCCTTTTTGTGCTTTACATGAGTCAGTGTGAAAAATCAAGACCAGCCAAAATGTTCCCTTAAATTATAAAACGTTCACCATGCAGAATCTTCTTCTTCTTTCCCTTTTTTATTTTTATTTTTTATTTTTATTTTATTTTTATTTTTATGTATAAGCAACCAGTATTTCGTGCTTTCTATGCAGGAATTGCAAGAACTTCACTCGGCTCTGGAGGAAGCTAAAGCTGATATAGTTGGACTATGGGCACTGCGATTTCTTGTTCACAAGGTAATTAACTGGCATTTTTGTGTGTTTATGAAGTTACAACAGTTTCACTTGGAACAACGGTATTCAAGTTTCACGCATAATTTTTTCTCTTCCTCCTATTCGGCAACAGGGTTTACTTCCAGATACCTTAATCAAATCCATGTATGTTTCCTTCCTTGCCGGTTGTTTCCGCTCAGTACGCTTTGGCTTGGAGGAAGCTCACGGGTAAAGCTCAATACCATACTCTCAACTTTTATCCAAGATTTCATCCCTCTGACCTCTGTTTTCTAATATGACCAGGAAAGGGCAAGCGTTGCAGTTCAATTATTTATTCGAGAAAGGTGCCTTTGTATTACACCAGGATGGAAAATTTTCCGTGGACTTTGAGAAGGTATGATTGACTTCTGGCTAACACTGAAAACAAAATTAGATGGGCTAATGCAGGCTATACTATTATTTTTGCTTAATGAAGGTTGAAGATGCTGTTGAGAGCCTGAGCAGGGAAATCCTTACAGTACAGGCAAGAGGTGACAAAGATGCTGCAAATATACTTCTTGTGAAATATTGTTCGCTGACTCAACCACTGAAACATGCCCTTGAAAACTTGGAAAGGATAAAGGTATTTTCATGAGTAGTTATAATGCTAAATATTTTAAATTATGGGCTAAATATAAGTTTTAAGCATGATTCTTCCAAAATCCAAATACCAGAGGCTGGTGGTAAAGTTATCATTCTAGTTCTAGGCCTCTAGCAATATGTAAGGAAAACTGTAGAATCATTTAACAACGTTGTAAAAGAAATCAGCCTGTAGTATGTCTGTTACGCAGCAACACAATGTACTTTATTATTGAAAAGTTAAGATTTAGACAATAAACTAATGTGGTGATTTGCCTTGTTATATGTTGGCTCCAGGTTCCTGTTGATATTTTACCCAAGTTCCCTATCGCGGATGAGATTCTGCAGAAGAGTGTCTGAAGATCAGATCGCGTCTAATTAGAGGTTAAATGACTTGTTCCTTGGATGTGACTGGACACCCTCATCTTCTCTTCATATTATTGCTGTCATACTCTGGATATCGATGTAATTTCGAGCATTGTAACATATTGGAAACTTGTCAATGGTTAAACTCTTAAGCTCAAGTGTTAGCCAATAAGTCATGTGAGCTTGATAAATCATACCTGCTATGTAATAGACCATGGACTGTTCAAGTTGTCATGGAACATGTCATTGACCATGACATATATTTTACCCTCATATGCAAAGTTCATGGCATGTCATGAACAAGAAATTCATGACTGTCGTCCAATGACGAGATGTAATGGAATTACTCATTGTGCATAGTCATCACCCAATAGGGTGGTGACACGTACATTAACTTCAATGGATGGTTTGCACCATGTATTTCATATCGTCATGCATAGAAGGTAAAAAAATCGTGTTATAGGTCGATGTTGATTGTCATGGATGTCATGCACGGTCCATGGTCCAAGGACGATTTTCAAACTCAAAAAGTTATAACAAATTATATAATATTGATTCTGAGGGAGTGACTCACGGTCTTGTATTCAAGTGTACACTAAATAAATATGAGCTCGTGTACTAGGTACTCCTCTGAAGGTGAAGTTTATATATAACAACACAATAATTTTCACTACCAATTATACGTTAGACTATCTCCAACCTATTGCATGAACATTTCGGATTAATTTATTACCATCAGACTTTATCATATTTTGCACCTCATACGTTCAGGCCATCAGACTCACATTTTCTTTTATTTTCTCATTTCTTTTTAAACTACACTTTAAAAAATTAAAGTAAACAATTTTTTATTTTTTTTTAAATCACTATCAAACTCCATTAGACCGGTGACAAACTTTGTTACGAGTCTGATGAGACCTTTAATGTTACTCCCATTGGAGCTCTATGTTACGGTAACATGGGTCTTGTAGTTTGTTACCAGACTCAATGTTATTCCCATTGGAGATAATCTCAGTATTCACTTTACCATTTATTTACTCGTATTTTATTGAACAACACAATAATTTTCACCACCAATTATATACTATTTCTCATTCTTCAATCAATATTTCACATAATATACCTCAATTTTTTTAAAAAAAATTGCCTAGATGTTTTAGGTAAATAGATGGACTAGAGTGTGAAGTTAATTTATAAATTTATTTGGTGTGTTCTAAATTAAAAAAAAGAGTTCATTTTCTCATCATAAAGTCAAAGTAAACACTAAACAGGATCAAATAGATAAGATATTTGCGTAGATATTTACGGTCGCGGCAAAAGAAAAGCACTCAAAGTGGGCCACGTACTCGGATACAACCCTAACCCATCTCCCACCAAACCCGACCCGGTTCATGCGGCCGACCGCTCGAATCCGCGCATTCTTTCTGTCACCTACCAACTCTGTCTCTCTCTTCTTCTTCATCAAATCTTATCCCGGACCCAATCAACGGCCCAATTTCACCGGTAATCTAACGCCTTAAATCGCCGTCGATAACCACTTCCATTCATCGCTTCAGCTAGCACTTATCATGTATCGTACCCGATCTGATTAGTTTCCCAATTTTTGCAGCAGATATGGCTTCTGATGACGAGGATGAGAGGCTCGCTCATTTCCTCGAATATGATCTCCTCTCCGAGGATTCCGATCTGGTATACCATCTCTGCGTTTGGTTTTTGGATTTTTCTATTGTTTGTCGATTTTCTGGTTTTGAGTTAGTGCAGAATTAGTTAGATAATGGATCTGAATGAGCTTGTTTTCTGAATTTTGTGCTTGTTTGTATTTATAAATTTGCTACAAATGAAACTTTAGTAATGTTTTAATTTTTCTTTTTAATAAAGTTTCATATGCTTGTTAATAAACCGTATGTATTTCCGGTTGATTGCTAGCTCATGAGCAGAAGTTTAGCTTACGATTCAGGTGAGTTCATCTCAATATTTCTAATAATTTGATAACCGGGAAAAAGAACAACAGTAATGACAGTAAAGATAAATGTATGTTTTTTTTTAAACGTATTTATAGTATCTCGAAATTGAACATTTCTAATCCACTGTTTGGCTACGTGTGATCGTTTGATGATTCGAATTCTATTGGCTGTTATCATTTCATCGTGTACAGTCAGCTAGAAGGCATTGTGCATGATCCAGTCATCTGTGTGTTTTGAATATTTATGGTACTGCAAGGAAGAATCTACCAGTGTTGTGGGTTATGTGTTATCATAGTTTGTATGCTAGTTGTCGAAGAATGACTAGTGAGTGCATCCTATTATATGAACCGTAAAGTTTGGTTCTTTTATTTAATTGTATGTTTTGTTCTTGGAAGGAAAGTTGTCATTTATGTTGGCATGGCATGGTTTCTTGTATTGTGTATGGCAGGAAGAGTTAGAAACAGTGGAAAGGGAGCATAAAATGAAAGGGACCCAGGATGGCAAGAGACACCGTGTTCAGGTGGATGTGTTCAGTGAAGACGAAGAAAAGGAACGACAAGAAGCAAAGAAAATCCGAGTTGAGGCAGGAGAAATTAGTGATGAGGGATTATCAAGGGCAATAGGATCTTGCTCACCGCAGTCTTTGTTGCCCAGTGAACTAGAATCTGAAGTAGAAGACGCAGCTTCACATCCGAAAGAAAGTGACATTGCTGAGACCAGCAAGAATAGTGGAAAGCGTAGTGCTGAAAACAAGCAGGAGGAAAGTGACATTGCTGAGACCAGCAAGAAGAATAATGGAAAGCGTAGAACTGAAAACAAGCAGGTGCCTAGGAGGATCCAGACAGGGATTTTCAGTCAGATTCCTCCTGAATTGCTGTATAATATCCTCAAGTTTCTCTCTTCTGAGGTTCAATTTTATCTCTGCATCTTGCTCATGTACTGCTATTTTACTTTTGTTTTAGGCTACTGTTTTTTTTTTCTTCCTTTCCTGAGTTTTCATTGACTGACCTGGCTTTTAATTTTTTATAATCTGCAGGATCTTGTTTCATGCTCGTTGGTTTGCAGGTTCATGAACTTCATTGCTGCTGATGAAACCTTGTGGCGTCGCCTGTTAGTACTCTTTCCCACTGTCACAGTTTCACGAAACCAACAACTTCCACTCCAGCCACAGCTCATCACCTACCTGATTATCAGAAAAGAAATGACCAGGAATTCATGCTGTGCATAAATGCTCTTACTAATCTAGTTAGGACTCCACTCAAATATTGATGTTTTCTTGTAGATATTGCATGCGGTGGGGTCTGCTGCCACCTAAAAAGGTGCGAGAATGTGCATGGAAGAAGCTCTACATCCAGGTATTGTGAGTTCAGTCTCAAGATGCCGTTTTTCATTAACTTTTTTATTTTCAGTGGTTTTCTCCCAAGATGCATTACGCCAATCTTGTTTTTCACTAGAATGTATTGCTGTAAGATCTTACCTCTAATTTTACTAATTTCATAGCGTGATGAAGAAGATATGGCTTATTTTGTGCGGCATTGCCCATCTGAATTTAAAGAATACTACATCCAAATGCAAGTGGCAAAGAGAAGTCAAGCACCACATCCATCGCAGGTCGAGGATTCGTTCTTTAACCGAACTTCTATTGTTTAATGTTATTAATTGCGAAATATTCTCCTCATAATTATGTATCTTTAGACATGCAAAGTTTTTGGAGATTCTTATTGTAGAGTTGCCCTCTCTCCTGAAGTTGCCTTCTGATGTTTCTGTATGTATGTGCAATTATTTGCATGTAACCTCAGAGAATTTTGAGGTTACATATGCTTCATAGTCTTAATATCTCATATCTTCTACAAATCACTTCTGGTGTCTGTTGCCAACATTATGTGCATTTATTATACCATGCTTGAGTTTGAGTAAGTATTTGAGTGATGAGCAACAACTGGTTCTATGTTTCACGCTTATTTGTAAAAAAAAAAAAGCAAGTTGTTGATTCCTTCTTGTGATATGTCAACTCAGACATTCTCAGAAAGGCCAACATGGGAAAGGTTTCTGGAAATCCAAGTAGCAGAATGTCATGCTGCCATTTGTAATTTCCGAGTCACATTCTGCTTTCACATGTTTGGGTTTCCTGGTTAACACAGTCATATCCCCCCCCCCCCCCACCCACACACACACACACGCAAATTGTGGCAACATGACCCTGGAATTTTATCTGTCTCAGATGCTTACAAAAAGATGTGACAATGAATGAAACTACTATACTACTTGCACCTATAGCCTTCCCCAATAATTACATGTTACATGTTGTCCTGAACTTGAACATATGTGTTGCTCAAAGTGATCTATTGAGATAGTATTGCTATTTTCATCTGTTCAGTGCCACCAGGCCCACCCTCATATATAATCATGCATTTTAGTGTTGTGTGCAATATCGTAATGGTGAATGTCTAATATCAGCTCTTCTTTTCCTATCTCAATTTTTGTTGCAACAATGGGGAGGATGAGAAACCTTGATTTTGGGCTGTAACCAAGATTTTCTCATATTTTCTTTTTCCCCTATTTATTTTTCTAGGTGAAGGATGACAGGATAGTTCTTGACAAGACTGTTGC
This sequence comes from Plantago ovata, assembly GCA_028274465.1. NCBI lineage: Eukaryota > Viridiplantae > Streptophyta > Magnoliopsida > Lamiales > Plantaginaceae > Plantago > Plantago ovata. The sequence goes on along the minus strand of CM051455.1, from coordinate 21,165,931 downwards.
TGATCAAGTTTCCATGTGGAAGAGTAGCAAGGGCCTGAATGAAACAGTGGTAGAGAATCATGCTTGCTCTGGTAATACATGCACTTACTATCAAATTGGTAATGCTTTCGTTTGTGAGAAGACTGGCAATGTTCATGGTAAGATATTGTCTCATTAAAGAGGAAATGGAAATTATTTATATCGATAAGTGTTTTAAAAAATACTCAACTTTCGGGTGCTAATGCTTCAAACAGTTTGCGATGATGCATGCAAGGAGATTGTTATGGATCGTACAGACGAACTCTTGGTCTGCACAATCTCAGGACGCTGTTTTGAAAATATTGATAATCGTCCACTCTCAGCAACTGAAGTGCAGCTTGAAGCTGTACGATATCTTCCTCCCTTCACCTTTATTATATTTAATTCAACATATGCATGACTGCAAAGTGAATTTTGGTTCTGCATGTATTGTTTTGCTAGTTTGTTATATGCAACTATCTTATTGTTCCTTGTAACATTCATTTATGTGCACAATAAGTTGGCAAGCTTATATTGATCATATGTAAGATCTAACTATCTTATCAAGTAAAGCACATCTTAACTAAATATCATTTTCATTTTGTATCTCAAAGTTTACCTTGATTAAAACATGCCGGAAGACTTCTAATTGTCAAGAATGATGAAAAATGCATCATCAGTATATGTTTTTGACTTCTCTATTAAAGGATACAATACTGAGTACTTTACTTGATTTCGTATCTTGGGATTCTTTCTTCTTCTTTTTTGACGTATTTGCTTCGCTTAAAATGTTTCTTCACGCCACGCCAGAATTTTTAATTAGCTAAATGAGGTATGGCCGTATGGAGTAGCTGTCATCCTGCACCTGCAAATTTATCCCAAAAGTTTCAACTTTCTTAAACAGCATGGAATACAAAATATACAATTTGCTGGTTCCAAAGTCCCCACCAGTGCATCTCTCTCTGATGCCAACAACTATAGTACATGATTTCTCCTAGACTTTCTTGCTACACAGGTCCCATAATTTTTTTTCCACTGAATTTGTCAGTGATCAAATACAATTGCATTGCAGTTCTCGCTCGCAAAAGTTTGAACTTAACATTTAAATTCTTTAAGTCATTTTTGTTGGGACTAACTATCGATTCAATTCCACAAACAGGAGCAAGCTGGTTCTGGAGATGAAGCTGAGCCTTTTATGGGATCTGGTCTATTTGGTAACATCAATTCTCTGTCTCACGAGTCATAACTGCTTACTTGCACATGCGTTTTCTTTAATCTTTTTTAATTGTGGATTGATTTTTTGTGTTTCACAGGCCGTGCATACATACTTGGATATAACTGTGAAGATGAGAGAGAACTAGACGATGCTTTGAGGTTCTGCTGATCCTGTTGCTACTATCTTTATCTAGTGTAGGGGATGTATAGAACTTGACCACCTGCAAATGACATTTTTATGTCTCAAATAAGAGCCATCTACTTGGATCATTGATCTGCCAATGCATAATACTGTCGTGTATTTTAGATGGCTGAGGTTGTATTACTGTCTGTATGTCTGTAACAACCTAACTTGCTTCTTAGTTACATTTTCCCTAGTACTAGTAGTTGAGTTGTGTTGCTTGTGCCATCCTGATTGGTTATGACATAAAAGGGGAAAAAAGGGAGTTGCTAACTTCCTGCATGTTGAAAACCAATATGTGCAATTATTCCAAACGAACCAAATTACAACTTTCGTCATTTGTTACATTGTGAATCAACAGACGGATCGAGATGGTGTTCATAAAGAGAGATAAAATAAAGCGCAGGAGCCTGGAGGTTATTAACTGAAAAACCATGTCTCCTGTTTCTGTACGCGAATTAGAAAGGATCAACCTTGTAGTTTGTGTGTTGAATTGTATCTGGCTTAGAAGCTCGATTAGGAAGTTCGTCTTTAAGATATGGGATAGTACTAAAGTACTAACTCTCGAGTCTGGACGTGTAACTTAATTTTCACATCTGAAGGAAAATTTGGTTGTTGGGTTTATTATGCTAGGAAGAAATCTAATATACAGGGCCTGATGACCCCTAATCTAAAAGCGAAGGCTATGATTTTACCTTATTCGGCGGTCATCACCTTATCTTATCGGTCACATTATCTTAATATTTACATTTTTAGCAAAAAGTTTGTCTTTGTAAACGTTGAATGTTGATTCGTTTTACATTTTACAAAAACCGACAGTAAAGTCTGTTGTGGAGAATCAATGACTAGGTTGATGAGTTGAAAAGAAAGGGAGGGGTGTACACGTGTTGATTGCAAAATACAAGTGGTGTAACACGTCAAAAGGAGAAATGATAAGGAAAAGAAAACACGGCGGCGAAGCATGGGGAGAATTCATTTCATAGCTATCTAAGAAGAGAAGGATCATCATCAATTGAAATGAAGGCGATCTCTTATGTTTATATAAAGTGAAGCAAGCATATCCAGTTAGTTATCCATTGCTAGTTTGCTACTATCTATATTTACTCTTCTTCTTCATTCATTATCGCACGACTTCTGGGAGCTTTTCAAGGTGAACCCATTAAACAGGGCAGGCACTTGATTTTCAGTTTTATTTTTGAGGACCTACGATTTTCACTGTAAGCGCATGTAGATAGATTGTAATCTTCTCTGTTAGATTAAAGATTCATTTTCTCTCTTCAATTTCTTTGCTGCTCTATTTTCACTTATGCAATTTTTCTTTCTTGTCTATATCTCTCTGTTTCATTGCTTATTATTTTGATCAATTTCGGAATTATTTAGTCTATCTTGATTTTTACACTGCCATTTGATTTTGCTGAGCTTGAGCTTGAGTTATCTTATATCCCCATGTCCCCTTATTTTGTATTGCAGATAACTGTTTAAAGGACTAATATTACATTAATTAGAGTAATACTAATACTTACTTAGGATAGGTCATAGGTTGAGCATGCATGTTTGTTTATGGGGTCAATATGTGAAATAGTAGGTTGTAACAGTTGCGGATTGGTAACCAACTCCGCTCCAGGAGGTGCCGGGGCATTATCGCAGTTAGCTGGACTAATTTTTTCTTTCGTATGAAGAAGTATATTTCACTTTGTTCAAAACCTTCATTCCCCCAATTCTTATAAAGTGTATGGATTACTTGGAAAACAAGGAATGACATTAGATTCAATTATGGTACATGGTCTACTACTGGAGTGGTGGAGAAAGTTAAGAATAATACTTGGTCTTGGATTAGGAGCGGTAATGCCCTTTTGGCTTCATACTCATTTTCAAATTGGTCTACAGAACCCATATTGTGTTTTAAGTCTTCGAGTAGTGTATTTGTTCACTTGGAAGGAGTCATATCTCTTGTAGGAATCATTTCGTATTGGAACATTGCTTATGCTCTCTTTTTATTATTATAATAATAATTAAATTGACTTTTTTGAAAAATTCTTAGAGTGTGCTATGTTCCAGTTTGTGGTATCAACTCAGTTTGAAGGAAATGGGAGGTGGAAAGGACAAGGAACATGATGACAAAGGCCTTTTCGGTCATCACGGTCATCATGGAAACTATCCTCCACAAGGCTATCCTCCTGGCCAGTACCCGCAGGGAGCTCCTGGCTACCCTCCACAAGGGTATCCACCTGCAGGGTATGGATATCCACCACAAGGATACCCCCCAGCCAATTATCCTGGCCAACATCATCATGCAGGTATTCTCATCTCAGTTTGGATCTCTGTCTTTCAGAATATGTTTTGACATCATTTTTTTTTTTCTTTTTGGGTATAGCTAGTTTGTATGTATGTTCCATAATTTTGGACTTTGAATAATTAGCTTCTTATTAAAAGATGAATATGAGTAGCTGAGTACAAGAACTGATAAATTAAGCCTTATGCAGGAGGATCTGGGGGTGGTATAGCAGGAATGGTTGGAGGTGCTGCGGCAGCAGCAGCTGCTGCCATGGGTGCTGGACATATGGCTCATGGTGCTGGTCGCTACGGTCATGGTGCTGGCCATTATGGTCATGGTAAGTTCAAGCATGGGAAATTCGGCAAGCACAAGGGAGGCATGTTCGGCAAGCACAAGGGAGGCGGCATGTTCGGCAAGCACAAGGGAGGAGGCATGTTCGGCAAGCACAAGGGAGGAGGCATGTTTAAAAAGTGGAAGTGATTCTGTGTTTAATCCACTCATCGTTAATTTCGTCCGTGATGTTCTTAAGGAGTACTACTTATTAGTAGCCACTAGGGCTAGAAGTCTTCTGTTCAGTTTCTGGTCACTTTCGAGTGAACGTAGGTGATGTATGATAAACGTTCCTCAATCTCTGGTATTTCGTAGCCAACGCAAGGAATTGTCTGTAGATCAGTGTATTTGGGGGTTTCTGTATATAAGTGTTAATCCGCGAGAGAGTTTAGCTTTTTTATTTTGCATGCTATTACGTGTGCCCGGATCTCATTAACAAAGCCCGGATATAGATCCTGGATCTCATTAACTTTCTTCCTCGCCAATTAAGTCGATAGCAGGGGAGTATATGCATCCGTTGTGTATTTGCCTTCTCATTTCTAGTGCCTTTTTATTGTTTTGCATTCTACCTTATCTTGTAGAAATGTAGGAGAAAAGTTCGGATTCAAGGCTATTTTCAACACTTTGGACTTGCCAAATGGAGCCAAGGTTTGTGTTCAACGCTTGGAAAGCATACACTAGTAATCGGAATTAAGCTTAAGCACCAAGTTTGGAAGTGCAAACCCAAGGAAAAAGAAGTTGGTCGCGCCTGCTTTCTGGCTGTAACGAGACAAGAAGTATTTCTTTAGCTTTCTAGCTGCAGCAAGAAAGTAGGAACCTTTGGGGGATTTAGCTTGTCGCAACGAGAAACTGGAAACTCTCTTCTTGCAGTGACGAGAAACCTAAGGCGGGAGTATTTCTTCATTTTGATTTCAAATGTTGTGGCCGGATTTGGGAACTATAAAAATGAATTTTCAACCCCTTTCCTGATGGACTTTGGTTCTTATACATCCTTAGCCACCCACATGCTTTTGAGATTTGATAGTTGTAGTTTTCATTTCTTTTTACTCAAGCTTGTAATCGAATTGCCTCCTACTTCAGTTCAAGGTACTAGTTTTAGCATTTTTGTATTATTGATAACTTCAAACTGCTTGTTGTTATTATAGTCCTTAGTTTTTTATTTATATTGATTTGCTTGTGTCTTGTGTGGTTGTCTCGAGATTGCTTAGTTTTTTATTTATATTGGATTGCTTGTGTGATTGTTTCATGGTTACTACCTTACAATTTATTATGTTCATTGGCGTAGACCACCCCTGAACTTTGAAGTTCTATAAGAAATATAGAAGAAGTAACAATAATTTGCTCTATACAAGTGATTATTGACTCACCTGAGATTCAACAAGTCTAAAAAATTTGATTTTCACTCTACCTATATCAATATTTTAAACTCAATTCTGATAGATTGTAGAACGATAATATAACATGGTTAAAATTTGACCCCCAAAAATCTAATCCTAAATTCGCCACCGATTATGTTCGATTTTAAATATCTTATGTTCCATTAAATAATTTATTAATATATTATTCTCGAACAATCTCTCAATCATCGGAATGAATGTATGTTCCAAGAATCAAAGTTGATAAACCTTGGACAATTTGTGTCAACTATGCAATGTAGATTTCTGAATTTCTAAAGGAATCAATTCCTTGGAAGTTGGAACATATACAAACCCGATTATTAGAATTTCACTACAATACGATAATTTAAAATATTAATTTTAAATAACCACATTTTAGGATCATAATCACCATCGAAACCATCTCTTCTCCGTTGTCTCTTATGATTTCCTAATTGAATCCAAATCCTATTTGATTTCCTAAAACGTTTTTGAATCACTTTTTCTTTTTTTTCCTTGGGGACCAAGTCTTCTAATTTCGAGTATATAAATACTACGTATTTCTTATATTTTTTTGCTGCGGTCTTTTCTTTCTTCTTCGTCCTCCTTCATCCCTAAACTCTGAACTGAAGGTGGCCATATCTTCCGCCGCCACATCTTAACACCTCCACAACTTCAATTCTTCTACAAATTAATAACATTAATTCTCTACCTTCTTAAATCGTAAGCAACTCATCAGCGTTAGGTTTTTCACTTTCGTAATTCGTAATTTTGTTTCCGATCGCAAAAGCAGCGCCGTTGAAATCATACCGAACGAACAATGTCGAGTGAGAGATTGAACCGTATCGCCATAGTCAACTCCGACAAGTGCAAGCCCAAAAAGTGCAAACAGGAGTGCAAAAAGAGCTGTCCTGTTGTCAAAACTGGTATAATATATCATACTATTTTCTTCTTATTATTGATTACTAGTAGTAATCCGGTTTTTTAGATTGTTTACCTTTGATTTCTAACGGTTTTTAGGTCTCATATGTGGTAGAATTCTCTTTTGAAGAATAGATTTGATAAGCAATCCGTTTAATGAGAATTTGTAATATGTTTTAGTAGTTCATGTACTAAATTGCCAATTCGATTAAACTATTTGATGGAATTCAGCGAGTATATATGGATGTTAGTATTCGTGTATATATTTTTCCTAGTTGCTGAGTAGTAGAGCATACTAGCGCTTACTTGATTATTATGTGTATGGATCTGATAATGGTTGGAATTTGGATGGTGAAGATGATTTTCAATGTTATAATTGATGAAATCGGTATGAAGCAATAACCTGACTTAATCAACTGTGTGTTGGGGATGTGCCTTCCAGGTAAACTCTGCATTGAGGTGACTGCTGCATCCAAGATTGCTACCATCTCTGAGGATATGTGTATCGGATGTGGTATGTGTGAAGGTCCGTACCATACTTAAATCCGAATTTCTTGTGATTTTGTGTGCGATTGGCTCACTTTTGTTATGACTTTTTTCCTCAGAAATGCCCCTTTCAAGCCATTCAGATTATCAATCTCCCGAAAGACTTGGATAAGGATACGACCCATCGCTATGGTGCTAACACCTTTAAACTGCACAGGTAAAACATGGTTGTGTCTCTGTAATCTGTATCAATCAGCTTTAATTTGAATAACAACTGTCAACCTAACTAGTCAACCTTTTGGCAGATTACCTGTTCCAAGGCCTGGACAAGTACTAGGGCTGGTTGGAACTAATGGCATTGGAAAGTCAACTGCACTTAAAGTTTTGGCAGGGAAACTGAAGCCCAACTTGGGACGCTTTAAGGTAATCCTATAGGCTACATTTTCTTGAAGCTGGAGTTTATAACTTTAGTCAAATATCTTATGCATCAATTTCCTTGCAGAATCCTCCTGGCTGGACAGAAATCTTGACATACTTTAGAGGATCTGAGCTGCAAAATTACTTCACCCATATGCTTGAAAATAATTTTAAGGTGAGTCTATTTAAGTAACATGGGCTCTCATTGCATTTTTCCGACACACTTATGTTGTGATTCACTAGATTGATTATCAGGTTTGTATGACCGTAGGTTACTTGAAGCCTCTGTTGTTTTTAGAACAGGCATATAGAGTTAGAGTATATTTTATAATGTTAAATGATACCAATATTCATTGTGTATGTCATGGAGGTTGTTGTTCCCTAATGATACTCCCATCTGGTTATGTGTAAACAGGGTTATATTTGGATGTTTTCGAACTGTCTTTATTAGGGACTTAACAAGTATTAACTCATTATGTAGACACCCAAAATCTCAGGTGCTAGTAATAGGTGCTTGTGGAGTCTAATATATTGCTATACACAGAGAAGCAATATGTTTTATGTTTTGTGAAAATATTTGTTTTGATGTTTACTATTGGACAGGGCCATAGCCAATATGCAACTTACATGTCATATATCTACTACTATGAACAGAGAAGCATTATGTTTTGTGTTTTGTGAAAATGCTTGTTTTGATGTTTAGTATTGGACAGGGCCATAGCCCATATGCATGTCATATAAATCTTCAATTACTGAATTCCAGTCATAGTATACTCAGATTATATATTGATGTGGATTTCTTGTCCACTTGGTTGCGGTATGTCCATATTATTCTGTCCTATGCCAGTTTACTACTGTTCAAACATACCGTGAAGAGTATATTTATGGTGTCTCTATCATTGGTTTGCTACATATCTTTGTGTTGCATTTGTTGACAGCCCAGCATGAAGCCCCAACATATTGACGACATCCATAACTCTGCTCAAGGCAATGTTGGTGAGATTCTGTCCCGGGAAGATGAGAGAGGCATGAAAGAAGAATTTGGCATTGATCTGAGCTAAATCAGGTTATGGATCGTGAAGTCAAGGATCTGTCAGGTGGGGAGCGTCAGAGATTTGCTATAGCAGTTACTGCCGCACGGAATGCAGATATATACATGTTTGATGAGCCCTCCAGTTTTCTTGATGTGAGGCAGAGGCTAAAAGCTGCCCAAGTTATCCGATCACTACTCCAGCCGAACAGGTCTATAATGTTTCTTAAGTTTACTGTCTATTGGAATCTCTTGCAGTCTTGCTCCATCCTTGTGCACTTTAGGCTTAATGTGGTTGCTGCTGTTTGTTTTTTCAGCTATGTAATTGTTGTGGAGCATGATCTTAGTGTGCTTGATTATTTGTCGGACTTCATCTGCTGCCTTTATGGAAAGCCCGGTGTCTATGGAGTGGTAACCCTTCCGTTTTCAGTCAGAGAAGGAATCAATATATTTCTTGCTGGATTTGTGCCTACGGAGAATCTAAGATTTAGGGATGAATCTCTTACGTTTAAGGTGAGACTTTTTGTATCTATTTTAATGGGGAGACTTTTAGCAGGAAATGCATTGTGGTGAATTTCATTGTTTTTTTTTCTGTAAAGGTTGCTGAGACACCACAGGAGAGTGCCGAGGAAGTTGAGACATATGCAAGATATAGATATCCAGCTATGGCCAAAACTCAAGGCAATTTCACGCTCAAGGTCATGGAGGGTGAATTCACTGATTCCCAAATCATTGTTATGCTTGGTGAGAATGGAACCGGGAAGACAACATTCATGCGGATGCTGGTAGGTGTTGCCTTTTCTTTTTAAAACATTTATCTATCAGACTATCACTTATTGGTTCAGGCTAATATCTGAAAATCTTTACTTGTAGGGTGGTTATTTGATGCCTGATTCAGTTGATGGCTCTGATGTGGAAGTTCCAAAGTTTCATATTTCTTACAAGCCACAGAAAATCAATCCTAAATCTCAAGTTACAGTTAAAGCGCTGTTACAAAAACAAATTCCCGATTCATATATGAATCCATACTTTGTATCTAATGTTATGAAGCCTCTCCGAATCGAGCAGCTGGAGGATCAAGTAGTTGTCAATCTATCTGGCGGAGAGTTGCAAAGAGTAGCTCTGACCATTTGTCTTGGCAAGGTAGGCTTTCATTGTGTGATTCTCTTTTCATATCGTACTGTTGTTGCTAGTTTGAGAGGTTACTTGTTTTCCACGTTATCTGTTGAGTGGTTTTCCCTACAAGTTTCCATTATGCTTTCTTACTTGATGCATAAATAATTAAATACTGATCCTAGTAGGATATAATAACAACAGATTATTTTAGTGGTAACTTTCTGTATATTTGCTGACAACTTCTTACTTTTCTTTTCTTGTTTTTGGTCACATTTTCTGCAGACGGCTGATATATATAATTGATGAACCGAGTGCATATCTCGACTCGGAGCAGCGGATTGTAGCCTCAAAAGTCATCAAGAGATTTATCCTTCATAAAAAAAAGACAGCATTTGTAGTGGAACATGATTTCATAATGGCCACATACCTTGCAGATCGGGTGATTGTGTTTGAAGGGAAACCATCAATAAATTGCAAGGCTACTTCGCCTCAGTCGTTGCTGACAGGGATGAACCTTTTCTTATCTGTAAGTCCCTTCTATCATTTGGACAAGTACATCAAAGATTCAAAAGTGATGGTTTTGTTAGTAAGTTTGTTCAATAATCTTCATTTTAATGCATGCTATTGACATGTGCAGCATCTGGACATCACATTCAGAAGGGACCCAACAAATTTTCGTCCAAGAATTAACAAGCTCGATTCAACCAAAGACCAGGAGCAGAAGAATGCAGGATCCTATTACTATTTAGACTAAGGCTACACATTGGTTTCACATGTAACTGGATGTGAACTGGAAGTTGCTGCCTTCCTTGATGTTGATGATGAAATGATCTCAGTGGACAGCAATGGAGATGGGGGAATAGGGTCGAGTACAAAGAGGAGTCTACACTACTCCCAAGTTTGTGCTTCATTTATCAGTTCTAGCCATTATGGTTGAGAGGTAAACTCTAAACTGGGTCTTGTTTTGGTTTTCTATAATCATATTCATACTTCAATTTTGTACTTCACTCGTTTTATCTTCTGTTTAGAAAAATTGGATTGATTTTCGGTCATAAAGAAGTGTTTTTTTTTATCTGTGGCCTCAGGTTCCAGTGTGGCATTTTCATTTCTGGCAGTTTTTGGAGTGGACGTGATCTCTCTGGCTTTTTGTTGCTAACACTGTCCGGATTCCGGAAACCTTCTCTAGACTAGTTTATTTTGTTTTTGCTAATTTTGCGCGGTTACTGTTCCTTGTCGCGTTTGTCAAAGATTCTTGCTCTCCTTAGTTCTTCAATTTCGATATATGGATGTGTTTAATTTTGGATCTCTGGAGAAGATGAAGATCATTATTTATCATCTATAAATTTCTATCATTCGAATCTTGATTCTCGAAATGCTAAACTCACCGGAAAGAATAGGATGTGATAGATTCCAGTACATACATTAGCCATTTTTAATTTTTTATTTAGTATTCAAAATAGTTCAAGAAGCGCCATAGTTGAAAATTTAATAAACCTATCTACCAATCAATAAACCAAAATTCTTAAACTATTGCAAATCACTGTAGTTTACTGTAGCAATGGCATCTAGGTGATTTTGGCTGTGGGTTGGCAAAATCTTTTTAGGAGGTAAACATTTAAAAGCGTATTTGTAATAACGAGTGTTATAACCTTAGCAACATAATTCGCGTGTTTTGGATGTTTTTTCGCGTTCCAATCGCGAATTGTCGTTTAGAGCGTCGGAGCGATACTAAATCGCGACTTAAGATCTACTAGTTCGCGGACTAAGACTCACTAATTCTCCGGCATAGATTTGAACATAAGTCGACAGAAGAAAGACACAGATCGGAGAAGAACAAATATCCAACCATCCAGGAGGACCAGACACCACCATTGTTGGTATAATTGGATTTGGGTTGAGAATCAACAAAGAACTTACCTTCTTGCATATAGTTCGAGCCTCAATTGGATAGGTTGGAAAATGCCGAGATTTTCTTGGCCCTCACTGAATAAACATCATAGTTTAAAGGGGAAAGGGGTAGAAAACTTTGATAGTTGCAGAAGGAACGTGAATTTAGAAGCTTAATCTGGATTTGTTCGGCTCTCTCTCACTCTCTGTGCAAAAGAAAATGTGAAGTGGCTTTTGCTTTTGCAGTGATAGGTTTGTTGTTTGTGTTCTATGACTAGGAGTTAGGGTTGTTGTGCACAGTTGAGTTATGGGCTTCAACATTAGCTATTGGGCTGGGCTAACGTTTAAATATGGGGAAAGAAAAGTGATGCACTGATTTTTCTTGTTTAAATATGTAGGAGTAAAAATATGTAGTGATGATATACTGAATCTTATGCAATGTCACTTAAATACTGCATTTTATGCAATGTCATTAAAATGTTAAGTTTTTTACTAAGTATATGTTGTTTAATGCATATATATATTTTTTGAAAAAATAATATTAACCTCGCTCTATCGACGCTCTCGCTCTCAAGATTTTTTGATTTTGACGAATTCTCGCTCTCGCTCTATGTGACTTAGGTTATAACTTGTATCATTAAGTGTCCAAAAAAATTGTTAGCTAAGATGGTTTATCAAGATCATCATCATGTGTTATAACTTGGCAATTGATTTTTTTTGCCTACCTAGACTAGACAAACGAGCATTGCAAAGAGATGAGGAATCGGCTACCTCTGTAAGAAGATTTCCCATAATTATGAAAAAGCGAAGGTAGGCGGTGGGTTGGCAAAATCTTAGTTAGTGAGTCAGTGACCCCATGTTCGACTAGAGGAGAGACCTCGTGGCATCGGTTGTACACTCCGAATAAAGAAAATTCTTAGCCCCAACAGCGAATGAGAAAGAAAAGAAAGAACTTCCTCCATGCTAACTTCAGATTGATTAATTTTGGTGTGAAATTAACTCGATTTAAAATAAATTTTGGTATGAAATTAACTTTCGAGGTGAAACTAGCTCGGTCTGAAGATAACTTTCAGAGTGAAACTAATTCCAGTGTGATTAATTTCGGTGCGAAACTAACTCGGTTTGAAACTAACTTCGTTGTGAAACTAAGTCGGTTTGACTTCGGTGTGAAACTAACTCGGACTGAAATTAGCTTTCGGTGTGAGACTAACTCGGTTTGAAACCAACTTTGAAACTAACTCGGTCTGAAATTACTTTTATGTGAAATTTTAATAAATGAACTCAAATGTCTTAGCAATTAAACCAACAACGGATGTTGCTAGACTTGCGATTTGGTTAGCAAAACATATGAACTATGATCGTGTGATGCTGGAAGGCTATTCTTTTCTCGTCGTTGAAGGCCTCACGTCACCTGCTTTGTAAAGACTTTGCCACAAATTCCTTATGCTTCAATTCTCTACCGTTTGAGTATAATGAAATTACTTGAGCTTATGATAATATGATAAGTTGTAATGGGAAAAGTTTAGCTTTGGCTGCTCTGTTTCTGTTTCTATGTACCTTGAGCCGAACCTTTGTTGGCTTTTGCTATATATAAAAGCTTAGTTCTCAAAAATAAATAAATAAATAAATAATGTCCAATTAGTATAATATTTGTCATGTATGGAGTATTAGAAATGTTGATATTTCCATAAATGAACTAAATAAAAAACATTAATAAAAGAAGAGAATAGAATAAGGCCTTGGGTGAAGTCAAAATAGTCTTGACCATCTCTCCACTCTCCTCATCCCAAAAACGCAATAACCACTCAATTCTCAATCACCCCCCACCCCCCAATCGCCCTTATTCCTCTATCACCACCACCCACCCGCTCCAATCACCGCCACTGCTAGAGAGGTAGAACTCTCCCTTGTTTTACATATACCAAAATATCACACATATTTAACGATAATTTGTCTGTTATTATTAACGCTTAATTATATAAAAATACTCAATAAAACAATATATTATAGCTTTGGAGCAATGATAATTAAAATGCATAACATAATAGTTAAAATAATTAATTTATTAATAAAACTTTAAAAAAGGGGCTTATAAAGACCCGACCCACTAATAGGCCGAGACCCGGTCTAACGGGCCAACAAGGTTACTGCGACGTCTCATTGGTATGATATTGAAACATGCACCTCATAATCTAAATAGTATAAGGTGCACTTTCGTTTTGGGCCTGAGTCCGCACTGATTTACTTTTGAAATCACCCAAAAAGACTCATACCATGTGAGAGTGATGGTCTAACATATATACTCTTTATATCAATCACACTTGAGCGATGTGGGATTCAGTGTATTACAGGGCTGAACTTGCCGAAATTTTGACAGAACTGGCCAAATTCCGACTGCCCGGTGCTGCCTGCCCAGATGAAAAGTTTCATAGTTATATTGAAAATCATGCTCTTGATTAGTTGATTTAATTTGACAGCCTTAAAATATTCAATGATAAAAAAGTAATACCCGAATAACCATATATAACAATAACTTGTAAGTTTGATATATGATGAATCAGTCATGGACAGTTTAATCTGTAAACAAGACTTGTTTAAAATTTTATGGTAATTGACTATTTATCATGAACGATCTATATATATAGAGAATTGTAAGTACTATTTAACTGTTCATTTTAAATTTAATTTTTATAATTTATATGACCAATTTGAGAATTACTTAAAAGCACATCGGCAAGGGGTCTTCCCTACAGATTGACACAGGGACAAGGTCACAAGGGGTCCTTCCCTCCTTCTCTACATGGTCCGTACGCTTTAGTACTTTCCCTTTTTATTCTTTTACGAGTATATTTTATTTTATTACAATTTATTATTTTAATTTTTAGGAAAATGGGGGAAAGGAATATTTTGTGTTTTTATTCCTTGATTGATTGAGGAACCCTAATTTTTTCCCTGTGCGTGTGTCAAACGTTACATCGTCACACGCCTCTATCTTCCGTCTCCATCAACTCTACCAGTTATCCTTGTATTATCGATTTTGTCTGTTAAGCCAGTTAGCGTTTGATTTTTTTATTTTTCCCATTTTGTTTTTGTTTCATCATTAGCCAGCGATGTCGGATCAGAGATTAACCCGTATCGCCATAGTCAGCTCCGACAAGTGCAAGCCCAAAAAATGCCGTCAGGAATGCAAAAAGAGCTGCCCTGTTGTCAAGACTGGTATATACCTTCCTTTTTCTCCAATCCGATGAAAATGATGATGATTGCACTTTTCAAAACATATCATCTCAGAATTAAATTTAATAAAATTAAAAAAATTAGATGTTTAGCATTATTTGTTGTGGAATTCTAATTGGAGGAGTAGATTTGATTTGTATTCCTCCCCCCTCTTAAATTGGCTTATTGGGTGTTTAATGAAAATTCAATATGAATTTAAGCTGGGGGTTTGTTTTTGCCCCTAGTGGGTTCAATACATGCTGAAATTCCGATAATGGACCCGAGGGTGTCATAATTATGTGACCATTGGATGATTGATTATTGATGAATGTTATATAAATTTATCATGAAATCCGGAACGTGTATGAAGCCATGACCTTTGGTTAACCATCCATGTTCCTGGATGTCACTTTCAGGCAAACTCTGCATTGAGGTGACTGTTGCATCTAAGATTGCTTTCATCTCTGAGGAGTTGTGTATTGGATGTGGTATCTGTGTGAAGGTATTTACCATACTTGGAATCTGAATTTCATTTGATTTCTGTCTGGCTCCAAGTATGCACCAGGCTCACATTTGTTATAACTTTTTCTTCAGAAATGCCCATTTGAGGCTATTCAGATTATCAATCTCCCAAAAGATTTGGACAAGGATACGACCCATCGCTATGGTCCTAACACCTTTAAGCTGCACAGGTTATATTAGATTCTATTGTAGCTTTGTGCCAATCAGCTACAAATTATTACTTTTTTGCTGATGTTTCAAGTTTTTCCCTAGATTACCTGTTCCAAGGCCGGGGCAAGTTCTAGGTTTGGTTGGAACTAATGGCATTGGAAAGTCTACTGCACTTAAAGTTTTGGCAGGCAAACTGAAGCCCAACTTGGGACGCTTCAAGGTAATCTTATTTGAAAACATTTATGATTTTGCTTTGAAGCTGGAGGTCATAGCTGTTGTCAGATATCTTATGCATAAAATTGTCTTGCAGAACCCTCCTGATTGGCAGGAAATCTTGACATACTTTAGAGGATCTGAGCTGCAAAACTACTTTACCCGTATTCTTGAAGATAATTTAAAGGTGAGTTTGTTGCAATAACCTGGCCTCTCATTGCGCTGTTCTTACACACTTATGCTGTGAGTCAACTCATGAGGTTTATGATTCAAGATCTGGATATACTATGGCTACTTGATTAGTAAATTTCAAGTATAAACCCATCAGTAAACACCCAATACCTTGATGTTTAACAGGCTATCATCAAGCCCCAGTATGTTGACCACATCCCAAAAGCTGTTCAAGGCAATGTTGGCGAGGTTCTTTCTCAGAAAGATGAGAGGGGCATGAAAGAAGAACTTGGCCTTGATCTTGAGCTGAATCAGGTTATGGATCGCAATGTTGGGGATCTGTCTGGTGGAGAGCTTCAGAGATTTGCTATAGCAGTTGTTGCTATACAGAGTGCGGAGATTTATATGTTTGATGAGCCCTCCAGTTATCTTGATGTGAGGCAGAGGCTCAAAGCTGCCCAAGTGATCAGATCCTTGCTTCGTCCCAATAGGTTTATGATGTTCCATAAGTTTAATGCTTAATTGCAACATGTTACTTTTAGCGTTCTGTGCGTCGGACTTTACATGGTTACTGTTTGTTTCTTCAGCTATGTAATTGTCGTCGAGCATGATCTTAGCGTGCTTGATTATTTATCGGACTTCATCTGCTGCCTTTATGGAAAGCCAGGTGTCTATGGAGTGGTAACCCTTCCCTTCTCAGTTAGAGAAGGAATCAATATATTCCTTGCTGGATTCGTGCCCACTGAGAATTTAAGATTTCGGGATGAATCTCTAACATTTAAGGCGAGACTTTTTGTATCTGTTTTAATAGGGAGCGTTTAGCAGAGAATGCATTGTTGTGAATTTCATTTTTTTCCTGTGTAGGTTGCTGAGACACCACAGGAGAGTGCCGAGGAAATTGAGACATATGCAAGATATAAATATCCAACTATGGCCAAAACTCAAGGCAATTTTACACTCAAGGTCATGGAGGGCGAATTCACTGATTCCCAAATCATTGTTATGCTTGGTGAGAACGGAACCGGGAAGACAACGTTTATACGAATGCTGGTACATTGCCTTCACTTTTTAAAACATTTACCTATCATATATTTGTTCATGCTAAAGTACTGCAAATTTTTACGACAGGCTGGACTTTTGAAGCCTGATTCAGTTGAAGGCTCTGATGTGGAAATTCCAGAGTTTAATGTCTCTTACAAGCCACAGAAAATTAGTCCTAAGTTTCAAAATACTGTTAGAATGCTGTTACACCAAAAAATCCGCGATTCATATATGCATCCACAGTTTGTATCTGATGTTATGAAGCCTCTCCAAATCGAGCAACTGATGGATCAAGAAGTTGTCAATCTTTCGGGTGGAGAATTGCAACGAGTTGCCTTGACCCTTTGTCTTGGAAAGGTTAGCCTTAATTACACTTGGTTCGGTCTCCCATATACTACTAATGGTTCTTGCAAGTATATGGAGTTATTTGTTACCCTGTTGTTGCATAAAGTATTGGTTGATGATTTTTCAATTCAAGTAGGGTGCATTTTTATTTTATTTCCGTGGTATCTTTTGGGATAATTACTGGTCTAATTTTCCATTTTTGCTTTGTCTGTAGCCGGCCGATATATATTTGATTGATGAACCCAGTGCATATCTCGACTCTGAGCAGCGTATTGTTGCCTCAAAAGTCATCAAGAGGTTTATCCTTCATGCAAAGAAGACAGCATTTGTAGTGGAACATGATTTCATAATGGCCACATACCTTGCAGATCGGGTGATTGTGTATGAGGGGAGGCCATCAATAGATTGCATAGCTAATGCCCCTCAGTCATTACTGACAGGGATGAACCTTTTCTTATCCGTAAGTTCCTGTTTAGCTTCCTTGGCCTTCCATAATTGTTACGTATATTAGAAGGGTATGGTTTTGTTAGTGCTAGTTTGTTCAATAATCTTCATTTTAATGGTTTGTATTTATGCATTCAGCACCTGGACATCACGTTCAGAAGGGATCCAACAAATTTTCGTCCCAGAATTAACAAACTCGATTCAACCAAGGATCGTGAGCAGAAGAATGCTGGATCTTATTACTATTTGGATGACTGATGTATTTCTCAGTTTTGTAACTGGCTTCACCTCTCTTTACATGAAGATGTTGCATGCTGATGATGAAAGGATTTCTATGGCTATCTGGTTTTGACTTTCAGTAGAAAGAGGGGTATACTATTTGCCTGCATGTAGTATTTCACTGTACGATCTTGCTCTCATTTTGAAGTTTCATTCACCAGTTTTGGCGATCTAGTTGACATGATCTGTGGGGGTGGTCTTTTCCTAGTTTTTTTTTCTGGTTTATTTTAGTTGTACTTGGCTCAAAGTTGTCCATCGTTGAGATGGAAAGGAGTGATTTTGGGTCGCGACAAGTTGAAAATTTGTAGAGTACTGTGTAGTATACTTCAGCTTTGTTAGCTTACTGTCATCTGACCCTTTTATGGTTATGTTTCGTGAAACATTCTGTAATTTTGATTGATTATTAGCACAATGGTTTCTTTGAGTGTTCAATTGCAGAATACTATGGAATTCAAACCAATAATCTCAAAATTAAATCATAACTTATAATACTAATACTACTAATAATCTACATAATATCGAGCCTTACCAAGTACTTGCGAGCCAGAGTCTGGCTCGGCTCGTTAGTGGAACGAGCCTGATTTTGGCTTGAGCTCGGCTCGAAAACCTTATCGAGCCGAGCCGAACCGAACCTTAACGAGCCAAGCCGAGTACTGGATAAGTCTCGATTCGTGTAACAACACTAGTTATATTCCTATGGTGTGTTATAGTGAGGTGCCCCACTGTATAATTAACCCATGGGTGATGCCCTGCGGAATTTGCAAGTACTTGGAGGTTAGAGCTGTTTGTAGGAAAAGGATAATTTGAAAGTATATTTAGAAAGCTTTCCCGCATTTTGTGTGCCTTCGAAGAAGACGTTACTGTAAAGTAAGAGGCATTGAAAACAGAGAATTTATAGCTCTCATTTCTAACTAATACTAACACAGGTCACAGAATCAAGAACTACACCTAAAATCTCTTTTGGGACCTAAATCAATTAAACTGCAGCCAGCAGGTTTTCTTAGCTGTTTATCCAGAATTAAGGTCCTCAACCCCACAGCTTCCTCCCATCTTCCAGCAGCAACATACATATTACACAATGATACGTAATAACTAACGTTCCCCGGTTCTAAAGAAAAAAGAATGTTGGCGACTTCTCTTCCCATCTCAAGATCTCCATGATAACTACAGGCACTAAACAAAGCACCCCATACACCTGCTTCAGATTTGGTTGGCAGATTCTTGATGAAATCGTAAGCCTCGTTCAGCCTTCCTGACCTACCCAACATATCAACCATGCATATGTGATGTTCAACTGAAGCTGGCACTTTGAAGTTCTTAACCATTTGGTTATAACACATGCGCCCTTTGTCAACAAGTCCTGAGTGGCTGCAAGCTGACAGAAGGCTTTTAAATGTGCCTTTTGTTGGATGAATTCCAGACTCAATCATTTCCATGAACGTTTCGATTGCTTTCCAACCGAATTTGTGATATCCGTAAGCAGATATTAAGGAATTCCAGGCAACAACTGATTTGTTTGGTGAGCTTAGAAAAACACGTCTAGCAGTGTCTAATGCGCCACAGTTGCTGTACATGTCCAAAAGTGCAGCTGATATAGAAGGGTCTGCATACAAACCAAACCTGAAAACATGTCCATGGAGTTGCTTTCCGTAATTTATGTCTCCAAGCTGCATACAAGCTGAAAGTACTGTAGAAATGGTGATCTCATTTGGCTCAAAATCAAGAGAACGAAACAGTTCCAGTGCTTTCTTAGCGTCCTCATTTTGAGACAGAGCAGGTACAACACAGTTCCGCAAACACAGATTGTGATCATTGCATAGACTGAATGCTAATTTGGCACTCTCAGTATCCCCTAATCTTCCATACATTGTGACCAGTGAATTCTGCACCCGTATGTCAGTACTGGTCCATGTTTTAAAAGCAAGGCCATGAACTAATTTTCCCTGTGTGACCAAACTAAGATTTCCACAGGATGATATGACAGTTACAAGGGTTATCGAGTCCCAACGAACATGAGAGGCCTTCCTCATCAGATCAAAGTATTCTAAAGCTTTCCAATAATCACCTTTCCGAGAGCAACCAACAATTATGGTATTCCAACTTGCAACATCGGCTCGATTATAAACTCTGATGAACAGTGTTAAAGCATCAGGAAGAGCACCACAGGTAATATACATGTGGATAAGGGAATTCACGGCAAAAATCTGGTTTAGGAAACCGAATTTGGTGTGCCAGCTATGTATCGATCTTCCCAATTGAAGTGAATCAGGGGAATCACAAGACTGAATAACTGCCAACATAGTTGGCAAAGTATATGCAGCGCACTGTTCCATCATTTTCTTGAATAGTGTTTGAGCTTTATGAGAATCTCCATTCTGGGCATATCCAGCAATCATAGTATTCCACGAAATCAAGTCCTTTTCTGGCATGTTAAAGAACAAATACTCAGCATTCTTCATGTTATTGCACTTGTAGTACAAATTAATGAGGCTGTTGATGACTGATACTTCTAATGCCATTTCTCTACGAATTGTGAAGCCATGAATAGCTTTTCCTTCTCGCGTAAGCATATGTTCAGCACAGAATGGTATTATAGTGACTGCAGTAGCCATATCAGGCTGGACAGATGCTACCAATTGCATTTCACGCAGAAGAGCAAACGCTTTCCAAACTTTTCCATTAGAAAGAAAGCCCTTGATCATGGCATTCCACGAAACCACATTCTTAATCGTACTTCTAAAAACACATTCAGCAGCATCAATATCCCAGATTTGCGAATAGAATGAAATAAGAGAGTTAGCAACTGAAACATGGCTGCACTCTCCATAACCTAACTTGATTGCCAGTCCATGTATTGCAACTCCAACATCAACCTTTTGCAAACAAGTACAAGCTGCCACGGCACAAGAAATACTCACACCATCAGCTTCATATCCACACAAAGCCATGCGTCTGAAGTACCTCAGTGATTTCTGCTGATAGCCGTTATAGAAACAACCAATAATAACCGAATTCCATGTAACAAGGTCTTTACATTTTACTTCTGCAAACAAGCACTCAGACGAAGACAAGTGAGCGCATTTAGCATACATGTCAATCAAAGCATTGCTCAAAACCACATCCCGAAGCATCCCCGTTTTAACACTCAACCCATGAATAACACCACCTAATCTAACACGTTTCGAATCCGAAAAAGCGGAGCTCATGATAACAAGAGTTGTGAAATTAAACTCAGTCCCCTCACTAACCATTCTACTGAACAAACAGATTGCAGCCTCTAGACGATTATTCGTTACGCAGGCACTCATCATAGCATTCCATAAGACGAAATCTTTGTCAATGACTTCATCGAATAAAGCAGCAGAGCAATCAAACTCCTTAGCTCTTGAGTAAACAGTAAGAAGTGAAGTCACACAACCCAAGTCAGAAAGAGAGCCATGTTTCAGAGCTAAGGCGTGTAACAGTGTAGCATTTGTGATGTTCGGTTCCTTGTCACTAACATATGTAATAAGCTTGAACACATCACGTAAAAGGGTGTAGTGTACAGTTTGCATTTTTCTGTGAGGCATTACGTCAAGTAATTGGTATGCAGTAAAAAAGTGACCAGTGACTGGCTTTAATACTGAACCATTTCTTGAATGAGATGGTTGGATTGGTGTAATGTGGTGAATGCATTTTGAGTGGAGTAAGAATAATCGGAGAAGATGGGAGTTCTTGGTGGAATGATTCGACGAAAATGGTGGAGTGTTTTTCAGGAGAATGTTCGATGGGTTGAGAGAGAGTGATTTTGGAAGTTTGGTGTGTAGTTTGCAAATGAACATGGCCTCTTTAGTTAATTTACCAATGTCATGCAGTATAAAAAGTAAAAACCGTGGTGAAATTGCTTGCAGTTTGGTGCCCTAAGTTTTTCAGACTTCGAAAGTCCCCAATTTTAGAACTAGACCAGGAACCTTGCTACCAATTTTGATGATCGCACATAATCTACGCTCCCGCCACATCAAGACCCTCAAACAATGGACGTTTCGCCTGACGCATGGAAGACCTTCAATACGCTTCCAGGGCAACTTAACAAATGACAGAGCCTGGGTCAAATGATCCACGGGACGCACATGACTCATAAGCAAATTTCCACCGACCGTACGTGGCATGGTGAGTGTGAAAACGGCGCCCGTAGGACAAGACCCTCCAAGCGATGTACGGGAACTCAAGTTGATGGATTAGCTTCGTAGGGGTATGGGAGCATTGGGATGGTGCGGAGATGGAGTATGCGATTAACCGAGAACTCAAGTGTCATTTTTATTATGTTTAGTAAGTAATTTTACATTTTTTTATTTTTTGTTTTTTTAGGCTTTTTGATAAACATTGCTAAAAAAGTTGCCACAATTGTTATTCAAAGAGAAAAAAAATTATAATACATGAAGGAAGATTGGAAGATGCAACTAGTGGAAATTAAGTACGTTTGGAAGCGAGTTAAGTAAGGTGTTGTTAGATTTGAAATAGTGGTCCCTTTAAACTTAATACTTACTCCATCTCATTATCAGCTTCCCATTTAAAAAATGTTGATTTTTTAATATCTCGTTTTACCTTGTATTGATTCCAAATTGTAACGAAAAAGATTATATTATTCAAATATATTCATCTGTCCCGCTCATTTCTTTACGTATTCCTTTTTGGGTCGTCCCAATCAATTCTTTACGTTTCTATTTTTGGAAGGTACCCCACATACCATTTATATTACTTTAATCATTGTCCCCACATTCACACTTCACTTTAATCCTTTTCTCCACCACTACCATTTAAATATTGACCCACATTCCATTCTATATTAATAAATCAATATCAAACAAAACCTCTCATTAAAAACCGTGCAAAAAGCAAACGTAGGCTTCTCACCGGGACGGAGGGAGTAATGATTATACTTGTGAAAGTGGACCATTTAACAAATCCGATCATTTTTGGGCTAAAACAACGCATATTTGGATGCATTTGGGTCAAAGTTGAACCTCATGGATTTTCGGGTCGTGATTGTGGTCCCGTTGGGCATGAAGGGGCAAAGGTTGCATTTGAAGCCCCAACGTGCTGGAGGACGCCGTTAGAAAAAGCTCGGGCAAACGTCTTGGAGTTGGTCAAGTATGCACATTGGCACTGTCTCACCATTTAAACCATAACTCTCGAATACGATGTCATATTGACCTCAAACTAATTCCCACACTTAGCCTATTCAAAGAGCTTCCCAACGGGTATATCATGGGTGCTAATCGGACACCGGATAAATACTATAGCATTTTCCACTTAGGAGCAACACATCAGTACTTGATCAGGCAGGGTGCCCCAGGTAGCTGAATCTGCGGGATTTTGCATTTAGTGCTCAACTTTCAGTTACAAAAGCCTATCCCACTTTCCTTGATCATTCTACGTCAGATCTGGAGACTTTTTTCCATACTCTCCTTTTCTCTCCACCATTGAAGAAGTTTGGAAACATTTGGGAAGAAGATTTGTAACTACAATTTGTAATCCGAATCCATAGAATTGTAGAGATCGATTCACACTTCCGTATTGTGACAACGGTGGTAATATTGTATCACACTCTACTCTATGATTCCAAGTTATGTTGGTTTTGATTATATTTCATATTCATCTATGTTTATCATCATCTCCATAAGTAGCTAAATATCTTCTTGTTGGTGGTAGAATGTAGCATCACTTGATATGGGTTATGAATATGCTTGTATGATTCTCTTATGCCATGTATGAATATGTTTGATATGTATGGATCTGGAGTAGCCACTAGGAAGTATATTACTTACTCGTTTTCGAAAGCAAGGAATCGTGGCAATCTTTGTGTTCATAGAAAACACTCCATGAATCTATAACATTACAATACATATGCATAAAGATGTGGGCACCGTTGAGAACCGACGTTATTGAAATTGCAAGCATAAACATAACCCATTACATGTTGATTCCGCAAAGCTACCACCAACACTTGTGTCATATTGTTTACATCTCTTCACTTTGATCATTCTTGCATGTTCGTTTGTTACGTTATCCTACAAACACATCTCGTTGGTAAAACGATTACATATCACATCGATCTAAGCCACGTTAGGTCCCAAAAGAACGACGTCATAATCATCTTACCATTGCACTAAATATGTTTTCGTGTCGTGATAGTTGATTCTTGGCTACAAACAAATTTAATTTTGTTTCTAGCGACATCAATTTTTGTTGGCCATTAAACCTTAACGACACTTGTTTGACAAGAAGACCCGTCATTAGACAACGTGCCAACCCCCACAAACTTCATAAATGTCGTTCTTGTGAGGAGCGGCATAGCTGTGATGATTCCATCTACTCAAGGTACAAGATAAATATTTTCTTAATTTTTTGAGATGAACAAATCTATGCCAGAGCTAGAAGAACTAGTGGGCGGCAACACCCAGCTGGTGGGGCGATGATCATGACATAACTAGTGGAGTGGAATTCGATCATGATATTTGGGAATAAAACCACAACGTTGAACTTAGATTGAGCTAAAATTTCTAAATGTTTTGCTATGTACGTATCAATTTTTTCATCTCATGCTTATAACATGCACACATAAGAAATCGGTATCTAAATTTCTCTAAATCTCTTCTCTGGTTTGTGAAACTAGAAAGACAGTGTTATCAAGTATAAGTAAGTTTATTAATTATTAATTCAAGAAAAGAAAGACATACATATATAAATGCATGTCCACAGAATCTCAAATAATGCAAAGAATCATCAGGTTACTATGCCCGATGATCAACAAAATGTAGACTGCAAACATCCTAGTATGTCGCATCGAATGGGTTAAACACGAGAGCCAGGATCTTGGGAAGTACCATTTCGTGTTCGATTGTGTGAGCCTTTAGGTGTCTCGGTTGAATTTCTCGGGCTAGGAGGACCACCACGACACTTCTCTTCACGTTCACACCCCCTCGTCCAGGGGTTTTTGGGCATTGCTGGTGGGGTCTTTGTTGGAGGAAGATGAAGTGGGGGATAACGTATGAATGTTTTCGCTTGTGCGGATGGCGTGTGATAAACGCATACCAAAAGCATCATCATCATGAAAAGAGTCATCATTCTCCCCATCCTTCAAAAAAAAAAAAAAAACTTTTTTTTTTTTTCCTTTTCTTTCAACTTACTTTTTATTGATACATTGTGTTGTTTGTGTCCTGGTTTTATATAAGAGAGAGATTATAACTCAGAAATGGATGCCAATATTTTAGTGTAATTTCTTTATTGACTGTTGGATAAGAGCACTTCTAGGACATGTATGAAACACAAATTCATAGAAATATTAGAGGAGCCATACGTTTCTAGTCATTCAATAATCTTCCTCCTCTTCCCGTTCTATTTAAGGTAACGTACAAGATCAACTTACCGAATACCAAAACTCCTAACCAAGTAGTGTTTGAAAGAAATTAACGTGATCTAATTGAGTAAGATGATCGAGTCCGAATCTATAGATCACATAGGAATGGAAACACCATGTGAAAGAGGTTTATAAACGTGGGGTATGATACACGCCTTCGGAGTGAGGTTTATGCCATGAGGCATGGGGCATATGTTTTAATTTGGAAAATTTTGCATATTAATTATAATAGAAAATATGAAATTATACTTCAATATACAAAATCATAACATAAATTATAAATAGTTGATGTGTATATTCTAATTGAACAAGTGTAGTTGAAATAAGTGCCATCTAGAACACACGCAAATTGTAATTTATATTCACCAAACCAACGTTCACCAATATTATTATTAAGCTAGTATAGTGGAAGTTGGCACAAGAAGTTGTCTCTCATGAACAATAATCATGGATTAACTTATTTGTGTCCAATAACTGTTCGATCATCCTTCAAATGTGGAGAACTGTTGAGAACCGGTCACAATCTCCTTTACCGAGTTGTAACAAACTCCACTTTCCAAGCTTGCTTTTATCCAACAATCTTTATATTTATAGCACATCAAGACTTGATCTTCGGCCAAACTTGGTGAGCAAATTAGGCTCTTCAGTACATTAGAATGTGTCTAATATACTTGGAAACAGTGATATTAAACCAGTCTAGAAAGATAGACAAAAAATATTACCTATGTTGGAAAAAATGTTGTCACGTCATTTATCTCAACATTTGATATGTTGAGCTAAATGTGGCATAAGATTGTAATTAATTCTTGAATCGAAAAAATTGGTATGTACCCTGCAACACAAAGTTATACTCAATGTTGAGTATAATGTATCAATGTTAACACAACAATGCAATCTACACTGACTCAAGAACTCAACAAACATAGTAAATACAATATAGCCGAATAATAACATTGAACAGAAAAAAAAAGTAGTGTAGGATGTTTGTTGTCGTTTCAAAAAAAAAAAAAAAAAAGGAACACAAGAGATCTTTTCTCGTGGGTATATAAAATATCCCATGATACCTCAAAGCGTAAAATCTACTAAAGATAAAACTACGTTTGATCCTTCTCTCGAAATCTCAAATTGTATAATACCAAGAACGTTGACCACAATCACTCGCAACCTAATCTAGCTACTCTCTAATCCAACTCAGAAAACAACCTGAATAAAAAAGCTAGAGTTTAAAACTTGGTACAAAAGTCAAAACCTAAACAGCTAATAACATGAATTGATTTATGTTGGCTTGATAGATGTGTACTTTTTCTTCAAGTCTTCATTATGGTCGTCCAGATACATCATGTATGGAATGAATTGTAAAGCCTTTATGATTGTATTGTATGAATTGACTTCGAACAACTTGCAAACTCTTCAAATAACATCTTTTCTTACTTGTTTAACAAGGATAAGAAGTACTAAGACCAAGTAACTAGGTCACACGCCCTTAGAAGCCCTTCCATGTTACACTCTTCCACGTCCAGTGATTCAAGTCTCCTGATTGAATATGCCTTTAAGTCGACTTCCAAATACTCCTAGGATTTGAACCTCACTTGTTTCTCTTGATTTCAACCTTATACTCATAGCTATATAACTATCATGCACACAAAAATCAAACGCAATTATGAAACTAATTAAATTAATGAATAAAGACAAAAACGATTTATCAAAGATATAAAAATATTCAAGTGCAGTATTCAATGTTGCCATAACATTCCCCTCAACACTTCCCTCAGCTGCAATTTCAAACATAATTCTCAGCATAGCTGTGAGAATGTCAGCGTATAACACTAACGATCTCCCCCTTTTTGTATTTCTTCACAAACCAACCAACCAAGTTGTAAAATTGGAGAAAAAAAAAAATCCTAAAAGCTAAGAAAGAAAACGCTAGTAGGTTAGTATATGTACAAGAGCGTTAAATTTTCTCCCCTTAAATTAGAGCATGTGAACTCTAACAAATTCCCCCCTCCCCCACCCTAATCAGAGCTTGGTATGAATAAACCAATTTAAATTAAGTTTGGGAAAACTAAAAACCTACAAATTAACTATTCAATACAAGTAGTATAACTGTAATATGCAGAAACACAAATCAAACAATCACAACTCAATTTTCTCTATTAATCCAATAACCAAATAATACAACCAAATCTCAAAGCAACAAACAAAACAAAACTGAGAAAAACGCACAATACACAAGTCTTCAAGGCACACATCTTGTTCCTTTGCATATGGAGACAATGAAACCTTGAACCGAACAGTTCCAGAGCCTCATTGAATTTGGGGGATCCACAAATGACGGAGACAGGAAGAGAAACAAAAGTTTTGAAATGAACAACTCTTGTCACCAACAAGGATAATGACGGCAGTATTAGCGAAGGTTTGTACGTGACTGAGAAGTGGAAGGCTCATCGACATGTAATGTTTTTCCTATAATACAGTTCCATCAGGTGAAATTGACATCAAGGAAAGTGCGCCAAGATCCTTACGAGGCTGGGACTCTGGTGTGACAGAGGATCCAAGAGTAAGGTAGGGCTAATGTTAAAGTTACTCAGTATTTTAGTGTTTGGTTAAAATAAAAATAATCACTTAAACATTAAAAATTTACTTTATTTAGCATTTTATTACCTTTCTCCTTTTTTAATTGATTAAAACTCCAAAAGTATTTCGCTGGTTGCTTTTGCTTTTAACTTACAACAGTTTGGGCGCTTAATTATAGAGAATCAAACACATAAGTAGGGAAAGCAAACACCAGAAGATTGCTGATTGATGTAGAAAATCATATAATCAGTTGAATTAAGCATTTGCAAACACTACTTTAGCATGTATACAAAAAATCACATGATTTTGATTATAATGAGATTTTTTGAGTTTTAAGCAAAATCAATTAAAAAGTAATTTTGATTTTTGATAATCATTTGCAAATACTAGTTTATAATTTAATAGAAAGCTGGTTTTTTAGTGTTTATAAAACCTTATAAGTGGTCAGATTATTTTAAATTAAGACGGAGAAGTTAGGTTGGACGTCCTTAAACAACTTATCAAATTGAGCTGGATTTTTGTTTTTATCCAAAAAGTTGAGTTTACAAACACTACTTTTACGACTTCTCTAACTTTCAATTAGTTTTTGCAAACACCCATCAAATTCTCCAATAAGTTAAACTTTACCAATTCTCCCTAAGTTAATCTACTTATTTCAAAAAGTTGTTGCAAACACAAGTACATACACTTCATATGGTTAAATACAACATATTTTTCAAGTAATATGTCATATGTATAATTTTGGACCAAATGATTTGTAACTTACCGATAGACCTAGTTTATGAAAGAATGTTCTGTAGGGAACCGATTAACAACAAGATCTGAAATCGAAAAGCAAGATTACAGATTTTAAAAAATTATTTTAATACTAATTATTGGTTTAACCATTTTTCTTTTACTCATTTATATTATTATATTACTTATACAATTATTTTAACTTTATTTATTCAACTATACTATTTTCATTTGAAAAACATTTTTAGTCCAGTTCAAATTCTTTAAACTCAATTCAATTTTTTATATTACAAATAAGTTCATTTTAATTCCAGTTTTTTTATTTCTTTTTTTATTATGAATTCCAGTTTACTTCAAACACGAAAATAACAAAACCTTAGCATGCCATCAAACAACTTAAATCTCAAGTCTTACTATAATTACTACTATAAAGGAACCACTATTTCAAATATAGGAAAGCTTTACATAACCCGCTCTCAAACACACAGTGGAATTTCCACTAGTTGGCAGTTGCAGCTTCCAATCTTCCTCCATCATTTATTATAATTTTCTTTCTCTTTAAACAACAATTTTGACACCTTTTTGGGAAGGAAAGTAAATCAAAATTTTGTAATTCTGGTACAAGTATACATAAGCACTTTCCCTATCAAACATAAACTTCTGTCGCATCCTGTTCACGTACAGATTTGGAAGTACACTTTCTATTAACATGGACAATGGTTGGATTGTTGACAAGCGAATCCCGTCTTTTAGGTTCCGAAGCTTCTGTTCTGCCGTGTGGTTTTCTCTCCTCTGTAAAGACGACACAAATTGTACAGACTGAGTTGAGCTTTTCTTCTATACAGGAGGATGATCATCTTCTGGTTTTTGAGGAGGTATCGGTTTCCAACCAGGCTTTTCATCCCAATACATGTCATAGTATATATGACCTGGAGTCTGATCTTCGACACAACACCATATGCCTGTATACTGTTTCACACGCCTCCTGAACTTTTCCTCCCTTGTCTGACGATACAAAATGCATTATCAGGATAAAATCAAAAAACTAGAAAAGAACCGAAGAAGACTCAAAAAAACATTTAGAAGAGGGAACTACATGCCTTGTCTGTGAATCCTAAGAAGGCGTCTTGCATTGATGAGAACTGAATGATTTTGACATCCTTGAAAGAAGAGAAGATAGTCTTCAACTGTTACCAAGGGACATAGTTAGTATATATCTGGAATGGAATAATCAAGAGATGGAGGATTTCAATGCAGTTTACCGTTTCTTCCGTACTACGCTTAGGAAACTTCAGAACTCCCCCTCGGCCTGTACTGTTTGAAGCTACACAATCCTTTGAACCTTCCTGACAAAGATGCACGTCCAGCCATGAATCTTTAACCTGCTTGGGCATGGATGGATTATCTAAGAAAGAGTACTCCTTAATGTTAATTCTTGGTCCAAATTCCTCTTCTGGGAATTCCTTTAACATCAAGTGAACCTGCATCATACATATTTGACAAAATGTTATCCTAGAAACAGAAAAGACCTAGCAAAACCTGTTTCAACATTTCCAGAAAATGTTTCTTCGTATTAAAGTCTTAATTTGCTAGCGACCATTCCTGATGAAGGAGCCTGGAACACGATTCTGTAAACTATTTCAATCATGCCAGAGCAGGATATGGAAGGAGGACAGAAACTATGGATGAAACTCCCAATCGTGAATCTTACTTACATACAGGCAAGCAGAGGTGCCTAAAGTGTGTGATCATATGTGGATCTACAATGTGCACATGTTTACATTCAAGAAAGGAAGATTTATATGAGGTTTGGTTTTATTCAACAGGGTCCAAGTATGATGACCAAAGAAGTACAGGTCAATCGAAAAATTCCTATGTATATGGCTCTTCAACCAAGCAAATGAGACAATGAGAGTTTGATATAAGCCCTAATATTTTTAACATCACAACTTGAGCCTATAAGATGCCCTACAATGAATGTGACATTCGTGCAAGAAGTTCAAGTGAAATTGGAGAACAAAACAGAAAACTTTAGATGATATACAAAATGACCCATCAACAAGTGACTTTGTGTAGTAATCTGTATTACCAGAAAAGTTACCATTAGGGTCATAGGATCTTTTAGCGCCATATACTTTACATCTTTTATGCTTTAACTCTAAGGTTTTACTGGAATTGACTGTACCTCAAAGACGTGATCCAGAGGACATAGAAAAGGCTGCCTGGTCAAAGAGCCCACCAAAACCCCTGGATGTCCGAACCACAGCCTATCTAACCTGCACCATAGTGGAGGCATTACCTAAAATCACAAATCAGAACAAGGATCACAAAAATTAACTCCCAGGCAAATTTGCAATACATATATTCAGCTATAAAGTATTTATATGTTTAGATGCATACTATTATTCATGATTACAAGACTTTAGAACATCCTAGGCTCAACTACCACCAAAGATTTTTTACAGTTTTATTTTGCAGATACTGAGATTTCAATATTCAGTAATTAAAAGGGACCAAGCAAAGTGCAAACCAACTTGAAAGACAAAGAATGATTTGGTATTTTGCTTTTTGGAGGTGAGACCGTGACTTTTCATTGTATTCTTGATACAACCAAATAGTACGTTTGGATTCGGTCAGATGGTTTTGGAAAGTTAGACGGAGTGTCTGAATCACCTAGTTTTTGGTTTAGGAGGGTAAATTTATGGAGGAATTTTGGACGGAAATTATCGGCCATTTCTTATGCCCTAGCTGATGAATTTTTGGTCGTTTGAACGATAACAACAACAAAAAACTAAAAATGAGAAATGAAAAGGCAACATGTTCATGATACAAAATATACTATAATTCTTCTCACCAGTGTTCGACCCAGCAAGGAAGCGATGGCAAGTGCAGTTCGTATCTGTTTGATCTGCACAGACCATTATAGGTGATTATTAGACTAAATTGGAGGAGGGTGTTCATAATTGCAACAAAAAATGAGAATGACAAACATACTTGGTAGTTAACAAGAGCAAAGTGGGACTCAACGTTGTGTGCTCCATCCAACATCAAGTTCTTTGGTATATTTGGTTTAAATGCCAAGAAACCTCCTGGTATAAGATTTTCACAGATTTAAGACTTAAATATTGCAATTTGGAGACGTAGATCTTAGAACCAAAATACATGACTAGCATGAGTCCAAAACAGGATTTAATAGTGAACGGGTCAGAGTACTATGCAATGTTAATTTTATACTACAGTATGATTTAAAACATAGACACTGTTGTTGACACTAACAAAATGATAAAATTCATCCAAGTTAGAAGGCAATTGAAACCATATACCAACAGCAGTAACATTTTCAGAGTTGATGCAATTCAGTTGAAATACCGAGTTTTCTTCAGAAGCAAGCTAAACCAGTACTATATTGAATTCTTAGCTGACACCAGCACTTACTAACGTGATTATGGTGCAAAAGATATGAAACTCCAAACAGGTGGTAATGAGATTCAAACATCTGCAATATTACATTGGGTTCTAATGCAACTAAATCAATTACCGAAGATTTTAAATTAATATCTTATCATTTCGAACATAGAGGAATGGACTTTAAGGGAAAAAGAAAGCTTCCAGAAAAGACACCACAGATTTAAGTTACATATCTCCTTTAGATACACACGATACAGTAGTTGTAATAATCCAGTAAAGATGAAGAACCTGGTGAGTCATAATATTCAGGTGGATCATAGAAAACCATAGCTTCACGTAAACGATGGCGCTTTCCATCAGTACCAGCATACTGGAATGTAGTATGCACAGCATAGGGCTCCAATCTCAGCTGCTGATATATAGCCTGTGGAAGCAATCAATATGGTTGATTACATTGCAATACATACTGCGCCATTTATAGAGAGGGATTAAGGCCATCAGAGAAACAAAACTGTCCATTCATCAAGGTAATCTCGTTTTTTCCCAAAACATGATGAACAATCAAAGGTATGCTGCTGCAAAAAATTAGGAAAGACCTGAACAAAGTAGGTATGTCCACTACAGAATATGCTTGCTGGAAGAAGACCCAGCTTAAGTTCTCCATCATAAGCATATACGAGTCCACTATCTGCATCAACTTCTGGTCCAAGCTGCCTGTGAACAAGTTCGTTGAAACCATTCTGATCCCATATCTTTTCATCAGCCAGAAGCATCTCTTTCCATTCTTTTGCTAATTTAATCGAAGACTGAGATGGTCTCCAGTGAAAAATTCCTATGTTATATGCAGCACCAGCTGTTCACATGAAAAGAAGAAAATAGATAGTGAGCATGAGACAGCAAAGCACATTTGTTATGTACAATGAGTAACTATTTTTTTTTTTTTGAAAGACGCATTTCATTGACTGGAAAAGAACCTAATTCATAAAATAAAATACAATTCTAAGATCTATTCCAACGTGGCTGAGGAAACTCAGGCCGGGGGGGGGGGGGGGGGGGGGGGGGCTTTCTGCACATCTTGATTTAAAAATGTAAATGTACGTCCATGACAATTTTACCTAGTCTCCAGTCATCCAATTTGTCATCAACAACAGTTGGTGAAACTTGATCAGTGGAAGTCAACACGTCTGCTTCAGGAAAGCGAGCAAGATACGGAAGGGGATTCTGTTAAAACAAAATTGCTTAGGCACTCAAATCTAGCTGCCTTTTATGCATATACAACTCAGTGGAAAACTGGAAATGATTAAGAGACAAGCATAAACAGGGTGGTCCAGGTTGTGTGCATGTGGAAGACTGGTATAGGGAAAAGAAAACAGGTGTTGAAGGTTGAAGAGTACCTTTAACCAGACCATATCAGTATCACACATAAGCAGTTCAAAGCCATAAGGTAAGATGGCATCTATTAGAATAACCTTTTCTCTTCCCATTTTGTGAAACGTTGGTGTACCCCATCCAACATCAATTGTGCTCATGTGACTGCCCATGTCGAAAACTGGAACCCCTTTCCAATAAAGAGCCTCTAACAGTTTTGTATCCATTGCACCTGAGAACAATTTTTTCATTAGTCCATGACATTTAACTCGGAAGAAAAATGTTCTTCATTTAGGAGTTATAGGAAACTCACCAACAAGAATGTTATCGACGCCCATATCCGACAAGTGTTTAACCCAAGTTAGAATGAAATCCATGAAAGCAAAGTTACCAAATGTAACCACTACAACATTATCCTTCACTCTTTGCTGAACAAGTTCTTTTGTCAGCCGAAAGGTCTCTGGAGGTGGCATCTTTGAACCAGGAGGAGGAACCTTCCATATAGGTGGCAAGGATCGGCTTTCAGATGTGAGGCCTGAATCTGGTGTCGTTCCAGCTATTGTTTTGTTGGATGAATTAGGTGCTTGGTCGAAGGATGGTGGATTTGCTTCTAAAAAACACAACAGATTTCAAGAGAGAAATTATAAACAACATCACAGGTATCACCACAAATAAAATAGATGATACATGCACTCCCCCCCCCCCTTCCCCCCAAAGCTAGCAAATCTTTGAAGCATACGGAAAAATTTGGCATATCTGTATGCTCATATTCACTTCTGAACTTTATATAGGAACCACATCTTATGCAGAATTACACATGCAGTGCTACTTATGTTAAGATCTTAAAGCTAACAAATACCACAATGTCTATGAATACGACTGGAAACATAAACAAATATCGGAAATTCTAAAATCGAGGAACAACTGGCCTCTGAGAGAAAAGACATTATGCTAACTTGATTCCAATTTCTACTAGTTATTGTTTCTTCTACAATTTACAAAAGTCAACTAGTCCCATAATATAAGCATAAGCCAATCTACAACCAATTTCAATTTCTTCAAATACAATCAACAAACAGAAATCCCTTTATTGTAGTAATCAAGGTAAGTGAATATGCACTCAAAACACCATCCTCATTTTGCTCAAAACTCGAACTTGAAGCTCGAAAACAGCTGAAAACACGACAGAACTACCATATAACATAATGACTAAAAAAGTACAAGCTCATTACATGTAAACAATCACTAGTCAAATAAAAAAAAAGGGACTTTGACCTAGAACACAAAAAATACAGATCACAGAGTGCTGCTCACTCAGATAATAAAGCCTGAATTCACTTCATTTCCATTCAATTGAGTTTCTACAGAAAGGTACAATCAGTAAAGCAGGATGTACAACAATTTTTCTTGAAAAAAAAAAACAGACCTTTAACGAGTTGGCCAGTGGCAGCTGAGGTGGAGAGCCATGGAGAACCGAGAGAAGAAGAGCCGGAGAAAACAGCGGAGAGAACGTAGCAAGAAGAGATGACAATACCGATAACAACAGTGGCGTAGATCGTGACGAACAATGGCTTTGAATTAGCCACCTCCTTCAAAGGGCTATTCGAAGCCATTACTAATAATAATCAATGGATAGATAGCAAAATCAAGAATTAATTAGCACATTCATTCATTCATTCATTCAGTTGAATTGGTTTGTTCTTTTGTTTTGGTCATGATGATGGGTTTTACATTTAAACTCCTCTTCTCAAGAGTCTCATCGCAACTGAAATTGAGAAATTGGGTTTTGGAATGTGTGTTCTAGTAATGGTGTGATAGTGGTTTGCTCTGGTTTGTCTTAAAAGTCAACTTTTAGAGAAGTACTAAGAGTAGCCTTTCTTTGGCCAACTCTAATGTCCTTGTTAAGGGTTAGGATGTCCTCTAAACCGAATTATTATTAATTATCTTAAATTTAATTGCTTGTCCTTCAATTTTACAACCATTTTTATATTGGAAAATTTTATTTATGAGAAGGTAAAAAAATAAAATATGAAAGTGACGTTCGACTTTTTTAGATCAACTTCATTTCATTTTCCGGAGACTTGTCGACTCTTTATCTTTGCTCTCAACTTTGTTTTATCGAGAAAATTTCTAATTATAACTTTGACTAGAACTTAAGTTTTACTAGCATTTAATACAATAATTTTTAATACATCGTACAAAAAATTACATGTAAAATAGCTTTAAACCGAAAAGAACGGATGAGATCGAATTAGATGTCATATGTCAATCATCTAATGAAGACCTATATTCAGGTCGGTGCGAAGTCGGTCTGAGAATAGAAAGCCCCAAATAAAATAGGGGCTTTCTATTTTCAGGTCGGTTTCGTACCGACCTGAATATAGGTCTTCATCGGATGATTGACATGTGTCACATGTACAATCTTATTTTTTATTATTATTTATTAAATTTCAATATAATAATATACATTTACCCTTTTGCCCTTCAGTTAAAATATTTAAATTTACCAAATTAAAATCAAAATCAATTAAGATCAAAATAAAAAATAATTACCACAATTGATCAAAATACCAAGAAAACATATTTATTCGTCATTTCATCATCCAACATCCATCACGAAATCATGTTTTCTTGTTATTTTGAGTTCACACAAATCAATAAACACGACAATAGAGCAACATTACATGGCACCTGTTTCAGTAACCCCTATGTTTTCATTAACGAACACCTCTTTCATTTTTAATCTTAAAGGTTTGTAATCATTGTTGGACCAAATGTTGATTTTATTGACGAAAGAAATATTCAACACAGATCCATGGCACCTGTTTCTCTTTTCTTGCAAAAGACATCATAAAATTCTTATATGCATGTTGTGAAGCTTTGAGTAATTGATTATAATTCCGAATCAATTAACACATATATCCAGAAACTGAATTCGCATGAAGGAATCTGGACCAGAGTTTTCTTTTTGATTATGACTAACAAGTTTATGGAGAAGGGAACTATAAGAGGAGCTTCACAAGGATTTTCACATAAATCAATTATTATGATAGGAATCATCCTCATGAACTAATTTGTGTTGATATCTCTGTCCCAATCGTGATGCAAGGGTTAGGGTTCTTCAACTCTAATTCATACTCCGTAATTTTCTATTAATTGAATAGATGTTAAGTTTAATTGAGTTGGATTAATGAATTTGTTATTAATTTAATACTTGCACCGTGATTTTAAAAGTGTTACAAATTTGCTTAATATCATATTAAAAAATATATATAAGAGGTTATTATAGTAAACTTATATTTTAGGTAAATTTTTCAATATTAATACAATAATTTTAATACATCGTACCAAAAATTACATGTAAAATAGTTTTGAACCGAAAAGAACGGATGAGATCGAATTAGATGCCATATGCCAATCATCTAATGAAGACCTATATTCAGGTCGGTGCAAAGTCGACCTGAGAATAGAAAGCCCTAACAAAATAACCTTTTTTTCTTTCTAAATCTATAGCACTCATAATATTCTTTATAAATCTATATCACACTCTTCTTATCCCATCTATCATAGTTTTCATAAATCCTAAACCAAACATAAACACCAATTTCAACCTTTTAACTTTCAGGAAACAAAGTTGATAATATTCACATTTTTATCAAATTCTCAACAATTAACAAAACACAGTCACAGCCAAACACGGTCCCAAATTAAAAGTCTACTACCCACCGCCATAATAGAGAATCTTTATTTATGTTTCATGGAAGAATTAAAATTAGAACAAGTCTCATTTGTGCAAGTAAAATAATAGTTCCAATGTAGCAGGTAGACTAGCTAATAACTCCATTCAATTAATTGGATGAATTGCTTAGCTGGTCCTTTGTGGCATTTTGCGGAGCAATATATCAGCATTATACGTATTTGTTAATTAGTTTTATCAGTAGTAGTACTAGAAAACAGAAACCGATTGCTAAAGTGGATAATAATAATTAATATCTTAGGATTTTGTGAAGGGATGGTGAAAATACTGGAGTCTTTGAGTTGATTGGATCATAATTCACTTTTAGAACATGCTTCAGACATACCTTTAAACACTGATCAAATTGAAGCACACTCTCACATGGATATATAGATTCAGATCTGGATTAGTAGAATCTATTTTTATTCTTGGATTATTTATTTTTATTCTTTACAACTTAAAAGTCAAAACAAATATTACTAGCTAGCTTGTACTTGTACAAATTAGTAGCCCAAAGATATACATGACATAATCCATTTAGCTATGGGAATATATATACACCATACATGTGGCTTGAACATATTCTCTAACTTAGAGTTTTGAAATGTATACAAATGAGTAGCCTGGTAAAGTCAACCTTTACCATGAGATGGTATATGTTAAGAGTTTATCAACAATCCTTCTGGTAAAAGAAAACATGCCATAAACACTTGAAGACAATTAGAAGAATCTTGTCTTGATCGAAAGCCAAACAAACTCCATCTTTCAAATCAAGCATATTCATAACCAACAGTTCGACATTTTAGTGGCTGTTCCATTCTAAATCGAAAACAATAATAGAATTAGTAAGTTGGTAGGTGTCAAAATCATATCACGTTAGTCAGATCGGTCAAACTAAGGGAAGACCGGAAACTTCTTCACATTCATTACTCCAAATGAAAAAAAAAAAACCAGAAATGGGGAGATATTTTGGTTGTCTTTCTCTACTTATGTCCTTTTGTGATTCAACATATATAATTGATAAAGTCTTTAAGACATAATGAAACAGTGAGGGACCAAATGCTTTGACACAAGCAAAGATGTGGTTTCTTGGTTTCTCCACATCAAGTAAGAAGAGCTATCTGATCATTGGTGCAATCATACTTGTGATCATTCTAACCATCATCTTGAGGAGATGGGCTGTTTATCTTGACTCTCTTAACGCTCATGGAAAATCTCCAAAACAAGTTTCTCATCAAAATAGTAGTGAACACCCTGATCAAAAGCAGCCTAAAGACATTATACCATTACCAACTCAGGCCACTGGCAAGATAACTAAGTTTTCGATAAGAACATATTCGTTGGATGAACTCAAGGTGGCCACAAGTGATTTCAGAATTCGGATTGGTGTAGGAGCAACTTCGTACGTGTACTTGGCAGAACTTGGCGATGGAAGATTTGGAGCCGTGAAGAGGCTACTGGAGGAGAGGGGTGGCAGCCAGAAAATGTTCTTGGATGAGGTCTCGGTTTTGCTCAGGATTTCACATCCAAATCTGGTTTGCCTTATGGGATTCTGCCTGGAAAAAGGTATGTTGTTCTAGTTCACATGTTCAACCTTTTTTTCCGACTGATTCCAAGAGAAATTCATGTGTAATGTCTGAGATGTATAATCTGATACTATATGATAATACGTGTAACAGGCGAACAACTGCTACTGCTCGAGTATGTCCCAAACAACAGCCTTTTTGACAGAATGCACACTCCTCAGGGCCAATCTACAGGTGTACTATCCTGGTCTAATCGACTCAGCATTGCATTAGACATAGCTTATGCGCTTGACTATCTACATTCAGTTGCCGATCCTGCAGTTATACACAGAGACATTAAGTCATCCAATGTTCTGTTGATTAACGATGATCACGCAAAACTAGCAGATTTTGGACTGTGCAAGCTAGGCAATGACGCGCAAAGTGCACATACACCAATTGCAGTTAAAGGTTCACTAGGCTATGTTGATACGAATTACCTCAACACTGGCATAGTCTCACCAAAAAGCGACGTTTACAGCTTTGGAGTTCTGCTTCTTGAGCTGATAACAGGACTTAGATCATTACAAGGATCATTTACACTTGCAGAATGGACCGAAGAGTACAGAAAGAGCGAGAACGTGGAGGTTCTGGTAGGAATGGTTGATCCTAAACTGAGAGGGGATGTAAATACGGAACAGCTACGTGTTTTAGTCGATGTTGCTAATCAGGCTTTAGTAGGAAAATCGGAGGGCAGACCGGACATGATGCAGATTGCTTACCGGATTTCTAGCTGCATGAAAATGCAACATGAACCAGAGTTGTTACCAGTTTAGGTGTTTATTTAATTTCATTCGTTGTAACTTAGTTGAAAATGTACATAATTAAAATGGTATTATCTCTCACAGCCATGTACAGAGATTAATGGCAGGAGAATAGGAGTTGTATACTACTTGAGATATAAGTCAGGCATATCATTATTTTTTCACCATTTTCAGTTCTCCAGTACTAAGTTTCCTAACAATATACCCAACCCAAGTACTAGTTTCCTTGTTACAATATCTCAATCTTCTGTTTTCTCCCATGTTTGTCTCTTATTATTATAAATAATTTAATATGTTGGTGATAGGAATTTATTTTTAATATTAAATTATATGAAAAATAAATAAAATGAATTAAAAGACTAGCTTCCTTCTCACAAATAAATAAAAGAAAATTAAATTGTCAGAAGTGGGATTTGAACCCACGCCCTCGTTAGAGGACCAGAACTTGAGTCTGGCGCCTTAGACCACTCGGCCATCCTGACAACTTTAACTATTCCAGGATCTAAAACATTTTATCTAAATCAAGTATACCATGAATTAAATGAAGCAAGACATGGATTTTATAAATTACTCAGGAATGTAACAAATTTTGTCACTTATCAGGAATGTAACAAATTTTGTCCTGACGTAAATGTAACAAATTTTGTCACTTATCAGGAATGTAACCTTCTTGAATTAATTACTCATGAATTAAATGAAGCAAGACATGGATCTTATAACATGGATCTTAAATTCTTAATAAATAATGTAACACCTTATTATAATATTCGATAAAATTAATAATTAATTATCCGGTTCAAACTTTGGGACTTTTTTGGAACTGTGAAAAACTTCCATTACTCCAAAAACAATACAAAGCAAAGGCCGACAAATTGTCCATGCCAATCGAGTCACCAAAACGGAACCAACAAAATTAAGAATAAACAAAACAGTCTACTATAAGCCGAAAATCAGTTCATGCGCTTTCTACTGCAGCTTCGGGAACTTGGTGCATCGCCTCTAACAATGCATTGCGTAACTGAGTTGCAAATTTCATCATTATCAGGATACGTTGTTGGAAGATATGTTCGTTCCTTGCTTTCCAAATACTATAAACACATTCAGCCACAAGCCCTTTCAGAATCTTAGGCTTCCATCCCCTTCCTTTGGCGCGTTTACATAGGTCCGTCACTCCCTCTTCCCAGTTCGACCACTGGGCCACTACATTCATCCATCCCAACACTCTTCGTATAATCTCTTTGGTGTGTGGAACTTTGGGACTTGTTTAAATTTGAACTCCAATCAATAGAATAATAAGATAATATTCTTTCTATTTTCTTTATAATTCTATTGTATATATATTGGTCCCAACGAAACCATAACTTATCGAGGGACTTGTTATCCACTAGAAAATTAAATTTTAAGATGATTTATTTGAAGAAAAAAATACATGGTAACTTGTTTCTAAATTGAACTCAAGTGTTCACCTTTAAATCTCTCATGTGCACTCAATTTGCCTTATATCCTAACACAATAAAAACTTGTGAATAACTGTTCCATCGGAAATACTTCTTTTAGGGTGACAATTACAAAAGCTACCACATCGTCGTTGCCTTTTATCCTTCATATTGATTGAATATACTAGTTTACTGGACATGACAATGTGATGATCAACTTAGTATTATGCATGTTGAAACCTCTTTAAAATAATAAATTATTAATTTATCAATTAAATAATATCTCACTAAATTAATAAAATCTTCAAATCCCATCATTATTTAATTTGTAGAGGTTTTAATGTTCTTCATTAGTATTATTGATCTGGCCTTGGGTCTACACAAACTGAATAATATTATAAAAAAACAAATCAAATCTAAACTAAACTAAAGCGAACCGAAGACATAATATTTTCAGACCGCCAGAAAAAACTAAAAGGTAAAAACTACCGTAGTAATTTCTCAAGGCCATTAACATAGTAAAAACAGGTAATTCGTTTCAAAAAAAAAAGTAAAAACAGGTAACTACATTTTGCTGGCAATGTGAGGCCTTAGAGGCAAAAGATTTGTCTCTCTGTAAGTGACTATTTGATTATCAAAGTCACACTGAGAGCTGGAGTATTGCCCCAAAGGGTACACAGATCTTCTCTTCCATATATCATACGCGAAGCACCCGTCCTGCGAGTTGCAAATCACCATCTCATCGTTCGCAGTGAAACCAAGCACGGCTAGCGTCTTGCACGTTTTCTCAATTTCGACTTCCTTATTCCATTGCACCCCAATAGTTTTTTTGCTGTACTGCATTGACCAGATTTCCACTTTGGACGGATCCGTAGCAATCAAACAAACAGATCCTCTAAAAACTCCCAGTCGGAATCGCTTGCCATTAACATTCAGCTCCGCGCTGCGTTTCTGTCCAGCAACAGGTTCAACGCCCTTGATTTTGACATCATATTCTATATTAGGCATGTCCTCAGAGAACGGCAGTTCAACGAAACCCTCACTCTCCATGCTGAATCGAACAAGTTCTAAATTCTTATTCTGGAGATTGACAGCAATCCAGTGGCTGCACCCGTTCACTGTGACTGGGGCTGCATAAGTCAACTGGAACGGTACCGAATCAGCTAGCAATTGCAGTACTTGCAAGCTGGTAACATTGCTATATAGCCTGCCAATCTCGATAATTGTCTTGTTCTGCGACTGTAGTAATTTTCACCACCTTGTGTTCCTTCCTGTCAGAATCATGTCCAAAAAAATAGCCGTTCTGTCCAGCACGCGGTATGAAGTTACCCAGGGTCTCCGATTTTTCAGTAGCCGGGTTCAATACATACGCATCGGCTGTGGCAGGTTCGATGCCTGAGAGACATATCAAGCCATCACACGCGCCGATGATTATGGTATTTGGAGAAAGGTGCTTCGTTCCGGGGAGAAGGGAGCGAGAAACTGATTCGGAATCGCTGTTGTGACGTGAGAAAATAACAGGAGAAACTTTGTTGGTGAAGATAGTTCGGTTCGGTGAGGACAGTGGTTCTTTGGTTTTCGCCATGGTTTGTTGAGAATAGAATCAGGGAATCGTTTGTGGATTTGGTTAATGGCTACTAAATGGAGACTAGTTTTTCCGAGTTCAACTTTGAATGGAATTCTTGAAATATACAAGTTTCGCTGTTTTAACAGGTTTATTCTACTCGAGTTTCCTTTCATGTTGGTTCTTGATTCAAAATTCTTATTGAAACGAAGAACAATGTGGAACAGGGGGAAATGGTTAACAGAAAGTCGTTACAGTAAAATCTAGGTTTTGTGTGGTACGACTTCTACAGCACGGTATACAACTGCGTCATTATTCGTTGTTACTGCAATTGAGGTCAATATCGTTTTATTTTATTCAGTTGAGTCCTCGTATTATATTGTCTTCTACAATTGTAGTCCAAGTCCTCCTTTCTTATAAATTGCGATTCAGTACCTGATACAAACTTGAAGTTTGTTCTGTAGCTTTTTATACTGTATATTCTGAAAACTGGGGCAATTTTTTTGCTGTAATTTGTTGGATCATTGGACATAAGAACTAAAGTACTTTTGAACTTTATACGAGTTAACTTCTGTTTCTTCAACCAATTTCTTGATTCAACTAGTCTCTAACTCGCTTTAAACAAGTAAAGTTCAAACTTCAAACACATAGACTCCATAAGTGTATAATGAGTACTTTTTTCTTGGTCAACATACAACAGTGACCTAATGCTCTTGTTGAGATCAAGAGACAAATAGACAATCATCAGAATAACATGGAAGATCGATAAAACATGAGTTATATCGATCACTCATCTCACATGTTGTTAGTACCACTAAACTACAGATGCAATTTGTTTCAGCGTCTATCAATAGATCACTAGATCAGCATAACTTGGCAGGAGAGTTTAGCTAATTGTGATAATGATCTGATTTACTATGTCTTGAGTTTTGATATATACAAGTGTGACAATCAACGGATCCCTTTTATTTTACTCGTTTCGTTGCCTGCAGAAACTTACATAGGACATGCAATGATCCATAGAAAAACATATAGTAGTAGTAGTAAATAACATGGGAAACTTGTTCAAAATATCCCATTCATGGACACAAAAAAAATTAATAGAAAAGTAGAGATAATATTTACAGATAAATGCAGTACTACCTACTGAGTATGTGGAGTATTGTTTACTAACCGACCCAACATTTTAAAAGACTAGAACTAGGTCATGTAACATTATCAGTAACACAGCACTAGATTTGATAACCTCTAAGCATGAAAAAGCATACATACCTTAATCAGAGCCCCGATAATCGCTGATGTTGCCAGTTGCTTGATTCTGCAGATTCCCACATGTATTGCAATAACATATCGAAATCATCTATAGTCAATTCATGTTGAGGTTTGGATTCAGGAACTTCACCTGGAAGAAACAACAATGGATCCACTATAGTAGCTGCAGCAAAAGGTTCCATTGTGTAGTCTGTGAAAGATCTTTGATGCTCATGCTGCTGCATAGTGCCTGATTGCTCAGAAAAACTGCTGTTATAATTACACTGAGAGAAGTCTATGTTGATGGGTCCTTTACGTGCCCCAAATCCGATACTTGAACTGTTGAGGCCTGTATATTTCTGCACGAGGGACCGGAAGTTGTCAGGACTGGCGTTGAGGTGAGTTATAGGCAGTTTCTTGGGGGCTCTTGAACGCCTTCTGATTGGCTTCGCAATGCTACCTTCTGGTGTTAAAGTGCCCCCATTGCTGGACAAAGATGATAGGCTTGGGCTCAGAAGGATGGTACTAGTGGCATCAAATGGAACACCCAAATCTGATGATTCCAGCATCACTTGTTGGTTCATGTTGATCTGGTTCAGTTCTTCCAAGCAGTTCATGTTTATCAAGGCGTTCATGTATAGTTATTTCTAC
The DNA here is from genome assembly GCA_028274465.1 of Plantago ovata. Lineage (NCBI taxonomy): Eukaryota > Viridiplantae > Streptophyta > Magnoliopsida > Lamiales > Plantaginaceae > Plantago > Plantago ovata. The sequence goes on along the minus strand of CM051455.1, from coordinate 21,121,871 downwards.
GCTTTGAGGCGATGTATAAATATATTCTTGGGGGAAACATATGATCTGAAACCGAATGTTATTCCGCAATGAATTTATACAGCGATTTGTTGATTGGTTTAGGATTAGTCTGAGATAAAATTTAAGTAACATGTTTAAGGTTGACCTTGATGACAAATAATTTTCTTTCTAGTGTGCTGCTGCTGACACCCTCGGTTCCACCCCTGCTTACATCGGTGATGAGTCATCTATCCGTACCTTTCACGCTAGTTGTCTTATCAGTTAGCCTAATCATTTTTAATTTGTTCTCTTCAAACTCAGTTATATCGTGCATCGCTAAGTTGGACAATGTCTCTTGAAAAAGAGGATAATGAATCAACTCCGATATAGATCGACACCCTAAGAGAACAAGACTAAATACATCAGTCCATCACCTATGGTCAGCTAGTTGCTAAGGACAACCTTAACTGGTACAAGATCAATCGTTACCCAAAAAACTGACTTGTACAAAAATTCCAGGAAGCGCATAGATAAAAGTTGATTCTGAAAACCTGCAGCATCACTAACCATAACCGATGATGAATGACAAACATTTTTCCTAAACCATAGTTCACCAGAAATATGAACTAATCACAGTGAACCTTGTCTTAAGTTCTTACCATCTATGTGTTCAAATCGTGTATACGTTGTTAACTGTAGTTTAGACTAAGTCTGCTTAAATTGCTGGGTAATTGTATTAGCTAGTACATGTTGATTTCAATTATAATTTCAAGGTCAATTAATTTCTCAACTTGCACATTAGTATATAATTGATCTTACATCACCATTATGACTGATCATGAGATTCATGAGTGTAAAACACAAGACTTGGTCGTCCAAATAGTTCCGTACTGTTGCTGTTGACAGTCATGTGGAATCTTAATCAGCGCATCTTTCAATAGTACGGTACCTGATTTGTATAATCTTCTTCTACTCTAGATTACCATTACTTTATGGCTACGAAAGGGCAAAATAACATCCGTTGGACTCAGCTACTCGTGAACCAAGTCCACGGAAATTAATTAATGATCATATAGTATCTGTCACAATTTTAAAGTTGACGAAATGAAATTTTACTTTACTGATTCTTAATGCATTTTCATGAAGTAGCTAGCTGTAACGATGGTTATTTTCTTGCCGCTGCTGATTTCTTCTGATAGCGATGGAGTATATACTTATATCTTATGTTGATTATCACGATGTATAGGAACTAATCAGTACAACAACTTCATCAGCAAGTACACTTCCGTACCTGCATATGATGTTACACAAGGTATTGTTTTGCTTCTAGATGCAGAAATCATAGATGTTTAGCTGTATCAAGCGTTGACAGTTTAGCTGTATGTTATTGAAGTAAACGCACAAGCATGCATATATGTTGCCTGATTCGTAAGAACAGAAAGTTAATGATGCCAACGCTATAAAAATTTATTTCTTGATAGATTTGACATTTGGTACATGCTTTTGATTGTTTGTTTCAAGTGATCATTTACCAAACATGATACTATTAAAACTCAATTCAATTATGCGCACTGATGAAAAAAGTTGTCGTTTTGAATGTCACGAGCGCAACTCCGATCAAAGAACCAATCCTTAACGGCCTTTGCAATAGTCTGCAAATAACATATGTCAGAATGATCAGTTTCAATCCAAGAATAAATGAAAGGACAGATTGATATACAATTTCTACCTTTCTGTTCACAGTGATCGGTCCATTCCACCTTTGATCGAAATAAAAATGATCGTGGACTAAGCAGGTGTCAATAAACATTCCTCGTGACCAACAGGGGCCTTTAGGCAAACTTTCCATAAATGTGTTGTGAAAATCTGTAATGGAAATAGTGAATTTAATCCGAGATTATATTATTATTATAAAAATAAAAAAAACAAATTCGAAAGAATCATTTGATTTCAGTCGTCACACACCCTGGATAGCTTTTACTTGGGGAGGGGAGCAGGGTTCTAGACCATTTGTGCAGTTTCTCCAGTCCTGTTTAGTTCCAACTGGTTCCATTCTATTTTCAAGCTGAGGCCATGCACGAAAACTGTTATATATACCCTGATATTTCTTGTTCTGGTTTTATGAATGATGTTCTCAGCTTACCTGGAACATGTCGAAAGCTGAATTCACCAGAAACAGTGGCGTCTTGATATCCGCAACAAAATTTTCAGGGTAAAGGCACTGTGAATTGTGGTATAGAACATGTTATCAGTGCATTCCATATGATGTATATATACTAGTACTTCATAAGTTCATATATCAGGAGAAAATGAAATCAAGTACTCTTACCAATTTTGGATCCATTTTAGAGGTGCAAGATTTTGGCAGATTTTTACTCATTCCCTGCATCCAAAATAAAGGGATGTTAGACAATTCATCAATTTTTTGAAGATCTTTGCAATTGTGTACAGGACTTGATCAGTCTTCAATAGATAAATAGCGAAGAATAGTATACATGAAATTCGACAATCTTTCCAAAGGACAAATCTCTAATTGAATCAGCACCAGGGAGATTTTTCCTGTTATATTTGTAAGACAAAAACATAGACATGTTAGCAGCATTGTTGCATATAACAACTATTTGGATTAATTAATGGTGCTTCTATATTTGTGATGACACAATCTTACGCGCGGATGAAGTAACCACTATCTGCAACACATTTCACTCTTGGCACATTGGGTAGTTGTGCCCGAAAGTTATCACAGTGCAACATAGTTGACAATCCACCAGCTGAGTTACCAGCCAACATTGCCTGATTAATATTGAATCAAGGGCAACAATCATATCAACACTAAGGTAAACCTCAAACAAGCAGCAAGACAATTGTACTACCAAGGAATGTCAAGTATGTTTTGATGATTTATTCCTTACATTTTTCGCATTCTTCAATCCTTTAGCCTGCAAGTCCTCTAAAACGGCTTGAAAAATCCTTGCACCCCTTATATGAAGGTTGTTCTTCTGAAAGTAATTTTGGCCGATAAAAACAAACAAGTTTGTTACTTTTGAGTACATACATTAATCTACGATTGTTTCAGTACCGCTATCATCATATCTTTGACTTACTGGATCAACTGTTTCAATGTCTCCCATGAACGATCCCCCATCGCAGTATCTAACATAAGCTCTAGTCCATTTGGAGAATTCTAGAAAAACAAATCAGAATTATATAGTGATTAGCTTCTTTTTCTTTCTTTCTTTCTGTATATAGAACAGAGTCCCCTGCTTTTGAAGAGATCAGCTGTACCTAATTTTTGCTACAAAACAGGCATCCTGTGACACTTGCACAATGAATAAGAATGTATCAATCTATACCTGGGTTAGTGGTTGCATTTGCACTTAGAATGCCACCAGCACTTGTTTGATCATTTAGTTTAGAGGAGTTTCCGAGCTTTTGAGAAGCTCTAAGAACGCACATTCCTTCTGAACCACACCATCCACCACCCTGGATTCAAACTCAATCATATTTATATACGTGAGTTTTTTAAAATTAATGTCGGAGAAAAACTTCCCAAATTCACTAGAGACGGTCTTATTCTAATTAGTTCTGACCTCAAGATAGACAATCCAGTTATCAGCTGATTTTCCGATTCCTCTATCCAAGTAATAAGCCGGTGGACTCCCATCCAAGCAAACTGTGACCAGAATAGAAGTCATCGAACATTAGTACATTACATCTTGCTTTGTGAACACAATTGTACGTACGTACCTGCCCCTTTGGCTACTGCACTATGAAGCCTTGTAATGTTCATAAGATGTTCACCGAGGACTTGAACACTCGACAAGATAATCATAAAAATGAACGTCTTCAACCAGCCATCAGCCATAGCCTCCATTCTGTGTAGCAGACAGCAATTCAGCTTGATTTAGACACACCTCTTCTGTAATGCCTTGACATTAAAACGAATACTGATTACCTTTAAGAATGATGAGCTCACGGATCACTTGGCAAGGTTGAATTAGTTATTTCTAGGTTAATAATGATGAAATTATTGTTGAGCTTCATGGCAAAGATGGATAGTGTGTTCTTAAATGGTGTTAGTGTACATGTCTATTTTTATATAACCCGTTCGCTGTGAACCGATCATTAACCAGTGGTCTGTATCTTAATTTCAAATGGCTCACCTTCATTTTTGCCATCTCCTGGTCTATAATTGACATTAGTCCAATCCTTTCTCCATGATGCTAGCTATTTTAAGTCATTACCAGTGAATACGGATTCAAATTTCTGTCTTTAATTAGAAATGTCACTAGGATATTTTGTACTAATAAATGATCAATATTCATGAACTTGAAATAGGCGTGTGGAAATAGAGGTGGTAACCGGGCCGGGCTCGGGCCGGGCTGTTACAGCCCGCTTTAGCCCGCTACATTTAAGAGGCGGGCTGTCGCGGGCCATTTTTTACCGGGCCGGGCTTTTTAAAAGATATTGAGGCCCGGCCCGGCCCATGTAACATTTATAAATGTGACGGGCCGGGCTGTCCCGGGCTGACACAATTATGCTTTTAAATGGGCTGTTTGCCGGGCCAAAACGTCTATGCTTTAAATGGGCTTTTTGGCGGGCCGTCATGTGTATGCGTTAAATGGGTTGCTCGTTTAACTTCTAAATGGGCCATTCAATCTCCTTCTTTTTGTAGATTACATTCAAATTGTATAAAAGTAATCAAGCAAACACTTGGTTGGAACTTGTAGCTAAATAGCAAGTGCACAACTTAATAATAGTTGATAAACGATGAATAATATCATAGAATTACATTCATAGTAATAATAATAATAATAATAGCCGATCGAATGAATTGGTGAAGAAACTACCATGAAAATACTTGCATACTCATTAGTCTTCAACTTCAACTATTTTGCCCGGCCCGGACAGCCCATTATTAACTCATTTCATTAACTAAAATAAGGTATTTATATGTAAATTTATAATATATAATTTTATAATCAGACCAAATACGCGGGCTACACGGGCTAAACGTGACGGGCTGTGACGGTCCCGGGCTGTCACCCGGGTTTAAGTGTTCGCGGGCCGGGCTGTCGCAGGCCACTAGGAGTAAGGCCCATATAGCCCACTGCTTTAAATGTTCACGGGCTGTTCCGGGCTCATTTTAAACGGGCTGTTCCGGGCTGTTAAATTTGGCGGGCTGTCCGGGCCGGGCTGTTCTACGGACGGCCCAGATAACACCTCTATGTGGAAACGAGAATTTGTGTTATGGCCGGATCATTTATTACAAAACTTGGACTCTTTGATGACATTGGCAATGGCAAAAGAAAATTCACGGTCACAGCAGTAACATTTAGAACAAGTAAATTGAGCGAAAACAGTGACAGTAATTCTTGTTTTCTGACAATTTTTCGAGTTCTTCTGAACTCGCCTAAAGCAAATATGGAACATAGGGGGTACGAAGAATATCACAATTAATGTAGCTAGGGTATAGCCTTAGCAATTATATGGGAAAATTAAAGATTGGTGAGTGTACATGCACCAAATTATTACAAGGTAACAATCCTAACTTACAGGGGTATTGTATCAAGTGGTTGAACTCCAAATTCAGTGTATAAATCGATCAGCTCCCTTTGAAGTCGAAGCAAATCCATGTTTTTACTGCACAGATATGGTAAGTCATGTGTGTTATCTATGTCATGAAAGCAGCTTCTATCGAAGAACCAATCCCCAACAGCTTTTGCGATTGTCTGCAAATACATCAATATACAAGTTAATTTACTATCTGTGTTAAACTGGACTGGCGAAACAAAATACTACGTACCTTATTGTTGACAGTAGGACAGCCACCCGACCATCTTTTATTGAAGGTAATGTGGTCATGGACTGAGCCAGCATCGATAATCATTCCTAGTGATGGACACTCGCGCTTCGGCAATGCCTGTTTCAGAGTTGTAGCAAAGTCTGCATTGAAATCGAAATACTTATCATACGTACAACAGATTCAAGTGAGAAGGTAACATAAGTACATTTTTGTTTATAATCAGTACTCACCTTTAATAGATTGTACCTGAGCAGGTAAGCAAGGATTCAAGCCCAATATGCAGCTTGGCCAGTCAGGATCCACTGGCTGTATTCTATATAGAAGCTGAAATCAAGCAATGAAAATCTGCTTCATAAAATTGATACTATTTGATATATCTCATCAAAACTGTTTGGTACTTGTCATATATCACTCATATGTTCGACAGTAGTTGTCAATTAGCAGTGTAAAGTTTATCCATGTTTTGTGAATGGTGTGGACTGTAGTCTGTGGAGGTTCCTAGATTAACTTACCTGGTTCTGATCAAAGGCTGAATTCACCATAAAGATTGGCGTCTTGATAACCCCGATGAAATTTTCAGGAAACATGCACTGTCAATATATATTTGTTATTAGCATTACAGAAATCTGCCTAGGCATAATGATCAATTACTGCCGGCTCTTACCAGGCCCAGATCCATTCTTGAGGTGCAAGATTCCGGAATTGTTTTATTCATTCCCTACATGCAAATAGTCATGAGAAACAAGAAATCTGCAGACTTCCCATATGGGGCGTAAAAGCTGTATGCTGGTATGAATTTTGCATATGCCTGACTAAAAGTTTTGAAGTCTATTACATGAAATTCGGCGATAGCTGCAAATGACTGCTGCCTTTTAAGACCCCAAGCTAGATTCTCTCTGTTGAAGACAGAAGTGAAAACTGATATATGTAGTATGAAATAAAATGTAGTGATCGATAATTATGATTCAGTTGGTCTGGTATCATACGTACCCATGTATGAAGAAACCACTATCTGCAATGCACTTGACAGTAGGGACTTCTGCTATCTGTTCCCGAAAGTTATCACATTGCAGAAATGTCGCCAATCCACCAGCTGAGTTACCGGCCAGGATAGCCTAAGTGTCAAATCAATGACAACAACAAACTTGAATCAGTCTACTGGGATTCATGGATTTTAATTAATTGTTTGACATATATATAAATGAATGTTCCATACATTTTTTGCGTTCTTTAATCCTTTTTCCCTCAACTCCTCTACTACGGCTTTGAAAATCCTTGCACCCCTACGATGAAGGTTGTTCTTCTGCAGGTGATTAGTTTCATGCAAAGAAAAGTTTTTAATCCTGTCATGTACATTGGCTATTTAAATTAGTTGACATGATTTTAGGCTTATAGTTATGAAAGGCTTACTGGATCAACTTCTTCAACATCTCCTGAGAAAGATGCACCATCGCAATATCCAACCGAAACTCTGTTCCAGTTGTAGAAATCTACAAGAATCACAGGCGAATCATTATAATTTAAACTAGAATCATCCAGAATTTCTCTTAAGTTACATATCAATATAATGTACTGTTGTTGCATGGATTAAATGATGTATTAGGAATTACCTGGATTAATAATCTGGTTATTGGACATTATGCCAGTCCAATATTCTTGTTGGCGAGGTAGCAATGTGGAGGTTCCAAGATAATATTTGGTTCTTTGAAGGCAATCTGCTTCTGCCTTGCACCATCCACCACCCTAAATAACAACAGGTGAAAACCTTCAGCAATTGTTGAAGTAGAAATTGTATTGAATTGAATGTTTGAATTACAAGAAGTAGACTTTTTGTCTCTCTAGAAAACAAAGAATTCACAAGATGAAATCAACAACACCAGGCTTCTGCTCTTTAATACAAGCGAGATCAGAAGGACAAAATAGTAAAATTAATGTAAAATCCTAATCTAAAGCGAAGTACAAGCTGTAAAGCTTAATGTACAATACAGAGGATTGTATAAACGTGTAGTATAAAGATGCGCTTTTATTAGTATAGAAACATCTTCTTCTTCTCTTCTATTCAACCCACAATGCTTCATATTGTCTAATACCCCCCCCTCAATCTGAGCAACCCACAATGCTTCAGATTGGCTAATGAATATTTCTGAGGTTAAGGTTCTTCAAAAACCTTTCCCATAAAGTACCAGAGAGAGGTTTAGTAAGCAAATCTGCAGTTTGATAGTCATTTTTTATGTGGAGAAGCTTGACAATGTTGGAAGTGATTTTGTCTCTAATCATGTGACAATCAAGTTCTATGTGTTTGGTTCTTTGATGTTGGACAGGATTATGGGCTAAGTAGTAGGCTGAGAGGCTGTCTGTATATATGAGAGCTGGTTGAGGATGAGGAATATGAAAATCAGCAAGTAAATATAACAACCATTGTAACTCACAACATGTGTTTGCAGCTGCTCTATACTCGGCCTCAGCACTTGACTTACTGATTACAGGCTGCTTCTTGGATTTCCATGAAACTAGAGAGTCACCCAAATAAATTGCATAGCCTGAGATACTTCTGTGAACTCAAATAGTACATTTACTATCTATCATAAATCACGACTAAGATTAATTTGAAAGTTTATTTTTTTTGTCAAAAAATTTGAAAGGTTACTCTATTCTATATAACTTTTAAAAATATCATAAGATGAGTATAATAATTTTGATCACCCCAAGATAGACAATCCAGTTACTGGCTCCTTCTCCAACTCCTTTATCATGGTAATAGGCTGCAGGGCTCCCATCCAAGCAAACTACAAAAACAATGAGATGTGGCAAACTAGCTATATATTCGATCAAAAAAGTTTATCTAACATCATATTTATTTTCTAAATAAACAGTCTTTTTCCGTACCTGCCCCTTTTGAAACTGCTCCGTCAAGCAATGTGATGTTAACAGGAGTACGTTGCCCGTGGACATGAACATTCAACGCGACAACCATGAAGATGAACATTTTTGACAAGTGGTCAGCTATGGCCTCCATTCTACATTTTGGACCTCTGTTGTTAGTTATCAATCACATTATATTTTCTTGTTCTTTTAGACATATTATATCATACGAATAGGTGTTGAAATTAAACACTACAACAAATGATATTTGTGTAGAATTATCACAATTACCTCACGAAGGATGAGCTTAGCATGATGATCACTTCACTTGTGGCGAGACTCAATTTACAAGTAGCAGCAGTTTATCTGTGTTGTTAAATATGGGGTTAATTTTCCAGACACAATGTTACTACACCGCTGAAATTAAGATTTGAAAGAAGAAAAAGGAAAAGAATTATTGTAGAGAGAAGAAATCAATTTAGAAATGAAGAGGATTTCTAGACTTAAGTGAAGGAGGCTTCTTCATTAATTAAACATACCGCATTAAATTAATGTACTTCATTAACTATTGTAACACCACATTAATTAAACACTAGTTCTAATACTACAGTTCATTAATGAAAGATAAATTAGCGGGGAAAAATGAAAATTATACTTTTAACAAATCCAAATCTATTTCTTGGTTAGGGTGCTTGAAGTTTAGGACTTGAATCTACACCAACTTGAAGTTAATATATATTGTTTAAATCAACCTATTTCGCAAACACATGGTTAAGTTTGGGCTGTTCCAGTCCAGGACAAGATAATAGAGCCCGAATCAGTATGAATTAAATTAAACTGGGCCTACTACATTAATCGAGAGAGTGGTCCAGCAAAATTATAATAGCCCCGCGCCTCCGTTTGTCCTAAGCTGACTGAATTGGTTAGCTCCAATTCGAAATCATTGATTCGCATTCGCAGTGAGTGAGTGTAGTGTGCCTGCAGCACCCACATGGTCCGATCAACTGGACTGCTTAATTTGCTTGGTTGTCGTGTCGACCCGACCAACAACAAGTTTTTCAATTTTGAATTCACTTCACTACTCTACTCCATGATTTACGTGTTGCAATCATTCGCTACTCTCTGTCCGTGTATGCAACGACCAATCACAGTCAGTCAGCTACCTAGCTTTGCTTTCTTTCTTTTCTTTAAAGCACAAAAAGAGGAGGAGGAATAAGCATTCAATTCAATTCAATTCAATTATTTTGCAGCTCCACTGGATCTGACCCATTTCTCTTTCCCCAATTACAAGTATAGTAGTATAATAACAGCCAACCCGGAATCCCGGATCTTCTTTCATTACTTGATTCTATTATTTTCTTCCAGTTGAATTGAATTGAATTGAATCGAATCGAATCAATGAGCAGCTGATGCAAGAAGAGTCTAGGAAAAAGGGCAACTCAGATGGGTTTGAGCAACAGCAAGAACCATAATTCATCTGAACCTGCTGCTGCTGCTGTTCCACGGACTCGATCAACCAGAATCACTGTCTTCAAATCCTCTTGTCTCGGATCTCACCACTCTCCCCTAGACCACCCTCAGGTTATTATTATTATTATTATTACTGTTATTTCTAAATAATAATGCGCCATTTCTTCATTATTTCCTTTCTTTCTTTCTTTCTTTGATAGAGATCACATTTTGGGCCTTTTGTTATTGCTTATATATGTTACTGTATACCCTACTGCATTGTTGATTCTCTTGCTTTTGTTATTGCTTATATATGTTACTGTATACCCTACTGCATTGTTGATTCTCTTGCTTTTGTGTATAAATTCATGCTTTTTGTTGGACTGAAAGAGGGACTGATGATTATGCAATTAGTATTCATTTGCATCATTTCGACAATGTCCATGGAGTGGAGCTCCGTTTGTTAAAATGAGAATGTACCTATTATACAAGAGGACATACTTGCTGTGTTCTTGTATTCCATATATTGTGTTACTCACAAATTCTTCAATGGGATTGTACCTTGATAGAGCTATGTAATGACTAGTGATGGCTTCTGTATTTGGTATATTATACAAGAGTCTTAATTTTCGCCTTCATCAAGTGTTAACGAAAAGTTTTACTAACTATGACATACGGTAAACGCTCCTTATCTTTCAAAAAGATGTTGATGATTTAAATTGTTCCACAGGTTGGTTTACCAGGTGAGGAAAATGAGAACAAGTCAAGGTCTTGTAAAGTGTCTAAATGTTACCGAGCAGGTCAAGCTGAGCAAACTGATGACACGGACTGCACTACATTCGACAAGGAGGATGATTGGGCTGAATCAAGCTTCAGTGCTGCTGTTACTAGAGACAGCAGTTCGTCATCCAGGGCTTTGTCTTCAAGGTCTCTGAATGCTACTGGACGCTTTCTTTCCCGCTTCAGTTTCTATCCTGGAAACTTGAGTTTTCGTCTAAGCAGATCACGTAGTCTGACATCCACAAGAGCTCATCCTGGAACTTCTACAAGTTACGCAGCTTCAAATGACGAAGAGCACGTCAATAATTCTCCTCCTTTGAGGAACAGAAATGAGGCACCACAAGGTTGTGATATTTTTCCTGCCTGCTTCAGCAATAGATATCTCAGATCACGACACCAACATAGTGCCTCTAATGACTTACAACCCAGTTCCTCAAGTCATGATTTTTGTGGTAACTTGCATGATGATCAACAAACACAGTCCGATCACGAGGTGTTGAGGAGAAGAAATACTATTGGAGTAGACTTAGCAACTGATTTATTTTCTCCTATAAATCCTGTTGATTGTGATGTTTCTGATAATAGACATGGGGAAAGGCGTCTTGCTGCTCGAGAATTCGCAGAAAGAAATGTTCAGTTTAGCAGAACATTAAGTGTTGGTAGACTCCGTGATAGAGTTCTTCGGAGAGCACCCGCCTCTGATTTAGATTTATATCGTTTTCAACCAGATGGAGAAATGAGATATACTAATCATGCTACTAGGAGACGGGGTTCAGGCAATGCCACCGTCGAAGTAACATCTGAGAATGATGGTTCAAGTCAGCCAAGTTCCTACAATGATGAACCTTCTAGTACGTCTGTCCCTTTTTACACGAGTCCAAATTTTGCACGTGAAACCCCATCAGCGAGAGAAACTAGGTATCGTGATCTCCTAGAGAGGAGATCAAATTTTATTGAACGGAGAAGAAGAATAAGATCTCAGGTATGCTAAATTTCCTCTAATATGGCATTGCACCTTGTATTGTGTTGTATGCCACATATTTTAAAGTCAATATGCAAAAGAAAGCTGAAGAGTCTATTTTGGGTTCTATTCTATGCTCGTGCTGGTAGATTAGATACTTAAATCATTTAAATTCCAGAACAGTATGAACCAGTTAATGATTCCTTTAGCCGTGCTCTTACATATATGCACATCTGTATTTCTCCTCAAATGAAAATTCTCCATTCTTTTGCATGCACAACACTTTAGACTATATTAGAAAGTGTGTAAGTCTGTCAAGATACCCGAACCAGAGTCTTTTTATTTCCACTCTACTAGTATTAGATGATCATTGCGTCAGAATTTTTGCTTTCATGTTGACTGATGCTGCTAGATTAACATCACAAACTTTGCGAGATCCAGTCCAAGAATCAGGAATTTGTAATCTATGATGTCTATTGAGAGCCTAAAATGTATATTTGCTGCTTTATAGCAATCTGGTGCAAGTAATTAGTGTTGGACCAAATCAGCATAATGCATGTGATTCACATAAATATGTTATATTTTCCTTGTATCCATGAATAATAAGATAACCTAAAACATAGCTACCATCTTATTTGCTTGCAATATGTATCTGCCCCTTTTCTGAATAGCATTCTACCATTGTTATGGTAGGTGCGTGCACTGCAAAGGCTAGGAAGCCGTTTCCAGAACCTCTCTGGCCATGAAAGGTCCTGCATCCTATCCGGTCAGCATAGAGTAGGTCATTGCACCTGCCGTTCTACTGCTAGGAATGTTAATACACATGATGATGCTACCGCTAGTGCTAGCATATCAAGAATTGTCATGTTGGCTGAGGCTTTGTTTGAGGTATGCTTCCAATCCATCTTTACCTGCCTTTATGTCTTTTAAAGCCCAACTTCAGTGAGGTGAATCTATTTCACCCTTCTTAATCAGGTTCTCGATGAAATTCATCAGCAATCTGTAACTTTGTCGTCTCGGCCCTCTTTATCTTCCATTGGATCTGTTCCTGCACCTAATGAAGTGGTGGACGCCCTACCATCGGTGATGTTCAGTAAGTTGAAGAAGAAACCGAGTGATGAAGATGCCCAGTAAGTGAAAGTCTTAATTCATCAAACTTAATTGTCCAGTCTTACATGTCAGCAAGTTGCTTTTTCTGTTAAGTTCGATTACCTCTACCTGTTGAACCATCTCCGTCCAAGTTATTATACTGCACATGTCCAATTTATTTGAAGAAGTTTGATAATTTATACTGATCTTAATGGTTTCGAAATAGAATAAAATGCTTTTGTTGGTTGCAATGTTAAATGTGAAGGCACAGTAAAAGTTCAAACTAATGATCATGCCCGTGCAGTCCTCCTTGTTTATCTCTGCCCATCAAACTTAGAAAATGGTTCAAATGACCTTGTCCATGCAGTGCTCCATTCTTCTTTCTAACACATAGAATATCATTCACTTATGCTATGATGCTACATCAATACCTAAGTTACCGTTACTTTACCTCATATAAAATCTCAGCGAATTTTCCTGCACTGTCTCCACTTCGGAGTGTATGTCTTGTATTTCTATGTTTATCAATGTTTCAAAATGTTAAATATTTGAGTTGATATGTTCATTTTTAATGGATTCTTTGGTGTAAACTACTTATAGTTACCCATAATGTTCTCCACTTGTACTTACAAATTTAACTTGAACAGATGTTATATATGCCTTGTTGAGTATGAAGAAGGTGATAGCATGCGTATACTACCTTGCAATCATCAGTTCCACAGAGCATGTGTTGATAAATGGCTCAAAGAAATCCATAGGTACATACTGTACATTATTCAAGTCTCCTGATAATCTTCCGTTATATAGTGGCATCAAAATTGAATAGTAAATCACCTATGTTGATTTTTTTTTATCTCCCAGGGTATGCCCTCTTTGTAGAGGGGACATCTGCCGATCTGAAAGCTCAACCGAAGTAAATTGATTGTCATTTTAACTACTGGGAGTTTGGCAACACTGTGTGTATTTTGAGCTCAGGTTTGCTGGTGCTCGCAGCTTTAATCGTTATAGTTCTGCTTGCGGAAGAGATATTGGATTCCCCTAACTACCCCAAAGTTTTGAAGTCTCGTGGCTGTGGCATTGGATCTTAAGCAGGGAATGGCACCAAAAAATCGTTTGTGTCTGGATCGTATTGAGAAGCAAGTTTTTTCATGACCTTCTCAAGCCTCCAAAACCATTTGCTTGTTACAGAATAATCTCTGCATAATACCAACAATACCAAAGGCTTGCAAGATGTCCTGGAATTACAGTACTTCTCTAAGCATTGTTTGTGTGAATGGTGGAAAGCAACATATATAAATATCATATCAATGTTCCTTTTCACCTAGATTTGGAATTAAACCTTGATAGCTAGCTGTTATTTACTTTTGGATGGAAATGTTCCAAACTTCCAACATCTTGTCTTGTTGTATTTGTATTGTATGTATATGTTGTTTCAGATAATTCATTCTTTTTTTTCCTTGGCAATTGGCACTCTAATTTCTCTTCTTCTACAGTGTAACTGTGATGTTAAGTTTGTACCATAAAGTAGAAGGAACTTTGACTCCCTGAATCCTGGTCCTGCCTGTGTCATCAGTCACACAACTCACAAGTCACAAGTGATGTGCAAGGACAAACCCCACACAATGTGGAGTATGATACACCTTTGGCTTCTTTTTTTTTTTTGTTTAATGCCTATGAACACCTTCGAGAAGAATGATCAGAAAATGATAAAATGTTACTGCCTCCATTCTCAGAAGTGTCCCAGTTTTACTTTTTTCGACCAACAACTTTCAACTGACTCCCGGTTACTCTTATACAATAATGAAAAAGTATGTAACGAAATTATATTATGAAAATTTACGTTACATACTTTATCATTACAGTTTAAGAGTAATCGGAAATCAAAGTTGAAAATTGTTGACCGAAAAAAATCAAATTGGAACACTTCTCCTAGAAGTGAAATAGAAGTGAAAGGAGTATCATTACAGTGTTAAAGTGGAAAATTTTATCCACTAGTTTAAGGTGAAACATTAAAGTATTAAAGTAATGAAAAGTTAGTGGGATAAGATAAACCCGATCTGTATATTGGAACCTTGATTGGTAAACTGTTGAAGTAATGGACAGTAGCAGATTGAAAAGATAGCCCATTTACACCATCAAAAATGATTGAAAAATAATAATGACTCTTCATAAATGAGCATCATTTCTTGTTGGAGAACATAAAAACTCAGTGATTCAATTCTCCTGTTGAGATCAAGAGAGAACAATCACTTTCATAACATGGAGATAAAACATACCAGTAAGTTACTATGAGCAGATATTATATACAAAACTCCTCATTCTTTCATTTGGGAGAACTCGGACCAGATGGACGGGGGCTAATGTCTCCGCCAATGCACCACATTCTTCTGCTAGGCGTTGAATTCACAGAACAGATTTTAGCTTCTTCATGTCGAGCACCAACATCAGAACCCTTTGTCTCGTGGATGGAAGTTTTTGAATCCGCTCTGTCTAACAGATGAATGAGGGAGTGCCTTACGCGGTCAAGCATTGGACTGTCTGATACTCCAGGTATCCTGGCTCCAACTAGATGTGACATTGCCATTGGCGAATTTGGATTGCTTATCACATCTTCTTGCAGAATATCACCAATCCGCGAGATTATGCTGAATGCCAGGTTTGCAAGAACACGAGAGTAGGCTTCAAGAACAGCATGCCCAACATCCTGCAAATTTTTTACAGGTAAAATAAATAATCTAAATATAAGCTTATGCAAGGAAAGAAAATACTAGATTACAGTGCAGAACACTCCCTGAATGAACATTCAGTGTATTTTCGAATGAAGAACTATAACTAACCTTGTTGTATTGGATTTTTGTCACATCAAGGAATGAATGAGGAAGATTTGGATATTTAGCTCTGAGCTGACGCAGAAGCACCTCTGCCTGGATCACCAGATCCTCCATTTTATCTAACTCAGACATTGGATCTTTTGGGAAAGTCCACGATGTTCTCACTGGAGATTTTCCACTTGCATATTCTGCAATTTTCTCTTTCCACGCAAATATAGCCGCTTCAAGCTTGTTAACAACTTCTAGAGCATTATGTTCAGATTTCAAGTACAAACAGTCAACCATTGCATCCGGTGAAATTGAATCAGCAATCAATACTTTGTACAGTTCCTCGCCAACATTCGCCCTTCCAGACTAAAACAAGCAATGAGAAATGATATTAATTTCTATTAATGGAATAACAAGATGTTATGAAAATAAGAGAGAAGCTGGTTACCTTTGAAAGTGCATCCCGGATTATCGTAGGAATGGGCATGGCATCTAAGACACTCTCATTGATCGCTTTCGCAGCTTTAAATACTTGATAAACAAGTTTACCCTGATGTAACAATCTCTTTCGCTCTACATCCGAGAGTCCAAGGTTAGGTACCCTTGGAGAAGGAAGCCACCATCTTTGGCTCTCCCCAGCACTCCTGCTTCGTCCTTCTGCCCGGCTACCAACTTCCGCGTACCAAAACTCAGTACCAACCATCGAATCAAGCATTTCCTGTAAGTTTCATCAATGAACGATAAATAGGTCCGTCTATAAACTGTTTTTATAAGAAAATTTCTGAAAACATTGAAGTGAGTGACAGATCCACCTACAATTAGCATGGAATCCAATTTCTGAAGTGCTGGAAGATTCATATGGATGTCAGCTCTAGCTTTTGGGGTCATTATCTGTAAGAAAGTTCCGTTAGGGCTAAACCAGTTGTGAACCATACTTTTCAATTTAAAAAGAAAATGCACTACCTCTAACATTCGACCATTAGCCCCGTGCTGCTTAGCAGGAACCAGCTCAATCATATGGTTGGTCGGGGCAAGAAGCCAGTCCATTTCCATTTTCCACTTCCTTTTTGTTTCCTCAGGCAATGGCTCCAATTTCCACAGCTCACCAAAAACAGAAGCTGCATAGTTAACATGACTTTCCGAATTATCAACTGGAAAAGAGGTCTATTTGATTGCGAGAGTAGTTTTGGAAACAAGGGAATCCCATGCAATGAAAACAGGTGTGTATCGTTCTCAAATTCAATCTAATGTGAAGCTTAGATGAATACTAGCTACTATACCTGCTAGATTTGATATGGAGTTGGACAATGCTAATGCAGTGGATATCCCCTTGGTACCTCCGGTAATATCCTCCCCAAGCAAAATCTTAGCAAACTTTTCTTTCATTGTTTCCACATCTGAAAGCCGGCCGCTGGCATCACAGTGTTTCTCTTTCACGTCAGAGTGCAGAGGGCTAGCTGTGCAGTTCCACTCATCTTGACACTGATCTTCTTTCTTCATTATTGTCCATAGAGATGAAAACGACCCAAAATTATTGGTACTGGAAGAGCAGCTTGAATCATCCTCATCAAACGAATCAGTGACACAGCCGTCTCCTCTGCTAGTTCCACTTTCATTATCATAAGACTGGCTATTGAGAATGCAGCTCTCTAGCCCATGGTATGTCATTATTTCTGATCATTCAAATTTCAGATTTTTATTAATGATAGAAACTTAAAACTCCACACATGATACGGCTCAGAAACACATGCTGCAGAGTTCTAGACACTCTATCAACATATCTATCGATATGCAATTCCCAGTTTCAAGGCCTAAAACAGAGTGAGTTTCCAATTTTTCTCACGAAGCAAAGCGTTTCACGCAGTGCTAAAGATCTAATCTTCTCATAATTGCGTTCCACTTTCCGACAATTTGAAGTGCATAAACACGCCTCAGAGACTATAACATATGTGTAGTCATTAAAACGCATCCAATCCGATCACATCAATATAAATCGTATGATCAAGTAACTGAGCATTATTTCAATTTATTTTTTCTTAGTCCACCACAAGCAAAATCTAAGTAAGTTTTCTTAATTTGCAATTACAACTCAGATGAGAAATGCACATGTAAACACACAAGTACCAGTGCCCATAATTTGATTTAAGTGTCACACATTATTATCACATGAATCTGTCCATGAAATCTATTACTGTATTGCACTACATTACACACAGACATTTCTTGTTTGTGGATCTATGCACATGGTATTTGTACCACAATGACATAGGATTGCTCATAAGGTGCCATCAAATATAACAAAACCAAGTAGAGTGCTACAGTACACAAGATGTGTCCAAAATCACTCGTTTAAAAGACAAAAGGTACAGTTTTTCTTCACACAAATTGTTTCATTTCATTTGATCAATTGTCAAAGAGAAATTATGAGATTGACAATTAAGGCAACTAAGTGTAAACAAGAATGAAAATGAATTTTTCAAATACTCACGGTCACAATAGTGCAGCAAACTGTAGAATTAATTAATGTTGAGTAGTGACAATAGATCATTATTTGATTGTAAAATAAGTGACTCAAAAAGTCAAGAGAATTTGAATTGGCATGACAAATAGGAGAAATCTTGATGTGTACAAGTAGAAAAAGGAGAGATTTTTTTTTCCCATAATAGATGCGGATCCAAGCAAAAGCCATACAATTTTAAAAAAAAGGAAATGTCAGAAAGACAATGACTTTTCTTGTCTACACCATGGAGCTACTAACTCCACTATTAAAATGAGAGTGATGTTTCTTAAATTATAAAAAAAGTTCATAAGCTAACGTCCATTTTACCACCTACATTTTCTTTTCAATCGTAATTTTGACAATGGCGTTATGTACATACTTGCAACGTGCAACCACTGCTTCCTATTGACAAATCATCTTCACTTGACAGTAGCAATCCAAATACTACTAAGTACAAACAAGCCACAAAATTTCAGATTATTGGGGCCACAAATATTGTAACCCATGGGCATTTAGAACCAGGCAATACGCGATTACACGACTCCTAAGTACGGTGTAAAAAAGCCCGAAAATAATAAAGCAAATAATTTGGTGTAACAGTTGTAGTTGCATTTTGTTACCATGCATCTTCTTTAATGGAGAGTAACATTTATCAGAAGATCCAGATGAAGGTTAGTACTACTGTGTGATTATTCATTACTATGATCTCTTGAATGGACTGGCAAGAAGCACGTTCATTCAATAGTCAAAAACAAGTAGAGAGGATTACTTTTCTTGCAGGGTGAAATAAATGTAACCATATTGGGGAGTAATAAATGGAGTTAACCCCACTTGTGTGCAACATTCACATCAATGATAAAAATAGAAAAATGTAAATTATAAAATGATGTTTAATTTGTGACATTACACTTGAAAAAGAATTTAGATCATTCTAGGTGTGGAGTCTGGACCAAATTGAGTAGGGGACTAGAGCTAAACAATCACCATTAATGGGAAAAAATTTGAGTTGTCAAAGACTTGTGTGATATTTAAAAACTTTTTAATCCCTTGCCTTGTTTCATCATCAACATTCAGCCCCATGTGTTAGGTACTAAACATGTGCATCACAGAATGCAGTATTCAACTTGTGACTTGTGACTTGTGACTTTTAAACATTTCAAATTATTTTACACAAATTTCGTTTTCGTGATTTTCTTGAACTTGAAATTCGACTTCTCACATAAGGTAACATTAACGTCTTTGTACACGACTAGGCGTGTCAAGCTAATCGACTCTCAACCTAGGCAAGATCTATCTACATTCTACCAGCTGACACAAGTTACTGCGAAAAATAATTTCACGGTATTACTAGAGGTCGAAAAATAAGTATTTTGGATGGAATAGTACTTTCCCTACGCACTAAACGGTTTAGCAAGTGCATCTACAGAACATATAACATAGTATATCTACTTGCATTGTGAAAATAGTAAACTGA
Source organism: Plantago ovata (assembly GCA_028274465.1). Lineage (NCBI taxonomy): Eukaryota > Viridiplantae > Streptophyta > Magnoliopsida > Lamiales > Plantaginaceae > Plantago > Plantago ovata. The sequence goes on along the minus strand of CM051455.1, from coordinate 21,102,152 downwards.
AACTAGCTAGTCTATGCAATCTTATGACATAAGTCACATAACATAAGTAGTAGATATAAAAGAGTAAAAGAGAGAAAGAAGTTACTTTCTGGTTCATCAAAATCCATGCTAATTTCACGATCTCTGGTACAACAAGCTAGCCTCCTCCTCATGATCATCTTTTACCAACTATTTGTCTGCTTCACAACTTCTTGGCCTAGAGAACAAAGAAAAATTATGTAAAGACTCTTGTTTAAGTACTACTAGTACTGTAAAAGAAGAAAATAAAATACCAAAACTGGGCTGACTTACAAATTGAGCATAAAAATCATGGGAAAAAGAACTAGATAGAATATTAAATGTTTCTACCCAAATGGAAATAGAAAATATGTAAATACAAATGGAGAGTAAATTTTTTACCAGATTACAAATTTACAATCTTGTTTTGCTCCATAATCAGTCTTCCTTTCACTGGACTAAAATGGGAATGCATTTTGAAATGAAACCTATACAAATAGTACTACTACTACTGAATGGATGCAAAATAAAATACTCCAGAAGAATAATAAATGAGTTTCTTCAATTTTTCTGGAAAGAAAAAGAATAAATTAAGTATTAGAAAACGACATTACCGAAAATTTAGCAAACTTGTTTCTTCCTTCCGGCGGTGTAACGTCTTGTATATTCTCGAACTTGTAAAATTCCAAAATGCACCGATATTTAATTTAATGGCCTTGGATTTTAAACATTAATTAATTAATAATAAGAATAAAACATTAAACACAACCTTTTTTGTCCGTTTGTTTTGAATGGAAAAATGAGATGAAATGGTACTATAAATCTCAATCCCAATGTTACTAGAAGTAATTTACCGAGTGGAGTGGAACTGAACTCAGTGAGTTGAAACAAGAAAAAAGAAAGCGAGTTGAGTTGAATTGAGTTGAGAATGAAAAAGGAAAAGCAGAAAAATACTTGTGTGTGAGCATAAAAACAAGCAAAAGGTATGAAAGGAGAAAAACTCAGAAAAAAAGAGAAGAAGGTTAAACTTTTTTGCAGAGTGGGTCAAAAGAATATGTAATTTGTCAGCCTCTTTTCTGCATAAAACTGTTTTTTTTTACTGTTATGATGAAAAAAGACAATGCGAGTGGATCAAATTAATTACTTTTCAGTTTTCCCCAAATTAAAAAAAAAATGATTGAGAACTCGCACAGAATGCGTGAAGATTGTATTTTGTTGGTAAAAATTGAATCTTGGAAGAAAGTAGTAAAAACAGAGTAAGGAGGATAAATTGCAGGCATACCTTTGTTTGTTCGTATGGTGGGAATAATAATAAAAAGGTAATCTTGGAGTGGATTTGTTGGAATTGAGAAGGTATTTCTTTACTTGACTCAATCTTTGAGGGAAAAGAAAAAAAGTGTGTTATGTTCTGTTCTGAAATAGAATGAAATGGAGTTATTTATGACAGATTGAGTGGTGAAGAAGAAGTGAAGTGAAGAGAGAAATGGTTTGTTTGTTTGATTCTGGGATTGGTTGGTTGGTTGGTTGGTTAAATAGTTAGTTTGATTTTGAGTAAGTATGATCTTGTAGTGTTGAGTGTTGAGACTATACTGGTGATGATGGTGGACTAAAGAAGTGGTGGCAGAGCCAGAGAAATTAACAGGTGACACAGACAACAACAGAGAAATTTAATTCATCCAATTCAACAAGGAAACGAATGGTGGTGTTCATATCATACATGTACTACAAAGAGAAAAATTACAAGAAAAAGACTACTTTACAACTCTCTTTGTATTTTATTTTTTTAACCGTCAAAGCGATAATCGATAATGTTATCCATTTACTTCGGATGACTCGAACTCCAAACCTATTGGTTGGAGTTGAAGTAGCTTAATAACCTATTTGTATTTGTATTTTTCTATTTCTTTTTTCTACCATAGAAAGAACATGGATTAGAGAATGTTTGAGTTATGGATAGAAATTATGGAAACAACAAACTTCACAAAATCTTCATGTATGGGTCTATATACACACACACACACACACACACACACACACACACACACACACACACACACACACACACATATATACTATATATATATGAGTAATAAGGTGATACAGCGATAAGGAGTTGAGTTACTGGAGGAGAGGTGTGGGGTTCGATCCCCAGCGGTGGTGGAATTATAAGGTGGTTCAGAGAAATTTGTATAGTATTAGTGTAGGATTAGTTGTAATATTTGTCGTTTCAAAAAATATATACATACACAAATCACAAATGGTTACATTTGTAGTAAATATATAGAATATCACTCCATTTAAGAAAAATTACTGAATAATTGGTTTGTGTAAGATATTATATCGATAAAATGGTAAGTGGATAATAAAGTGGGAATGATAAAGAATAGTATACGTACAAGCCATACAAAAATTCAGATAAATATTACTTCATATTGTATTATAATAGTTTTGCGGATAATATTATTGTAAACTTTTCATGAGAAATCATGAAAATCTTGCCGAAAATCATGAGAACACTATTCATCATTTCTTAAATTATAAAAATTAAAAATTGTAATATACGCCAAAAAGTAACATAGAACCCAAAGATTGTAATAAAATGAAGAAAGTATATGGTTATGATAAGTTATAACAAGAGACGTGGTCCTAGTCATAATAGTTCCTCCATATTTTTAATTACAAGATTTGTTGTTTGATGTATTAAATATTAATAAAATCGTAAATGGACGATAAAGTGCGAGATAGAATGATAAAATAAAAAACAATAACACATAAATAATAACGATAATTGAAATATAAAAAAAAAATCCATTTGTAGATATAGAAAGTTTGTAGCTTAATGTCACATTAGAAAACTAACAAAAGTTATTAATGAAATGGATAAAATATTACAAAAATTGCTTAGAATGTTCGTAATTTTATACTACAACCTCGTGTCAATTTATTTGTGAATGCCAGTTTGGTATGATGCACAAAACTAAAAATCACTTTGGACGGGGACTTTTGGTGTTACCCGAAACTCACTTTCATTGAAAATTAAAATTTGTTACCTGTAAAGTATTTTAGTTGATTAAAGTAGGAGTATATTCATTTTGGTCACAAATTTAATCACCCTTTTGTACCAAATTTGCACTCTATTTTCTTTCTTTCTTTTTTATTTTTTTGTATTTTAATAATTGGGTATATGTAATTTTATTTTATTTTTCGAAATAAGGGCATATGTTATGTTCCATAAAACTAATACTTGCAAGAATTTATTATATTTTCTTTTTCAATTCTTTTTAAACGGAAAAGATTAATAACTCCGCAAGGAATTGAATTATATATTCTTTTCTGTCTAAATCCCTTTCGGTGACTACAGCATAACTTTGACCGAGATTTGAGAGTAGATGCACACATCATATAGTAGGTAGGGTATGTGTAAAATGGGGGTATGGGGTAGGGGGAGGAGGTGGAAAGGAAGAGCGGTTTATGGGGCTTGCTTAATCAATTCTTACCTCTTGTCCCAGCTACATATCATCAAAAGACCAAAAATGAAATAAATTCTTTTCCTCAAATGGAACCCATATTAATTAGTGTATGATTAACACTGGTTAGTGGTTACTCATAAACCCTCAAATTGTGTATATATTCACCATAAACTGCATTGCATGATTAGTCACTTATTACATAGTTATTACATAGTGTACTCCGTATTTGAATTTGCTTAAGAGTGTGTTAATTACTCTTTGTATGGTTGGTTCACTGACTATTTCCTAGATTTGCATCAATAAGTAACAAGCTACCCAATTCAAATGGATTAGTGGAAGAGTATAATTAATTATGAACGTATGTAAAGTAACCACGAGTTATGTGTCATCAAAAAATATGTAAAGACCATAGACTATGTTAGCAAAGGCTACAAGTATGAAAATTTCATCCTATGCTTATATAGAATTTAAATACCATATAGACCATGCTTATTTTGCTTCTCGATAGAAAAAAATTAAACAATTTCCCTTTCCCTTTTAAAGGATTCCTATCAACAAATTAAAGAGCACTCAACTTATTATTTTCTGGTTCTAGTCTAGTCTAAGGAATCATATCTTACCATTAGTACTTACCATTAGTACGTTGAAAAGATGTAGGACCAATTATCATTAAGATATTCAAAATCAAACTTTTACATTCGTATTTCAAACGGATTAATTCTCCTAATTATTAAATATATGTTGGGGTTTGCGATCACTTTTGGCGTAAGGATAAATTATTGGTTGAAGTACTTAAACACTTGTTTAAGGTGATACTAGGTGCATTGGAAACATTTGTTACTGGGATTTAAAAGTAAATTAATTTGCATTATCGACATTGTTCTCTTCTCGTCTTGCTCAACCAAATGAACCGGGTTGACTTTTTCATTGAATTGCTTTCCACAAGATAATTAAATTTAAGATTGTGCAAAACAACACTAAAAAATTATTACAAAGACAAGTAATAAAGGGAGAAGTCTCTGGTTAGTAGCAGCACTAAAGAAATATGAGTTTTTCAAATATATATTAGAGTAACTAATATCTTAACTAATTATTATTTGGAGCATTTCTTATGCTCACTAATTAATAAAAAAATTTGCTGTTTTTAAAAAAAAAAAAAAATTATTTTCTATCTAGAAATTTTAAATTGAACTAAATTTACTGAAAGAGAAAATTGATTAGAAGACCACATTAAGAAGAGGCTTCTAAAAAATAACATCAATATGCCCACAATTACATTTAAGACTAAAAATCACATTTTCAGAGTTGACCATGCATTATTTACAGAAATGCCATAGGCACAAAAAGTGCAAACCAAACATGACCTAACTATTTTTTTTTTTTTCTAATTATTTTTTCTTTTAAATTTTTTATTCCTTCAAATTCTTTTTTCTTTTATTTTTTTTCTAAACTTCTTCTTCTTCTCTAACTCCAGTACTGGATAATTATTCCGGTACCGGAGTTATGCAAGCTTCGGCAAGGAGCTTGCAAAGCTCCAGATCGGAGCTTACAAGCTTTGTAAGCTCCGATCTAGAGCTAAAAGCTCCAGATCAGAGCCTGCAGAGCCTTGCAGACTCTGATCTGGAGATTTTTTAAGCTCCGATATGGAGCTAAGAGCTAAACTTTTAGCTCCAGATCGGAGCTTTGCAAGCTCTGGTCGGAGCTTGCAGAGCTCCGGCCAGAGCTTCCGGTACCGTAGCTAGAGAAGAAGAAGATCAGTTTTTTAAATTATTTTTATTTTATTTTATCATTTTTAATTATGTTATTTTATTTTATTTTTTATTTTTTTTAACTAAGGCTGTTAGGTTGCCCAAAAAATTGAATAAGGAACAGTGCCTAGAGCATGAAATGGTCAAGTTTGTGGTCCTTTTTGTAATTGATGGCATAACGTGGTTCATTATATTATTAGAGCCGATAACGTGGTTTAAAAAGTTATGAACCCTAAATTAAAATTATTGTATTTCATATAAAAATAACAGTGTCTAATAAATGAACCAAATTGATTCTCAGTATTTGCTTAATGTTGTAAACATGAAGGAACCAAATCCATGGCGCCACAAGCATATGATGAACGACATTAGACGGCTGCTAAACGTTTTTGAGAATTTGCAAGTCCAATTGATATATCGCGAATGTAATGTTGCTGCTGGTATTATGGCAAAAAGGGAAAGCATGCTGGAACTGATATCTCACTGTCATTTTGATCATCCTTTTGCTAGTAGGCATGCTCCTCAAACCTTTTGTTATATCTGGTTAAACTATGTATTAGATGATGATATTACAACTGTTAGAACTAGTAGGTAGGGTGAATGTACTAAACTTTCATGTAACTCGTGTTTCCTAATTAGTAATTTTGATTCCAAAAAATAAAATTAAAGGATATACTGTATATGGGTAAGTATGGTATGGAGAAGACAAAGGAATTTGCAAGAGCAATTCCAGCCTCTTTTGGGAAATGCCCAACTACATTGGAGCGCAAATTACAACAGGCTCAATTTGGCCCATAATTGCTTAGTCTTGTTTCTCATTCCATACATGTTTTCAGCCGTTACAGATCGATTTGAGAGAGTTGAACAAACTTATTAAGCAAGTTTGTTAGATATAACCCATGAAAATTGATTACATACTCTTGTCACGATGTAATTTACGCACTTTGTTAAATAGTTTATCATTATAGTTTAAGGGTAATCGGGAGTTAAAATTGAAATCTGTCAGACCGAAAAAAGTCAAATTGAATAATTTCTACCGGGACAGAGGAGCACATATTTACAGGTAACACTAAGAGTAGCAGTAACAAAAAAAACACTTGCACGTTCACGCCAAGCAAAAACAGAATCAAGTCTGTAATCTCTCTCTGTTGCTGGGACCATAGGTTAGGCTGATCGGCTTTGTTTCGGTACGAAGTTAAACCCTTTTGTGCTCAATCCTCGATGTGCCCACCTGCTCGCTCATCTTAAATACACTGAAAAGTGAAAAGCACTACCTCAGCAGCTCATGTTGAATCGCCTCTTCATACCAGTTCACCCAAAAATGTGCAGGCAACCTTAAGGCATCTCTGCAGTGGTAATGTAAATTCTTTCAATGATCATTGCAATCAACTAGTATCACTTCAACAAATGGCAAATCTCTTGCATACTACTATCAGCACGAAGGATATGAAAACACACTCGGCGTAATTGTCAAGATAACATGCACAAGATGATAAAGGATTCAAATGTCTGCTAATGAATCAAATCTCTCAAAGCGTCAAGCATCTTTAGAAGTAAAAAGCTAGTGCACTAACATAAAGAAGGATAGGGAAGTTGGCCTGATTTTAGCATACTGCCTCAAGAACATGTGACTGGGACCAATCATCTCCGAACATAATGAACTTATTCTTTTCCCTTTATAGATAGTACAAATTCAAATTTGAGCAGCCAGATTCTAAAAAAGGTCGACTTTCACCCAACAACGTACTGGAGAGAATCACAGCCACTAACTTTTCTTTCTTTGGGTAACTCGAAAACCTGCCTGGATGGAGTATAAGTGAACTACTAGTACTTACCACAGTAGTATGGCAGATAAGTTGCACGGAGTAAGCAAGTGAATAAGCAGGAAGACCAATCAAGAAATACTATCTTCTTCACAAATAAGCAAATGGCCTCCAAGACTCTGAAGTCTTTAATAAGCCAATCGAGTCTTAAACTCATTTTTTCAGCTGACCAAGGAAGTCGGTGAATAAAATGAACTTTGGGTGCTTCATCAATTTTTCAGGGCAAGAGTTCTCCTACTCATTGATAGGAAGTCACATACTCGCAGAGTATGCAAACAACTGGAAATAAATTTACTCACCAATAATTTCAAGAACTAATGCCACAAGTAGGTAGCCTAGGCTAGAAGAGTAGCCAGAACTTTTACCCAAATCAACCACAGGGCAGTAAATAGCATCTGGAGACTTCATCTGCAAGCAAAATAATGTCACGCTGGTTCTTGTAAAAGAGGCAGCCACCTATATGAGTACACATCATCTGAATTTCAGACAAAGCGGGTGAATGGAGATCTGAAGCTTGTATTCACAATGATTGAATGTCAAAAGTAACAGTTATGCATCACAGGATGCGCATGAGCAAGCTTGTTACAAAAAGGCCAAGCATGTTCAGTCATAAAAAATACTCATTGCGGAATTTAATGAATGATGTTGAAGCGATTTTTTCAGTGATCTAGGAGATTATTTTCTTGCCCCAATTATCCCAAATTGGTGATAGTTCATGTTATTTATGAAAAAAAAAGAACATCATATGCAAATAGACTCCACCAAAGCTTTTAATAAGTGAATATTATGGGAAAATCTAGAAGTGAATAGGATAGGGATAATAAAAATAGGATAAAGCGTATACATAAAACATCTCTTGTTCACCAAGTAGTTCAAACTTCAAAGTGCTGGAATATCATTTTTCAGAGGGTGTATATGAGAGAAGGCTTTGCATGATTTGATGCCATAAAAGTACATCAATGTGTGTCAGTAACATATAGCAACTCAATCAAATTGTATCAATTTGGACATGAAGATACCTCCATAGAATGTTCGACACTTCCCAACCACAGCATTTCCTTCATCTCAGTGTGACCACATAGCACTACTCCAGTCTCCAGGATGCAAGTGTGTGACCACAAAGCACTACTCCAGGATGCAAGTGTGTGACCACATCCCACAACTCCAGGATGCAAGTGTGTATCCTCGTGCAAATAAACAATACTACAGGAAGATTAGAACGCGGGAATGGAGAAACTCAAATACTAGTATAACATTTGGCATAGATAGTGTGGTTTACTTGTCACCAAAGTGATCATTTGACATATCATTATGCTGCACCGATGCCAACAGAAGTGGAAGCGTACTCTGAAATTTCTGGTGTCGTTGTCAGGTAACAGAAAATTATTTATCAGGGAGCAAGCAATCCAGCACTTCACACACCATATACACACAGCATTAAGACAAGGCAAGATCATAAGAGGGCAACTCTTCTCCAGAAACAGTTCACTACACCCTGCCTAGTCTCAGGACATCCATGCTAATTTGTTCCGGGGCAATACCTAAGACAAATAGAGTAACAACTAACGACCACTATATATTAATTATGTTCAGACTGAAAATTCATCATTAACAAGAATATTAACTTACTGCTACTATACTATAAAGTATAAGCATACATGCCATGACATGGCGAAGTTGGATAGAAGTATTAACAGAACGAGTAATAGTTTATGGTGTTTACAATGTATGTCTACATTTGGACAGGACATAGAAAAGTCCATAAATATTTCTAACCATCATAAAAGAACTCAGATACGAGTAGGATTTAAGAGTGCAATTACTTTGGCCTGATACAAGTTTCATTTGGAATAATAACCTAGGACAACCATACAGCAGATGCTGATTGTGTTTGAGACATGTAGTTCTAAGGAGTAAAGCTGTATGGAACATGGCGCGTGGGAACGAGCAACATGATCTATAGAAGAACAAGCTGCTGCTCATCTCTCCAATAACTTGAAATGCTCATCTTTGGTATTCCCACAAGAGCATCACGCGAGAAGCATTTAGAATTCTCTCCCTATCTCTTTAATACTATCCTTCAGCAAAATAGTGTCCCCCGGTCTCTCCTATTGGCCAAGTGTAATTCAAGAGAGTTCACAGTGAGAAATCTTTGTGGGTATTATAGGGCAACGATAAAAATTGAATAACAACCAATTGTAATAATAAAATATGATCTGATCCTATTACATTTACACCACAGGGAACTATTCCATGCCATGAATAACAAGTCATACCAGATACTCACACGATTTATAATGTGTCGAAGTGAATTCATATTGATCTTGTAAGCAAATACATGAACTTTTACAGTGTAAAATTGCTTGACCCATATTCCACCTGTTAGTTAATATACCAATGGGATCGATCAATATCTATCAAGAAAAATCTGCAAAAACATGGGAATAGATGCTAAAATAATTAAATAAAAGTTCATCTACCTGGTAACATGACAAACCAGTCAGAAAATCAAACAACTATAAATTCCACAAAAGCCAAACTTCAGAACAAATAAACTTACCATCAAGTTGAAGTTTCTAGAAAACATTTCTTTCCTAAATATACTTAAAAACACTTTTGTTTTGGCCGACCAAAAACATCCAGTTAACTTAAAAGTTTTCAAATATCAACTTTTTAGATTCATTTTCCATAATTAACCTGTAGAATGCAATAACCGTTTGATAATCCATAAAAACATTGGAGTCCAATGATTACTGAAACCAGTAGCATGCATGTTGAACTTGGTTTTAATAGTAAACCAGATCAGCCTATAAAGCCAACCAAATATGACAAATTATCAGTCTCACAGTTGCACGTCAATTCCAAGCACATAACACAAAAAAACTAGCTGTGGAAAAATGTTCCATTTCTAGAAACAAACATAACAAAAACAAGTCATAAATTGGCAAAAAAAGATCCAATTGGAGAGGCACATACAAACAATCAAATAAATCCAGGCTATAGGCCTATAGCTTCAATAACAAGCTCAATCATGCACCATCATCAATCAAACAAATCAAAGCCTTCCTGTTAAGAAGAAGCAAGATCTATAAACAGGATTAAGAAATGCGAAATGAATTAACTCAGATCCACATAAAAACGGAGGCAAATTGAGAAGAAAAAAAAATCCAGATCCAAAAGCATTCACTGCGGTCTCGGATTCAGTTGGTGCAAGGCGGGAACTTGTATTTTGCCGAAAACAAATCCAGATGACGTCAGAAATCGGCAAAAGGAAGTTCCCGACCTGCACCAAGCGAATTAGAGGCCGCTGCAACAAACAACAATTCATGGAAGGAGCGCGTGTGTGTGTATATGACACGAAGCGATTGTACAGGACAGGGTAATGATGATTTTGAATTTCTGATGTGTGGTGGGTACAGAAAGTGAGAGAATGGAAGAAGAATTTAGATCTGAAAGAAAGAAAGAAGAGAGAGAAAGAGGAAAGAAAATATAGAGAGAGAAGGAGTAGCTTGTGTAGGTGGTATTACTCAAAGTGTGAAAGGGGGAACAGGTAGATAGATTGTATAGGCTGCTGCTAATATGCTATGGTATCAGGAGGGCAGGGCAGTGGAGGGTTTTTCTTTGTTTTCTTTTCTCTCTTGGTGTGTCAAGTGTGATTGATTTTTCAGCCTCACAGAAGCTTCCATTTATAGTTGGAACGGACGCGCCAGATGCTGCCACCTGGACGCTCAACACACGGCCGCTGAAACATTAAAGACGGACTTTGGAATTTCTTACCTTTTTCTTTTTATTATTATTATTTTCACCAAAATCGGTGGTTTTTCTTTTCTCTTTTCATTTGGCATGCTTCCCACGGGCAAGTGTGTGATTCTCACCCTTTCTTTTATTTTTTCTTTTCCAAAAAGGAAATTGAGTTGTGAAAGAGTAGCATGGAAAGGACACGGGTTGGTTGTGGGGCCATTACATCGTTCTGAATAACACCTCAGAAGTTATTGTGGTGAGTTTCGATCAATTAGTTGTCAGATTGTTGCAGATACACAAAGGAAAAGAATAATATTAATTTAAAGTAATGTGGAACCACAGTACTAGATTTGATCTTGTTTTGTCAATATATGATTGATGGTGGTTGATTGATGAGTTCCGTAACGACAACATCCGTTTATCGAGACAGATATACGTGAAAAAATAAAACAAATAACAAACTGAGGTGACATCTGAATAATAAATATATACCCTGTCAATACGACAAAAAACCTAACAAGTAAATTCCTCGTGGACTAGTTCAACTAATGAGAAAGTGACACTCTCTTAAAGGTGATAATCTGGTTACATATTTAACTAAAACAAACACAATAATAATGTAGATATAATTTTCCTATTTGGAATGGTAAATGTAGCTCTTCGGGGCGGACAAATAGGAAATAGCTACGAAATGTAGAGATATGTTAGGTAGTTAAAACTTAAAAGGTACAGAGTCGTAAATTGTAGCTCGACATATATGCATTACATGATGTATTACGGGTATTCATGGTTCTACCATGAATAAAAGCCTGATGGAGTAGTCGGGACTCGGAAGTATATCTAAATAGGAAATATATTGCACCAAACAGTCACATATACTCCCTCCGTCCCACTCTAAATTATCCTGTTTGACTTTTTTCGGTCAACAATGTTCAACTTTGACTCCCGATTACTCTTAAACTATAATGATAAAGTATTTGACGAAATCATATTATGAAAATATAGAATTTAAATTTTTATAATATAATTCTATTAAATATTTTATCATTATAGTTTAAGAATAATCGGGAGTCAAAGTTGAAAATTGTTGACCGAAAAAAGTCAAACTGGGTAATTTCTACCGGGACAGAGGGAGTACTAATTAACAAAAATATTAATTTTTACATTTGATGAAATATTGGCTTGGAATAAGACTTTTTGGCAAACAATAGCATTTTTTAAAAAACGAACAATATTACAACTACTTCTACACTACTACTATACAATATCTTATACTGTTTTATATCTCTACACTTCATGTATCCACTAGGGATCGAACCTTGCACATCGCATTCACCGACCCATCTCCTTTCCACTGGACCACCTAATAACTCCATAAAACACCAAATATCAATTTCAAATGGAGCTTTAAACATACTTTGTAAGTGTTCGGTACTATAATACCTATAATTTTACTATATATATCTAGATAAAATTAAGGGAAAATTACTTTACCTCTCCCTGTTAGTGACCGACTTTGTGTTTCTCTCCCGATTAGTTTAACAATTACGTGTAGCCCAAATTTTCCCAAAAAGTTCTTAAACACAAATTTCTTTTTCTTACTTCCAAACATGGCCTTACCAATAATTTTTCTTTTTATTTTTTCTTTTAGTTTTTTGATCTTCTTTTTCATAATCCTGGTACAAAATAATTCCGGTTCCGGAACCATCTCGCAACCTTGACCGGAGCTGATTACAACTTTGATTGGAGCAGTTCTGGTAGGAGTTGTAAATCAGCTCTGATTGGAGCTGATTTACAGCTCCGACCAGCCCTCGTCGGAGCTTTTCCGACACCGAAAATATGAAGAAGATGAATATTTAAAAAAATTAAAAGAAAAAGAGAGAAGAAAAAAGAAAATGGAGTTGTTTTGAAATATAAATTATTTGGGGTTTCTTTAAAAATATTTTTAAGATTGTTTTGAAATATAAATAAGTTATGTGGGTTTATTTTAAATAATTTATAGTTAATTTTGCAAAAATTAAAGGTTAGAGTCAAAATGTGTGATACGTGAATATTGAAGTTGTTTGGTTCTCTACAAATCATATATTTGAGTGGGGACAAAGTTGTCATTTTCAGCTTCTAATTCGCAGAAATTCAAGATCGTTGGGGTAGATGTTCTAACAAGGGGTTCGATGAAATAAACTAAGAGGGACAAATTCGTAATTGATAAAACTAAGAGCGAGTATGGATGTTATTTACTCTAAAATTAATGACACTAATATTTAATAAAACTATATTAATATTTTTCTAATGTAAAAAGTATGAAATTAAACGGGTTTAGGTTCGGATTTAAAATTATGCTAATTAGATGGACCTGGACTCAGCGTTGATCACGCAGGTTGCCACCTGGGATGCCAGAGCTTCTTTTTCACCTTCTTCTTTCAACTAATAACCGCGTGCAGCTACAGTACTTGTGCGTCAGAAGGAAACCACATGGGATTGGAGCAGCAGGCCAGCAGTTACACTCAATAATTTTTTAAAAATATTCCAATTACTACCGTATTTGCTAGATTAATTTAAATACATAAAGTCTTTGCTATTTTAAACTTTTTGAGTCAACATATGGACTGTTTATCCCGTTTCCAGATAAAAACTATTTTCACTTTGTTAATATTTTTAGCTTGCAATCGACCCCAAAGTAATGGAAAATCCTGGTTATACTTTCATAGTATAATTTGTAAAATACATAAAATTACCTTTCACGATAAATAATTTGATGTGATTTAAAAAAAAACCATTAAACCGAAGCATAAAGACATAAAATACTAAACGGAAAACTTAAACCTTGAGAGATGTCACGTTTGTTCAACCATACAAATCGTCCATTGTTAACCCTCACTTGCTGACTATTTTTTATTTTTAAAAAAATTAATCATGGTTGAAAAGGTTATCACCCGCCATGTGAAGTGGTGGGTTGGCACCCACCATTTATAATTATCATTTATATACTATGAATACTTTATTTATCTTCTCATTTCCCATATTATTCGACTAATTTAATATATATTCAAATTCTAGCAATCGACCTGTCGTGGTTTGAGAAAATATTCCACATACCGTAACTTATAATTATAATAACTCGCCTAAGAGATTGTTGTCAAAATATCACTCCCTAAAAATATATTAGTCAAACTATCACTCTTCTAAAATTAATTGTCAAAATAGCATACTTAGCATTTTTTTTGCCTTGTAGAGTAGACGTGGCCCAAAATAATAGCAGTACTATTTTTCTTAATTACTTTACTAATTATGAGTAGTATATTTCCGTTTAATTTATTCTAGATCCATAATTTTCCTAATCATTTTATGTTGAATAATGGAATCTTTAAAATAAAGTTAGTGAGCGTAATTAAATTGAAAGTTATTTATTATTCACATCTTTTTGTACATAATTTAAACATAATTATTAGTCACCTCACTTATAATTTCATTTAATCCTTTGAAAATATTTTGTAATTTAAGATCAAGTAACTAAAATACAATCATTTAATATGTATGGAAAATGTAATAAATGAATTATCCAAAATAAAAAATAAAACTTTAACTAAATTTCACCTTTATTGAGTCAGCCAAACCATAATTGTAATTTATAATTATCTTATAGCTATTATTTAGTAAAATAATTATTTGATTTGCGGGTAAATTTTACAATTTTAATATTATATATTTATTCATTATCTTTTATGGTAAATATGTTATTTCAATTCATAAATATCATAATATTTTTTGTAAAATAATTTATTTTGAAGGCAATAACTTAACAGCGGGGCAATCACCTTAAGAAAAGCGATATGTCAAAAAGATATGTTCGGCCCTAATGTAGCATGTAATATCAGTTATATTAATAATATTATATTAGTACTTATTAGAAAAAAACTAAAAGGGTTAAAGAAACAAAAATTGAAATGAAAACGAAAATAGAATAACCAGCTCCATGTTGGTGCTAGAGTTTGTTAAATTTTTATATAAAAACCATCGTTAACCGACCGTGCCCGGCCCTCTCCGAGTTGCATTAGATAAAGACCATTGCGTGTCAAGTTATGATAGGACTAATAGTATTTAACAGGGAGGGTAATAGAAAATCCGCACCGATTTCGAACGTATTTAATACTGTGGGATACTGGTGTCATTTCACAAACGTTTGGTGAGATGGATTTTATTTTGGTAAATATAAAGTGTATCCGTATTAGACTCCCACGGTTGGACTTTTAGATCAAGGGTGCCAATCCTAGGATGATTGGGTTTGAACTTTGAACGGGTTGTATATATTCTTCCTGAGACGGAGTGTATCCCATTTTTTCCTCATTTTATTCTTTCTTTTGCCATTACTGACATGACACATGAGGATTTATTCTTCGCCCACCCTAGAAATAATAAGAATAATGACCACTTGTTGCCCTCTCTCCCTTCACACGTTATCTACTTTGACAAAATAATAGATGTCATGAACAATTGTAGGGATTGTGATTTGTGAGCGAATTTAATTAGAATTGCTAATTCACGTGACAAATTATTTGCCATATAGGAGTAACTTTTTGTCCAAAATTACCCATATAATATGATATAATATGAGAGTTGAATACCGGAGGGCATTTAGATTGTAAATTTGAGAGAGGCAAAAAAACTAAACGAGAAAAGCGGTGCTAAAGTTTTTTTACATCTACCATCCCTATTAGACAATCAAATTACGTTTGGGTCCCTGTTAGTCAATCTATTACATATGGGTCCAAAACGTGTTGATTCCGTTAACCAGCTTATAACTTAATTACTGTTGCTAATTGTCAATCCAAACACGCCCTTAGCCTTTTCTTTTTCATTTTTTCTTTCTTTCTTCCTCTTTCTTCATCTTCTTTCCGATTAATCGGAGCTAACATCTCCGACTAATAGGAGCTAACAGTTCCGATCAGATCGGAGCTGTGCAACTCCGCACAGCTCCGATCTAAACGGAGCTCTACAGCTCCGACCTGAACGGAGCTTTATGGCGGGACTTTTTTTAAAAAAAATTTTTTAAAATCTTTTTGGATTACTTTTAAGATATACAATTTATTAGGGTTTAGTTTGCAATAATATTTGAGGCAATTTTGAAATTTACATGTCTTATGTTGAATTATTAAGTGACAAATTGATAAAATTAAAAAGATTTGAGGCAAATATGTAGTTAATGAAAATTTGAGTTGTTTGGTCTCAGTCAAAGTTCAATATTTGTCCAAGATTAAAAATGTAATGTATTTCATTGATTTAGTTCGTCAAAAGTCAAGTTCGTGGGTTTTGAGTGTAATTAAATTGTTTGAGTAACATATCCTATTTATAATAAAAACAAGTAATATGGGTGATATATGTAAGAACCCATTAAAATTTAGTGATGCAGGCTTGCGCGTTGCATGTATTTCCAGTTTTGCAGTATTGCAAACACATGTTTCTTCCCTTTTTTTTCTTTCAACTTTTTATTCTTTATTTTGTCTTTTCATGCTGATGCATCATGCATGACCGACTGTTACAGTAGCAAAACTCACATGAACACAAACTAATCCAAATATCCGATGTGTATTTTGAAATTGTTGAAAAACTATGTATTATTCTTTCAACCCTTTCAATTCAACTAAATCAAATTATCAATTTTTGGACCATTTCCATCCAGGAACTTGAGGAGTGTTTGAAATCGTCATTCCGAACCCTCCTCAACTCTTTGATGGAGGCCACCTCAGACTCTCATAGCGTCTAAAGCGGCCAGCTACATCTCCCCGGAAGACGCAGCTGAGGCATATTATGTTTTTGGTTTTTCATTTTTTTTCCCATTATTTTGTTCTTTAAGAAAAGATCTTGAATAGAATAATATATATGCGAGTTTGATATTATTTTATTGTTGGAGGTTAATAGATTGAAGTGGGGGTTTGAGTTAGTGGAATACCGACGTCGTACGTGACAGGGCTAAAGAGTTTGAGAGGTTTTTATTGATAACGATGGTCTTAGTTCATTTTCCACCTAAAAATATTATTATTGAATATTTTAACAGTCATATTTTCTTTTGAATTTCCTAAAATGATTCGGTGAAGTTTTTTGAGATGGGGAGTAGTTAATTAGGTAGACCTTAGGTGATAAATAGTGAATTCACGTGAGTTTAAAGTTAATTTATCACGAGCTTGTTCGTAGTTTAGATGGGTTTATTGAGCGAATCAATTATGTTATGTGAACAATTAACACAAGCTTACTATCTAAATACTATATTATTTAGATGATAAGTAACTCCGAACTAAACTGAATCCAATAAATTTGTGCAGGAGTGAAATGAATCGATTGTTCCTTTTTAGATGAAAATAACATAGCCTAATTCGGTGTTATTGTAACATGTGGGGTTTTATTCTTTTCATTTAATAAAATAATATTTTTAGTTCGGTTTAAATTCATTAAATTCAGTTTAAATTCTTTTGTTGAAATTTCATTTCACACGATCGTGGGCTACAGAACAATTCATTTGTTGGCTCGTTGGCTCGTGGTACGGAGCCATGATATGAAATACATATTCTGGCAATTTCTGATTATATAGTTATCCAGTTGGTTTTTAATTCTATACATATAAGATTGTTGTCTGATAAAGCCTATAAACTCTATCTACTTTAATCGTTATCCCATAATAATACGCATTTGATGCCACCAAGTGTATGAATATCACTACGAGTGGTGAATAACTTAATATAGTTAATTCCCGTTGATGATGTTCAAACTTCTTTCTGATTAGCGTTACCGTTAACTTCTCAATCCATTCTATTTTTCCGTTGTGCCAATATATTTGTTGGAGGTACAGTTCCTTCGTTCACTGGTTAGTATTTACTTAATCCGTTGTTTTTTCGTGAATACGTAAATGGGATCTCATTATCTCTTAGTTGTTATTACAGTACAAATAAATTCAAATTCATTAAATTAAATTAAATACTTTCCATATAAATTTTGACGATAATAACCGACTCTAATACTCTAGCTAATACTATACTTCCTCGGCAAGAAATGACATTTAACTCTTAAGATGCAAAAGAATGCAACCTTTTCTCATGCCCAAAATCCTGGAATAGCCGAATAGGTGTGACGAATTTGCTAGTGATGATATTTTAAAAGTTGGTGACCACCGGCAATGTACATAACTCCACTTATTAATACTTATTAATAAGACAGAGTTATTATTCAATTGGAGATTTGGTAAAATCAAATCTTTAAAGTTTTTAAAATATCTCGATAACACGTAGATAAACTCATAAAAGTAACACTGGTTGTGCTAATTAGTCCAACTCCAAATCTACTAGATTGCCATTAAATAAAGTTTTGTAATCAAACCAAACCATAGATTTGTTATTCAAATTCTTCGATATTACTACTACTATAGTAAGTTTTGATCTAATGTAATAAAATCCGGAATTCCTTTTAATATTAAACATTTACAAATGTTTTATTTCCAAACAAGGTACTGTATTATGTATCGCTAATAAGGTTACAATCGATTTTTTATTGTGAAAATACTAAAATAGGCCTCAGGATTTATCCCCTTCAAAAGGTAGTAGGGTTCAATTGGGCTTCTATTCTCGATACTACACATAACATCCTCATCATGCTCTAATCACAAGATACTAAGTTTATAGAAGTATAGTTATAATAGATATTAAACATTAAAAATATTATAATCAAAGTTTATATTGTTAATTAGTTATAGAAGTGGCATCCGATTTGGTAGTTACAACTTACAAATCAATTATGACACTCCCGTCAACTTCAAATGGACAACATGTATTGCTTTAGTATACATTATTATTGATATTGATACGTGTGCTCTTAAGGTATTGATTGTTATTTGTTAGTATTACTATAATCAAATTGACTTTAGTTTATAATACACCTAATAAGGTCATTAATGTAGTTATTAGTGGAAACCTTACAAATGAAGTGGATCCAAATAAAGAAAAAGAAGGAGAAGAAGAAAAAGGGTCAAAATAATGTTTCTAGCTCTTTGAAGAAGGCAAAGAAGATGGAGCAACCTCTTGTTCGGTTCAGGTCAATTCATGACCAACTATTTCCAGAAAGACGTATCATGACTCATGAGAAACACGTAGGAGTATTACGCTTGGCTTGGACCAATTTCATCCGGATGGACTGATCTACCGCAAAATTTAATTG
The DNA here is from genome assembly GCA_028274465.1 of Plantago ovata. Classification (NCBI taxonomy): domain Eukaryota; kingdom Viridiplantae; phylum Streptophyta; class Magnoliopsida; order Lamiales; family Plantaginaceae; genus Plantago; species Plantago ovata. The sequence goes on along the minus strand of CM051455.1, from coordinate 21,083,174 downwards.
GGTCAATTTACATTGAGGTTATATTTTTCAATCTTATTTACATGTTAATGATGCTTAAAATCTTATTTACATAAAAGTAACTTTTCTTGTTAAATTTCAGAATTAACCATGACCTTATATATACAAAATATATGTACCATAATTTTCTCTAATCATTTATACATTACCTATCTTATTAATTCATCCAAATCCCACAAAAGTAATTTGATTAATATAGTCAAACATACCAAATCAAAGAGTATCCAAATACATCAACGTACTGGGTACTCCATTCATCTATTTATCATTCTCAAAAAGTCTCATCCATACATCATTTTGGCTTCGCATTCCGGTACCTATTTCCTATCTCAAATAGATAATCAACTTAAGAGTTTAATTAGCAAACTGAAATAAGAAAACAATGCGGATAAAAATCAGGTATCAGGTGGTACGTGTGGTGCTTGTACAACCGTTAATACTTGTTGTACATATTTTGTACAGTTAAACGTACATATTTTATAATAGTGAAAAAACAGATGGTACATCATTTGTATATGTGTGATACATAATTTTTTTCAAGTGGTATATGCTTCATACCAATAATTACATGTAGATAAAATAAATGCATGTAAACATGTTCACTTAACTTCTAATATTTCAAAGTTCACCATTTGACATCAATAACTTAAATTAAGTATCAATTAATATCCAAAATATTCCTCCTTTTATTTTTTAGTTCCTATGTCCGACAAAAGTCTAATAATATCAGGTACCAATAGCCTATAAACTCTACTCATGGATGCTTGTCTAATAAGTGGTACATGATACATGATTCCTGATCATGTTTTTAAACTGTGGTACATGATTGCTCATACATACATACGTTGTAAGCTTTCATACATATGTTTATATAATATACATGATATATTAAATATGGTACATATATAGAGTGATTTATTTAACTTTGACACTTTGCATTGCATCCCCTACATGGCTTGATGGTGTAAACAATCGGCAATTGTCAATCATGAGATTAACTAAAATTAGCCATACTTGATTTTATTGTTTGTTGGGTAGGCTACAACTATGGATTGCCTAATCATAGTGTTGACTTATTTAGGTGAGTAGATGGACTAAAATTAGTAAGAAGTTTAAGATATATAACGGAAAGCAAGTAAATAAAAAATAAGACAATAATATTAATTACTAGCTCAGGGGTAGTATAGGTACAAAAAAGTATATTTGTGTAAATATTTTTAAAAAATGTTACTTATCAGTAATAAAGGTTATACTACAACAATACAAATGAAAGAGTTATTTAAGCCATCATTAAAGTGTAATAAGTTTCAGAAAACATCACCTACAAGTAATTTATGGACTATGGTGGACCCATTTTATTAATATCAGTTTTTTTTAGTTTTTTTTTTCAAGAGAAGATACTTATTTGTCCCAATCAATTCTTTACGTATTCCTTTTTTTTACGTCTCAATCAATTCTTTACGTTTCTATTTTTGGAAAGTACCCCACATCACATCTACATTATTTAAATATGGACTCCACTTTTACATTTCTTTATCTTCGCTCATATCTCACACTTTTTTAATCCACAACCCCACATTTACATACAATATACATATAACACTACTAAACAAAATCATTCATTAAAAAACGTACAAAAAACAAACGTAGAATTATCATCGGGACGGAGGGAGTAGATAGGTAGTAATGTACAAAGTACAGCAGCTCCGGGGGCTTAGTTCAGACATCAAATAGATACTAATCTAGGATAAGTCATAACAAGATCATTAGTTACATATTTCTCCAACCAATTCGGGCATTGGTCCCAAATTTGAAAGCTACTCACATGACGATCACGCAAAAGAGAAAATGTGTAAAGTCACTTGAGTCCAACTGGTACTTCAACTTGCGTTGCCACTTCCCCGCCAACTCTTTGCTTCCAAAGTTAGCCAATGCATCCACAACTTGATTGGCTTGCCGATAAACAAAAACACATTCACATGCCTGAAAATTGTTTGCCAAACGTAGTATGTCTTCAAGAAGCCGGTGTTGCCACAGACCGTCATCGTTCCTCCTGTTGAAAGGCAAACAAGCAAACATGAAATCAGTTTGAATGGATACCCGTGGGATATTAAGTTGAGTTGCTAGCAAGAGTCCTTGCTTAATAGCTTGGAGCTATGCTATATTGTTGATACAACAACCAATATAAGCAGCAACACCCCTGATAAACTTCCCTGCAGAATTCCTGAAGATGATGCCGATACCATCTTCACATGATTTCCTTTGGAGGAACCATTTGTGTTTACAGAAATAAACCCCGACAGGAGTGGATTCCATTTACACATAATTGTGTGCCTGAGTGTGACAGATACCACATTAACTCTTGTTGTTTCATCAAATTTTGCAAATGATTGTATATAGTGTGCCAAGTGAAAGTTTCCTCTGTGAAAATGTACTTGTTTCTGTAAATACCAAATCAACCAAAAATAGGAACACAACAAGAGTTGGTGATACTCATTAGTTTGAAAATCAGAGAAATGATCAACAACTGTGGGATGCTTATGATTCGGGCAGGCATGCCATAAAATGTGTCTAAGGTAAGCAAAAAAAGGACAGTGAAAGCATAAATGAGCCATATCTTCTACATGTTCAGCACAAAATACACACTGAGCATTGTCCATCACTCCCCATGCATACAGTTTATGTAGAGTATGATGCCTATCATGCAACCAAATCCATATAAACATTTTAATGCGCGGTATGAGTTAAGTTTCCAAACTTTAGCTCAAGGTAATTGAGGGCCTATTGTGCCAGAAGTAACCAATTCATAATAGCAAGATTTAACAGAAAAGTCACCAGAGGAAGTGAGAGCCCAAGTTTGTTTATCAGGACCAGGAGAATGGAGATATATGCAGAGGAATAGCCATAGTATTTTTAACCACATGTAATGGCAAGTAAGTAGCTAGCTTTCCTATATCCCACTGATTATTACAAATAAAGCTTGCTACCAGTAGCTACTATCAGTTTGGAATTTTGGATCCAAGTTTGTTCAAAATAGAACAAAAAATAAAAGAAAAAGAAATTTACAAAAATAGCTCTGAATACCAAATCCGTTTGGATAATTCTGGTAAAAATCAAGATTTTCTTGAACATAATGAAAATTAATGTCTCTTCTACTTAAGCATTGAGCATACTCCCTAATATATACCAATGAGATGTTAATTTTTCTATTGTTTATTAGAATCATAATTTTCACAATACCGCTTGTTTGGATTTGATCCAATCCGGTCCAAGTGAATTATGATTCAATTGATCAAGTTAAAATTCTAATGGACCGAATTGGCGTCAGGTTCACATATAAATTACTTCAATTTTTGGGCCTAAATAACAATATGGCTGTTAGACTAGATAATTATGAATAACTACTTCATCTAGTCTCCTTGTATATATAGGACTTTGTTGTATCTCTTTATATTTATCTCTTCCGTTGTATTTGTATCTATATAAGTTGCGTAATATACAAAGTCTCACCATTAATTGTGGTGATTACTTCACTTACAATGGCAAATCCTGACTTACAAAAGTTAGAATTCGGATTCTCTCCAAAATAAATGAACGCATGATTTGTTTATTAAATTTATTTGATTATTAGAATTATTATATCATTATATATATCTCAAAAGGAGAAGAAGAAGTTTATAAGGGTGGTGCCATATGTGGCAAAATTAGCTCTCTCTAAAAATAAATAGAAAAAACCTTGAATACCCAACCATCCCTTCACAAGTTATAAAGTCTATAAAGATGAGAATAGTTTGTAGTTTTAAGGTTTTGTTCTCTTCGTCGGAACTGAATTGAATGGATCTGCACTGAACTAAACTTATTTGTAGTACAAAATACTATTACGCAAGTCTGCACTGAACTTAATGCATTTGAACTAATCTGTACTGAACTTAAAATAATCAATTTTAAGACGAAAAAAACAGAACCTAATTGGCTGCAAGTAAATCGAATAGTATATAATATAGTACTTGCAGCCGGAGGCTCTAAGTAAATCGAATAGTATATAATATAGTACTTGCAGCCGAGTTTACAAATCTTAATGAGTGATGGGAACAATGTGGACTGTGGAGTAGTTGCGAAAGACAAAACTGGGTACCATACTTCCGTGAGCTGTGAGCATCTGTTAATAGTGAGAGTATGAAGTGCATTTACACATCTTTCGACACCACCACCAAAGATAGGACCAGTGGACCACCCGCCTGCCCATGAATTAATCGTCTCCCTTCTAAGATCTCACCGACCGTTTGGATTAATTTTACGAGGGTTAATTTAGAAATTAATTTAGAAATGAGAGAAAGATGTGAATATTGACTAATTTAGAGGAATGGAAAATGACTGATTCAAATGGAAAGTTTGATGATTAAAATAAGGAGATAAAATAAAAATTAAGATGAAGATGACTTTCTAAATTAATACGAAACGTACGTAACGGCTAATTTAGAGACAGATCTCTTTAATGAGATCCAATCAGTCTCCTTTCCGTTAGAATGTAAAGATTGTAAAGTTTGGAAGCGTTTTGGAGTAAATGAGAAACTAAACAGTTATAGAAGGACTGATTTGCAATTTGAGAAAAAATTAGGGGAAGAGGACTCCTGGCATATATTCCAGCGTTCGATCATCATGAATCATCTTTGATCCGAGGGCTGCTGCTTCTCCTGGCAGTTTACTACTCATCATGGATATGTTTTCAGATAATATGTGACGATTTTTAAAATTTTGCCCCGAAATAATCATGGATATGTTTTCAACCCCCCTCCATTTCGATTCCAGTGTTCGGCCCCTGCACACCTAGATCGGAAATCCTGATAGAAATAACAAGTGCTGGCAAACATTCACACCCTATATATTCACATGAATGGCACTGTATAACAAAACCTCTAATGACAAATTTCACAAACATTGATGTTTCTACATGGATACATTACATAACATAAAAGTACTGGAATACTTTCAACCTGCAAAAGTTATGAGGTATCTCACAAACCACCAAGCGAACTTGGCAACGAAGATTACATTTCCAACTGATGCTACCTTAGTTTCTTTAGACAAAGCAATATTTGCATATGCACATTCTAAGGATTCCGAGACAAGAGACGCGGTCGTTGATGTGATACTCTGAAGCTACTATAGTCCAATAAGACTCATTGCAAAGGGGGCTAAGGTGTTAGCGATCTTGGGTAGTGATGGATACGTTAATGTTCCAAGTATAAACCAGTTCAAGCTCAGGAGAACAACTGCCTCCGATGCAGGTTTGTGTTCTATGGAGCGGAAATACTGGATCACGCTCATCAATGACATGAAAACGACGATGAAAAGAGCCAGAACAAGAGGCATGCAAGAATCTTCAGCTTGCCATGTGATGATCCCAACCAAAACTGACAATATCGCACTGAAAAAGCTCCTGGACAGGGCAGTCTCCCTCTGTTTTGCCAACACATGAGTACTCTTCGAAGCCTCCAATCGAGATTTTCCAAGATCTTCGAGTACCATTTCATTGCTCATTTTATTGTTGTCACTGGAAATCAACGAGGATGTCCCAAAATCGTCCATGTTCTTGTTCTTAGTGCGACAGGCGTTTCCTGCTTCAATCGGAATTTTGTAGTTCCAAGGTTCTTCATCTTGAACCGGTTTAAATTTCTTCATTTCTCCTCTCAGAACTCGAACCTGTATTGCAAAAAAAAAAAAGAAATAAAAGTATGGATGACACACATTGACAAGAAGAAAAGCAAAACAAAGAAATCAGCAAAGATAAAATGTCCTTACCTCTCCCTCTAGTGACTCAATCTTAGCAATGGCTTCGTCATGTTCATCTTCGAGTTCTACTAACATGGCCTCCACGACTAGACGTTGTTTATTAGCCATGTTAAGTTCTCCCATTATCTCCTTCTTCTCCCAGATTACATTCTCCAGCTCAGAATTCACTCTTTGCAATTGCATCTCCATCTGTAAACTCACATTAATACATGCTCAAAATACGAAAAAACATGGCAGATAATCATTAATATTATACAAATATGAGAACTGAAAGCAGCTGACATTCCTTTTGGTTCTTTCTTCACACAAAAGAAGTAAATGGTAAATTAAATTCACATACAGCTCAAATAATATAGCAAGCAGTAGTAGTTAATTACCGATCTTTCCCTGTATAATGCTGCGAGTGCACGAAAGGGTAAAGACAATGCAGCACTTATCCAGATGATCATGGTCCATAATATTGATAAATGAAGGTAGATAGCGGATTTGAGCAGCTCGATACAGGTCTGGACGATAATATAGGTGCTGCGGATAAAAAATCTACAAGATAACTCAAGTAAAAGGAAAATCTTGGTTATCAACTCCATCAGTGAAGAGTAGAAGAGTAGAGTAGTACAGTACACCAGCCCAAACAACTCAATCGTATATATAGTCAATATACGGCACTGCTACATGGAGTTCTTCATTAACAATGAAATTCAATTGCTGTAAGAAAAACAAATGTCAAACATGTCAGAGACTATGAAACAGTAAAGGCTTCGTTTGGTTCGCCTGAAAAACTCAGGCTGGAGTGGACTGGATTGATCTGAACCGAACTTATTAGAAGTAAGTAAATCTGAACGAACTGAATTCAAGGTGAAAAAACATAAAAATGATTGTTATTTGGCAAATTACAAGTACTTCAACAAAGAACACAACCCAATAACCTGTATAAGTAGCTGAAGATCAACTACATAAGTGCAGAATAGAAAATCTCAGTGATCATCACAAAATGGTGGACAATTCAATTCGTTTACCTTGTACTCATACATACAGATTCTTTACGTTTGCTTTTGGAACTGTTTTTTTAGGAGGTTGGTATGATGAGTGCAGTGTGTTTGGTTTAGTGGCAGGAGCCACAGCAGTAAAGTTGTAAAGTTGTGAGATAGAAAGTTGCAAAAAATGGATAAAAAGCTGACAAAAATGAAAACGTAAAGAATCTAAAAAAACAAAAGAATTAAAAAAACAGATGAGTAAGATAGTAACAATAGAAATGATTTACTCCACTAGTTTAACTATAAGAACAACTATTTAAGTTTAATATCTTGGTTATTGGGCAATTAACAAATGAAATGCATTTTATGGAAAATACTTGAGCAGATAAACAGAGTACGCAAGCAATTGTGTAAAAGTTGTAGAGACGATGAAACCAAGAAATAAAGGATTGACATAAAATCAAACACATGGTGAGCAGAAATTAGAAAAAAAAAATTACTGAAAATAATCAATTTAAAAGGAAAATTGGAGCAGAAACACAAAGAAGAAAGAAATAAAGGAAACTAGGAGTACAAGTAATCGATACCTTTAGCCATTGATGGTGCAGTTGGGAAAGGGTGAAGCTGAAAATGTTTAGTTGGATGAAGAAGAGAAGATGATGTGAGCTAGCTGGACGAGTAGCTAGTAGTAGTAGTGTAGTGACGTGACACGTATAGTTGCATGTAGGTGACACGTACGTTCAATTCGTAATTGGGAATGAGGTTCTAGAGATGAACATCATCATATTCATCATCATCTTTCTCAAGCAACACTGCTACTGCTGCTATACTATAATTTAATCGTCCCTGTGTTATGAACCTGCGGAATAACCTAGGATTTGAAGGTTAGGGGGGGAATTAATACTTGCTATGTAACACTGTAATAAGTTTTTAAGGTTGACTTACTAACGAGTTTTGACCACAAAATATTTATAAATTGAATGAGATAAAAATTTGATAAAGTTATTTTATAAAAGTAAATGAAGTAAAATTTTATAATATAGTTTTATTATATACTTCCTCCGTTTCATTACAAAGTTCTTAAGGAGACTATTCGACCTTTGACCACGTATAAATTTTAAATTAAACTATATCAGTATAAATTAAAAGTTGATTATGAAAAAATATACTCTATTTAATTTATAATATAATTTTTATCATATTTTTCTCTAATGTAATTTAGGAGTTATACGTGGTCAAAAGTCGCGATGAATAGTTCCCTTAGGAAATTTGTAATGAAACGGAGAAAGTACTATTTATCTTGTGTAATTTATGAGTAATTGGTGGTTAAAGTTCATTAAAAAGTAAACACTAAGAATTTATTAATGAAATGGAGAAAGTATATATTTTAAAAGTTGTAGTATTAAATTTTGAAAAACCATAATTCTACTAATAATTTTTTTTTTTTCTTTCAAAATATTAAGGGGAGGGATGCTAACGATCCATCCCAGTTTCCTCCCAGGTCTTCTATGAGCCGAAATTTTACGCCCGCATCCTCGCTCGCGCTTTAGGTGATCTAGAGTGGAACTGATGGGTACATTTGATGTCATAGTTATAGGAGTGATAAGGTGGTCTGGTGGCAACGGTAAATTTAAGAGTAGGAGTAGAATATGTAGATTTGCCGTTTAAAAAAAAATAATGTCATAGTTATAGTTATGATTTTAACTTTTAAGTACTTAATGTTATATTTTCAATTACGACGGAGTAACCTCCGGTGGTGCATGTTCTGCGTAGTTTTCTCGACCTACCAATTTTCTTTAAAAATTAGAATGAGATGTTGTTAATGTTTTCAAACCACATTCTCAGGTTGCGTTTTATTCATAAGAGACTTCGACCTTATAGATTTAACTCGAATGGTACATAGTACGCGGTGCGGATCTTCTATCCCACTTTTTCGTGTCCCATTTCATGTCCCACTCTCTTACATGTGACATGTGGCATTTTAATTTTACTTATCTAAATTAATTAATTACTTAACTACACATGAATTATTATAAACATATATATATATATATATATATATATATATATATATATATATATATATATATATATATATATATATATATATATATATATATATATATATATATATATATATATATATATATATATTAATGTGGAGTCAAACATAGACTAAAAAAGTCAACAAAATCAAATTGAAAGTTTTAGCAGAGACGGCTACTCCTGGTTGCGCTCTGTTATGTAACAAGTTTTTTTTTTTTTCTTTCTAGTAACCGAACATTTTTTATGCTCTTTATTTTTAATGAAATTTAACCGATTCAAAAAACAAAACAAAAAAAATATGTATAAATGATTCAATATTTAGTGCAATCGATTCTCTTTGCCAACTTGATGATGGAGATTAGAAAATGTAAATTTTGGAAAAAATGTGAAGCAGAACGTGGAGAAATAATTGAGTAAACAATTTCCTAATTATTTATTAGGAGTGAGATGGTTTAGAAAATACTCAATTGGTACATAGTTAGAAAATAATTAAGTAAAAATTTAAACGTAAAATTAATGAAGTAATAGTTTTCCTAATTATTTGGAGAAAGAGTTATGCTTTTTAGTTGATAAATATTATTACCATAATTTAATTCATGTATATATGTATATATATATAGTTAAATAAATCATTGTAGTTAAATAAAAGTGGGACATGAAATGAGACACAAATAAGTGGGATAGAAGATCCGCTCCCCATCGCACGTTGTCCACTATATAAACATAATAAAGAACTATTGAACCAACTTAACTACTAGTATAATTATTTTATTTGTGGAATTCAAAATCACTACCTCTTATTTATGATAATGGGACGCAATGAAAATTAATAAAATTATGTTGAAGCCATAACGTGAAAGGTTGAAGTAATAGTTATTACTTATTCATAATATCAGAAATTACACTTAGCTCGGAGTACAATTTTAATGAATTCAAAAGTATACAAGAACATTATATGCTACGTACATAACTTTGTATCTTAATTACTATTATTACTATTGTATTGAACAAGTGAGAAATGTTAAGCGTTTGCTGAAAAAGCAAAAATATATTTTTATCTGGAAAGGAAAAACACAAGCAAAAGGTTTATTTTTTATTTTTTTTCCGCACACAATTGAAAGTATATAGAAGTCCAAAAGAGTTATATACAAGATACGAGGGTATACCCAAGTGAAGCTCAAGAATGCAATCGACAAATCCGATAGTCATTCAAAAAAACGTAAGATCTTCGCCTATCAAAACCTATGGAATATACACAGCTCTAGAATAAAATCTATGACTGGTATAAAGCCATAAACACAGATGGCAACCTCCAACTAACTACTCAAGAGACAATATCATAAAATCATCGAAAAATCTCTAAACACAAAGGAGCAGATTGTGCCCACTTCACTTTCCAGCTCCAAGTAAACCTGTGGTTGTACTACTCCAGGCAACTAATCTGGCCATCTATGCTGGTTTCTAAAAGATAGTAGCTTCTGCAAAGATCCTTAACGCTCTTCCAGGGGAGAGGAAAGAGAAAAAGGAAAAAATCAACTTGGTACCATCAAAGCTGTAATTAAAGGAACAAAATTATCATCATTCTCTTTATTTTTTATTTTTATTATTATGTTCTTAAATAAAAAAGAAAGACGTACATTGAGTTTAATTTGCAAGGGGCACTGAGACGTATTGTTGAAGCAGCTCATGTTGAAGAGATACTATTATGAAAAGAGTGAGTTTCATGAGAGATCATCTATATCTAGAGAACATAGAAAAAAATAAAAAGGAAAGAAAAAAAAGCAATTAAGTTGGCGGCACAATAGAACCCACAAGCAGTAAAGCACCGCATGTGACTTATTTTATTGTTTATTTTAATACTAAATATGGTGCACCGAGTCCATAATTATTAAACATATACCCGTGCTTTGTGAAGTTATTCTTTACATAATTTTGGTAGCATAAGGGCTTGATTGGTAAAAACCCTTCCCAAATAACGGTCAAAGTTGCGAAATACATCTAGAGCTGCCTGGGATCGTTTCACATGCGAAATATGAGGTTTAACCAAAGGAAAAACCAAAACCCGTAAAAAATGGGCAAACATCTAATGATGTGTTTAAAATGGACATTTTATGATTGGTAAAACACTGTTCAAATTGTTAAATTGAGGTGTTTTTAGGCTATTTTGGCGAAATGTCTAATTTAGCCTTATTTTTTGGTTGCTGAATAATGCGTTATTATAAGTGAAAACGTGCTTTTGCCTTGGCATATATATATGGAATAATTACAAATTGTTCATAATTTAAAACATTTCTATGAAATTAGTGTAGTTTAAATACTCTATTACAAATTAGTGAATATATTTATTACAAATTGGTGATAATACTACTAATTTTTAGTAGTAAATAAGTTAACTACAATTCCTAAATTTTCCTCCGATTAACCGCATATCTCACTTCTCACGTACTTAAAATATCAAGCATGACTCTCACAAATTCGAATGCTTCGTTTGTAAAAAAGTTGGTGGCTATGTAGATTTTTGCTAATCGTCAGAAATGCTTGGGCTTAGTATTTATTGGATGCTTGGTTAATTGACTATTTGTTTGCATAGAAGGATATAGAAGGAGAAGGATCGATGTTAGAAATGTTTGACAGAACGACAAAATAAGATGCTTGGGATATGAATTGGATGCTTGATGGAATTGAGTTGTCGACAAATAAGGAATTTAAAGAATAACTCGGATTTACAACTAATAATACTCAACATTTATTTAGTTGTATCTAAACATTTAGTCATGTATCTAATTAACTAAGTTTTAGGAATCTAGTAAGGTTAATTTAGTCGTAACTTATATAAACACTAATTTGTAGAAAGTTTTTCACGTAACACTAATTTGTATAAACTATTAGGATCATCACTTACGTATGTATCACATCAAATGAATCACATTAGGATAAGGGACAAATTAGTAACTACAGTCTACAAGTGTGTTTTCGAGGTCGGAATAGTCATTTTAGGTGGGCTAAAAAAACAGACTTGGATGTAAAACCAAAACCTTTGCCCCCCCCCCCCCCCCCGGTTTTGAAACACATCACTGGACGTAAAATTGAGTTTTCAAAACCCTTATGCACAAAAAACGAGGCTGCCCGTAACAACTTCGCACACCTTCCGTTTATTACCAACAACGATTTTTGCTCGGTCAACGCATGTTTACATGCGAAATACACAAAGCAATCACGCACTAAGTCAACAACATGAAACAGATGGTAAAAGTGACTACATGCTAGGTGAGAAATAGTCAACATTTTGAAAAGATAGAAATTGTAAGCGCATTAAAGCGTCAAATGATAAGAAATATCATTTTATTAATACTATTTTATAGAGAAATCTGGTTATGAATGAAAGTATGAAACGGTGGGTTTCTTCTCGATTGAACGGCGCGACTGAACGGAAGCGAATCGTTTCATATAGAATCGGGATAGCGATTAACAAAACAGGTGCATAAAAAATCGGTCAAATATTTGAACCGAACCGGACTACCACAAAAAAATTGAGGCTTATTATATTGTGTATCGTTTCATATAGAACCAGGATAGAGATTAGCAAAACAGGTGAATAAAAAACGGTCAAAATAGTTGAACCGAACCGGACTACCACAAAAGTGAGGCTTATTATATTGTGTAGGAAAAAATGGATCAAACCCCCTTAACTATTACTCTTTTGAGACTATGCCCCCCAAATTAATAAATTTGGTGATTAACCTCCTCAACTATAATGTTTATGAGACAATGCCCCCCAAGTTAATAAACTCTTAATAAATCAACCAAATATGTTAATATTGTAGATGTTGTGATACAAAATTCATTTTTGTCGATTATCATGATGTTTAAGCGACGTTCAAACTTTATTTTATAGTTTTGAAATAATTTATAATTAGTTCATCCTCCATTAATACTTTTATTATTTTTTTATTAAATGTTTTGAAAACATTTTGACAACGAATTGGTTTTAATTTATAATGTAACCAAATATATAAAAATGTTGTGAAACTATAATTAAAGTACTTTGATGATAAATATGATATTATTTATATATTTTTTAAATGTAATTTAAAGTAATTTGTGGCAAAAATAACTTGAACAGACCAATATAAAGTAATTACGGAGGAAATACTTTTTGTAATTTTGTTTATGTCATGTGAAATATAACTTCGTAACCATGAAATATGAATAAATATTTTTATATATGTGTTGAATATATAAAATTTAAACACCTACAAATGTTATTTTATCTATTTATTTAACTAAAAAATTCACTTCAGGGGCATTGTCTCAAAAGTATAATAGTTAAGGGGGTTAATTACCAAAATTATCAGTTTGGGGGGTTTGATCAATTTTGAAAATTTGGGATGTTATCTTTGCCTTAGCCATCAAATTAACTTGCCTGCTACATGTTGATACCGCGCGCCAGGATAATGTTTGTGCACAAGAAAACACTCAAAAGTACCTGCAACCTACACATTTGATATTTTATGATGATATTGTGTTTATATATATAGTATGTGTTGAGTTCTTGAAAGGAAGGGAGCCGGTTCCTGCGCTACGAAACGATTTTAGTAGCTCCAAAAGGACGTGGGCGAGTTAATTATTTCAGAGAATGTTCATGGTCATGATTCCTTAGTATCAAAGAAATATATATAGAATTTGGAAAGATACATCAATACTTCTCCTAACTAGTAGTAAATATAACTAGTATCTCAATTTATACAAGTCATGTACGCTTTGCGCATGCGTCTCAGCTTTATGTCGTGCCATCCCCTACACCTAAACTCACAAATGTGGTAATTTAGTGCACATGCGTGCTACAACCTCACGGTGTAACAAGAAGTATCCACATTCCATAAACTAGCCTTAAACTTTGTTCTTAGCTTCAACTTTGTTACACATCTTGCTTCCAAACGAAGTAAAACGATCCTAATTATAATGTTCCAAAATCAGTTTTAGATGTACATAACTAACGTTTTCCGTCCATCTCTAGGCTCTAGCTACCAACATGTGTACAATTATACAGTATGTTTAACATTAATTTATTCTTCCCTGAGGAATAAATTTAAATGCAGTACTCTGGCCACAATGTAATTATTGAACCAAAAACCTTGTTAATAATGTATATATATAAAGAAGCTATATATATTAAGACAGACGATGTTAGGTACGCTGATGTCGATCGTCATGTAGACCTGGAAGTACACCTTGGAAAAATGGGAGTTTTATCAACATGCATCCTTAACCTACAATGCAAATGCAACCAGAACTTAACCGAACGTATAAACGCCACCCTCCAGCTCGTTCTTGTCGTCCCATCCAAATCGAACACAATCAGGTTCCGTCTCAGCCCCAAGTTAACCTCCTCCGCATCCACAGGATTCAGCGGTATCGTATTCGACTGCACCACAAATTGGTGCTCCACAGAGCTATTTGGGTTCACAGGGAACGGGTTCGCCATCAGTATCGCTATCACCTGCCCGCGGAACCTCAGCCTGAAGCTCGTGTCGTAAAAACTGGCACGTGCTTTCGCATTTGCGTTGGTGAAGCGAATCAGGATGGTGACCTGAACAGTTAGCTGACTTGTCTGGTCGAAGTAGATGTTGTCAATGTTGGCCCGAGTGACGCTGATTTGAGGGACCCGCGGATGGATTGATATGTAGCCTAGGAAGGCCGCTATGCCGGTGATTATGACGACGACCGCGATTATGGCGCAGATGATGGCTGCGCACCAGATGAAGGGGCTTGTGTGGTCGCGGGGTCCGACTATGACTGGCTTTTGATGTTTGTGTTTTGACATTTGGTAATTAATTGGTTTGGATGTGAAGGGATGGAATTAATAACATTAGGAAGGTTTTTAGAGTTTAAGGGTATGTTTTATGATTGGCGGATTGTACGGATTGTGGACTATTTGTTTGTTTAGGAATTGGGAGAAGGATTGATTGAGAGACATGTTTTAGAGGGTTCTTCTAGGAGTGATGCCTAGGGAAGGTTTTGGTATCTTCTTTCCTTGCCTTCTCATCAACTCACACTTCTCCGTCTCTCTAAACTAATAATCTTGTGCATTACAATCCTGTAATTTTTAGATCTGTTCTTCTGTTACGGTTGGTTAAACATTGATCAAATGTTGATCGAAATTAGATGGACATTAGAAAAGTAATACCAACTCTTACAACACTAATTAGTTGACTTGTACTATCTCAGTCCAATTACAATTTTGACAACAAAAATAAGGAATCCGCTAAAATAAAATATTGATTAAGTGGAGTAAATTGTTGTGATAAGAAATGAATAAAGAATATAAGCTGGGTTGATGTTAGTTAAGCTAAAGAATGAATAAATAGGCAGTAAAGTATGGTCGGGAGTCACAATCACAAATGGCAAATAGTTCAGTTGTAATGCAGAGAGGGACCGAGGGAGTATACTCTTTATGTCCGATCCAGGACTCAAACTTCTCATTGAGTTGTGAACACGGTTAAATCAGGCCTAAAGTTTCAGACCAGCTATCAGGCCCAAAGGGCTCTTTGCTCAACTGCCTCAATAGTAATCTTACTCAAAGCACGGCACAAGTTTCTGACATTATGGGCTCTTGATATTAGTCACTCTATTCTTCCATCATCAATAATTAATGTTTCCATTTCGACTTTGACACATGAACCGTATTTAATTTTGACTATAAATTATTTTTAAATTGTAATAATAAATCTTTTAACAGCATTATATTATAAAATGTAGACCTCAAATTTTTAATTTTTATTTTATTATATATTTTACTATTAAATTATAATTTAAGAGTAATTTATAGTTAAAATCGAATACGGTTGACCAGTAAAGTTAAAATGGGAACATTACTCCAAAATCGTTGGAGACCCAAACTTTAATATTTAAAAGTTAGTGAAAACGACAATCAAACTACTAAATAAATAAGGTGTACAGTATTTATTATTAGAAATTCGTTTATCAAAATTTTAAACTTAATAATGTGACGAAAATTTAAACTTTTCGCATAATTGGACCCTATGTTCATTCCCGTGGCCCTTAAATGTTATAGATTTCATCGGATTTTCGATCTTATAGATGCTCACTATTTACTATTGGAGTCCCGCATGACTACGAAGTATGTTTTGTTGTGTAAAACAATAATAATTATCTCAAATCAAACAATCACACAATTATAATTCAAATATAACAATAACAATAAAAAACAGTAAAAGAATAACAAAGTAGTTTACGTGGTTCAAATTTGAATATCCTACGTTCATGGAGGTCAGAGATCTTTTCACTATCAATAAGAATGCAAGAACTTACAAGTACTCAACCGTCAATGTGTCGAGCATAGCCTCGTTCTCTCCATCTCTAGTTGTCTCTCTCGTCTCCTTAATTATGTCTTGCCGCGATTTTGCCACCCGGCCGTACTCGGCCGCTTCCTCCTTCTGTGCTCTCTTTGTCTAATTTATGTCTAGATTATATTGTGTATGAGAAAACTCTAGAGACCCCTGTATATATAGTGATAAACCTATACATATGTAAAATCTACATTTATCATAATTCTCTACCCTAACTTAGGCCCCAAGACAATACTCATAAGCCCATATATTAAAGTAGGCTGGCCTAAATTCCATAATCTTCCAAATTCATACTACATACGCTCACAATTCTCCACCTTAGTATGAATGCCACCAACTCCTGAAGTTAGAGTCTTCCCTTGTCCCTATCTCTGAAGTTAAGACAGAACCCCTAGTCTCATCTTTGCAGTTAAGATGAAACCCCTTTACGTCTTTGAGGTTAATACGCAACCCCACTGCCACATTCCTGAGATTAGAATGCATCCTTGTTGGCACATTCCTGAGGTTATATTGCAGCCCCATTTCCCATCCCTAATGTTAAGATGAGCCCCGTCCCATCCCAGAGGTTAGGATGACCCTCCAGCCCATTTCGTGTCTTTGAATATTGCTCATCAGAAAACGTATTGTACTCCTGGTACCATAGGTGTTACCACACTACTACAATCCTTCACACTAAACCTGGTTAAAACCTTCAATACAGAACTGGACTGAGATAGAAACAAGCTTCCCTCTGATGAATCCTTGCAAATATCCGTTCCCAAGATTCTTTGATATGTCCCCATGCCTTTCACTAAAGCATTTTCTAGAAACTCATCATCTAGAGCATCATATTCATCATCCGAGTGATCTGGGACCTGATCTACGACCTGTTGTCTTGGAGTTCCGGTCAGAGTTAACTCAACTCTTTACTCAACATCATGTGTATCAACCTGCTCCACATTCTCAACAATATTTTCCGGTGTTACATTAGTTTCATCCACAGACTCCACCCACACTGAAATATCTTGCTTAGTCGATGTGCTCTTCTTTTCCGCAACTAACACTTGACCAACAAGAGTAGTTCCTTCTAACACATACAACCCATTGTGTTTCTTGATTGCCGATGCCTTGTCATCGGTAGAAACTGTCGCTGAAAATCCTGCATCTCCATCCAAGGCCTCTACCGTGCCTTCCTTCGTGAGCAAAGCCTTCATCTCCATCTTCCATAAACAAAAGTCGGTTTTCGCTGACAACTTTACTGTTGATGTCATATCTACATTTCACAGATCAATAGATTTTTGGACTCCAGTCGATTTCCAAGGATTTCCCATAGAGGGCGCCAATTGTTGTGCAAAACAAGAATAATTATCCCAAGTCAAATAATCACATAATTCTAATTCAGATCTAGCAATAGCAATCAAAACAGTAAAAGAAAGACAAAGTATTTTACGTGGTTTAGATTTGAATATCCTACGTCAGCGTTGTCAGAGATCTTTGCACTATCAAGAAGAATACAAGAACTTACAAGTACTACTCAACTGTCAGTGGTGAACAGAGCCTCGTTCTCTTCCTCTCTAGATGTCTCTCTCTCGTCTCCTTCTGTCTTGCCGTCGATTCGGCCAGTCGGTCGTACTCGGCTGCCTCCTCCTTCAGTGCTCTCTTTGTCTAATTTATGTTTAGGTTATATTGTGTATGAGAAAAGTTCTAGAGACCCTATATATAGTGTGAAACACTGAAACCTATACATATATAAACTCTCCATTCCTTATAATTATCTAACCTAATTTAGGGTTCAATAGAAAACCATAATCCCATATATGAAATTAGGCTGACCCAAATTCCAGAATATTCCAAATTCATACTACATTCGCTCACATGTTTTATGTACTTGCATATCAAATCAAATGAGAAAGATGATGGAGTATAAAACTTTAAACATACAACCATTCGACAAGTTAATTGACTGTTTGATTATGACCAAGAACCAGCACTTCCACGCACCTTGGATCCTAAACTAACATGCGAACCAATCACTGCCCCAAACCACTGCCCCAAATCGATATCCGAGTCATTTGCAACTATATGTCCAATCATACTTTTTGTATAAAATTAAGGAACAAGGGATAGTTTGTTAAATAATTTAAGTTTTACCTATTATGCAAATTCACGCCAACTTCAGATATGTATATATATACGATTTGTTTAAATATCTGTGAGTTGATTTGTCTTTATTAAACTACACTTAGTGCAAGTTTAATTTCTCCATAAAATTTTGATTTTAAAAAAATCTTTTAATGTTCTAGAAGAAGTTAAAAGGCACATCTCGGAGCAAAATCCACATTAAAAGCCCCGGGATATTTATTTGAGGCGCAACTGTTTGGAAACACACGCCATGGAGTCCGACTAGTCCGTAAAAGAGTGTCCTATGCACGTACCCAAAGAGAAAATTGTAAACCTCCGTCATTTTTTTTAGGAAACGGTCATTTATTAACTACGAATTAACCAAGTTAGATCTGTTCTGACAAACAGATCGGTACATCACATTATCAATATCCGAAATTAAAAGATGAGATAGCCACGCAGGGCAATTGTTATTATAATAGATAATAGGTTCCAAGGAGTTGATGAACTCCGAACTGCAACTACTACGACCGGCAATCGAGTCTTGAAAATTTGTCCGTCTTAACTTTCCAATTTCGCTGCCTTTTTTTGCTAGAGAGTCTGCTACACCATTTCCTTCCCGATAAACAGAATTGATGACCACATTCTTGTTCTTTCTGACTTCTTCAATTTCTCGGACCAACGCCTTGTGCTGCCATGCTGCTTGATTCTCCTTGTTAAGACAATTCACCGCACAAGTTGTGTCAGTTTGAACTATTATATCAACAAGGTTTAAATCATGACATAATGCTAGTCCTGTTTTAATGGCCATCAATTATGCCGTGTTATTGGTAGTTCTTCCTACATAAGCAGACAGAGCTACCACAAGTTCACCTTTATCATCCCTCACAACACATCCAATACCTGCTCCTTCTTGTTCATTTAGAAAAGATCTATCCGTGTTTAAGCATACTTTACCTTGAGATGGTTTCATCCATTTATAAACCTTTGATAAAAACCTCTACTTCATTTAATTTTAGTTTAGAATATTGAAGTATAATACACTTGCGGGTAGAGAACTTGATGTGCGGTAGAGAACTTGATGTGCGAGTAGCCAATCCATTATTAATTGTTATTTATTCTAGGGTCGTTACATACAACACCTTTTTGTTCAACGAAATTAAATCGGCCCCCTCGTTATTCCGAAATTTGCAGTGAACACCTTATTGTTCAATTTTAATTACATATAACCCCACGACTTTGACTTTTCACGCACTAAATCGTGGAAAGAACCATTTTGCCCTTGTCGAAATTTCAGATTTTGTTGCCGATCAAACAGCTTGAACTTTTCATTATTACACATTCTACCCATATATTTTCTTTATTACAAAACTAAAACTAAATATTTTAAAACTAACCTACATAATTTAATATATTTCAAAATGTTCCCAAATTTTATTTTAAAACAAGCCCCTACAAATATTATATTTCAAAATAGTCCTAAATTATTTAAAAAAAAAAAAAAAAAACTATAAACATCTCTGGTGAGGAGTTGTAAACAGCTCCTCACCGCGGAGCTGTTACAGCTACAAATCGGAGCTGTAAATTGCTACCGGAATTATTCCGGTGCCGGAATGTTTACGGCACTGGAGATGAGAAAGAAGAAGAAGATAGAAAGAAGAAGATGAAACTTATAAAAGAACAAGGAAAAAGAATAAAAAGAAATAGAAGGGGAAAAAAGAGCTAATGGCTTGTTTGTTTCGCCCAAACATAATTTTGAGTTTTTGGCCAGTAAAGAAAAATCCGACTTCTGGGGTTGGATGTAATTCTGGGAACAAGGAGGTTCTATATGCAAAGAGGTGCAATAGGAGGGGTACTGTATGATATTATGTCTAAATCTATATACATGTTGTTATTTTTTAAGGGTCGTATACATACAACACCCTTTTATTCAACGTAATTACATCGATCACCTCCTTATCCCGGAGTTTGCAGTGAACACCTTTTTGTTTAACTTGAATTAATTACAAGTCCAAGACTTTGACTTTTCACGCTCTAAATTGGGGAAAATACTTATTTACCCTCGTCGAAATTTAAGATTTTGTTGATGGCCAAACAACTTGGACTTTTCATTATTACAAATTCAACCCATATATTTTCATTATTACAAAATTAAAACTAAATATTTCAAGACTAACCTACATAATTTAATATATTTCAAAATGGTCCCAAAATTTATTTTAAAACAAGCCCCTACAAATATTATATTTTAAAATAAGTCCTAAAGTATTTTTAAAAAAAAAAAAAAACAGAATATAACTCCGTCATCGGAGCTTCTGCAACAGGGTAGTGTATGATATTATGTCTATTTAAAAGGGAAATTTGCATCTACCCCCTAGTTTGGTTTATAACAGATCTTACCCTCTTAGTTGAACATTTACATCCAGCCCCCTGTTAGACAAAAACAATTACAGATAGCCCCACGAACATGACTTTTTTCGCATTAAGGGTTGGAAGCTACAAATTTGCCCCTGCTGGAATTTCAGATTTTGGCCTCAGACAAACACCTTAACTTTTCATTATTTACACATTTGTCTTAAAACTATTTTATTTTACAAAATTAACTTAATTTATTTCAAATTAACCACAAGAATTATATAAATTTCAAAATGAACTAACAATTATTATAAAAGCACCCCAAATTAAGGTTTTCTTTCAAAACAACCCTGAAACTTACGAATTTTTTTTTTAAAAAAAATACAGCTTCTGATCGGAGCTGTTAAAAACTCCGGTACAGCTCCCATAGGAGTTGTTTTACTCTAGGTTTTACTGGAGCTTTAACAGCTCCGGAAAGGGGCTGTTACACAACTGCAATCGGATCGGGTTTACAGATCCGACAGCATTTCCGGCACTAGAATTTAATTCCGGTATCGGAACTTAAAGAATTCTTTAGAAAAGGGTCTACTTTAGCCAAGAGGGAAGAAGAAGAAGATTGAATAAAAAGTAAAGTGAAAAGATTAAAAAATAAGAAGAGAGAAAAGATTAAAAAAAAAAGTGAAAAGATTAAAAATAAGAAAAGAGAAAAGATTAAAAAAAAAAAGAAAATAAAAATTTATTTTTAAATAACTAAGGTCTTGTTTGGCCGGAAAAAACATAAAAGTGAATAACGGTGAGATGAACATTTTTCTAGTCTCTGGGGCTAGTTGTAATTGTTCAACTAAGGAGATATGATCCATAATTAGGGTCTCCAGCAGGGTGGTAAAATATAATTTACCCTTTTTAAAACAAAATTCATGAATCAACTTGGAGCCGGATAGGGTAAAATCTAATTTTGGTACTCCAAAGTGAGACGTGTCTATTTTATATACTCCAATGTAACACCCTGTCCAATTTTAGTACTTTTTCAATTTTGACCGAAAAACGTGAGTGTGTGTAATACACTCTCCCGCGAGTTCAAAAATTTCGGCGAAAATAAGAAAAATTGGAGAGTGTATTACACACTCCCAATAAAAAAAATGAAAAGAGATTTTTTTTTAGAAATGAATCAAATTTGGCCTTAAAAAATAGAATTGTTTTTTTAAAAAAAGAGGGGAATTTATTTTTACATAAAAGAATACTTCATGTAATTAGATGATGGAAAATTTCCCATTTTTTTAAAATAAAAAATAATATCATTTTTTTCTATTTTTTAAAGCCAAATTTTATTCTTTTCTCAAAAAAATATTTATTTTTTATAAAAAAAAAATTTATTTTTACATAAAGAATACTTCATGTAATAGTGATAGAAAATTTCATCTTTAAAAAACAATATTTATTTTTCTATTTTTTATACGCAAATTTTATTTTTTTCTCAAAAAAATATAATTATTTTTTAAAAAAGGTGTTTTTACATAAACTAATACTTCATGTAATAGTGATAGAAAATTTCTCCTTTTTTAAATTTTTTTTTAAAGCCAAATTTCTCCAATTTTTCTTATTTTGGCCGGAATTTTCGAATTCATCGGAGAGTGTATTACACACAATCACAATTTCCGGTCAAAATTGAAAAAGTACCAAAATTAGATGGGGTGTTACACTGGACTAGCAAAATTGAACCTTGCCACTTTAGAGTATATAAAGTGGACACGTCTCACTCTGGAGTACCAAAATTGAATTTTACCCGAGCCAGATAGTTTATCAATCTGTTAGTTGAATATTGTTTTTTACTGATCGATGTGTTTTGTTGGCGTTCCCTTTATAATTAAGTGAGAAATCATTGTTTTCTTAAATGACAAATCTGACCACTTTACTTCTACTTCTAGACTACTGATTTATCCAATTTGTTTGTGGAGTCATATTATTATCTTTTTGATAAACATACTAGAATTATATATGCGCCTAAAACTAGTTATAAAGCATATATTTCAGTCAGTTTCTTTTTTGATTTTCTAAGAGATACTACGAAGTACTGGTACAAATTAATCAGTGGTGTTTTTTTTAATTAAGTTTTAGCATTAGTAAATTACAAAATTTAGTAATTAAAGATCGAAATGGTTGAAAAAGAGAAAAGGCGATCAATATTCGATACCCTAGCTTTCCCAGTTATGACTTAGGATTCTTATACCTTTCTGTAGGCCAGAGGGGATCAAGAAATCAAATGTTACCTGATGCACCTTTATTACCTTTTTATAGTTGGCATTTCATGAAGAAGGGGGATTTAATCCGTTAATCCATACATGTGTCGTTTTATTGATTGATTGGAATTGCGTCGTGCGTTTTAATTTGTCGATTTATACCTATACAGTTTTAATTTGTGAAGATGATAAAATATGATTACGATTATTATTGAGTGCACACTTAATTAATATGTTCACGATTGTTATTCAATTATATTTATAAAATTATTTTTGTGCGATATATTGGTTTTGGTTATCACTTGTGACTCTATGGTAGGTGTGGTTACCCATGGATAGGTCATACACGTATTATTGGTATGATATTGTCTATCTTAGACTGAAACTCATTATATCTTATCGAACAACATGCATATTATCAAATTTATCACCTAACACATGGTAAAATTATAGTACTTTGGACTAAACTTCCCATTTACCATGTGTTAACTTTTCTAATTAACCTTCATTTGAAGAGTATATGTAAATATTTTTTTTTTACATGTGTATGCTATTAGTGAAACAAGAACAATAATCTTTAGAATTTTGAAACACTATATATAAATGTCATGCATGAGTTTATAACATTATCAATTAGCATGTGTAAATATGTACATGTCAAAGTTCTTTTTGTGCTTGTTGGTATCAAAAGACTCATTGTGTACGATATATATGAGCTTTCTTTTCTATTCCGCCATAAAGTGTAAGTTTTCACGTTTTATTTTGTGTTTTTGTGTAAATTATATACCCCACGAGATATTTGGTGAACGAATGTCAGGAGACATCCTTAGAGAATTAATTGTAAGTTTTATGTTAACATATAAAATATTACAAATTCTCCACATCTTATATAAAACTCCCTAAAAAAAATGACTTTTTAAGAATTTGCAGTTAATAGACATCGCACTTATCGCACTACATAATTGTTCTTATTATGAGTGTTTAGCGTATTGAGACTAACTATATTTTCAATGATAAATTGATGGAATCCCCCCAACCCAAGCGTGTCGATGATCAGTATGTACAACCCACACAATCCGGAAGATGATAGCCACTTCATTGCTAAGCAGGCCTATTTTCAATGATAAATTGATGGAATCCCCCCAACCCAAGCGTGTCGATGATCAGTATGTACAACCCACACAATCCGGAAGATGATAGCCACTTCATTGCTAAGCAGGCCTGGAAGCTCAATCGCAAGTATCTTTAATTCTTATCAGTTGAGTCAACATTGCGTCAGTTATCTTATCCGTTAGACTCTTTATGTTTATCCGTAGGAGTCTAAAATGTTCTTTTG
Organism: Plantago ovata; assembly: GCA_028274465.1. Lineage (NCBI taxonomy): Eukaryota > Viridiplantae > Streptophyta > Magnoliopsida > Lamiales > Plantaginaceae > Plantago > Plantago ovata. The sequence continues at coordinate 21,058,945 of CM051455.1, read as the reverse complement.
TTGGGTTTAACCCATCAAGCATTTGGTCTGTGAGATACTCTAAAAGGTTTCTTGTTTGTTATATATACCAGCCAACCCTAACTGTCACTCCCACCGTTTGATGAATACAGTTAGGCATTCCGTTGACTCTCTTCTTGCAAGACTCATGATTTTGCGAGGTTATGTCTTTCTCTCTCCTACATTCTGTTTCTTTACACCAACATCGTTGAAGGTAATCCGTCTCACGGATTAGATATTCTCAGATGTCTTCAATAATAATGCTTGGGAGAAAACTGATAAGCTAGACGATTTAGTAAATTAATTACAGAGTAAATGTTCATGTAACAATTTTATATAGAATAAATGGTCGTATAAGTTAGTCGATCTAATTGACAAGCTGTTGTTGATCATCTCATGACACTGAACGAATTCCCTATAGTTCGACTCGAGCATAATTAATCATGCGAGCATCTTATATTTGAAGAGACTGCATGCATGATCTGGCTTTTCGGTCCGAATTTTATAGCTAGCTAGCATATATACCGTGAAACTATTTCTTTAAAGTTAAGTAACCATCGATCAAGGACAGTAAGAGAATCAAAAAATTAAAAACTTGCAAGGACAATATAATTAAGTGAATAAGGTATATATTATCAGTTTATGCTTTTACACATAAAATATGAGATTAATTAGTGTCCGCTTTACACCTTTCAAGTTAACATTTGACAAGGTTAAAAGGATAGGAAAGATTCATATACTGTAAATGTTTGAAACTTGAAAGAATTTGACATATGACGATATTAAATTAAGTAATTATGGGTAAGAGGATAATTATATCAAATAGCAGTACATTCTTAAAAAACTTAGTGGAAGAAGCATTTCAATATTAATATATATTAGCAATGTAATTATTTAACGAATTCTTTCGTGAACTATATATCCTTACATATTGCTTAACTAATCTTGGCGACAGCAAGCGATTTGGACTCCACTCCACTAAACTGAAGAGTGAGCTCTTAGTTACCGAGTCGATTAGGGATTATTATGCTTCAATTCAAAATTTCTATCAGATAATTTTTTTTTATCTCACATTTTTATTGTGGTTTCTACAACTAAAATAAATAAATATCACACTTATTATATTAACCTTCTAAAAAATCATTTCAAAAGTAAAGTAAAGGTAAACAATTTAAAAAGATAGAGGAGTACTTTTTTTTTATTAATAAAAATAGAAAAACTTAAACCCACCTTTATTGGTAGGCCTCAGACCACACCAAATAACACATATCTTCTAAATTAAAAAAAAGGAAACCATTTCAAAATCAAATTTTAATAATCTTGCAAAAACGAATTGAGTAATAGATTATTTTTAAAAAAAAAACTTGAGTACTGTAAATAGATATTTGAAAAAGAATTAAATGCATGGTACGAATATGTACATATATGCAACCTGCCACCAGCTGAAACCTTTCTCAAAGTTGTAGTCATGAATATGAGCCATCAGATGAAAATCAAAACAAATCAGTATAATAAAGCAAAATGAAGATCTCTTGTTAATTTTGTTTAGTGGTGTCTAATCATAATGTTGCGAGCCCATCAAATAAGTAAATTATACAATTAAAAAAAAAGACCCCCAACAATTCCAATGAGCGGTCCAGGAATGGCCCTTTGAACACAAGTGATATCCTTACCATATTCAGAAATATTCCCATGTTCACTTTTCCCTAATGTTTCATTAAATTTTCCAAAAACATCATGTGAACCATTTTTGTTTATTATCAACATGTTCCTTCGTGGGACCTTTGCTACGCCCTTAAATACTAACCTCTGTCTTGCTAACACTTCCAATTCCACTTGATCGATCACCAACAATATTAGTCAATCACCAATTAGTCTTATACATGACTTCTCATTTCCTAGTCCTCCTCTCTGTGGCGGTTTTGCTCATGCACCAGCACTTTGGCCCAATATACGCGTCCAGGCTGACACCTCAGGCAGTCGAAATTGAAGGTTTTCGGTTGAATCATCGATACAGAAAGAGGGAGCTAGACGCTTTCAGGCCAACGAATCCTGGAAATAGTCCTGGTATGGGTCATGATGTACCTCCCGGTTATCACGCAGCAAAATACGGAAATAGCCCTAGTATGGGTCAGGATGCACCTCCCCGATTTCACACATCAAATGACCGTTATGATGCACCTCCCGGATTACAAGCAACAAATCCTGGGAATAGCCCTGGTATGGGTCATGATGCACCTCCTGGATATCAAACAACATCAGATGGACACAGAATCAATGTTATAGACTAGCAGCCCATAGTTTGATTTTCTTTTTTATTGTTGGTTTTATGACCTTTTTTATATATTGCAGGTTTTTCTTTTCTTGTAAAGGAGAAATAATTAAGATGTCTCCTGTGAATTAATGTCACTATATATTGATTCTGAAATTGAGTATGATATTCTTTTAGATATATAACATCATACTGTTAATTTGGGGAAGTGAGTTGGTTAACTAGCTAGTGTTGCATGCATGCAACAATATTATACCAATGTCATTTTTACCCTTTTGTACAAATGATTTGTTTGGAATAATTTTTAATTGCCTGAAAATTTGAGGTCTTAATTATAAGATGATCATGATGATGATGATACACTATTCTCATGATATGGGTAGTGTGATACTCGACTTTTTTTGTCGTATATATGGACTATGGAGTAGCTGTGGGAATTTAATTGAGTAAATTTAATTAGGTCTCTCTCCGTCTATTTATTTATTTATTTATTTAAGAAATTAATTAGTTTTTCGTAATTATGTGTTTTGAACTCTAAATTGTCCTTAATAACTGTTTGGAGCATAGTACAGAAAACGTCCTTAATAGTAGTACACTAGTACTATACTTGTACTATGCAAACGTCCTTAATAATTACTCCAAATAATATATTCATATTTAATTTAGATAAATTTGATTTTTAGTGACAATTAATGGTCCCTTTCTTAAAAAAGAACTTCATGTGCATACAATTACATTTTAGTCCAAAGTCAACACAAATTTATTATTCTAAAATTTGATTATGATGAATACAAAACACACCTTAGTGTTTTAAAATAAAAAAAAAGGAGAAAATATTTTATTTTTTATTTTCTCTTTTTCTTTTTTCCTTTTTTCTTTTTCTTTTTCCTTTTCTCTTTCTTTTTCAATTCTTCCTCGTCTCCGGTACGAATTCCGATACCGGAGGTTACTTCGACAACCGGAGAAAGCTCTGACGACTGGAGCAAGCTCCAGATCGGAGCTTGCCCCGGTACGGGAGCTAGCTCCGACGACTGGAGCTTGCTTCGAACTGGAGCAAGCTCCAGACGGGATCTAGAGCTGCTCCAGTCACCGGGGCAAGCTCCAAATCCAGTCGTTGTATCTTTAATTTAATGGTTACAACTATTTGGCATAGTAGCTCATAAGGAATTATTTAATAGGTTTTAAAAAATTGAATAAAATATAATTATTAATTGGAAAAAACATATTCCATCCTTTAACAAATTCATATTAAAGTAATATAATAAGCCGGTTGATTTACCAAATTGATTGACCTACCAATCAATTTTAATCGGTTGATCTTGCTTATTCAACTTCAATCTGGTGCGTACATGTGTCATTAGTTAATTAAAAGATGTAGGGTTCGAATCCTGTTGGCGTGATTTTCCCCCATTATTTTTATTATTATTTTTATTGAAGGTGTTTGGTTCGAATCTTGTTGGCGTGATTTATCTCTATTATTTATATCATTATTTTAGTTGAAGGTGTTGGGTTCGAATCTTATTGACGTAATTTTTTTCTTTTTTATTTATTCTCTTCTTAAATTTTTATTTTTTAAAATAAAGTTGTATAACGTATTATACTTAGTTTTAAAAATAACCATGATATGTTCTTATAAAAAAAGATATACTTCCTCCGTCCAATAATAAATGTAACACTTGATTTTGTTGACTTTTTCAATGTCATTTTGACCTTAAATTATTCTTAAATCATACGATAAAAATAACTAAAAACATCATATTATGAAACTAGAATGTTTATATGAAGCACTTGACAATATATTCAACTCATGAAGAATACCAATTAACATGCGAAAAAGATGCATTGCAGATTTTGAAGTTGAATGTTTCCAAAGTTTAGAGATGTATCTGATGGTTCTTAACTCACCGGAAGAATAATTTTCGTATGTCTAATATAGTTCAATTCAAAACTATTAATTGCATAACTACAAAAACTATATACATTTATAGCACACCATTTATATTAAGTTTAATTACTCAATTAGTTATTTTTTTATTACGTTTGAAGTCATTATGTGAAAATTATATATTCACTCCATTTATTTCATTATATTATATAATAAAAAAATACTCCCTCTGTCCCGTTTGAAATTACCCATTTTGACTTTTTTCGGTCAACAGTTCTCAACTTTGACCCATGATTAGTCTTAAACTATAATTATTAAATATTTAATAAAATTATATTATGAAAATTAAGGTTCTATATTTTCATAATATGATTTCATGATTTGGAACAATCATTGGATGGGGTGACCTATCGGTTCCCGATGCACACACGAGTATGGCGCAAGAAAGATCACGTGTTAGAGTTTGGGATTTATAGCCCACCCCCAACTAGTGTTGTTATGCGAGCCGAACCTTATTGAGTACTCGACTCGGTTCGTTAAGGATCTCGATAAGGTTTCGAGCCGAGATCGAGCCTAAGTTTAGACACGTTTCATTAACGAATCGATAAATATTCGGCTTGTCTCATTTCGCTCGACACACCAATTATACTATAAACTACATTTTCAAGTCCATCAGTCCATTTTGAACTATTTATGTTTGAATTTCGTTAGATTTTGATAATCTTATCATTTGGCGTGTTAATTTGTAATGTGTAATTTTAAAGTCCTTTATTTTAACATCTTATTTCACTATATTTATTTATTTTTAATTTCAACATAAGCTCGGCTCGAGCTCGTTAAGGCTCGGCTCGAACATTTTCGAGCCAAGCGAACTGAGCTTGAGCATAAATATTATGGCTCGACTTGTTTTTTGCTCGTTTTCTTAAAGAAACGAGTCTAAACTCAGCTCGAATGTTATTCCAGCTCGACAATACTCTGCTCGCCTGACTCGTTTAACATCACTATACATGACTATATACATATCCTTTTTTTCTTTTTTTTTTTTTTTTTTTTGTTGTTGTTGTTGTTGAGACGGCTTACAAGTACTCCTACACTAGTGCTATACAATATCCTATACCACCTTATATCTCCATACCTAAATCACCTTATATTTTCGTCCGCTAAGGATCGAATACTGCACCTCTACTTCACCGATCTACCTCCTTCCATACCCCTGGTTATGAGTATATTATTATGACATTCTATAAACACGTTTTTATAAGGCTGTCTAAGTGCATCGATCACCACTTTTGTATGTCCTTGTCAAGTGAAAGAATACTTTCAAATGATGCTGATAATCTTCTTTGTCAAGCATCCGATATTATTCTTATTAGTGTTTTATAATTGTACTACTATCTCTTTCTGAATGCTAATACCGATGCTTAATAAATAATTATAACCATTAATCAAGGCAGACAAATTTGTGAGGATTTATTCCCCAAAGTTGTTTGAGTTGTCATTACCTCAGTGGTTGCGAAGTTAAAGGTTGTCCAGACATGGTTCATTTGTTTTGCTGCATATGATTCCACTCGAGACAGTGATCAGCTTCATGTTAATTACCAGCTGATGATGTGCAGGAGATCTTGTTGTGACTTCATGCTAGATACTGATAGGTTTCTTTTGTTTTTTTAAGTTTATCTATATCATTTAAGGCGCACAATAGTGAAAAAACAAATGAATAAGTGGATTAAGTGTACTACAATAGTGAAAAAAAAAGTTTAGGCATAATAGCATTGATGTCGTTAAATTAGTTGATACGCTCTTTTCTTAACACGTAGAAGCACAATTACTACAAATAGTACAAGATAGACGTCCATTTGTATACGTAGTTACGTACAATGGTATAGCCGGCTATTACACCATCTCCAACCACCATACATTTGAATTAAACTCCGATTTATGAGATGCTAGATTAAGTCTAATGCAACCACCATGTGTTTGGTAATACCTGATGTGTCTGGTCTGTTACACGCATCATATTAGCTCTAATGGGGACTGGGGAGCTGGTAATCGTCGCAGTTTGATAGTATCAGACTGCTACCAGCTCCCTCCCCGTTGGAGTTGATCATAGTTTTATAATTGTGAATCATATGCTATATTTTTCTACTAGTGCCATATATGATGACGGTAGGCAGAGGCAGACCGAAAATATGCTTCTATCTCGGACTAATAAAAAATATCACGAAATATACAACTATAATATAATATTCTATTTCTGAAAGTATTTCTTATACTCTTTGTAAAATGATTCTTAATGAATAAAGCCTTTTGCCACTTAAAAAAAAAACATTTACAAACCGAAATTAGTAATTTATAGTGAAGTTTTCACTAAAATAAAATAATGTACTTGAGCTCATGGCTAACCCAACTCTTTTCAACATTTCAAAAACCATAAATATGCACGAACTCATTATTCTAAGAATTTAAGAAGAGAAGATCTAATTCATCTTAACAGTAAGGAGAAAGTAGCAAAATTTAATTTTAGGTACTTCGGAGTGTGCCACGTTCAGTATAGGTACTTCAAAGTGGTTAGATTCAATTTAATGCAACATATTGTTCAATTTTGGTATTTTTTTCAATTTAACGGGATAAAAAAACATTACAAGTGTGTGGCAACCATTCACCTAACATACAAAAAATCACAAAGCAATAAAAAAAATGGACACGTGTTATACGTGCATTAAAATTTGAGTTAAAATTTTATTTTTGTATTCCAAAGTACTAACGCGCCTATTTTTCCTATTTTTTAGCAATTTCAGGTTTGACGATGTATGGTCACACTTGTATTATTCACCTTTTTCCGTTAAATTGAAAGAAGAAAAAAAGCTTTCTAGGCCCATATTGATTGGACATTTCCTTGCCCAAGGTCTGTATTTCGCTTCCCTAGGCCCAGTCCGTTTCACTCTATGTATGGGCTTTGTTCTTATTGCAGTTCGTTTCACTATCCAATCCACAAGTTATATACTTCCACCGTGTTTCGTTATATTCCTTGTTTGTTCTAAAAAAAAAAAGAAAAAACAAATTCCAATTTGGTCATTTTGACCGTGTATACCTTATGACCTTTAATCACATATTCTCAAAAATAATTGCATTCGTATAATTTAGGAGTAATGTGCGATGAAACATGAACACATGAACGCAATTGATCAATGAGGACAATTATTAGTATGACTTAATACTCAAATTTACATTTTGGCCCCTAAAATTTAGCCATTTGTGTGAAGTACCCTCTTAACTCTACAAGGTTAATGTTTACACATTTGTACAAACAACCCACCTAAACTTTTGGAAAACCATGCAATGGAGGATATTCAGGTGCATTTTGTCTATCGAGAAGAAAACCATGCAGCTGATGCATTAGCAAATGAAGGAAGGAAGAAAACATTTGAAAATCCTAGTTGTAGTGTTAATTATGTTCAGTCTTTTGTGTATATTTGGGATAGTTGCCCGTGCTGGCTAGCTACTTTTATTTTGCAAGACGATGTTGGTGATGTTCAGTTTGTAAATAAGGTTTCTTAAGTAAGGAATATGTTTTAATTTTTAAAAAAAAAAAAAAAACACACTTAAACTTTGTAGGGTTGCAATTTGACTCATTTGGGACAACATTTAAAAACTCACAAGTCACAACCTTCAAAACTTTAGTGGTGCACTTTCAACTAGGGTACAAAATTAAATTGTAATCTTACATAGTTTATGGGACACTTATCACAAACTACAAATTCTTTAAAGGCATGTGCTCATAATTTTACCCAATTTATATTAGGGCCAGAAATTTTGCAATACAAATTGGCGGATGGTTGGAGCCTAAGATGCGTTCATTTTTTTCACTTAATTTTGCAACAAGATACAAGGCCCGCGTGAAATGACCGAAATACCCTTTCCACCAATTTCTATATCACTATTCCTCCAACAAAATAACTATCTCATCCAATCTTACCATATAACACTCTCAATCTTACCAAGATAACTATATCACCCAATCTTACCAAATAACTATATCATCCAAACTTACCAAAATAATTATATCACCCAATCTTACCAAATAACTCTCTAAATCTTACCAAAATAACTCTCTCTCCTGCTGCACACCCATATGCACACCATTTTAATCAAAATGTCACAATAATATTGATCATATTACATTACATAACTGAATGTCACATGACATTAAATGTGTCTGAATTTTTTTTTTCCTTGCAGCTAGTAAGCCACTCTTTGGGACTTTCTTCTCTATAGTACATATTTGTATCTCGTTTAATTATCGATGTACCAAAATTATGTGCCAAAAAAATGAACGTATCTTAGACTCCAAGCGTCCGCCAACTTGTATGGTTGTGGAATTAGCCCGTTATATTATTGGTATGATTCATGCTGCATGATGATTCCTCATTTGAATAGACACAATGTACTATTCTATTCTTCTTCGAACATTATAGTACGTTTGAAAATTTTCAATAATACTCAGTAACAAAAGACCGGATTTGATATCAGGGATCATGACAGGAAATTGCCGGCATATATGTCAGTGGCTATATATGAAATCTTATATGTTGAATTGAGGTCCTACTCCCAAGCGATGTGGAATGGGGTTTTAACATTAGTTGTGGTATAGTAATTCATAATAAAATAGCAAAAAAAATGAGTGCAAACTATTTTTTTTCTGAGAATACGATACAACAAGTGCTTAACATGAATCTTCGCTCCCAGGCAAATTCCAAGCCTTGCCGGAGTGCCTCCAGTTCCGACTCCATGTGCTTCTTTAATCTTTAATTCTTTATGACAAAGCCGACTTTTAGGGTCGACTCAATTATCTTAGTTTGTCTAAGTTCGCGTACATATTTTCAACTCATAACAAGATTACCACCCGTAGATCGAGAGACGAGAACCACGACTTTATTTATTGGGCATTTCTTGGGAAGGTCCACTATAGATTGTTTAGTAAGCATAAAATTATGAAGCTCAAGTTCCAGCGCCATGAATAGCCATGATACTCAATCCGTCCGAGCAAAAATATTTCTTACTTTCAAAATATTATTTATTATAATAATATTATAACTTTATCACCATAAAATACTTTAACAAGTTCACTCCGACTAAAACGTAAGCCTCCATCTAAATTCATCTTAAAGATTTTTAGCCCCCCTAAATTACATTTCAAAGTTCAAACCTGGATTTTGGAAACTGAAAACTTTTCCGATTTTGTATGGGTCTGTAGATCGTGTGCCGTCCGCTCAATCGTTTTAAAATTAGACACTCATGCCTTGTAACAGTGGACCCCGCATAAAACGAATTGATACAATACAACGACCAAGGTAGACCGCGTGGGAGATCCTAAAGTACAATTCTCCAATGTGTATTATAGGAACTATAGAGTTAAAGATCTTTACCTCTGTTTATTTCAAGACTAATCACATTAGTAGTCATCAATTATGTAGCAATAATATTATCCCCACGTTTTAAACGTAAGGAAAGATATAAAAGTAGCTCCAAGAATTAGCATAGTAGGTTTTTTTTTTTTTAAGGGCAAAATTTTATCATAGTAGTAGACCCGAGAGTTTGATCTTTTTGATGAGCAATAATGGATTTTCCTGGTGAGTTAGGTGACACGTCGCAAGCAGAAGCACTTGTACTAGGGAGTAAAAGATCAATAGCCAAAGAACAAACAAGAACGATAATATTACTGGTAGGCTCAGTACAGTATGTGGCTGAATTGAGCAATCTCTTAAATGCCGTATTTAAGACCAGGCAGGTGAACCGAAATACAAAAAGAGCTCTACCAATTATAAATATCAAAAAGATCATCACACATATTACACCACCACCAATTTTTTCTCACTTACAATTTTTACACAACATTCTGAATTTGGGATAAAATGGGGAACAAGAAGAATGTTAACCAAGAGACTTTCTCATCCGGCCAAATCGAAGCTCTTACGGCTATATGCGACACTTTTCTACCCTCTTTAGAGGTTTCGGATTCCGATAATGCTTGTGATGATGATTCTGTTGCTCACTTTTTGCGAACATCGGCTTCTATGGCTGGTACTGTATCAAATGTAAGACTTCATTTCATCATCATCATCTTGATTTCATTTTTTACTTTCGATTCTGTTTTCAAAAAAAATAATCCATTGCACAACGTTTTTACTGTCTAGTGTTCTTTTTTTCTTTTTTTTTTTTCAAGAAAGTGTGATAAACAACAACCTAAGCAAATGCATGAAACTTTTAGGTGCCAAATTTCAGGAAATTGTTTTTTTTGGTCAATTTTTCAGCATGAATCAGGGGTGCTGGCAACTTGGCATGGACATTCAGAAGCATTTTTAACAATTTATAAAAGCACCTAATTTGAAGATGATGGTTTCTTCTGTTTGGACTTGTAATACTCAAGTACACTTTATAAATAATCAACACAACACAAGTCAAATTTTAGTACACTGCAAAAGGATTTTGTAAGCCAGTAAAGTTTGCAGAAATGAACAGAGTCTCCAGATTTTATCACCCAAAGAGAAAAAAAAAACGAAAAAGAAAAAACCCACATTCCCAGTGGATTTTTCAATAAAAACAAAATCCTCAATTCTGAATTTCTGATCAGCTGAGGAGTGCAGTAAATGCAAATTATTACTGACAGTTGTATATATATAGTTTTAAAAAATGGAAGTTCATGCTAGTACTAATTCTGAGGTGAAGAGCAGTGGAGTAAATGCAAATTACTTATAGTAACAGTTAGTTAGTTATACAATATTCAGAAGTTAAATGTAGGCAAAAATTAATTAATTAATGTTGATTTTTATGGTTTTGTGCAGCTAGCAATAATTCTACCAGGGGTAAAACACCCAAAGATGTATTTGGCCATACTGTCACTGAGCTTGCTCTCAACATCAATTGGGACCTTCATACTCTGTGGCTGGAAAAGCTTGTCACCACAATTTCCATTTTTCACCAGATTTTCACAGCTCTCTTTGCAAACAAGAGAACAGGTTCTGCATTCTTGGGCTAATAGTTGCTTCAATCTATTGAGAAATCTTTACTCTGGTTATAAGATGTTCACTCTCATCAAGTATTTTTCTCAGGTAAGTTAGTACTCTACTTTTAATAATATACTGCTATAACTTTTACTTCACATTTTAGTATATAATAATAATAGTATTTGGGAGTAGCTTATCAATCAACTTATTTATTTGAAGGTGATTTCATCTGAATTATTGAATTATTTGATTGATCAACTAACACTCACTTTATTAATTCGTTTTGTGAAATAAACATTTAATCTTATATTTATGTTACACGTTTAGGCGAGTGTAAATTAGACAATTAAACTAATGTACCTAACAATTGTATCGGTGGAGTAGTTTATTATTGGATGATGAATATTTAAGTCGTGTGAGGTAGTGTGTCTGACCATTAACCAGTGAAACGATATCATTAAATTTGTAATTTAGTATAATGATGATGACATTGTCTACTATTTTAGGAAATTAGAAAAAGACAGAAACATTAGCGGATCGATATGGATTTAAAGGATCAGGACATGACATCGAACATTGAATTCGGTTAGTTAGTTTTACATGCATCAAGTCATAAATCCCGGCCCTAAGAATAAGTAAAATATGAATGGTCATGACATTCGAATGTTTAACAACTTCCAATTTAATTATCTTTGATACTACCACGTCTTGCTATAGTACCATCGTCATCAAGACAAGATATATATCTTTCTCGTTGTACTAATCAACAGTAGTACCTCCATTCCCTCTGAAATTTCCTATTTCTCCATTTTTTACGTTCCTTAGAAGCTTATAAGCTTCTTAATTAAAATAGTGATCCCATATTCCCCATGGCCCCATTAGTTTATTTAAAACTTTCGTTCGTGTCTCACCTATATTTCATACTGCTATTGCACATTACTGTCATTACATAAAGTATTTTGGTAGGTGAAATCGTAGTCGTGTCCAGAATATCTTTCACTGGTTCTAGCTAGACTTCCAGTCATGAGTTAGATATGTTTATTGTCCATTAAATACCTCCATTTTAGCTAAATCAAATTGCAGAGCTTTTGAATCAACATCAAGTTGCCAATAATTTATTTTTTCATAACTGTCAAGTTCACCCCTGCCTCCCTCCTTTTAGACGTGGTGATTCTAATTAAACTCCAAATACTTGTGCCATTATTTCAAATCACAATATCAGAGTGACATATAGTTTGTTAAAGTCTCATTCCAAAACAAAAACAAAAACAAAAAAAGAAAAAGAAAAAGGCAAATGCTTCTTTTGCACAATGCATGTATTCAGAATCTGAAAACCAAAGTCATTATATCATGTGGTTTGTAAGTCTGTGTTTCGTCTGAAAAGGATTGTATTAAGTTCAGTTTCGTTCAGATTTGTCCAGACAAAAATAACAAAACCTTAGATATACTATGTCATAACTTGTCCCTTTGTTTTTATTGAAGGAATAGTAATGGTTCATTCTGGTCCTGGTACTAGCTGTTCTTGGTTGCACAGAGAAATAAGTACTTAATTACATCCTGAAATTGAGATTTAGGTCCAACTTAGGAGGCCCCAACTCTTAAAACAGAAACGAAATAATTGAGCCATTATGTTTGGTCACCATCAACAGACTCGAAATGGCAAGAAATAATTTATTGTATGCAATGTGCCCATTGATATGACATTTGTACATGTACATTTCTCTCCAGTCTGTATAAAAAACATATGTAGTTCTAAAAGCGAAATCCGGTATGAATTTAATTAATCTTTTTAATTGCGTATCGAATTCTGGCAATGTGTTGCACTTAAACAATTTTGCTAAGAGTGTGATAATTGCTGACATTTACAGGTGAACGAGAAAAATGAGAACGTATCCTGGAAAGCTATCGGCTACTGCGGGCCTGATCCAGCCCACAAAACAAGAACATCTACGAACCAAGAGATAGAAGCTCAGTACACTAAAGAAGAGCTACTTGGACCTCTTTACAAAGGCATCATCAACTTGAGCCTACCAAGGGAGATTGCATTCACCAAGCTACATAACTTAGGCTTTCCTGTTTCCAGCCCTGGTTCATCCAAAACTCGATCATCGTCTTTTGTAGTCAAATGTGATGCTGTTGTACTAGGTTCGGGCTCAGGAGGCGGTGTGGTGGCTGGAGTGCTGGCAAAAGCAGGATACAAAGTGCTTGTGGTCGAAAAAGGAAGTTATCTGGCTAGACGCAACCTTTCGCTACTAGAAGGTCAAGCGATGGAACAGATGTACCTCAATAATGGTCTATCAGGGACTAATAGCCAGGAAGTTCTGTTGCTGGCGGGATCAACCGTTGGTGGAGGATCGACGATAAACTGGTCGGCCGCGATTCGCACTCCTTCACATGTCGTGAAAGAATGGAGCGAAAGCCACAAGCTAGAGTTTTTCGACAGCAAAAAGTACGAGAAAGCTTTGGATGTGGTGTGCAGAAAAATGGGGGTACAGTCGGAAATCCACCACGAAGGATTCAACAGCATGGTTTTGAGAAAAGGGTGTGAGAATTTAGGGTATAATGTTGAGAATGTCCCGCAAAACGCGCCTTCAGATCATGACTGTGGCTGGTGCTGCCTAGGTTGCAAGGATGGGAGGAAAAAAGGTACCACAGAAACATGGCTGATGGATCTGGTTGAATCTGGCAATGGTGCAATTTTAGCTGAATGTGAAGCGTTAAAAGTAATAACGTGTGAAAGTAACGGAAGAAAGAAGGCTGTAGGAGTGGCATTTGAGTTCGAACATCTGGGGATTAAGGAAGCTGGTGTTATAGAGTCTAAGGTGACCATCACTGCTTGTGGTGCAATTTGTACACCAGAAATGTTGAAATGCAGTGGCTTAAAGAATCCGAACATTGGCAGGAACTTGCATCTCCATCCAGTAGTGATGGCATGGGGATATTTCCCTGATGACGGCCCGTGGCCTGAGGCAGAGAAGAGAAGTTACAAAGGGGGTATTTTGACAGCAATGTCAAAGTTGGATCCAGAAGGCTCTGGATATGGCGTAATATTACAGACACCGGCATTGCATCCTGGAATGTTCTCTGCCCTACTGCCGTGGCTTACAGGTGCCGACATTAAAAACAGGATGCTTAAGTTTTCAAGAACGGCACATATTTTTGCGCTGGCAAGGGATAAAGGATCTGGAATCGTGCATTCGCCAACTGATGTAAGTTACGAAGTTGACAGTTTTGATCAGGATAATTTGTGTAGAGGAATTGAGAAGGTTTTGAGGATATTGGCAGCTGCTGGGGCTGATGAAATAGGAACGCATCACAGGGAAGGGAAGGTGTTGAAGGTGAGGGAAGCAAGTACTGATGAATTCGAGAGGTTCGTGAAAGAAGAGAGTTCGAAGCCATTGAGTAAACTGTCAACGCCTGTATGTTCGGCGCATCAGATGGGGAGTTGTAGGATGGGGGTGGATCCGAAGGTGTCGGTTGTTAATCCGAAAGGAGAAACATGGGAGGTGGAGGGGCTGTTTGTGGCTGATGCGAGTGTACTTCCGACAGCGTTGGGGGTGAATCCAATGGTCACGGTTCAGGCTACCGCGTATTGCATAGCGCAATCAATTCTGGGAGTTCTTGACAGGGACAGAAAGATGTAGAACTTGTGTGTTCATGGCATGTTTCGTTGAAGTTCTTAACAATTAAACTTCATTGGTGTTTGTTATTGTATATTGGGAGTATATAGTATGTGACTATGTGAGTGGTTGATGTGTAGTAATATTAAAGGACAGATTAAATTGCTTGAAGCTTGAGCAAGTCTGTCATTCTGTAGAGTATACTGCATGTACTTGTTGTGTTGTTGTATTTGATTGTAAAATGAATAAATTGGTCATTTTCTTTCACTTCCTTCAAGTCATTCCTTCACTACTCTATCATCTATGTTTCAGTTCTTGCTACTTATGTCTATGAACCCAAAAACAAAAAGAAAAAAAGAGGGGAAAAAAGGTGTAATTGTGACAAATGGTTGTTGAGTTATGTTTTCAACCAGATACAAAATATGGAACATTGTGAAAAAAAGGTTGTTGAATTGTGTTTTGAGTCAAACTCAAAAAGAGAAAGATGTTTGATTCAAGCATTCCAGGATGATACTTTTCTTTGTGTTTTCTACTTTCCTATTCCTAAAAAGAGGGTACTTCATATATTTTTTTTAAAATTAACAAAATATATTAATCAGTTAAACAATTACAATGTTATTGTGCATAAGAGGTGCACAACAAATATCCCGAACCTTTACACCTATTAAAAAACAAGTAATACATAGATACACCCCAAGTATGATAAGAATGTTAAACATGGGCAAACTTCAAAACCGTTATAACTGTAACGGTACTTGACCACCTCCTCGTCTAGTATGTTCAACTTACTAGCAAGAGGTCAAAATTAAGAAGGTGACGAGTTAACTCAACAACTCTAGCCAAATTTAAAGGAACGGAATAACTTTCGCTAGCTGGCTTAGGTAACCAAGCTATAACGAAAGATGATGTTTTCCGATGAATTAGAGAACAGTAAGAAGGTCCTTCATGAGCAATCTTGAAACATATTAATACTACTATTTCATAGTATGACAGCTTGACCTCATTTGCCAGAGGTTGCAATTTGATATTCATTTAATAATCCCATAATTATGCTAAAACTATAACTATTTGCCTTTATTATTCATTTCTAATGTCTTCAATGCAGTTGCATTATGTTCTACTAGTACACATCTATAGTACAATCTTAGACTCAAAATTTTTAGTACTGTATGTATCACTATTTTTAAAAAAAAGTTTCTAAATGGTAAAAATGTTTTAAGAAAAATTAATAAAGAAATGGTTTTTATTATTAAATTTATAAATGGATGTTAAGTAGAGAGAGAATGATAATGTATTAATAAATAAGGGGAGTGAAATAATATATAATTATTAAATGCAATTAAAATTTTCATTTTTAAGTTAGAAATTTTGTAATGTGATGAAAAGAAAGAAAAAAAAAACTTATAAGAGTTATTTTAATCAAATAGAGTAAGTATAAGTACTATATATTTGAATAATGAAAGTACCACTACCACCTAAAAAGTTGCATGCATTTGAGTGCAAGTTTTAATTACATTCATTATCATTAATTAATTCCTTCAAATGAAAATGAAAAAGAAAGACTCAGTTGACCAACTTGTCATGACACACTTTCTTTATCCACTTCTATGATTCTTCTTCCTCTCAATAACCAAAGTCCCACCATCCCAACAAAACTCCAAAATCCAGAAAAGAACATAAACTTTCAAATCTCCATCACTTTGAGTAAACTCCAAGCCTTCTTTCTTCTGCCCTTTATCCATACCTCAGAAAACCAAATCATCTCTGCATGTTCAGATGGAAAGAACAAACCGATTCAGTTCTCTAACTCTATTCTTCTTCTCTGCTGTCATCACCTTCAGCCTCATCTCCTTTGCCCTCTGCCTTGCTGCTGAATTCAAGAAATCAAAGGTAC
This sequence comes from Plantago ovata, assembly GCA_028274465.1. Taxonomy (NCBI): domain Eukaryota; kingdom Viridiplantae; phylum Streptophyta; class Magnoliopsida; order Lamiales; family Plantaginaceae; genus Plantago; species Plantago ovata. Next base: position 21,042,273 of record CM051455.1, on the reverse strand, counting down.
TCTATTTTCTCCTGTAAATCAACTATTCATTGCATATATATATATATATATATATATATATATATATATATATATATATATATATGATCTGAATCTAATTAATTAGTCCCTTCTGTTTCCAGAAAGAGGACATCTTATTAGATGGAAAGCTGTGTTCTCTTCCTCAAACCGATGCTTTCAGACTTGGATTGTCATCCTTAATCTGCGTCGTTATCGCCCAAATCATCGGGACATCACTGTATTGCACAATCTTCCGGTCAGGACAGGATGGTGGTGGCAATAATGGATGCAAACCTGCAAAGCCTACAGTTTCATGCACTTTGCTGGTTTTCTCTTGGTAAACTTTTTCAATTTCTCTTATTTTCACACTGTTCTCGAACTGACCAGGTCTACTAGATCTTGCGATTGAGATTACATTCTTTTCATGGTAGATTTTGAGACTGTAAACTTGAATGCTGGATGTCTGTAAAATAGTTTACCAAACTCACTTCACCACAAATAAACATGGCACGTATTCTGGCACAAAATCCAAAACAATCGGTTACCTAACATTTACTAGTCTCTCAACCTGTCTTGGTTTGCTCTTGACTAGTTGCTACCCATTTCCATGCTGTAAGCCGCTACTAATCCAACCAGTAATAACTTTTTTAGGGTGTGCGAAAGAAGAAAGAATCTTGTAACATGGACAGGCTAGGTACATGTCTGTTAAATGATTTGTTTAACAGCTCTGCTCAAGGCTAGTGATCATATGGGATTGACTAATAACAAATCTGGTGTCGTCATTGATGATACAGGATCAGTTTTGGCATGTCTGTTACACTCATCAGTGTAGCCACCAGCATGAGCCGACACCAACAGTATGGAGAAGGATGGTTAGATGGAGAGTGCTACTTGGTTAGAGACGGGGTCTATGTTGGTGCTGCAGTATTGGTCCTGCTGGCTTCCGGCTCAGCGCTTGGCTCTGCCACCATAAGGATGACGCGGAGTCAGGCAGGAGATGACACAAAGTCTACTCACAAAATTGACGAATAAGGCATACAAGGCCAGAAGTACAAGATAAGCAAAAAGGCAACGAAAGATGATACATGGCCATAGAAATAGGAAGAGCTTCAATTGCAAGTATATAAACATTTGAGCACACATTTCGACACTTTTTATTTTTATGTAGATTGTCGAAAGATTGCTGAAAGAGTGACAATTACCAGTTTGATATTACACCAGCCATTGAATCATAAAACAGATAAGAGAATACAGATAAGTTGAGAGAAAGTACAGGGGCAAGCCAATTGTAGCAGGATATAATGGAGAACAGCTGCTAACAACTTCATTTTCTCATTATGCAGTACTGGAGATCAATGTGCTAACTACTTGATTTTCTCATTACTTGGTAATGTCTTCACACATAAGGCCAGCCAACCAAAGGACTATTTTGCCGACCAGACCACATTCCAGGCATGATTATAGTAGAGGCTAGTAAACTGATAACATACAGGTTCAAGAGCCAAAAAATGTGAACCTGCTGTGGATATCGGTTATGATGATCTAAAATGACCACTGAATCTAATACCATAATGCTTCGATAGAGTTGATAGAAAGATGAGTTTATTGGAGCATAGAAAAACTATTTTGCATGAGTGAACAATGCACTTCTGATTCTGAATCACCTATGTTGCCAATTATCTTGGAGGTAAGTAGACCCCACGTCTTGTGTTACGATAGTTATATCCTCTTCCACGGTAGTGTTGGGCAGGATGAATACCACGACGAGGCCCATATCCATCATAACCAGTTTGTGTCCTCTGAAAATTGCCAAAGGTCTGAGGATGCAAGAAAGTAAAAAGGTCAGAAGTAACAAACTGCTGGTTTCTTTAGTATACAAGTGATACTGTAAAGATAAATCAGGAAAGAATAGAAACAACAAACCTCAGAATTCAGCTTGATTCTTTCGGAAGATGGATCAGGCCCACTTCGTGATCCCCGGCCCACAGAATTACAGGATATGGTATCAAAGAAGTCATCTTTGATATATGCAGGCTGCATGAGGACAATGTTAAAACAACAGTAATCAGTAACTTGCTATCCTATTTCAGTAAACTTGTAGGCACATTTTAAAACAAGTAATTTTCTATGCGCACCTTAGTTTCAACAATTGGTTCCAACCCAGGGTTTCTTAAACCAGCATCCTGCCTGCTTGTTACATTTTCTTGCATTCCCGCTATTTCATCTCTATGGTTTGTTTTTCCAAGGTGACCCCAGACCTCATCCTTCTTGAACTTCTCATTCATTGCTTGAAAGTCAAATTCTTCACTGAACTCGGAAGATGATTGTAACTGCAAATAGTGATTGAAAAGATTGAAGTTATTAGCTTTTCTGAGATACTCATACCACCAAGATGTTAATCTTACAGAAAAACCACGCCTCTTTTGGTTCTAATGTCAACTGTACCTTGTTCAGACGGTTCACTTGTGTTCTACTTCGTGCATAACTCGACCAGAAAACTATGTATATATCATTTGTGCAAACCATGATGCATAATTATTATCCTATTACACTTGTTCCTCTTTTAAAGGTAATGTATGTTGATTGACAAGGGACGGTTGGGTATAGCAAACGGCTGACCTGCCCACTACTATCGGCATGAGATTTCCCATAAAAATTATGGGTGTTCGGTCATTTTTCCCCCAAAAAACAACATATCTACGAGAAATTTTACAGGAACGTACCAGAAGAATTGTACTTAATAGGGTTAATGGGAGCAATCACACCTCACCACGAGCAGAAAGCGAGAAGCAACAAAACATTAAGATGCAGTGAAAGGATTAGGAAACATTTGCTTTTAAGAACTTTTTGCCAAGTCCTAACATAAGTTATTTAATCAAAATCAGCATGACCAAATAAGATTATGGCGAGACATGGAATTATAATGCATACAGTTTTCAGTTTTGCACAATGAAATTAATTCACGGTTAAAACACAACCTAAATAGGGCATCCATTGGTAGAGGCAAACCCTGTGAAATAGGTCCTGTTGCATATTGCAAAGAGGCTGTAGGCCTGGAACCATGTGATCAACAGGCCGCCTATGAAATACTAGCCCTTGCAAGCATAATGTATAAATAAATTTCAATTAAATTTACAGCCAAGATAAAGAATTTTCCACACTTCAGGCATAAAAAATCAATAGATAGGCAGACTACCCATTACCTATGTTAGTCTAAGCATGTACAATACAGAAGATCACCAATATGTAAAAGAAATTCAAACACCAAACTGTGGGCATCAGCCCCTCAAAACAATTGAGCCTTTGGCAAATCCATCGATTTAACATTAAGAAATCAGTTAAACAAAGCTTTCTTCACAGCACTCAACTGAACATTTACAAACACAGTGGCACGTGCACATAAACTTCACAGGTTGAGACATCCAAATCATCACCTAAGAAGCACCCGCTCAATTTTGATGATGAGTATTTCGAGCGCGCTCGTTTCCCGCACACATACGCCTACATTCGGGAAAAAAACGTATGGCTTGCTAATTGCTATAATCTCTTCAAACTTTTTCTTCGTCTTTTATCATTAATTAATTCTCTTACTTTTAAGTCACTAACTAACTAGATTTATGTTAAAATATTCACAAAGGACAAAACCTCACCACTTTACATATTGGGTTTTGACATTTTCATATAATTATATAATTATGTTGGATTATTAATTAATTTATAAAGGTTGAATATGAATGATTTAATGGAACACTAACTAAATGTGCAAATATTGCTAGTATTTAATACTTTTGGTAATAAATATGTGAATACAATTATAAAATCTAAACGTATTTTTTACGTATTTGTATTTTAATATTCTAAATTTTATAATTTTTCGTATTCGTATTGTATTCGTATTTGCATTCGTATTCGTATTGGTGCTTCTTAGATCATCACAGATAAAAAAAAATGAGAGAATTGTTTTTGAAGTATAAGCACAGCATTTTAGGTGCTTTAAACAAAGGTATATAACAGAACAATGGAATGGAGAATGGGAACAGGATTGCATGGTAAAGATTGGTTTTCTAGTAGTTTATGCCCGAAGATAGTTGGTTTAAATTGAGTAGAACTTCAGTATGGTGCTTACTAATCTTGATATTTCAAGATATGCTCAATACATCATAAAAGAGATATTAATCCCCGCAAGAGAAGAATTTCAATTTCAACTGCTGCTTCTGTGTAAACATAATTGAAACTTAAGGTTTGTAGTTGAACAAGACTATAGTTCATATCTAAATCCGAAATTATAATCATTCAGTAAATGATCATCTAGAATGGATGCGAACTCATAGTAGAAGGAACTTTGCTATTCATAAATGTTTAAAATGCACATGAACGAAAAAATAGTACTTAACGAACCTTCTGTGCAGATGGTGGTAACGGCAACAAAGGAGGTTGAACTGCTGGAGCTGTAGTCGTGGATGGTAAAGTTGCGCCGATGTTTATCTGGTGTTGGTATTGACTCTTTGGTGAAGAATACTCAGATAGTCTGGGCTGTGAAAATTGGTTTGAAGTGAGAAGTGTTGGTTGTTGTAAGAACAAGGGTTCAGGTACCTGCTCTGAAATAAATGATGAGGAATATGGTGAGGACTGGGCAGGAAGTGAGGGTAACGGATTATGAACTAAATTATCAGTAACTGGAGCTTCATTGCTGCTACCAGCCTTGTAAGTTGATTGAAAAGGCATAGTCAATCCGTTAGAATTCACTAATGTAGGACTTTGAAAGGGAGGTAATGTCGAAGCAGAGTGTGGCATGGGGAGCTGCTGAGAAGCATGGGCAGGTGTAGCAGCCAAATAAGGTGAACTAGAAGTTGCGAGTATGTGTGTGGGAGAAGCATGACTATATGAATTTGAACTTTGAAAGGGAGGTAACATCGAAGAAAATGAAGCAGTAATTGGTGCAGATAACTGCTGAGAAGTAGGACCAGGTGTACCAGTCGAGAGTACATGTGCTGGAGAAGCATGACTGGACATACTTGAAATTGCAGTGGTGGCAGATGGTTGACTCTGGGCGGGATAAAAACCCGTGGTTGAGTGCAAGGACTGCCTTTGAGCACTGGTAAGACTCCCTGGTGCTCCATATCCTTGCCATTGTGGTGGCATGCCAATAGGTGACAGAGCACTCGGTGTTATGTAAGAAGAACTAGAACTCCCCAACTGAGATCCAGAATAACTTGAAGGCGAGACACTAGGATATGACATTGTTTTAAGATTAGAAGACTCTCTGTACATGTTCATGCCAGTAAAAGTAGCACTCCTGGCCGACTCTGATGAAGATGAAGGTTCCCCACTAAAGTTTGTCTGCAAATAAGAAGATTATGTCAAATAAAATTTTTGCTAGAGTTGCAGTTGATGACATCAATCTTAGTCAACAAGGTATTTATGTGATACTATACTGGTGCTGTGATGCATTGTGTGCAAGAGAGATGGTTATTGGCTGGTCACTTGTTTCTACTTGCGAGATTGTCCGTAGTTTCTTGAACATAGTTCTGCTGACACTTATATTTGGCATTGTGATTAAGCATGAGGCACTTCCAGCGTGGCAAGGAAGTGCAGGGATAAAAGTTGTGAAACATTGCATTAGGATGGCTGGATGTATTATCTGATTAAATTAATAAATTAGTTGAAGATAACTACTCCCAGAGGCTAACATTATGGATTTTATAGAGAGACTATTTTCTAGTTCACAATGTAAGTAGGACCTTGTAGCCTTTGTGCTCCTACTTCATATGGTATAACAGATCCTGTGTATAACCTTCTCTTTCTAGATAACATGACTTGCAAGAAAAGGGAAAGGTAATAAAATGGAATAATGAAATAATCACAAAAATGCTGAAAACCTTTATAATTGCAGGATCATTTAGAGGCTCCTCTGTTTGAGCTGGTGCAGCAGCCGTAACTTGCAGATCCTGAAATTAAGCACAAGCAGAAAGCTGAAAAAGAGAACATTGAAACAAATTGAAACTGGATCAAATAATAAGGATGTTATATGGCATTCATTGGTAGGGCATAATATTTGGGTATTTCTGGAGTTGCTTATAGGCTATAGGCTATAGCCAGTTAACTTACTTTAATGTCTGAGGCACGAAACAGAATATATTGATAGACTTTGTCACTCGGAAGAACTTGTGGCCCACCAACCTTTCTCCCTTCTGTTCCTAATGATTTCACTGCAACAAAAATCAATATAACTCAATCAAGACCTTTACACTAAAAATGTTTCCAGCACAGGTTATATCTCATGGTTCAGCATAGATTCATAATATAAAGGCTCTCTTGTCCGCCTTCAAGGCTCAAGATTTTGTAAACTAACCACAAACTGTAAGCTACTGCATCTCGTGCATTCCACATGACAAGGCAATATAACAAGCTTACAAGTAATAACCTTAATCACATTCGCAGTAGTGATAATGTTCAATTGTTGCACCCTACCATCTGTATTTCGCACTTATTAGAGCGCGCGGACGACGCTGCATGTCCATCTCTAATTCACACTTTCGAAGCACAGTGGTTATGCCGATATGGCATGTAATGGAAGAGAGATAATCATATAAAAGAAGTCGACAGAAACGAACAGCATAAACGGAAAAATATGCAGCATACACCTGAACTCAAACATTCTATATACAACAACTAATACTATAGTTTAATTTCCATTTTGTAAAAAACATTTAAATATAGGATATATACCGCCCCAAATATTCTCCAAAATTCAAATTGAAAATAACATCACGACCTTAACTTCCCTAGTTATCTAAACACAATCACATACAAAAATACATTTAAAAATTATCTTTTAAAAAAAACAAATATGAACGTGAAACAAGGCAAACGAAAATACATTAACGCAGTGGATAGGAAAAGAGAAATAGAAATTGAATAAATAAACATCGATATAGTAAAAAATTACGACAGTAAGAGATAAATTGGGGAAAATAAAAAATAAACAGGACGGATACCATTTTTAAGGCCGATGGTTGATTCCTGGACATCGAGTGTCTCGAGGGTTCCCTGGTAACGAATCCCACTCTTGGATGTGACGGTCAAGGTGCTTCCGATGTACGGATCAGCTGCATTTGAGGTCGGCGGCGTCGTATAGCTGCTCGATGGTTCCATGGCGATTGATTTATTTATTGTATGTGCTAGCAATATAACCAGAGATGATCGAGCGAGGAGGAAGAAGGATAGAAAGCTGATTAGGGTTCGATTTTGGTGTATGTGAAAACGGAAACCGGAAAGTTTTTAGGCTCTGTGCTATTTTATTTTTGATGCATACAGAAATTGGGGGGAAAAGTGTATTTATAGATTTTTACTTCATTTTATTCTACTTTCTCAATAAAACTTGCCTTTACTTTCGACGTTAATTGCACATGAGGTCCTCACTGTTCCCTTTAGTTTCCAAAAAACCATGTGCTCTTGTTTTTTACAATTTTACTCCTTTAACCTTTGTATTTAGCTGGCGAAAATATGCAAAAGACGCTTTTTAAGATAAGTTATAATAATCTCATTCTTGATAACCACACCGACACACAACACCTATACTAACAGAATCCCGTTCTTGCGCACACAGTTCACCATCAGAGGACAAAGAGAAGTTATAAAAAAAATATGAGAATCGATCGTATGATGCCTGGGTCGGGCACGAGTATGTATTTTATATTTAGCTATTCAATTTTATACTTAACTATTCGATTGTACGGTTTATTTGAGTTTGATAAGTTATCATATTTATTTGTCGGTGTAAATATACTCTTTGACAAGTTATTTAGCATATAGAGCAAATACGAGCAACGTTGATAGTTTTGAACGGCGATTTGTAAGTATAATCTTGTAACTTGTTATTTGATATGTTTGTAAATGTTATTTGATACCTTGTTATTTATTTGATGTGTTATCAATGTTTACGGATGCGATGTTGCTAATTATGTACGAAGGTGATAGGGTGTTACATCCATTTTTAGAAACAACAATTTCAGAACAACTATGAAAAATAAAGCGTGTTGAAATTAAATGCATGTGTAGACACCTAAAATTTGATAATTATTGGTGTTTAGGATTCTTTGTAATTAGAGATAATTATCACGAAAATAAGTGATATTATTTAGAAGATAAGGAGAATCATATCATATCTCTAAAGATATGATTTAGCTTGCTCACTAAGTCACCACTAACCTATAAATATGAGATGGTGACTAGAGCTAGATAGTTAGAGATGGAGTCACAAACGACTTCATCAAACTCCCTACAATCAAATTGTAGGTAAACTCCAAATCCAAATCCCTACTACCAAATTGTAGGTTAGATCAAATCCGGAACAAGTCATTTGACCCCGGTAATCAACTTCATACCTTTAGAGAGAGGAATCAAGAGATCAACGAAGATTGTAACCCACAAGTTATCAATAAAATCATGTTCCATGTTTTATTGCTTCTTTTAATGTTTATTTGCAGGTTGTGAAAATTCATGGTTAACAAATTGGCACGCCCAGTGGGACGATTTTCGCTCTTCATCTCCGCTCTCTCAAGATCCAATCATCCAAGTTCATAGATTTTCATGGGGGCATGTTAAATTACTTTCGAGGCATGTCAAATCAAGATTCGAGTTGTACCTCAAGGTTTCGAGACAAGTTGCAACCGTCATCAAGTCTTTACAACTCGTCTCGAGGGGGCATTTGTAAACACCTAAAATTTGATAATTATTAGTGTTTAGGATTCTTTGTAATTAGAGATAATTATCACGAAAATAAGTGATATTATTTAGAAGATAAGGAGAATCATATCATATCTCTAAAGATATGATTTAGCTTGCTCACTAAGTCACCACTAACCTATAAATATGAGATGGTGACTAGAGCTAGATAGTTAGAGATGGAGTCACAAACTACTTCATCAAACTCCCTACAATCAAATTGTAGGTAAACTCTAAATCCAAACCCCTACTACCAAATTGTAGGTTAGATCAAATCCGGAACAAGTCATTTGACCCCGGTAATCAACTCCATACCTTTAGAGAGAGGAATCAAGAGATCAACGAAGATTGTAACCCACAAGTTATCAATAAAATTTATCGAGTGTGCGTGTAAATTAGAATGTTTTTAAAGAATCTATCTTAATAATCTATCCAAAGGGTTTCTAGTAGGAAAGGGAACTGTGATAGAATTTCAAAACAACTCCAGCTCAAACCTGTTCCGCAGTGCAAAACTTATTAGCCATTGAACCTTCAAGATTATTTATCTACTTTATTAAACTAGGATTCATATCTTGAGTATTCTCATTACCATCGGGCGTCAGGAGCATCTTTAGCCTCTTGAAGGTCTACTCATTCTTTCACGTAGGAATTAAATTCCATCGTAATTCCGATGAGAGAGGTGAAAAAGAGATTCTTGTTGATCTGGTACGATTAGTAGCGAGAGATGCAGAGAGATTATTGTTGCTCTACGGCTTGAGTAAGGTTAGATTCGAGAGAGTATACATTTTGTAACATATTAAGAAAAAACCTTTGACATATTTCGATTATATCTATAGAAGCTTCGTTTTTATTTTCAAAATAATATAATTTCTAACATTCATTTGACTAATATTTTCTACTAAATAATAACGACGAATAATTATTTTTATCATATTTAATGAACTAATTAAATATATCGGATTTGAGTAATCAGACAATAATATAAACTTTTTACTAGTAAAAATCTTAATATTTTTCATTATATTAATTTACATATATTGAGAGTTGACATGTTATTCAAATATTAAAAAGTGTATATCTCAATGCATGTATAATGTACGTACTTAGGAAGTTTATAATGGAGCGAGATCGATAATTAATAAACTCATTCATGATTATTTAAACTAGCTAAAGATAAACAATTTTGGAGGACATTATTAAACCACTATTTACATTAGGTACGTGACCATGTGCCTATCTAGCTATTCTCTAAACTTACTATGTCATCAAGCACGTAAAAATACTACGAGGTGAACAACGTAGACGCAATGCAGGGTAAAATTCATTTTTTGTACTTCTAAGTCCAATTTATGTACACTGGAATGGTTATGTATTATGTTCGTGCTTTATTGAACCAACCATTTGTATACTTTTTCAATTTGTCGCACGAAAATTTATCAAGCGACGGAGATTGAGCCTCACATGTTTGTGAGACTCCACATATCGAAAAAAATCTAGCATTAATACATCACACACTTAATTAAAATGAAAAAGATATACTGAAAAAATGAGATTGAAAAGTGAAAACAATGCACATGTACTTTCAATTGGGTTTATTATAAACACTAAGTTGAATATGAGGTGAGGTGATGTTCGGTTGATATGTTTATTACACAAATTATACTCTTTGTTGGCTATTATGCGTCTAAGTGAAAAATTTACACAAATTGACGTACAATATAGCACTTCCCCCGTAAACTTAAATGAATCTAAGTTTTTTGGTTGATTTTTTATTTCCAATTTGACATCAAATTAATTATAATTTATTATGAAATAAATATTTTGAGGTCAAATCGGACACAAAAAAGTCAACAAAACAAACTTAAACTCTTTAACATTTACGGAGGAAATAATAAAATTGGACACAAACACTCTAGACGTTAGAGTGCATAATTTGGACATGTTGCACTTTGGAATACGAAAAATGTATTTTATGCAAGAAAATGAGAAGCAAAATGAAAAGACCTGGCACCAGGTTTGTAAATATACATAAGGTGAAGGGCTTCATATGCAATTAGACCCAACTTTTAAAATTTCCACCTATAATTTTCCAAAACAAACTTTGGTTGCTGTACATTTTACTGCCCCAACAGGGCCAACACTTAAATTTCACTGTCGAGCAAAACCGGTTAAAAAAATGTACAGAGCAACCCACAATTTTCATTTCTTTCGCTTTCCCCTTACGGTACAAACAGTAGTACAACCTGCAGCAGCAGTTGTACTTATCATCTATCATGAAATGAAATGAAAGTGTCTTCTTCTTCTTCCTATCTCACCCACTTGATCTCCACGTAGCTCTTTACACACAGACAACAAATCTCACGTTATTCACGCTTTTCTTCTAGATCTCTCTCCAAATTTCTCCCAAACCCTGAACCCAAATTTAACCGATTCGAATTTCAGATATGGAGCAGCTGAAAACAATTGGCCGAGAGCTCGCGATGGGCTCCCAGGGCGGATTCGGCCAGTCCAAGGAATTTCTCGACCTCATCAAATCCATCGGCGAAGCTCGATCGAAGGCGGAGGAGGACCGCATTGTATTGCGCGAGATCGAGACTCTTAAAGCCCGATTATCCAGTCCAAACACGCCGAAATTCAAGCTGAAAGAGTACATAATCCGTCTAGTGTACGTCGAGATGCTCGGCCACGACGCGTCGTTCGGTCACATTCATGCTGTGAAGATGACGCATGACGAGAGCTTGTTGCTTAAGAGGACTGGCTATTTAGCTGTGACTTTGTTCCTGAACGAGGATCATGATTTGATTATACTGATCGTGAATACGATTCAGAAGGATTTGAAGAGCGATAACTTTCTGGTGGTTTGTGCTGCTTTGAATGCTGTGTGTAGGTTGATTGGTGAGGAGACGATTCCTGCTGTGTTGCCGCAGGTGGTGGAGTTGCTGGGGCATCAGAAGGAGGCTGTGAGGAAGAAGGCCGTCATGGCGCTTCACCGATTTTATCAGAAATCGCCTGCGTCTGTTTCTCATCTGCTTTCGAATTTTCGTAAGGTGCGTTGTATGTTGCTGTAGAAGTCTTAGTTATGATTTACTATGATCTAATGCTATGTGATGATTGTGTAAATGAGACAATGCTTAGCTGTATGCTTTTTTATTCTTGAAGCTATTTTGGATTGTTTGTTGACGGATCATGTTGTGGCAGAGGCTTTGTGACAATGATCCTGGTGTTATGGGTGCTACACTATGCCCACTCTTTGATCTTATTGCTGATGATGTTGAATCATACAAGGATCTGGTGGTCAGTTTCGTGAACGTTCTTAAGCAAGTAGCAGAACGTAGACTACCCAAGAGTTATGATTATCATCAGATGCCTGCTCCATTTATTCAGGTCAAGACTTCTTCTGTTGCCCCCCCTTATTTGCTGAATTATATGACCAGTTTAGCTCAGTTCATGTGATTGGAAAGTACACTGTAGGTTGCAATGGTGGAGTTATCTATTTTGTTGAGTTTAGTCATGTTACTTCCTTGGGTCATAAAGTTGTACAACTATTATTCTATAAGAGAAGGAACCTTGTGGTTCTTTTACAGGATTTAATCATTTTTAAGCAATGTTTTTAGTATAACTTGTTTCTCATGTATTTCTTCAACCCGCGCCCCTTTACATGTAAGAGATAAATAGTACCACAAGAGCACCCCCCCCCCCCCCCCCCACACACACACACCAGTTACATGTTGCTTTCCACAGCTGGCAGGTTTTTACCCCCCGTCTCTCCCCACTTTTCTTCTCGACAAAACTTATCTAGTACTGGCAAACACCCTTCTCTTTTTTTATGTTCTAGTCTCCATTTTTTAACCCATGAGATCACTGGAGATGTTTCCAACAAGTTCCCTCTGGTTCTAAGGGAAGTTAAGTTCAATGACTTTGCAGACTGTAACAGTGGGAAATTTAGAAGTTAGAGCAATCCATTTTCAGTCCACAAATTCTTGCCTGCATACTATGCCTCCCCATACTTCATTTTGGTGAAAGGAAGATAATTTATGATTTTTTATGTGCATTGATCGAAGTATATCTAAATCCACACTGTTTTTTTTTTCAATGAAAATATGTTTTACTTTCTAATAGTTTGTTTTTCTGTGTGACAGATCAAATTATTGAAAATACTGGGCCTACTGGGTAGTGGTGACAAGAAGGCCAGTGAACAAATGTACACAATTTTGGGTGATATAATGAGAAAATCTGACTCAACTAGCAATATTGGAAATGCCATTCTTTATGAGTGCATTTGCTGTGTTTCCTCACTTCATCCGAACCCAAAGTTGCTAGAAGCTGCTGCAGCTGCCATTTCAAAATTTCTCAAAGTCTGCGTGCTGGATCTTTGTTTCATTTTCTACATGATTGAATGTAATGTTTCTTGATTGTAACTCCTCATCTATATCTGATGGACAGAGTGACAGCCACAATCTGAAATATCTTGGTATTGATGCTCTTAGCCGGCTTATAAAGATGAGTCCGGATGTTGCTGAACCACACCAATTGGCTGTCATTGATTGCTTAGAGGTGAGAGATTCTTACACTACTATTACCTATTGGATGTACTTGATTTTATAATGACTCAACTGTTTACTATTTCTTTAATTTTTTGAGTAACTTTAGCGAGAGTTGGTCTATAGTGAAAGATATAAGACGGATATTAAAATATACTGAAACTACACACATCGTGTTTTAACATAGACTCAGTTTTTACGGTTCTTACATGATTTTATAAGGACACGGGATCTGTTGTTAAGCTTCAAACACCATGTTTCAATAAACACGAATATTGTTTAGGTTCACATGTTTTAGTTTAATATCACATCTTTAAATTCAAAGACCATATATTTAGGTTCAAAATTCAAACATCACTTTATGTTAACATATGATGTTTGGAAACGGGACGTAGGTACATAAAACATTAATACATGATGCTCAAACATCAATATGTGATGTAATAGGATAAACCTGTTCCGTTTATTTTATTTTTATAGTTTAAAAAAAATAAAGAAAGAAAGACGGCCTCTTCCAAAAGATTGTAGAAATGTTAATTTGTTGATAGTTTTATCTACTTCAGTCAAGTAATAACTAGTACAATATAAGCTCAACGTGTCTGTATTAGTATATACAGTATGACATTAACCATAAAAGGCTGTAAATATTTATATTCTAGTTTATATAGATATTTTCTACTGTCTTCATATTGTAGTACATGATACAGTATCTTGTAGTAAGCATATTAGAGTCTTAGTTACACATGCTATACCAAATATGATCATATACCAAAGATGTGCCAGTTTTGAAATATTCTAGTTACTAGTACAGTATATCTTTAGCTCTCACATCTTTGATATTAGTTGTATTGCAAATGACATTTACATAGTTTTATTAATATGTTTGTAAAATAATTCATAGTATTAATGTCCATGACACTAGATTTCTTGGAAATAATGGACACTATCATAGTTGTTATAGTTTGTTTGTATTTAAAAATTAGAATCTTATCTTGCATGCTTGCATAGATGCAATATAACTCTTATATAATTAGATACAATATAATTCCCATATAACCATATGTGTGTGTGTGTAAATAATAAAAGGCAATATGCTAAGATGTGTATGTCTCTAAGGTGATTTTGATCAGGATTGGTGTAGAGGCATGGATTAAAATCTGAGTTTCACGATATGTTTTGGATTGTTTTACTTAAAAAGAAACGTCTTGGAGATATTTTCGAAGAGAAAATGAAAGTATTATGAAGGACAAAATGTTTAAAACAATTTCGACTTCCAAGCTTATCATCTTGGTGAGCTCAAAGATCATGACATTCGGTACTTCTCGCTCTTTCTTGGGGACTTTTAAACCATGAGTAGAGACTAGGATCACTGTTTCATTAGAGGTAGAGACTAGAGAATGTCTGGTGAAATGTCTAATCCAATGAAGTAGTGAGTTATCTACTGGAGGAGATCCCAATAGAGCACTATACAAGCTTGGACAATTCGTGGATTAGGGATTTATGTGATGTTGGAAAATAATATTGTGAAGATTGTTAACAATTATTTTTGACGAATCACAGACATTTGTCGGAGTTGCTAGAATTGTGGAAGTACAAAAACCAGTTCTGCCATGGCTTTGCCCTTGTTTTTGCTTTTAATTTTTTTCTTTTCTGAAGACTAATCTTGAAGTGAGATGTGGGTGAACCATAGCTTTGTCTTGGTGTTTATTCTTTCTTATATAAAACATGCTTTTCATTTCTTTTGTATCTATATTGCAACTTTCTGGAAAATAGTTGGCTAGAGACTTTTCATGGTTTATGATGTGCTAATGAATCATTGTGACTGGTGCTGTTTACCGTTTATCTCAACTCAAGTGTGATTCTTCGCATGATGCAGGATCCGGATGATACCTTAAAGCGCAAGACATTCGAACTACTCTATAAAATGACCAAATCATCAAATGTGGAAGTAATTGTGGACCGCATGATCGAGTACATGATAAGCATCAATGATAGTCATTATAAAACTGAGATAGCATCCAGATGTGTTGAACTTGCAGAACAGTTTGCCCCGAGCAATCAATGGTTTATACAGGTTGTTACTTTATTTGCATGGTCTTTTAAGAGTTTGATTGCAATGATATTGCTTTTCTTGAGGATTTTATTGAAGTTCAGCTTCTCTCTATTATATCTGGCAGACCATGAATAAAGTATTTGAGCACGCAGGGGACTTGGTGAATGCTAAAGTTGCACATAACTTGATGCGGTTGATTGCGGAGGGATTTGGAGAGGATGATGATGCTGCAGATAGTCAGCTTAGATCTTCAGCAGTATGTTCTTATTTATTTGTTATTCTCTGGTGACTTTGAGCTTAGTTCCTGTTAACATATTTATTTTGGGATTCAAAAAAGGCCAAGTGGTTGATATTAGCATGCTGGCTGCGCTTCATTCTATATATTTAGAACTCTTTCTTTGACGTTTATATGCAAATTTGCAAGTGCATTTGTTATACTGATTGCCAAATAGCTATATGCTATTTACTTGAAGTGGATAACACTGGATACAGGGCATTAAATCTTTCTGAGTTAATCTCTATTCTCCGCAGGCAATATGTCCTAACTGTAAGCCTTAGCACAATATATTTCATTAACTCTGTTCGGATTTCATGGTTCTAGTTGCTTCTCTTTATGTTACCTAATCTCCAGGCAGACTTGTACTTCCTCCGTCCCGGACCAAGCTTCACATTGTATTTTGTTGCTCTTTATGATGCTCCGCCTGACCTTAAATTAATCTTATGTCATACCACAAAAGTAGTTTTGCAGATTATATTCTGAAATTTCAATCATTATACTTTCATAATATAAATTGCAAAATTTTGTTGCCGATATGATTTATGATTAATTTAAGGTCAAACAGAGCCTTAGAAAAGTCAATGAAATAAAATGTGAAGCTTATTGTGGGACGGAGGAAGTACATCATAACCCCATGTCATGCTTGACTAAAATACCATTTGTTTGTATTGCATGTTTTCCCGACAGGACTACACATCCTTAGCAAGAATATAGCTCTATATAGGACGTTTTCTCCTCATCTCTAATGTTGTTATGTCTGGAATGTGGCACATGTTTCTAGATCATTTTTGCTGGAATTTTCTTTTGAGCATGCAGTCTTGAAACTTCCCTTTCAGCATTGCAGCGTGTGAAGGATGCAAAAGAAATTTGAGAGGCAGTACAATCGTTTTGCATGTTAATCTTATCAGCATGTATCATAACTTTTTATCCTTTCAAAATGTTCACTTGCAAGTTAAAAGTTTAAAACATTAAGATACATTGCTGTTGGAAGATGATGTCATAGCCCATTATCCACAACCGCTGACTTTAGAGTATGTAGAAAACCTATGGATTTAGTCTTTGCAAGTACAGTTGGCTCAGTTTGTAACTATTTTGGTTTAGAAGCACCTATACAGGGTCTTTCCTTTTCAATTGCCAAAAAAGGCTTCCCTGGCCAGGACCTTTATTTTTTTGTGTGTGTGTGTGGGGGGGGGGGGGGGGTTGGTTGGTTAGTATCATGTGTAATCTGGTTCAGCTGTAGGTGCTATAGTTCAGAGTATGCAAGAAGTAACATAAGAGTTAGTCTTATAGGCTATTGAACTGCTATTAGGGTTTTGATGTGAATGTTCTGATGCTGTGCTACTGACACATATCAATTCTGTTTGGGATCTTGGTAATTTCCATATTTACGCCATTTTGTAATTTGATCTTCTTGTGTTTAAGTGGAATAATTGGTCTTCTAGTCATTTTGATTCCAGTCTTTGTTTATATTGAATATTAATCCGGATTCTCTGTTGAGTGCAGGTGGAGTCGTATCTTAGAATAATGGGAGAGCCAAAGCTACCATCTGCTTTTCTTCAAGTATGTTCCAGCGCAGTTGCTATTTTCTATTCTCATTTTTCTTTTTGTTTTTGTTTTTTGTCTTTTGGCTCTTAAGTTTCAGGATTCTATTTCAATTCTTTTTATGCTTTCTTCGTCCTCAATCTCTCTTTGGCTTCTATGCTTTGTCTATGCTGCAGGTAATTTGTTGGGTCTTGGGGGAGTATGGGACTGCAGATGGAAATCATTCTGCTTCATACATAACAGGGAAGTTGTGTGATGTGGCTGAGGCCCATTCTACAGATGATGTGGTTAAAGTAAGTACCCATTTGGCATGTTTTGTGGTTTTTTTCTTTGAGGTATAAATTATTGTACTCATTCTATAAGTTACCTCGCATCATATGTAACTTGCACTTGTAGGCCTTTCACGTTAAGCTAATTGCTATGGATAGTTTGTGAACTTTAGAAGAATTGGCTTTTATAGTGCTGGCCGAAATCATGTTCATATAACTTCAAATCCAATCTTACTCTATCCTTATTTCTGTTTATCGTAAAAATAAGAATAAAAATAAACTAATCCTATTCACATAAATAATCATACAGGTTTCCAGCAGTAAGCTGTAGATTTATTTGCGTTTCTGTCACACTGGCCTTATATGCTTTCTAAATAAAAAGAACCTTATATGTGGTCTGCTGTCACACTTATTTTTTCCTTCTTCTTTTCTGTTATCCAGGCATATGCTATAACAGCACTTACGAAGATATATGCATTTGAAATAGCAGTTGGGAGAAAAGTCGACATGCTACCTGAGGTATGCAACAAGAGCCTGTTGGTTAACTTGCACCTGTCAGTGTATTTGTTTGGAGGGAAAAAAATACTGCAGTATGTTGTGGTGTTCACATTCCTGTGTATAACTCCATGCAACCTTTTTATGGAATGTATCATCAAATATGATTCCCGTGTTTCTATCTCCTTCTGAAGGTAGCTGATAAATCTACCAAGATGGGCTAATGATAGGTGTCCTGATCAGCTTTTCTCTCCTTGAGAGAAAAATAATACTACTACCTTATGTTCCTTCAATGTTCTATCCATCCCCAAAAGTAAATACACGGACAAGCTACATAAATATAAATGTCAAAGTTATGTTACTAACTTATGTTTAGCATCTGTAGAAATTTTCATGTGCATAGAGTCGTAAACTGTTATTTTCTCAAAAACATGTTACTGTAGTAACCAAGCAAGCAGTTCCTGATTTACACGTTTTGCTGATTTTGCCGTCTATAAATTTGTAGATGTTTTGTGTGCTGTGGAAATTTTACAACATTCATTTTTAATTACTTGGTCCTGTTAGAAATGAGTTCTAAATTAATAACATTCTCCTTACTGCAGTGCCAGTCATTGATCGAAGAAATGTTAGCATCCAACTCGACGGATTTGCAACAGCGTGCTTATGAGTTGCAAGCAATACTTGGTATAGATGCTCATGTGGTTGGGAATGTAATGCCAAAGGATTCTACTTGTGAAGAAATTGAGGTATATTTACGTCAATATACAGTTCTTCTACTGCAGTAACACACCGACACACCGACCCTTGTTTATGTTTCTCTCATATACTGAGAAGGTTGATGATGGAAATCAGTAAGGTTCTACCAGTACTAGTTATAATTTGCTCTTACATATTCTGATTTAGCAGAATTTATATTTTTTACCAGATTCTAGTTTAGTTATGTTCTTATACAGGTTTTGGAGAGGGGTTATGGTTCTACTACCAAATAATATCATTCTAGCTAAACTAGAATATGAAAATAGCCGAAAATACTAATGTAGTATGCATTTAATATCCTTCCGTGTTCCCATCAGTTGTGGTGTATTAGCTTGTAGCTTGCTTCCTTTCTAGAACTAACGTGATTTAATAACAGTTTAACCTCAATATAGATCTAATTAGAAATGGCATTCTTGTGTTTGTTGCTCTCTTGCCTTTTTCTTTTTTTTATTTTTCTTTTCTTGAACTTCCTCCTTTCTACAAAGTTAATTATGTCACCTTTCCAACTGATAAAAAACTTACGACTTTTGCAAATCATTGCAGGTTGACAAGAATCTTTCATTTCTTGATGGATATGTTCAACAATCATTGGAAAATGGTGCACAGCCATATATCCCAGAAAGTGAACGCTCTGGACTTTATAGCATTGACAACTTTAAGAGTACAGAAGACCAACCTTCAATACATGGTCTTAGGTTCGAGGCCTATGAGCTACCGAAAGCTTCATCACCTCCACAGGTTTCATCCTCAACAGAAGTTGTTCCTGTCTCCGAGCCAGTTTATGTTGCAGATGTTCGCCAACCGTCTTCAGTTCCTTCTGCCTCTGCTGCCACATCAGTAGAACTCAAACTGCGGCTAGATGGAGTTCAAAAAAAGTGGGGCCGCCCTACTTTCTCCTCTCCTGCACCATCTACTTCAAGCACTGAGACTGCAAAGATTCAGAATGAGGCAACTCAACGCGAATCAGTGAGCAACTCAAGTTCCTTAGTACGAGATGTGCCATATGATTCGAGGAAACAGCAAGTAGAGATTCCACCGGAAAAGCAAAAATTGGCTGCTTCACTTTTTGGTGGTGCATCAAAAACTGAGAGAAGACAGTCTTCTTCTTGCCAGAAAATTCCAAAAGCGCAGAATCAAAAGGCTGCAGTTATAGCATCAGAACCACCTCCTGACTTGCTTGACTTGGGGGAACCATCTATGACAGTTAATGCACCATCTGTGGACCCTTTCAAGCAATTGGAAGGTCTCCTTGATTTTACAGAAGATAGAACTCCAGTACCTGCTGGGGCGATTGAGGCAGGAGATTTTACATCTCTATTTGCGGACATGTCTTTGAATGTACAGAATGAGACTGTTCCAAATCCAGTTTCGGGTGTGATCAATACAAATGGTCAACAAGTGAATAAGGGGCATAACTTGAAGGAAGCTCTGGAGAAGGATGCACTTGTGAGGCAGCTTGGTGTGACTCCTTCCGGTCAGAATCCCAATTTGTTCAAGGACTTGCTTGGCTAAATTACTCTGGATTTCTTGGGAACAATTTCTTGTTAGAGCTGCTGCTCCAAAGTGCTGCCTAAGCCAAGCAAATGTACTGCAAATGAGGCAATTGGGAGGGTATCTGAGTGAGTGGGGCAGAGTATCTCTCGTGTGGTAAACAATCAGATGTACCTTGTATGTTATGTACGAGTTAGAGAAGATCGATGGTATTGTATGGTTCGGCAAAAGTTAGATGAGAGTTAACTGTCCATAGACCTTTTTTGAGGGGAACACACTGGAGAGCATGTTTTATTCTCCAACGGTAATGAATATTTTGAGTTTTCTTGTCACAATAAATTCTTCCTTTCCTGAAATCATAGTCGTATTATTTCTCACCGCCTCATTTCTTCATTGTAACACAACCAGAAGCTCGAGGTGATGGGAAATACAAAATCTAATCATTAAAATTTTTATATTAATTTTTTAATAATCATTAAAAAAATATTAATTTTCCAATACTTCCCATCATACTTCCCATCATCCAGTGGTCAATTTCAACTACTTTGGGAGGCATTTTGGATGGGAATTTAATATGGGTGCGTAACATGATGTGTCTAAAACTATCATAGAAAATTAATTCTTTCAAAAACTTGGGATGATGAGAGTTACGAAACCTAATAATTCAAGTCCCTCACCACTTACTTGATGTGTCTAAACCTATCATAGAAAATTAACTCTTTCAAAAACTTGGGATGATGAGAGTTCCGAAATCTAATAATTCAAGTCCCTTACCACTTATGGTTAATCTAGTTAGGAGAATAAATCTCTCCTTTTTATTTTTAGTACTGTTAATGTAATACTACACATTCCACACCCATTAAGAGAATGTGGGATAAAGACTATATAAGTACCACCACTCTCATATACGGTCGTGTAGACTCAGACCCAAAGCGGACAATATCATAGTCACGAATAACCCTACCACTTTAAAGAGTAGGGTCTCAACTAGCTATAAGGGACCGAATCGTTATAGTTAATTAATGAAAAAATTGCACTAGCTGAAATATTTTTAATCAAAGTCCCTTAATTTTACGTACTCGTTTATGCAAATTCTTAAAGTTCAGTTGAGTCTTTCTCACTTTGATGACCGTTCCTTATGCTTGCACGTTTGTACTTTGTGATTTGTTATGCAGTTTAAAGAAAAAACCAAAGTTTCAGATCTACCATAAAAAATTCAGGTTCAATCGGATTTATAGCATCATATTCAATTCTTCATGTTGGAGAATTAATATAAATGAATAGATTCCGTACCTCCCCAAAGAGGTTGAAATCGACCACGAGTGCGGGGGAGTGTTGGAGAATTAATATAAATGACTAGATTCCGTTCCTCCCCAACAGCTTAAGCTTTTGGGAAAGTTGAAATTCTATCACTTCTTAGTATATAATTAGAGTAACTATATAGGGTACACAATACAGTACATATAAGTTACCAAATTATGAATCGGAAAGCTTATTTTGCATGCGGGATGCATATATAATAAACTTATTAATAATCAAGCACTTGTGTTACTTAAGGGCACTTGGGTTTGCCCTTATGAGTCTTCCAATCCCTGTAGCAAGGGCACTCGTCTTTGTGTCCATAAGTTCCCGAAGGCACACAGCGGCATTTCGCGCAGCAGATTCCACAGTACTCTAGGCATCGTTTGCGTTGGCTTGCTTTCGAGCACCTGGAATCACACCTTGGATCGCAGAAGCCTAAAAGAACAACCTACAATTAGTTTAAAGTATGAATCTAAAGTATATTCAACCTATCATTTTGGAAATTTTTATATTATAATAATCTATATTGTGTAATGAATAAAAAATAAAAAATGTAAACATGCACTTACTATCACCAGCCATGGTAGATTGAAGAAAACCGGAGCTCAGCAGCACCACGACAAGCACGAATCCAGCAGCAGTCCCGACCTTCATAATTCGCACAAACCTTAGAATCTAGGATGAAATTAATTACTTATAAAATTCGTTATGAAATGTGTTGTATATGTATAGCTGAAGAATGAAATAAACTTACTGCTGATCGCGAGTCATTTCTGGTGATCAATCGTTTTTAAGTTACTTGATCTGGGAAGTATATTAGAGATTAAACGTGATACGAAATTTATCAAAAATATTCAAAATGTAACTATTATTAAGCAAATGTATTGAAAGTCCATGCATTACAGGCTGTCAACTATGTTGTTTTATATATCTGAAATAGGTTGTTAATTGACCCTCAATTTTAGTTGCGTAACAACAGTGCAATTACATTTGTGTTATTACAAGAGGCAACTAAATTGACATATATATAGAGGCCCATTGGTTGCCAGCTACCTATGTAAGCAAGCACTTGTTTATCTAGAGCTTATATATGATACAATTTTGAAATGGGAAAAGAAAAATAAATGGTATTAGTAAAAACTCAACATTGGTCCATATTTACACATTTTCAGACTTTCAGTGCCTACATAGTATAGTTTTGGTGCGTGGCTCAACTCAACTCTTTTCACATTGGTCTGTTAACGCTTTAGGGATGATATTCAAAGTGGACGTGTAGTTATGGTGTCAAGTCTCAAGTTATTAGTTCTCTATTGGTGGCTAGGTAACCTTTGGCCTTGGAATGTGATATTTTTGTTTTCTTACTAGTTGGTCTGGTTTAATGTCGTAGGTGAAGATCGTTGTTACCTCATTGTTTGGGTGTTGACAAATGCTTGTTTTATTTTTTTTTTTCTTTTTCGTTGGTTGTATTTGTTACCGGACATTTCTTATACTTTGTTTACTAATAAAATTATAAAATTTAGCCGCTTAGAAAAAATATAAATAATGCTATATAGGATAAAACTTAAAAAGTCTACTTGACACTAGTTTCCCCCATTCGTATGAGTAAACAACTACATTCTACAGCAAAAGCCGATACGATATAATTGTCAGCCCATCCATTGCGTGACAGGCCAGTCCAAATTGATCATATCTTTGAACAATGGACTTGCCCAATAATTTTTTTACAAACAAAATAGGATATCCAGAAATGCTTTTTTCGCTCAAAATTTTCCGTTCAACTTTGTGTTTTACTAGCTATTCCAAACGATTTACATTAAAATAATGCATGGATCCATATATATATAGTTCAAATTTGACACTACTATGCTTGATGACATTTTAAGATATGATTGACTTATTGATGGAGCTAATTAGTACTATTATTAAATTTTAGTACGTACTAATCATTTAACCGAACGTAGCCCCATTGTTCATGCAGTAACTTAATTTGTTATCACATATGTCAACGATCGATATATGACGTACATTTAAGGATATTTGACTCAATTATATATAAAAAGAAATTCTTGAAGGTATCCTTATCCATCAAGTTAAATTTGAAATATGAATCTCATCGTGGACGTCGTAAGTTACGTAACTAATCTGACTTGTGTTCTCAAAAAGCCATAAAAGAAAACGTTAATTTTAGTCCTTGGTCCTTAATTTTTGAGTTTTGAGTAAATGAAAAATAAACAATTACCCTGGAAAGTCAAGATAGAATTAGATACACATCGATCCAATCATCTAATACTACGTTAATTTCAGACACATAATTACCAGCTACTCGTTAATCATAATTAATTTATGTCAATGAACGACGATACACAAACAGCGAAACATATACTCCTCGGGGTGTGTGTGTATATATATATATATATATGTTATCTTCATTTCAACATAATTGAATTTGAATGAAACAATCAAACTCAATGAAGTTGAACTAAATTGAAATGAACATTTTGTACTATAAAAGATAATTAAATAAATTTGAATTGAATTGAATAGAATTGAATTGAATGGAACTGAACTGAATATAACTCAATTAAACAATTAAACTGAAGTTAATAAGTTTTTAGATAAAAATAACAGATACTATAGTGTTGTGTATGCATGCACATGAATATGATTAGTACTCACATTATATTAATGCCAGTTAAGTATTATGGCCCTGTACGGTGTACGACCTTTAATTTCAAGCATTTATGGAGCAGGACCATTCCTTTGCAGCTGCTTAATTAACCTTAACTACCATCATCCGATTACTTAATTAGATATTAATACAATGCTATATTAAGCTAATGAGTTGGTTCCATGTCCACACTGATAAAATATTGCTCTAGCTACTAGTATATACTAGTACAATATTGCTACATTAAGCCATAATTAAGTGCCTAAACCCATGGATCGATCTAACTAATTTCTAATAATAAATTAAGATATTATTTTCAGCCAAAAAGGGCACAAAGCTGGGTTGGCAGTCAGCTGTACTCAGAATTTTGCCTGCTGACGCGTTGTTGATGTATTTTAAAATTTTAATCTCTATATACTTATGGAGTAAGTATATTAATTAGCAATATGTTTAATTTTTAATAGTTGACTTTTAAAAACCACTTACAAATACTGTATATAGTTTTGGCTTCACATGTTAATTTGTAAAATTTAGCATCAAACTGGCCAACATTGACCTGTCACTTTTGTCTTATGAGTCATGACCCTTTTAAGTGCATGCTCATAGTACTATAAAATTAATTAAGGTTTGATTGAGAGTATTGATGACTTTGCAAGTGTTGGTTTTATTGTACAAAGTCACTGAATCTGGCTGCCATCACCCTTAATATAATACTTCTATTTCTTAATTTGATAATTAATCAACATCCATTGATACCTTAGGTAATGCATGAGGAGTTATATGTATCAGTCAAACACTCCAAAAGTTGTAATTTGGTCTGGCATAGCTGGTGATATATATGATATTTGTTCTGACTTTAATTGATTAAGGATATTGTTTAATCCTTAGATTGTTAAGTCAACCAATCATTGTTTGAATTTGTACCGTTTATTAGGTTATTAGATCAGTTGTAAGGGGTGATCGAGTGGTACTCGGAGTAGTACTAGGATAGGTTGGGAGTTCGAACTACGACGGAGTTATAAAGTTAGTTTAGATTATTTGAAGTTATAAAGTAATTAAGTAGTATAGGAGTTGGATAGTTAGAGTTGGAAAAAATCCTCCAAAATGTACCATATGTTTTCTACTCCACCCATTTTGTACCATAAGTTCGTAACTCCCATATTTTGTCCTGTAAGTTTACACAAAATTTAAATTTTGTACTTCGAGCCAAATCTAGCCCGACAAACTAACATT
The DNA here is from genome assembly GCA_028274465.1 of Plantago ovata. Classification (NCBI taxonomy): domain Eukaryota; kingdom Viridiplantae; phylum Streptophyta; class Magnoliopsida; order Lamiales; family Plantaginaceae; genus Plantago; species Plantago ovata. The sequence goes on along the minus strand of CM051455.1, from coordinate 21,016,919 downwards.
AGGAAAAATTTGAATCTGATTCACCCCAAATTCGCTATGAACTCGCGAATTAGTGTGATAATTCTTTACTAATCGCCTAAATTATAAGTAAATAAAATCAATATTTGTAAAGAAAACAAGGTAATTGTTGAGTATGCCCTATTTGTATGACACATCATCATTGCAAAAAAAAAAAAAAAAAAGAATTAAAAATATATTTAAAAAAAATTGAACATTTATATTACACATAACTCTAATTTAGCATACCCCCAATTGATTTTCGCAAATGATTAGAACTTAGAACAAGGAGAGTAGCAACCAATCTATTTTGTCTTCATGGCATACACTGAAAAAAATTGGATCCATATTATTTGTTTGCTTGCATCAACATGTCATACAAAGGCATGCTCGATCCACAATTAACTTGATTGTTTTGAATAGTTTTGTTTTAGATATTTTAACAATGAAATAGTGAAAAATTATCACTAATTCGCGAGTTCATGACGAAGGGGTGAATCAGATTCAAATTTACCCTAATATTAGTTCATCGGTCTAGATTTGGCCCGAAGTACAAAACTTAGGGTTTTTGTGAACTTACATGACAAAATGTGGGAGTAACAAACATACGGTACAAAATGGACGGAGTAGGAAACTTATGGTACATTTTGGATGATTTTTCCGTTAGATTTGCCGTTAAAAAAAGTTGTTTGAATTTTTACATTAGGTGTAATATACAAACTTAATTAGATACATACATGATGTATGACTAATAATCTAACTTGGTGCGGTTTGTATGAATGATTAGTCCCTCACTAAATATGATTTAACTAAGTGAAAATAGTTCTGTTTAAAAATTATGCAAGGAATTAACAAATAAATAAACTGAAGAAATAGTAGGTCTGATTTTTTTATTTATTTTTTCTTTGGATTTGTACACCTTGGGTTGTATGGTAGTTTAGGCTCTCTTATGTTTCACCTTAATTTCAGTTTTAATAAGTTCAGTTAAGTTCAGATTTATTAAGTTCAGTTCAGAATAATTAAGTTTAGTTCAGGTTTGCTTAGTTAAAATTTATACTTCAAATAAGTTCAGTTCAGTTCAGTTCAGATTTATTAAGTTCAGTTCAATTCAGATTTATTAAGTTCAGTTCAATTCAGATTTATTAAGTTCAGGTCAATTCAGATTTATTCAGTTCAGTTCAGTTCAGATAAGTTCACTACAAGAATTCTGCTGCATATTCAACGGAATTTACGACGGATTTGCAGTAAACGACGGAATTTATGACGGAATTGGGCTCGTCAAGAAATCGCTCGTCGCAAATCAACTATGACGGAAATCGAGTCCGTCGATAACTTTACGATGGAATTTATGACGGAAAGTAAGCCCGTCGGCATCTATTAACGACGGAATTTACGACGGAATACAACCCTGGTCTTCCGGTTGAACCAAACATGCCCGGATAAGAAATAACGACGGAATTTTATTCCGTCGTATATTTTCGACGGATTTTATGACGGATTACATTCGAGTATACCCCACAATGTACGACGGAAATATAATCCGTCGTAAATTTACGACGGATTTTGTGACGGATTGCTTTTGAGAAGGTCAAACAGATTATGACGGAATGGTATTCCGTCGTAACTTTACGACGGATTTTGTGACGGAAACAGTGTTCCTCGACAACATTTTTCGACGGAAATTATGACAGAATTCATTCATTTTATTTCCAGCTTTTTAATTTTCACAGCATTTCAATATAATAATAATTATTATTATTTATTAAACAAAATGCTAATATCAAGATCCAAAAGCTCAAATAAAATCCATTAAACAAAATACTAATATCAAGATCCAAGAATTCAAATAATCCTGTACACAAAAAACAAATTACTCGAATGTATCCCCAAATATCATGTCATGTCACAATATCTAATATCTAATAAAAGATAGTATCTAAACGACCAATACCAATAACATATTGCCATCACTGAGCTTCCGGGTTAGGGAATTGTCCACCACGCATTAACATCTCAATCTTGGCATTAAGGGCAGCAAGGGATAGATTCTGCTCCTCCTTCTGTTGCTGCAGACGTTCTTCCATTTCCAGCTTCTGTTTTTCCATCTGTTTTTCCATCTCCACCTTTATCTTTTCCTCGTGAAGTTGTACAGCTACGTTCACAGCTTCCGTGACATCCTCTTGAGTGAACAATGAACCTTGTAACTGACTACTAGTAGCAGTGCTGCCTAAAGATGATGCAAAATTGCCCATACCCAACATTCTTTGCTTTTTGTTTCTCGGATTAGCCTCCAAAAAAAGAGCATCTTTCTGCTCTTGAGACACATTCTCATCTACCTTTTCAAGTAGACCTTTATACTTTTCCTGCATTGCAAACATTGTATCAATTAATCCTAAATAATAAAGCATATATTATATATAAAAAGCCACCCCAAGGCATTTCTGTATAGAAAGAAAGAAAGATCAACAGTTTTGCATCCTGTTCCAATTAAACATTTTGGAATAGTCTCTTGTGCATTACGGGGCTGACGAGAGACTTGGGCCAGCAGAAATGCTTGAGACCTAAACTGGATCGCGCAATATATATAACTACTACTATTTAATTAAGAGAAGAATAAAGAAATGAACTTACAGCAATTTTCCTTGAGCGTTTGTCCGCCCAATCCCCATCCTTCATCCTAGTGTCACAATACAGATCCCATGGTGATGCTTCTTTTCCTAGTTTCTCAGTTTGCAATGAAAGAATTAGTATGTAGTTGTGATTAAAAAAATGTTGCAGTTAAGAAAGAAAGAACATAAAACATGAATATACCAGTCTCTGAGCACGCTCCTCGTATGAGCACCTTCCACCATAACTTTTTGATGGTCCATCTCTTTCTTCGATTTCTTTTAGTCTGTTGAGTCTTGCCTTCTCAGCATTCTTCTCGGATTCCTCAGTTTTCCATTTAACTACAGAATATATATATCCAGATTATAACAAACCTGAAGAAATTCTATTTTATCCTACCTATCTTCCTTTTTCATTTATGTTATTTACTTTTACTAATTACACTACTAGTAATGTACATGTACATCTGTGAACTGATATAATACAATTCAATTCAAGAATAAGACATACTATTGATAACAATAAAAAATTAATATAAGGGACAACATATAACTACTGATACTCTACAATATAATTATATTATATATTATATATTCTGCATTTAACTACGCAAGTATAGTTTGCAATGAAGAAAAGGCATATCCATATTGTAACAAACCTGAAGAAATCAAGATGTGATATTGAATAGTAAGCGAGTATATCCTTCGGAGTCCACTAACCTGTTCAAAAAGTATGATATTTAAACACTGATTTGCTAACTAGAGATTACATTCGGGATGCTTATTTGCAAACCAAAGAGATTACTCAACTAGTTTCCACATACAGTATTATATATTATATAACAAATCATCGCTAGCATGCTTTATTCAATTCAACTCATCCTAGGTGATCAATATACAGAACACACAATTGATGCATGGGCTTGGAAATTAAACTTGAGTCTTAATCAGTCAAACATTGTAGATTAATTAATCAGTCCTGATTCAAGTATATGATACAAGTATTACTCTAGAAGATTAATTTATTTATATAGATTATAGAACCAACTTAAAACTAAAGTGAGTCGTACGATAGATTGAGAAACTTTAGTAATTATAACTTTAGTGAAGTTATCAATGATGTTTAGGTACCATCTCAGTAAAGGAAGTAGAAAGAATGCATAACTCATTAACAATAGCAGCCATAACGGATGAATCTTCCAACATGATTACCACTAAGAGAACAAGACCAAAACTAGTAAGCTTAGCTCAACAACTTAAAAGATATGGGAATCTGCAGCTGTAAACCAATGACAGATTCTGTTTCCGTATGGTAGGTTGAATTTGAATCTAACATATGAAGAGAAGATAGATATCAAGTGACTGTTATAAGTACTCAATTCCATACAAATATCTCTAAAGGCCCAACAGCCCCAATATGATTGGAACAAGGCAAGTTTAGCACAGAATGGTGAATGGTCTGTGAATCTGGATAGGGTGACTACAGTCTATAGGCTTATAGCACACCTAAAGATCAATACTGGGTTCATCACAAACCACACCGTGCAAATTAAGCTTGTTTGTATTCTATGACTTTATACGAGAAGCCACAAGTATTCTAACACAACTATGCACTGCCAACTCAAACTTAACCAATAACTACAATAAGCCTTTATTTGTAAAATATATATGTCCTTGCCAGAAAAAGAACATTGAAACAACAGTTGGAATATTGAATAGCAGAAGCAAGAAAAAGAACCAAACCCGTCTCAAAAGTAGCAGCAGTTGTAGCACAAATCGGAGGGAGGCGAGAAGTAGCAGCAACTCCAAACCCGTCTCGCGCCTAATCGGATGGATCTTTCTGTCCGTCAAAGGTCGGGTTTCTTTTCGGTCGGCTTCGGCTCCGAGCAGGGGTCGACGGAACTCTAAACGATCGAAATAGATGCTCTTCCTTCAGGCCCGGATATCTCTTCTGGTTCCGATCAATGGCGTGGAGGGAGAGACGATAGGTAGGGATAGGGAGGGCGGCGTATCGAGGGGTGTGGAGGTTCCGATCAATGGTGTGGAGGGAGAGACGATAGGGAATGAAATTGGGACTTTGGGAAATTGGGAATATAATTATGTCCTCTAGATCTAGGGCTACAAGGGAAATAGGAAATAAAATTTGGTTAGGCTCAAACTTTACTTCCTTTAATTAATTAGTCTCCAACAAAATTTCACTTAAAATTTTAATTTATACTTTATACTATTATTATCATATTAATTATTCAAAAATATTCAACATACACTTATTAGGAGTAATTTAAAATAGGACCTGAATGCAATCGTAGATAAGAAAATTGAGATACAATTAATAAGTTTGGATAGACACTGACCATATTATTATTTGATTATTCGTTATTAAAAGTACCGTATCATCAAAGTACCCCTACATCACATGTGGTTTTCTATTCATCGCGAATGTTCTTTATGTTTGTTTTCGTTGACATATACACAGACACATACACATATGTTCCCGCCCACTATACATGGACTCAAAGTAAAGTGAGTGAGAGCTTGAGTTTTAGATCTTAAGTATTAAAACAAGCCACTAGTAGTAGTTCTCACTAGCTTAAGTCACATAATATTATTCTGAATAGATTTAAGGAGAGAACACTACATCTCATGTTTAGTGCGATCGTTAGTCATTGACAAATGCAAAGAGTGTACTTAAAATAGTGTTTGAGTACAATTGTAGATCGACTAAGAGGATTGAGAATAGATGAGTTGTTAGAATAAACACTAAACCATATTATAGACTTATTCTAGTATTCGAGAATGAAAAGACCGTATCAACATAGTGCCCTATCGACATCATAGGTGGTTTATTTATCGCGAAAGTTCTTTAATTTATATATGTATTAATATTGTCTGATAAAAATTGTCTATAAGTTTATCTTGACCTTAATTTGCTTGTTGCTTAATACATAATAATAATACATATTATGGGTAACACTATTATAAGGTAATGTTTATGCAAGTGAGTTATTTAATAAATTAAACAGTAATTAGACTTATATTAAATTTATTATATAAACATTTTATATACTAGAATAATTATTAATTAGATTAATACTAATTTATTATACAAGCATTATATTTTAAATATAATATTAACTAATTTTAATAGGATTTAATTAATTAATATTGGGTTTAGGGCTTAGGGTTTAGGGTTAGGGTTTAGGGTTAGAGTTTAGGGCCAATTATGTAAAGTTTGGGCCTCCCCAAGCCCAATAAGCAGGCCCAATGTTTTCCGACGGAAATTATGACGGATTTCATATTAAAATCGGATCAAAACCGGTTTAAAACCAATTCCGTCGTAATTTCCGTCGCAAAATTACGACGTAAACGATTTCCGTCATACCTAGTTTTATTCAAACCGGTTACAACACGGTTCCGTCAAAAAGTCCGTCGCTGAATTACGACGGACTATAATTCCGTCGTAATTTATTTATTTTATTTTATTTTTTATTTTCTTATTGTATTATCCGTCAACAAATCCGTCAATAACTTTCGTCGTAAATTTTTTCGACGGATTTTACGACGTTGCACTTCCATCGAGATATATTACGACGGAATGTATGACGGAATGAGCGCGAGGACAATTTCTGTTGGTTTTCCGTCGTACATCAAAGGTTTACGACGGAAACAAATTCCGTCGTAAATTTTCCGTCGTTTTCTGGCTGTTTTCTTGTAGTGGTTCAGTTCAGAATTTTTCAGACGAAACAAACAGAGCCTTAGTTATGTTCAAATTGATTCAACTATCTTAACATTTGCTTAGTTATTTTTATACGACAAATAAGTTTATTTAAGTTATGTTCAGAGTAGAGATCATAGTCTTATTCATTATACTTTCCAAGATAGCGAACTTTTTAAGCTTACGAATGGCTATTTGACCTCAAAATATGAATAAAAAAATAATGTCAATTCTAAATATTTTTTTAATGTGTTAGGAGGTGTTCTCTTCGTCTGAAAAAGTCTGAACTGAACTGAACTGAACTTATTTGTAGTACAAAATAATATTAGACAAATCTGAACTGAACTGAACTTAATCAAATTTCAGATGAAAATAAAAGAATATAGCCTTACAAAGATATGCATGCCTCATCATCTAATCTAATGTTGCATTGATAATTAATAGTAGGTCTGTTGGGTGATGAAATAGTACGTAGTATTTACTCATTAATTATAGATATTTAAAATGGGAATTAAAGGTCCACCATTATAATGAAGATGAAGAAACTAGTTTAGTTAAGGTATTAAGTGACAAGTGTGCGGCAGTGTTAAAGTCAAATACCATGTACTTAGCAAATACTGGATCTGGTCCATATAGCTATACGTACAAACACAAATTGATCGATCATGCATATAATGCATGTGTTGAATGCATGACTTTGCACTTAATTATTGGAGTCTGTAGACAAGCCCCACTATAGCTGCAGGAAATGGTAAAACTTGTTCTAATTAAGTTGCATGCTAGTAACAGTTAAATGAATAATCACTAGTATTACATTACCTGTTTATATTATGAAATAAATTTAAAACCATTGAAGTATAAGTCAAATACGGACTACTAGCAAACATGCTCGGTTTGTAACTCTAGAGTAGTCCTCCCGGTTTAGGTGTTGCAGCACCTAGTGTTTTACCGGTTTATTAATTTTTGTCTTTTAATTTCTTGTCATCGATCCTTTCTTATACTCTTTATTTAATCTTTAAAAAAGAAGTCAAAAATACAGACTACAAGCAAATGTTGGATCTGGTCCATTACTGATGATTTGAGCAATGTCAAGTCAGCACAAAATTAAACATGCATGTCTAATTGTCTATGCACAGAAAAAGATAGACAAGATATGTTTCAATTCACATGAAGAAAAGAAAATAATCATTAACTCAACCCAAAGCTATGTTCGACTTTTTATTTATAGATGTGGACAAGAACTACATACATTTCCAATTCTGTGGAGCCACAGTAAATTGACCTGACCTCACCTGACTTATATGATATCAACTGCGAAAAAAAATGCTTAATTGTTTTGCGTTTTTCCTTGACCAAGTGATATATATCACCAGCAGAAAAGTAGAAAAAAAAATCTCTTTCAGGGAACTGATCAGTTAAGTGACTTGAGAAAGACCCCTGGCGATGAAAGTTAACCTCAGTTACTTTGGTCAAAACATCATGTTTTACTGTAATGCAATATGAATCACTGAGCCCAATTCAAATTCTTGATGGACTATTAGAAGATCGACTAGCTAGTGGACTAATTCCAACTTCCGATTACTTGCTTGCCTAGGACAAGTTGTGGGTTATATGAACATGATGTTCGGAGGTGTTCAAGGTTTCGCCTCCCATGCACCTCTCAACTTAGATAGTTGAGTACCTCTGAGGTTAACAACCATCTGAAATTCCGAAACTTTGTCCGTTTGTCAACAGGGCATACGGGTATATCGATAGGGGAGCCTGATAAGACTTTCCAGGATGAGTAACCGGCCGTTGTGATGGAGAATTCCCCCTTGACTACTGTTGGAATAGTGTCTGATTGCAGAGAATACATTGTACATGCCCTCTGTTAATGATCAGAGATCAAATTAAAGACTCCTCTAAGGTCTTATTCTGCTTAAATTCATCCAAGACTCGTGAATATCTACTACTCTTCTAAGGTCTTAATTACCCTACTAAATGTGTATCAATATCACTACTATTGTTTTGGTGTATAGTATAGTAATTTAATTCCTAAACTAATGAGAAATTGGTTTCCGTACCGTGATCGAGCGAATAGAAGATATTTTGAAACCAAGTAAGGATTAGTCTATGTACAACTAGCAACTTCATGATAACATTAAAAAACTCAAGAGTTTCCATGCTAAGTAAAACTGTTAGCCAGAGTAAAATATGCACATGTTGTGGAATTACAGATTACTATAAACAAATTTTAAGTTTTCAACTTGTGTTCTTAGTTCTTACATGCCAATATATATATATATATATATATATATATATATATATGATCATGCATGATAATTTTAATTTGCAACAGGAATGGAAGCAAGTAAGACTATTAATGAAAACTTGATAACTTGAACTTAGATTTTATTGATTGCCTTGCGGACTTTTATACAAGCGTAAAATACATGGTAAACAAAAAGAATGTACCCAAGTACTACTTCTATATACTAGTTGTAATTGCATATACTTCCTATATCTCACTCAACCTAGTAGAATCAAAATATGGTAAAAATAAAAAAGAAAAAATGTTCTAAAGTCTAATGTTACTAGCTACTAGTAGTACATGCATCCTGCTAACATATGATGATGATGATATGGAGAAACCTCTCTGCTCTGTATGTACATGTTGGTTTCCTTAAAGTTCCACACCAGAAATCTTCTTCTGGTGAAACTGTTGTGGGGCTGCTTTGCTTGCTTTTCCCTTCTTCATCATCATGTCAGCAGCAAAGTTGTTGAATTGTATCTTTCTCAAGTATTGAACCAAAAAAACATTTTTCCTTACAATCTTCTTTACTACTGTACTCTGTTTTGGCACATGGTCCTCTTCTTCTTCTTGTTGTTGCTGAGCTTGTAATAACAACCAACTTCATTTTAAAGTATTGTTGTACTAGTAGTTATCTCTTTAGAGTGAGCTTGATGGGCAAACCATTTTGGGGAAGAGGAAATGGACCATACTGAATTCCATTTTGTGGGCCCATCATAGACCACCTGCACAAGTAGTAGTAAGATTTTTATCAGAAAATACAGTCTCAGCTAGTGGTTGGTTTCAAGATATGCATCATACGGAACTTCCTATTTTTAGAAACTTTACTACAACAGTAGGTAGTATAGTATTTGGTAGTAAAAGAATTTAACTGACCTGTATTTTGTGGTGAGATGATGTACAAGGACCAAAATCTCCATCTTAGCCAATTCATTACCAGGGCATGCATGGACCCCATTGCCAAATGGCATGAATGTATTGGGTTTGGGAGCAACCTATCATCACATGAAAGACACAAATTTAGTCCAATGATTGTCTTAAGTGTTTACAAGATTTCATTAGAGGCCAAAAAAAATCAGGAATGATTTGATTTTGTGGATATGAGATATTATGTTTGAAAAAATATTTACCTCAAATCTTGATGGATCAAATTTCTCAGGCTCAGGGAAGTTGTCTGGACTATGGTGCATGTTTCTGAAGAGTGGCAATACTTTCCATCCTTTTGGTATCAAATATCCTGTTGATGTCAAACAAACAAAGATTAGAACTTTTGTTGTCCTTCGTTACAAAAAAAATAGTCGCCAAAAGCGGACACAGTGAAAAATTGCAAAAAGATAAAAAGGGAATTTCATAGACCAATCAAATTTCACTCACCATTGAACTCAACATCTTCAACTGCTTCCCTGAATGTAAAAGACAGGATTGATGCAACTCTTAGGGTCTCCTGGATCACCCTTGTTGACATTGGCATTTTCTTGGTGTCAAACCAATTCAAAGCTTTTTCCTCACCATTCTCTTCTTTGGATTTTATGATGGCCTCTTGCTCTTCCTGTAATTTCGAAAAGTGCCTTAAGTTATCGATGTTGAAGAAGTAAATTGAACTAATTCTTTCTTTCGGCATTTAGACAATTGGATTCTTACCGTGACAGCTTGCAGAACACTAGGATTTTCACCAAGGAACTTGATGACCCAAGTTAGAATACTTGCAGTAGTATCACGAGCTGCGAAAATCACACCTATCATGTTATCGGCAATCTGCTCATCGGTTAGGCCTTCGGATTCTTCCATGAACGAACCGAGCAAATCGGTGTGGTTCTGCTTTGTTTGTCTCCTGATTGACATAATCTTGGCAAATATCTCAGCCAGTTCCTTTCTGGCCTTCATTGCCTTGTTGAAAAGTGTTCCCGGAAGATTAATCGGCATGGAATTGTATCCCTTTTCAAGATTGTAGTAGCATCTCTTGAGATCCTCTCTGTACATCACTTCGTCCTTTCCAAGTATGGAATGTAATGCCACATTGAATGCATACTGCACCAGTCAAAATAAGAAATCAGCACAAATAAAAGGTAGAATGAAAAAAACAGAGAAACTCTGTTTTCCCCTGTTTTTCTCTGTTCTGCTCTGTTTTGGGGTTTAGTTGGACATACTGTTTTCATTTCTTGGAAAGTTGTGATCAAGTTTCCCTCCCACAATTCCAACGACTTAACCGCCAACGACTCGATATCCGGCACGATGTTCTTAATTGCGTCAGGCTTGAATGCGCGAAGCACGAGTTTCCTGAGCTTGGCATGATAGTCTCCCTGGTGAAAGAAAATGGCTTGTTTGCCCAACATCCTCTCTTTACTAGCCGGAAATGTGGGCTTGAAGAGATGGGCTTTTGTGACGAGCACGAGCTTGGCTGCTTCTGCACTCGAGATCATGACGCAACGGCAGCCCAAGATGTGTGTCTTGAACACAGAACCATACCTGCTCAAATTCAAAAAAACATGTTTAGTCTTTGTTCTCTATTACTACTAAGTTAAAATTGTTTGTTAAGTTTAGAGAAGAAAGTGAACTCACTTCTTGACTTTGTTGGCAAAGAAAAAGTTTGGGTTTTGGGAGTAGAGGTGGAAGGTTTCGCCTATGTAAGGCCAGCCCATGGTGCCAGGTGGGAGGGGGAGTTTGGTTTGTCCGAAGAGAAGAAGTTGAAGATGGAGATTAGGACAAAGATTAAGGCAGATAATAGCAGACACAGAGAGATGAACTCCATGGTTTTTAAGTGAGCGAGTAGTAGTAGTAGCAGCAGCTAGTAGAAGTGACAAAAGAGCAAGTAGCTTTTGATGAGTTGAGTTGAGTTGAGTTGAGATGAGTTAAAGAAGATGAGGAGATGTTTTTGGGGATGAGAAGTGGGGAGATATATATAGATATAGGAGAGCTTGAGACGAAATGTCCAAGAATGGAGCTTTCAATTACAGCTCGAATCCCACAAATGGAATCACCCTACAGCTCATGTATTATTATTTTTATGCCTAATTATTTTAATACCCCTAGATTTCTCTAAACTTACAAATAGACCACATGAGCTAACCAACTAAGACAAATTTTCTTTAGTAGTTTCACCCCTCAATCTGGAGCGTACATGTGTCATTAGTTAATTAAACGATGTAGGGTTCGAATCCTGTTGACGTGATTTTCCTCCATTATTTTTATTATTATTTTTATTGAAGATGTTTGGTTCGAATCTTGTTGGCGTGATTTTTCTCTATTATTTGTATCATTATTTTAGTTGAAGGTGTTGGGTTCGAATCTTATTGACGTAATTTTTTTTGTTTTTTATTTATTCTCTTCTTAAATTTTTATTTTTTAACATAAATTTGTATGACGTATTATACAAAATTTAAAAATAACCATGATATGTTCTTATAAAAAAAGACATACTTCCTCCGTCCAATAATAAATATAACACTTGATTTTGTTAACTTTTTCGATGGTCATTTTGACCTTAAATTATTCTTAAATCATACGATAAAAATAACTAAAAACATCATATTATGAAACTAGAATGTTTATATGAAGCACTTGACAATATATTCAACTGATGAAGAATACCAATTAACATGCGAAAATGATGCATTGCAAATTTTGAAGTTGAATGTCTCCAAAGTCTAGAGATGTATCTGATTGTTCTTAACTCATCGGAAGAATACTTTTCGTATATCTAATATAGTTCAATTCAAAACTATTAATTGCATAACTATAAAAACTATATACATTTATAGCACACCATTTATATTAAGTTTAATTACTCAATTAATTATTTTTTTTATTGCGTTTGAAGTCATTATGTGAATATTATATATTCACTCCATTTATTTCAATATATTATTTAATAAAATAATAATATTTTACAATATTACGCTTCACACGCGCGGTTACTAGTAACTATATAAGTTCGTGCGTTGGTGTCCTGCTAGAGGGGGATGGGGAACACGTAGCAGTAGAGATAGAGCGAGTGGGATTGACCTGGACTGGTCCTGTCGATGAGCGAGTAGTAGCAACTGGGCTTGGGAGCGAGCCAGGAAACAGCCTTGTTTTGGCTCAGGAAGACATTATTTTATTAATTAGTTTTTAAATAAAAAAATCAATCAATGAGCACTCAAGTCAAGTGTGCAAGTATTTAGGGGCTAGGGTGCATGAATGAGTGACATTAAATTTCGGGCTGTTATCCGTACGTACCATCACTTCACTCGTTTTTCCCTTTTTCTTTTTTCTTTTTTAGTATTATTATTATTGCCCGGCCCCAAACAACTTGCATCTTCTTCAATCATGCATGTGTCTTCAACCAGAGCAAGCATGGGAAAATATTATTATGATGAAGTAATTAGCCGACCTCAAAGTCAATGGTGAATATTCATAATTTACTTTTATCAATTGTAAAAATGGGATGAGAGCTTAAAACTTCGATCGAATGATCGTGGTTTTTCATACTATTTGTGTAAGGGTTATAACAGTCACAATCGTAAGTTGAAGACATCAACACATTTATGTGAACACACCCAATAACTTTGATTTGTACTAACTTTCTATTGGAATATATTTGGAGAAGAAAAAGATATTTTAATCAAAGGAATGCGATATGAAATAGTTATAAAAAAACGTGAAAATATAAGAGGAAGTCTACTATAGAATCGCAATAGGAGAATTACCTTGTTGAAGACCTACATCAAAACTATATATATAAGAGAACGTCGACTACGATATTCACATAGCACTTCTCCTTCCACATCCAATTACCATGTTAATATATCATGTTGTGCTCTGACATAAAAAAGACTATCAAACACCAAGTTTCATGATCAACAATATCTTGTTGCAATCTTATTGTGTTTATGTTTAGGAACGAAGAACTTTTATGTGCCTGAGTGTCTAGATTATATTTAGTTCTTCTGTCTTCTCCATAAGCGTTATAATTTGTACTTACGAAAGAGTTATTATTTACTTTTCGTAAGATAGATTAGTTGGTGCTCCTCACCTTTCCCTCGTATTTAGACATGTTGAGTTTTACTTGTGTGATAGATACATTATTAGAAAGATTTCAAGTTAGTGATTTGACCTTAGTGCGTCGTCAAGCAATAGAAATATTGCTTGATTAATTTTACATCTATGATTTTTTTACGCTTCGTTTCTGTTGGCATTAAATATTTTATTATAACTCTAAATTGTTGTTTACGTGTACGATAAGATAAGTGTTTAGTTAACACAAAACCCAACACCTACGTTATGTTTAGTATATTCATAGTGATATGACATGGAAAGTAGCTCCTCGCACAAAGACCCACTTGCACGTATAGATTCCTCAAAGGTATGTACAGTGTAAGAAAACCCTGCAGGCTGCAGTGTACTAGCCTAGAATAGGACATGTGCATAGAACACATAACATATACAGATTTAGAGACAATCCATCTGGAAAGAATTAGATGAGCAGAAACGTGCCTCGAAAATATACCTACGGTGAGCCGACAAGACAGTAAGGAAGACAGACATGACCCTGAAAAATACGGGATCTTGTCCCCTCCCCCCCACCCCACACTGTAAATACAAGATTTTGGGGCATTTATGAGGATGCATTTAAAGTCTACGTACTCTGGTTCACAAGGGCTAACCCCCACCCCCCCCTTCTCCTACACGTAGGTACCTTACCCACGAGCCAGAAGAAACACTAAAGATATAAGGCACACCGCACACACGTGGAAGAGATTCAATAGTGAGATTACTTTAACATCACATATCATTAAGTCAATTTGTTTGTTTGGAGAGCACTACAAGATAGGCTTCCAACTAAAGACAATTTGGAGAAGAGGGGTATGTTTATAAGTGAGACGGAGCGTGCTTGTAAGTGGTGTGGAGTGGAGGCGGAGACGGCGTGGCATGTACTAGGAGGTTGTGCCTTTGCTAAGAAGGTGTGGAACATTGTGGGGAATTGGCTTAGAATGGATGTTGTGTTAGGGGATAATCTATTAGATAGCCTTGAGGCGTTTGAAGGAGGAGGGGTTGGGAAACTTAGGGGGATATGGCAAGTGTTTTGGCATGGTACCCTTTGGAACATTTGGTTGGCAAGGAATGGAGCAATCTTCAAAGGGGAAACAATCACCCCTTGGCAAGTGGCGGAGAAAGTGAAAATGAATTGTTGGTTTTGGTTGAAAGGCAAGGACTATATGAAAGATTTCGACTCGATAGGATCTTGGTTCTTGGAGCCTCATCTTTGTCTAGGTTGAGGCGGTCTTGGGAGGATGACTCTCTAGGGGACGAGTTCGGGTGGAGGAGCTTGGTTATGGTTTCGGAGTCTTACTTTTTCTAACCTTTCACGTCTTGTTTGCTTGTTGATTGTGTAGGATTTGGTGGAGGTTATGCTAGCCTTTTCTTCTATTCGGTTGACACTCTTGGTTGGTGATTGTTTGGAAGAATTACTTGTGGAGACGCGTAGACATCCCTTCTACCTTGGTGAGCTTTTTCTTACTTTGGCTCGTATTTCTTAAGATTGGTGGGGCTTTAAATTTCTTGCCACTTGGGGGTCGTGTGTACTTAAGAGGAGGGATAGGGTTAACATACTCGTAGTCATCCCGCATTAACAAGGATGGACCTTGGCGTTTGATGAAGCTTTCGTATGTTCCTATCTTAAAGTTCCTCGTTTTAAGTACACCTTCAACCATAGGGTGTAGGAGCGTGACCACTTAAGTGATACGGGTCGGTTTGGATTGGTTTGGAACTCGAAACTTGGGTCTTCTAACTTGGTGGATTGATTTTTGAGGGTGAGCAAGGAATAGACTATAATTTCCACGACGTTAAGGAAACCGACGTTGGGTGGAAGTATAGGAAAATTATTTTAAATTGCTTGTTTCATCCTCAAAATCGTGCTTCACCCGGTTACGTTGTTGCCGTGTACCTTCGGGCGTTTTGGCCACGGGCGATATGGTATCTCTTTCTTATTCCTTGTCACTAGAGTTGTGGGAGGAGTTGGCTACTGTCTTTTGGTTCAAGGCCTTGGCTTTTTGGTCATCCGCAGTTTTAGGCCACTGGAATCCTCATCCTCCATTCACCGGAGCCAACTTGGATGCTTATAGATGTTTGCCTTTTTTTTTTTTTGTGTATTATGGTGTTGTAATTAGGCCGTTTAGTAAGTCCTCGGGTTCTTTGGTTGTCTTGTACGTTGTGGATCTTCACTCGTTTTCGAGTGGTTCACTAGGAGTATTTCTCATACTCTTGGTGTCATTAATAATATTTTTAAAACATATCATTTGATTTCAAGTTAGATACTAGATGAGAGTGTCAAGTAGAGCTACGGTCATAACGGTGATGGAGTTTGCTCTTGTCTAATACCATTTACTTGCTAGGTTGTTTTGGTTCTTGAGGTTTTTTCGATGTGCATCCCTTATGCACCTTATAGTTTAAACTTTTTATCGGTGATTAATAATATTTTTAGCCTAAAAAAAAATATTACCCCTTTTTACGTAGACTACTCTTTTTTTTCAAATTTGAATCGTAAAGTAATTTTTTTTCTCTCTCCTAGAGGGACAATAGTTCAAGACTTGTCAATAATTAATAAGTGCATTTGATGAGATACAATAAAAAATGAAAATCAACTTAGAGCGGTTTAACACAATTTGAATTGAAGTTAAAGATCGTGAATGAGCATGTAACACATATATAATCGATCAGCCAAATAAACAGCATTGTAATAATGATGGAAATTAATGGTTAAATTACTGAGCAAAATTTGGATTTGTTGACCAAAAAACAATATACATTTGATCAAATCTTCAACTATGTGATTGACAATATACATAAGGGGCACACGTGTATACACAAGGATTATTTAGGAGATTACAAGATTTCAACTTGTAATTTATGGAGAAATTGAAGTTGACATTAAAATGTTGATAGATTGAACCTTGAACGGATTATTTAGTTATGTTTACTTTTAAAAACTGACGTGTCCTACAATCAACATCAAATTGTATTGTACGTTGATAACAATCAACCTATTAATCATAAATGAGTGAAAAAAAAAAATGAAGGCAACAAAAGACGGTCAAAATGGACGCGCATGTGCCGGCGGACTCAAAATTAAGATTACGGGACCAAAATTACATAGTACTATCTGAGTATATCTTTCTCAAAGTTCTGGGAAGGAAGGGGGTTAAAACTTGAAAAATTATAACTTTAAAAATCTTAAATATTTTCTTTCCTAAAAACATTTGTTGGGGAGTAGGGGTGAGCATCGGTCCAAAATCGGACCGGACCGGACCGACCGATGGACCGGACTGTAATGGGTATCCTTTTTGTAACCCGAAGACCGGACCGCATATAACCGGGTTTGGATCGGACCGAACCGAATATTTCGGTTCGGTCCGGGTCAGACCCGGTCAAGACCGAATATGGCATATCTAGAATTTAAAAAAAAAATGAAAAAGAAATAGCAAGAAGATGAGACTGAGAAAGGGCCAGGGGACAAAAGCTATCACATTAACGTGAAAATCAATAATTGAGCACAAGATCTTTGCTCTCCTTTCTTCTCCAAACTCCAACTTCATCTTTAATCTTCTCTCCTAAAAAAGATTCATCTCCATTTCCATCTTCTTTAATCTTCTCTCCAAAAAAAGATTAATTAAGCACCAGATCTCTTATTCAACGAGAAAGTGAATTGGATCTGGGCACGCGAACCCAAACTCAACGAGAAAGAGGTTGTGGTGATGAAGATTGAAGGGGCGACAGCAAAGTGGAGAGGCGGAGGCATAAGCGTGACAGAATTACGGTGAAGACTGAAGTGAAGAGGCAAGGCTTGGGTGTGAGTGGATTTAGGTTTGAAGATAGAGGTGGACTTGACTCTTAGACAATAAGTAAGACGTGGGTTATATGTGTGATTTTGATTTGGAACTTAGATAAGATAAGGGAAAATTAAAAAATAAAAGAACTTCCGGGTCAATTCGGTCCAATCCGAAAATTTCCGGGTTTAGACAGGACCCGGACCGAACCCGAAAAGTTAAAATTGTCAGGACCGAAGACCGGACCGTGTGCGATCCGGTCTGGACCAAACCCGAAAATTTGGTCTGGTTCCGGTCCGGTTTTCGGTCCGGGCTGCTTTGTGCTCAGCCCTATTGGGGAGGGGGACGCCTCCACCAGCCGCCTTCAAAATTTGGATTAGTAAAATTGGAGAGGATTTGTTAGCCGAGTGGTGAAAGTGTTGGAGGAGGCTAGGAGCAACGAAGATGTGATGGTATCAAATCCCACTTGTTGAAGACGAAGTGGTATGACCAACAAATAAAACGAAAAGACAAAATTTGAACCATATGGAGTGCCAAATAAATCGAGAACCATATGAATTGACGGCTCAAACCTTTTAACTCTTGACAAATTACTCTTTGAGCTGTACTAGATGATGGGATGACCCAAATCGAACTCCTGCCATAAACTCTTGAACATGTGGACTATTGGACTTATAGGGATACAAATTAGAGTGGACTTTTTTTATTCCACAAGATAAGCACCGGATCTCCCGGTTTTTATCAGGTGGGAAAAAAGGGTAAAATTCAATTCTCATACACATTTTAACTACATTATACCTTTTATACTATGAGTTTGATAAAAAAAATTCCCGCAAAGCGATGATCAATAATGGTTCCCAATTTATATTTTAATTTTAAAAGTTATTTGATAATGAATGTGTGTGATATTTTTGTCAATAATATATTGAATTTATTATAAATAAAATAATAATTATATATAATTTGTATATTTATTACGTCGTCGGATTAAATCGTCTGAATGATTCAGGTAACTTGTTTCAGGAAGTGTGGACCGAAATGACCGAAGACGGTTTCAGAACATAGCCAAGAACCAAAATAAAATAAAATAAAAAATCCGCACGATGTTTGACCTTAGTATTGTGACAATTTCTAACCTAAACCTATGAGAATTCAGAATAACGAATTGATCTACATTCAAAAGTTTAATTGTCATAATTAAAATAGTCAATGGTTCAATTTATAAACCGCACACGTAGAAATATTAGTTGCACCAGGCCACAAACAAACATGAATGATACCTTCTAAAATTCGATTCACATGCTGACACGTACGTCAAATTTGAATTTTGACTACCTTAGTGTTGTTTGATGAAGGTTTTGATTTCTTGAGATGGTGTATTCATTCGGAGGTTTGTTCCGATATTAAACTTCGTTGTACTTGTTCCGAGAATGTCTTGTCCTTTATTATTAATAAATGAAGATATTGCTTAAACTCAAATGAAGAGGCATTATATATTTTCCATGAAGTATCATTGTTAGTTGATATGTAAATTATTTGTAACAAGTGTAATAAATATATTAGCAGTATTAAGTAAAAAAACAGTTTGATTTAGTATGACGTACATATTTCGTAATTGCTTTGCGCATATGGAATGGAAGGAATATAATTTAATCAAACATACACTATTAAGACCATAAATATCAGCCACCACCCGCCACCCATCCCACTATCCAATTTCAAATAAAATAAAAAGTTAATTTCTTTCTCATACACATACCCCATCCTTCACCCAACCCACCATAACACAAAAAACCACATTTATCCATGACCACCCACCATCCAATCAATTCAATTTATTTCTTTTTTTATTTTCTTATTATCATTTAATAATTATAATATAATAATTGTATATTATTATAAAATTACTGTATTAATCTAGAAAATTTCTCTCATGAATTCTAGTAATTTAGGGTTTTAGAAGTGTGTAAAATGTAATGAAGTTAAGTTATATTTACAGATGAAAAAAAATTATGAATTTTAATATATATATATTTTATTTAAAATAATAAAAATATAAAGTCTAAAAAAATAATTATAAAGATAAATGAAAAAAATATAAATTTAAACGAAATATTTTTGAAGTGATCTGAACATCGATCTAAATTTAAGATAAAATGAACAAAGCCTTAATATTTTTATATTAATTTAAATTCTTAACTTAGGCTATGTTTAATTGGTTTAATTTTTTTAAACCAGACTAAACTAAACTCAACCTAATTGAATTGAATGAACCTGATATGAACTTAACTATAAATTTTGACTAAGAAAGTTTGAAATGAACTGATTTAAACATATCTGGATTGAATGGAACTGAATTTAAGGTGAAAAAAAGCAGAGCCTTGGTCTTTTGTTAGAGATAGTTTTTTATGATTATTTAGTGAAAATAAAAAAGATCGATATTAGAGATAGTTTTTGTTGATTATGTTGAATCAATGAAATTTTAAGTTATAACTCTTTCATATTTTTCCACACACACGCTGCACCACTTGTGTTGACAGATGGTGATATCAGGGGTGGATCCACAAGTTTTTCGCAGATTAATACATGAATATATTAATTATTAAAATAATAAATGCTTAATGAATAAATAATATAAATGTTGAGTTTGATAATATATTTATTAGGCCTGTATGCGGGCGGTTAAAGACGGTTATTTGCCAGAGTTCTAACCAACCCGTGTATTGCGGATGAGGCAAATCATTAACCGCGGCGAGTGAAACTTTCTCCCAACCGCTGCGGACGGTTGACTAATTAAGGCGGGCCGATTGGTGGTTTAAACAGAGACAAAATTTTTTAATACAATACAACACAAAATACATTAGAATAGAATTTGAAGTTTTAATACAAGTTTTCTAAGTAAATAAATCCAACTACAAGTCCATGAGCACCTAAATTATGATAGTCATTACAAAACTAAGATTGCAAACTAACACCAAGAAGCAAAACAAAAGTCTTCTACTAGCAACCTGAAAAACCAAGAAAAGAAGAAATAGTTTCTTTTTTTTTCTTCTTTACCATACTACAGACTATAGTACAGGCCTACTACAGTACTATTTATTAGATATTGCACAGTATGAGTATATTTATACTACTTAAGTATACTACTTAGTATATGAAAAATTAAATTTAAAAAATACACACATATATATACTCCCTCTGTCCCGCTACAATTTACCCAGTTTGACATTTTTCGGTCAACTGCTTTCAACTTTGACTCCCGATTACTCTTAAACTATAATGGTAAAATATTTAACAAAATTATATTATGAAAATATAGAACTTAAAGTTTCATAATATAGTTTTATCAAATATTTTATCATCATAGTTTAAGAGTAATCGGGAATCAAAGTTGAAAGCTGTTGACCGAAAAAAGTCAAAATGGGTAATTTGTAGCGGGACAGAGGGAGTATATACATATATGCGGGCGGATAGGGCGGGTGGCGGGTGACCAACTGCTCACCCACCACCTGCCCGCGTTTTGGAGGGTGGTCAAAGTTTTAACCGCGGGCGGTTTAATTTTGACCAAAATGCTAACCGTCAATTGCGATTTGTTTGCGGGCAGTTATGGGGGCGGGCGACTTTTATGTACACCCCTCATATTTATAATCATTCTTAACAACGGTATATTGTGAATTGTGATGCTTACGTATAGCATGCACGGAGTTCTAAAGGCAGTCGAGTGATAAGAAAGCTGGAAGAGCATAAAGGAGGTTGTGAGACCGAACACCATAAGTCAAAGTGGTATTTTCTCCACATAGAGTGCTTAGTAGCTCTGAATGAAACCTGGCCTATTTAGATATAGCTTTATATATATTGAATGTTGATTTGTAATATGTGACAATGTAATAATGCTATCATTATCATATACTTAAAAAAAGAAAAAGAAAATCCGCGTGCACAACCGCCTAACAAATTTGCTTGTAGCATCCACGTAATCATGTAGCACAAGTAGAAGATGGAGAAAAGAAAAGAAAAGAAGATATACTAATTATATTCATGGAAAATTGGTTAAACGTTGTGTTGTGAACCTGATTATTTAGGCCAAATTCGGTCACAAATGAAGACGAGAGTTTTAAAGTTGCAAGTTTTTGATTTGCTGCAATTACAAAGAATATAATTCATTTAATTATCATATCCTGATGATTGATGACTGATCATAAAAGAGAACGTTACGTTAAGTATTTATTAAGTACTCCTGGAGTATTAGCGAGCGATTTGATGAAGGGGAGAGACACGCGTAACTTGGACATGTAACAACAGTAGCCGGCAATGCACTGTGTGATGACGATTGATTACCTTTACATCATGCATGCATGGCAATGCGCCAAAGCCACCACATTACATACATCCCTTTTTTTTTCCTAGACAATGGCACGAGGTTTTTCCCTACTTAGGTCCAATGGTACATTGCTATGTGTCACATAACCAGTTCCTAACAAATTACTACTGGATATTTCTCTGGTTGTTCTTGTTCTAAGTCTGGTATATATATGAATGAATGGTATATCTGCATCGATCATCGGAACTCGGCGATGGCTAATATGTAAATGTTTTTCGGAAGTTGGAATAGCACATATCCATTCCAGAATCAGCAGAGCAGGCCCCAGACACGGGTGGTAAACGTCCAGATACTTGACACGTGTATTACTAGTTCCGAAAAAAGGCAAACTTAGTACTCCAATATTGTATATTTTCGTCTTACGTATAGCTACTCCTAATCTGGATCACGGGTACTGGTGGTGGTGAATCTCACAACTTTTGCAGTCGAGTATTCCTAGTTAACAGTTTTATTGAAGTTAGCACATTAACATACTTGACACGTCCTTGCTAATCTCAAGTCTTTTTATTTTTTTAATCTAGAATATTTGTCTACAATTAAATAAATATTAAATATAAATCAGAATAAATAAAATTGGAGTTCCTTTTTTTTTTTTTTTTTTTTTTTTTTTTTTTTTTTTTTTTTTTTATAAATAACTTCAAAGTGATCTTGTCGGTCATACCGTCTTAGTATTGTGTTGTGTCATGATTTGGGTTTAACTTCTTACTTGGAACTGTCCTGGTGAGTTTGTACATGGGTTTGGATTACTTTACTATGGTTTGTCACATTGGAATTCTTTGAGCTTTTTTGTGCTCTGGGTTTTATGGCTTTCAGTCCATGATATGATGTTCATACATTACTTGTCAATTGTCGGCACCGGTATAGAGTGGATTGACTAATATGGATGAAACACGGTTTTAACTTTATATAATTTACGGTTCAGTTTGGAACTGACGGTTTGGAGGTCGACCTTTCTATTAAAGGTTACATCTTTTGGGAAGGATGCTATGTTTGATGGGGGATATACTACTGGTGGATTTTCCTTTTATATGCTAAGTTTTGGTTTGTTCAATAAGAGACTTGAGTTTTGGTACGGTGGAGCAGTTTTGGGCTTAAAGATCATCATTCTCTTGTCTGTTTTGATCATCGGCCTTTTGTGGCAGTGTACTGTCTAAGGGCTAGGCTTTTTGAACCGTGGAGCACTATTTTAAGTAGAGTTATCTTTGATGGGTTTGTTGTATTTATTTAAGTAGATAACTCTTTTGTGCTATTTCAGCACCTTCACCATTTTATCATCCTTATAACTCCATTTTAAAGATAGAAAAATAAAGTAGAAAAAGTTCGAGCACCAAATACCAATTCTCAAGTGGTGGATGATATTATTGTATTGATTTTGATGATCAATATGGTGTTTTGCTCTTTTTTAGATGCTAGTTAGTGGATAACTAGTGTGATACTCTCTTATATAGAATGTAGTTTCCATGTGTGGATCACACGTTTTTTGTTAGACGGTGTTTCAATTTCAAATTAACTTTATGAATACGATCTCCATAAATGGTCGGTTAGATGCAAGTATAAACAGTTATGAAACATGAGTCAATAGAAGTAATTCTTAACATGGTGTACCAATATACTTGTATTCTCATCTTTTGGTTGTGTTTCAACAATATACTTGTATTCTCATCTTTTGGTTGCGTGTATCAATAAGGAACATGTATCGGCCAGGCAGCAGCAGGAGTGCAGGACCTCCCATTGGACATTAGGACCTTGGCAGCAACACTTGAAGATGTAAGTGTACAATTCAACCATCAGGAGGCAAATCAAACAACTGGTCTTTTGGCTAAGTACTAAAGCGATGAAGCAAGTTTCAGATCCTCATTTACTCAAGTCTCAACAATCAACAACATAGGGAGATGTTGAGAATTTATTTGTAATAAATGATCGAATTCTCTGTAATATTCTCGAAGGATTTCAATGTATATCCTCCTAGAAGTAATCAACCACACAGGAAGAATTTTCAATTTAATACTTTCTCCCTTTCATTTATATCTTCCTAAGTACTCAAAATTATCAATTTTAAGAAATAATATCAAATAATTAATTTGTGTAAGTATTTAATTGTAAAAGAGTAATAAAGTATGAGAGAGATTGATAAAATAATTATTATAAAGAAAGAAATAGAAATAATAAAAAATTGATAAGTGGGTTGAAAAACTTTCCATTTAGAAAATTTGTAAAATAACGCTGAAATATAAATTTAGAAAGTTATTAATGAAATAGAGGAAGTTTACTACTACTATCTATTTTCTACTTTAAAAAATCTATTTTCTACTTTAAAAAAGAATAAACAAAAGAAACACTTGTCGAATTTTGAAAACACGTATTGACTCCTAACTAGATCACTCTAATCACGCAGACTTTTAACATGGAGTAGTGAGTGACCGGACCCAAGGGTTGGACCATGCATGAATGAGATATCGGTCATAGATGTGAAAGTATAGTACATTGATGGACCTGGTCTAGGGGGCAAGAAAATTAAATACCAAAAGTAGTACTAGTAGCTTTTATGTATCACATCATATATGGTTGAATGTTGAAACTTGAAATAATAATGCAGTTTGGTGCATTAAGTATACACGGTTATTACGCTAGACACCATCCATTTGCAATTGCGTGGTTAATGAATGTAGAAGACAAACGACCCAAAAAGTAGATGGTTGGATTCATCTGCCACTTGCTCCTACATTATAGTACTAGGATATTGTATAGTAGGTCCATTCTGCTTGACTCTCTGCAATTTCAGGAGGGTGCATGTTTTGGTTTGGTGCATGATCGGATCTGCCTAGTAACTTCGTATCCTATCCTCTATTCTGTGAGTACGTCTCAAGTCTATTGTCTTCTTTTCAATGTGGATTTGATGAGACGTACCTTGGTTGGATTTGGCCGATTCAGGCCGGCATAACTTGATCAATATTGCATAAAAAGGGTTGTGGACCATTTAATTATAAGCTCAATTACAAAGACATGAAGGAAAAAAAATCATGAAAAAACAAATCCTAAGTTGATTCTATTTAACTAACTTAAAATATATAATACAAAAATAGAGATATTCTCTACATCTTATTCTCCTTGGCGATTCGTCCATCGTCCTAATCCTTATGGAACGGTACACATCAAAGTTTTATTATGATCCAAGTGATTTGTATGTGCAAGGCTAGGTGCATCTCATGATAATACGACTTTGACATATTATAGATCTTTAACTTTGGAATTTTGGTGTTTTCGATCTTATATAGCTCTTTAAACTTTAGTTTACTCCATGTCAAATACCTCTGTCATTACACTTTGTTCCACCCCTTCTCTTGTTCTTCCTGATGTGTAATATTTGGACCAGACTCATGAGACGTGTTGTATATAGATGTTGGTTAGAAAATCGAACTCTCCCTATGAGTGACAAGTTTCCGGTTGAAATTGCGCATTTGCGCCACAACAGTCAACTTGAGGATGGGCTTTTAATGGGTCTGACTCGAAGGCAGATGGACCAAATTGAAGAAAGGCCTTGTGGGCCCACCATAGACCGACCATGTTTGTTGGTCGGCGAAAGTGACTATTTCTCCAAATAATATCTTGAAGATGAATGACTCTCAAGGATCGAACGTACGTGCTCTGAGCCGAGGTGAAGGCATGCCCTAAACGAGTGATCATTCACTAGTTTATATAAGCTTCACGAGCTATGGATGTGTAGAGGTATGGTAGTGGAGCGCTACTCAACCTAAGAAACTTAGATCCTTGTGCTTTGTTTGCCAGCAAGGGCAGTCCAAAGAGGTGGCCAACTAGGGATGGCAATGGCCGGGCGTTCAGAAAGCGTTCAGGCTCGGGAAGACTAGCATCAAACCCATAGCCCGGGACGGGCCTGAACATTAGGCCCGAGCTTGGGCCGGGCCTTAGGTTTTAATTTTTGTTTCTCAATTATTATATTAGTAATAAAAATGTTTTTTTTTACTTATGTAGTGTAGTATTAGTAGAATGGTGAATCTATTTAATTTATATCTTTTTTTTAATCAAATATTATGATATCACTTTATATCATTTGAAATTTATCATGAACTTCCTTATTTGACATATTGAAATTAGGTAATATTAAGTTACTTGATAATTATATAAATATACTAAAAATATAGTATACAAAATGAATGTATATCACTTGAAATCTTATAAGTATAAAAATATATTACAAATGTAAAAGTATAACATCATTTAATACTACATGTGTATAAATTATAAATGCAATAGTTAAATGTATATATATATATATATATATATATATATATATATATATATATATATATATATATGTATATATACATATATATATATATATACATATATATATATATATGTATATATAAATTCTATATACAATCACGGGCAGGGTCGGGCTCACACCGGGCCTATGGGCCAAGATATTAGGCCCGAGCCTAGCTATAAGCCCAAGACCGGCCATGACCTACTCATAGTCGGGCTTGGGTCCGGTATATCGGGCTAGGTAGCTCAAACTGCCATCCGTATAGCCAACATATGAAGCCCTAGCCCATTCCTAAGGTGGAGCATCCTAGAGCATTTTAGTTTTTCAAACAAATTCCAATTCATCATATATAATTGTATAACACTCACCAATATCAGTTTAAACTATCACTGGTGTATCGTAACATTTACAATAAGCTTTACCGTGTGATCATTACCTTTTGATGTCGTGTTTTATTCAAACTCGGTCTTTAGCACTTTTCAATATGTTTGGGGTGGAACTGTAAAAGTCACTCACCAATATCAGTTTAAACTATCACTGGTGTATCGTAACATTTACAATAAGCTTACAGTGTGATCATTACCTTTTGATGTCGTGTTTTATTCAAACTCGGTCTTTAGCACTTTTCAATATGTTTGGGGTGGAACTGTAAAATTCGTTTATGGTCCAATCCTTCAAATTTATCTTCAGTATTAGTGAAGTTTAAAACTCAAAACTATTGGATGTAACGCCACGTATTAATATTTGGATTCATTGGAAGATTATAAATGATTAGGTAGTTTTAACCTTTGAATCATAACTAGGAGATGGATCTCATAATCCCGAACTAGGATGGACAGGGATAGGTGTTGTACGCAATCAGATGGCCAGTTTGTCATGGCAGCGGTCACATTCTTGGGAAGAAGCAATCATTTAACTGCTGAATTTTATGCATTGCTCCTTGGTTTAAAATTTATGCAAACACTTCCCACTTTAAGTTTAGGGAATTTTACATCCACTACCCCTACTAGACACTCTAATTACGTCTAGCCCCCTCTTAGTCAATCTATTACGTATGGGTCCAAAATCAGCTTCTTCAGTTGACCAACTTTATGCTTACTGTTCATTTAAGTTGATCCAAACGCGGCCTTAATATTTTTCAAATATTTATTTTTATTTTTCCTTTTTATTTTTCTTTCCTTCTTCTTTCTTCTTTACCGGAGCTGTATATCCTTCAGCTTGCTAACTGGACGTGCATGGATCCCACCAAAATGTCTCTATGGAAGGATGAAGCAGGATAGGCGAATGGGGATTTATGACCAGTTCTGGGAGAAGCAGTCAACAACTCCGATAGATCGGAGCTATAACAGCTCCGATCAGATCGGAATTGTAGAGCTCCAAATCGATGGGAGAGGAGCTTTACAGCTCCGATCAAATCGGAGCTCAATAGCTCCGAACAGATCGGAGCTATAACAGCTCCGATCAGATCGGAATTGTAGAGCTCCAAACCGATCGGAGCGGAGCTTTACAGCTCCGATCAAATCGGAGCTCAATAGCCCCGAACAGATCGGAGCGGCTTTACAGCTCCGATTAGATCGGAATTGTAGAGCTCTGAACCAATCGGAGCGGAGCTTTACAGCTCTGATCAAATCGGAGCTCAATAGCTCCGAACAGATCGGAGCGGCTTTACAGCTCCGATCATATCGGAGCTCAATAGCTCCGATTTGATCGGAGCTGTAGTAGCTCCGATCAGCTGTCATCCTTTTTTTTTTTATTGTTTTTATTTAATTTATTTTGGGTTAATTTAAAATATAAATTTTATTGGGGATTAGTGTGCAATAAAATTTTGAGACCATTTGAAATATTAAAAAGTTACATTCCTTGTATAGAATTGTCAAGTGTTAAATTGGTGAAATTAAAAAGATTTGAGGTAAATGTGTAATTATTGAAAATTATAGTTGTTTGGTCATAGTTAAAATTCAATTTTTGACCAAGGGTAAAAATGACTTTTCATTGTTTTAATTCGTACAAAGTCAAAGTCGTGGGCCTCAATGTAATTAAATCTATCGAACAGGAGTACTAAATGTAATTGTTTGACTAACAAGGACCTATCTGTAATAAAAAGATCTAAGAGGGGTACTATATGTAAGAAGCCCTTAAGTTTATTATTGAGACCGATTCTAAAACTGTTGTTTCATGCTTGAATAGGGGGAGAGCAACAGACCTACAGCAACAAATACTATTGGATGACATCTTAGACGACCTAACAAGAATCAAGGACGTACAAGTGACTTTTGTTCGTGGAGGAAAAAATTTTGTAGCTGACCTTTGGCAATCCAAGCTAATGGTAGAAAATTTGGACAATGTAATAAATTAGATTCAGTCTATCTGAAGTGGACGTATGTCCTTTATGATTGAAAATTCATGTAGAAACAGACTTAACCCAGATTCATATTATACATGTAATTTTTTTTTTTTTTATCTAGGTATGAATTTGCTTTTAAAAAGAACTTTGAATCATAACTCATATCATGGGCGACACGACACCTATTTATTTAATTAAGAAATCGTTTCGTGTGCTTTTAACTTTGAAATTGTGAAATGAGTGCTAGTTTTTTTAACAGAATGTCAGAATCTTTGAACAGAATGTTAAGTACTATAGGGCTTTTTAAAGTTTTCATTATTCAGTACAATAGTGCTTGGTGCACAAAGGAAGTAACTGGAATTGTCAACCTTAGGGTTAAGCTTTAAAGTATACTTTCCCGTGGGAAAAAAAATTAAAGAATACTTACTCTATCACAACACAATTTTACCATTAGAAAACGATGACGTTTGAGTCTCGGTTTGATCTCATATTAATTATAAATTATACCAAAAATATAATTTAGGAAACTATATTATAAAAAAATTATAATATCCTAAAGTTATAAAAGGAGAAGATACTATATATGGAAGTTCATATGTTATACTTTTATAATATAACCTACGTAATAATTATTTTTTAACGATGTAATATTAATAAAAAGACCAACAGACACTTGAAGAAAATCAATAAAATAAATTGATAATTATATCCATATTAAGGGACGGATTTAAGTAGTATAACTACTCTAAAACAGTTAAACTTTGTTGCATGTAATAGTAGTAGTACTATTGTCGGCAACATCATTTTGTTTACACTGCCTGGGAAATGTCTCTTAATCGATCGATCTGTCTGCTTTCGAGTCCTAGTTATACTGCAAAATTGTTAGTCGGTCCTTTTCAACAATTACCAAACGGAAAATGACTACTACACTATGTTTAATTTCTCATATTCTCCTTTTAAGTTTTAAATATACCATCCAAATCCGATTCAATAGGAAACCATCCGAATAAATTCGATTTAAAATTCATTCGATCCAAATTAATTGTTACCCGAACTAATCCAATTTAAATTTATCCAAACTAAATTTGTAATGACTATATAACTAGTTTCATTTATAATACTCCCTCTTTTTTTTTTTGTCATTTTAGAGTTCTCACACATTTTAATACACCATATTCAATTCATGACTGAGATTATTTATTACAAATAATTATGATATAACTGAACTAATAGGATACTTCTAAACAAATATGAAATTCAATAATATTCATTAATTATGATGAAATTCTTTTATTTTTTAAATTTAAAATGACAAATAGCTTTTAAATATTAAAAAATCGAAAACAACATGCATTAAAAATGGGAGGGAGTAAACATATTATCTACGCATAATTTATAATTGAAATTTTTTAAGTTGTAATAATTAATTTTTTTCGCTCAAATATTCAATCAATAATGAATTTGAATTGACCCGATCAGATATGTTTCGAAATTTATAATTCATATAACACCCGAATTCGATCAAAACTTAAAATTCGAACACATTCAAAACAAAAGTACTCGCTTGAAATAATCTATTCCGAACAACCGGTTTCCCACCTCAAATTTTAAATGAGTCTTTTAACTATTTATTATCAAATTTTAAATTAGACTTTTAACTTTTTTGTTTTTTTAGAATAAAACTATCATTGATATAACTCACCAAATAAATCACAGTACACATGACTCATGAGAACCAAAGGTGTCAACAAACGCACCGTTCGCTAACAAATGTGCCGTTTTTATTGCTGCATAAATGCTGGTAGTGTAGCCTTTTTTAAGGTGGTGAAAAGTTGCACTTGTATTTTCATTTTCTTGTAATTTGGACGTCTATTACTCGTGATATTTCTCTTTAATAAAACAAAAATTTGCCAATTAAAAAAAAGAAAGGGTCACGTTAGTTTGACTATGTTGTTACTCGATATTCGTATGTGGTCGAGCGTGGCTAGTTTGAGTTGGTCCGTTAATGGAATTTTTTTTAGAAGAATTGATGAAACACTATTTAAATTTACTTGGACTTAAACTTGTTGGGAATTTTAGTGAAATGATTGAGCTTTCAATTCATTTGATGTATTGGTCATTTGGGTCCAACACGTTGGAAACAAGATTTCCATGATCGTGTATTTCCATTTGTTAATGGATGTCACTAAGGAGTTAAGTCAATAAAATCTCGTATGGTGAAAGGTGATTAATGCACATAGTGTGTTGATCGATACATGAATGAATTAAGTCGTTCAAATACGGTTGGTACCACTGTGCTAAAATTCATGGATAAAAGGCAAATGAGGTTTGCATAGATATATGCAAAATGCATTGTTGAAATGTTATTCATTTGTGTTTAATTCTAATTAATTGCTCAAAATTGATGAGAAAATTAATTTACAAGTTAAAACAACTTGAATTAGTGAATTTGTGACCTCTCACTGGGGTTTGAACCGCATACCTGTTGGATAACAAACACGATTGTCTACCACTGGGCAATTGTAACTCTTGTGAATGGTTTTGTTCAAAATAGAACTTATCCCAGAACGTGGTAGGCGAGTTTTCACTCCTTTTGGCATTTTGTTGAATGGTTTGCTACCATTCAAAATTGTGACCTTTTGAAGGGATTTCATACCTCTTCATTGAAGCCTTTGAGAAGTATAAATATGAGAGTGGGGTTCATTCCCAAACACACGTCCAAGACATTTGATACTTCTCTTCTCATTTGCATTCTCTTTGCACTCTATCATACTCAAAGTAAGTTCGCTAGATTCGACTATTGGAGTGCTCCTTAGTCGTCTTAGAGTAGTTTTATCCTGGGAGACAGATTGCCGAAATTCCGTAAGTACCACGAGCGGGGCAAGTATTTGTCTTAAGGAGAGATAGTCCAACTATCGACTCTACTCCCCATTTCTTGTTGTTGTTACTCCTTTGAGAAGTTGTTGGAAGTCCAGCAGTTGTTGCAATCTGTACGGGATTTGTTTATTCCTATAGTGCGCAATGAAGGATTTTGTGATTGAATCAACTCTACATTGTAAGTTCTTTTGTTTATTATATATTGATATATATACATACTTGCATTTGGTTTTGTGTTCCTACTTGTTTTTGTCTTAAACTCTTATTCAAGTAAAATCCCATCGGCGCCAACAAAACTAAGTTCCGGTGGAGTATTTTAAGAAATATCTAGATTGTTCTATAATATGAAGTGAGTAATCTTATTTGGATTTGTTTCTTAATTTCTAGAATTCTACTTACCTTACCCAATTTATAGTAGCTACTATAAATATGAATAAGGGGTATTCCTAAATCCTAATATTTATGCTTTGATAATATGAATGAACATAACTATTCCCAATTCTGATGTCTATGTCAGAGATAGCCATTGATTTTTTTAAACGATAAATATTATAATTACTTCTAAATTATTGATATACAACATCGTATACCACCTTATATTTTCACACCTAAACCGTCTTATGTCTCCTCTAGAGATCGAACCACGCAACTCTCCTTCACCATCTCATATCTATGGAACTGGACCAACTTATTAGGCCTGCACGCGGGCGGTTATTTGTCAAAGTTCTAACCAACCCGCGTATTGCGGATGAGCCAAATCATTAACCGCGGCGGGTGAAACTTTCTCCCAACCGCCGCGGGCGGTTGACTAATTAAGGCGGGCGGATTGGCGGTTTAAACAAATATAATTTTTTTTAATACAATACAACACAAAAGTACATTAGCATTCATAATTCATGTAGAATAGAACTTGAAAGTTTAATACAAGTCTTCTAAGTTAATAAATCCAACTACAAGTCCAGGAGTACTTAAATTATGATAGTCATGACAAAATAAGATTGCAAGATTGCAAGCACAGACGAAGAAGCACACTACGACGTACTAGTTACTACTTACTACTGTATGTATTAGACAGTCTATACTACATTACTACTTAATATATATATATATATATATATATATATATATATATATATATATATATATATATATATATATATATATATATATATATATATATATATATATATATATATATATATATATATACATATATATATATATATATATACATACATACATACATACATATATATATACATATATATATATACATACATACATATATACATATATACATACATATATATATACATATATACATATATACATATATACATACATATATATATACATATATATATATATATATATATATACATATATATATATGCGGGCGGGTGGCGGGTGACCAAACGCTCACCCGCCACCCACCCGCGTTTTGGCGGGTGATCAAAGTTTTAACCTCGGGTGGTTTTTGACCAAAATGCTAACCGTCAAATGCGGTTTGTTTGCGGGTGGTTATGCGGGCGGGCGGCTTTTATGTACACCCCTACAACTTATAATAACCATGGAAGTTGATAGAACGGTGAAGCAATTGTAGAGCAGGGTGAACAAATCAATTAAATAATCGACTTCTTATTGATTATTGATTGAAATGTAAAATTGTGAATTGGTCTACATAAAATGAAATGAAGCAACCTATTTATACAACAAGATATTTCCCTCTAAAAGAATTAACAGTTCTAAACTGTTATTAACTAAATCATTAAACTACTAATGAAAAGTGCAGTTACAAACCAAAGTCGTGAAACACCACTAACACTACCAAAGTCGTTTATTTCCTAATTCGGGAAGACATAATTCGTCTCTTGCTTGACGACTTTCGACGAACTCTGCTCTGCTTCTTCTTTTTCCTCTTGTTTTTCATGTTTTACGTTACATGTTGAACACAATTTACTTACCTCTTCCAATACTACCCCTCAAGAGATACATAAATCTTTTATGCACATCTTGGACAACAATAAATACATTTGATCACTATCTAGGTAAAGCTTTAGTGAACATATTTGCCAATTGAAGCTTGTTGATATATTATGCACATCTTGGACAACAATAAATGCATTTGATCACTAGCAAGGTAAAGTTATAGTGAACATATCTGCCGATTGAAGCTTGTTGATATATGATGAACATTGATGAGATATGCTAACACCATTTTCTCTAACAAAATGACAATCTATCTCTAGGTGTTTGGTCTCATGAAATACATGATCTTTTGTAAGATAGATGGTTGATTGATTAAGGTGGTCCCTTCGAAAGTAAATTCTTTTGTTTGGAAAGCTTTACAAAATAGGCTCCCAACAAAAGATAATTTAGAAAGGAGGGGAATTTTCATAAGTAAGACGGACCGGGTGTGCTAATGGTGTGGTGATGAAGCGGAATCATCTTGGCATATCTTAGGAGGGTGTAGCTTTGCCAAAAAGGTGTGGAGAATTGTGGGGGATTGGCTAAGAGTGGACTTGAATGTAGGAGAAAGTATTGTAGAGAGCCTTGAGGCTCATGGAATAGGGGCCGGGGGATGGATAGAGAGGTGTGGCAAATGTTTTGGCATTGCACACTTTGGAACATTTGGTTGGCAAGAAATGAAATCCTTTTCACCGGGGAAGCTCTCAATCCTTGGCAAGTGGCGGAAAAGATAAAGATAAATTCTTGGATGTGGTTGAAAGGGAAGAACTACTTGAAGGACTATGATTCGTTAGGGTCGTGGTTCTTGGAACCTCACCTTTGCTTGAGTTGAGAAGGGAAAGTGAAGTGGGAGAAAGAAGGAGTGAAAGGTTTGGGGGTTGGAGGCCGTGAGGGTGGGCTTGGGAAGTTGAAGGAGAGTTGAGGCACAAGGAAGGAGCCCGGGTTAAGCGGATGAAGGAGAGGGGAGGAGGATGTTTTCTAATGATCTAACGGGTGTTTGGCCTTGGTGTTTTTGTTTTGTAGGTGTCGTGTCTTGGAGGGAGATTCCCGAACCCTTCTAGTGGCGGGCGCTTGGAAAATTTTTCCACCTTGTGTGTTATTTACCTTCACTCTTCTTTGTCTTGTTTGTTGTTTTAGGTTGTATGGCCCTCGTATCTCTCTTGTGGTGTGGCCTTAAATTTCTTGTCACTTGTTGGTTATGTTGTACTTAAGAGGAGGGATAGTAAAACATAAGTCGTAGTCATCCCGCATTAACAAGGATGGACCTTGGCATTTGATGAAGTTTTGGATGTTCCTATCGTAAACTTCCTCCTTTTGAGTACAATTCTCCGACATAGGGTGTAGGAGCGTGATCACAAGAGGAGCGAGGGTGCTTCTCGGTTGTGTTGGGAAGAGTTCGAACATAGAGTGAGGAATAGACTATTATCCACCGCGTTAAGGAAACCGGCGCTTGGTTGGGAATAGGAAAATTATTTTAAACTACTTACTCTACTCTATGTTGGTTCTTGCTCGGGCGATTTCTCTCCTTTTCAAGGGTTCGGATTCAGACCACAACCGTGGGCTTGCTTTCGGTTAAGATGATGCCTTTGAGTGTTATCTATTCACTGCCTTGCTACGTCTTGTCTGTTGATGTTCCGATACCATATTGAAGTTGGGCCAATAACACCTTAAAAGGCCTTGTTAAGGTGATAAGGTTATCCAACTTATATATGTGCTAATTATAGCTCTCACAAGTGATGTGGGATATTCTAACATTCAACTTCTTGCTTTGGGTGTCTGGGGCTTCGTTTGCTCACTGGAGATGATGTTTATTTCTTTTTTCAGCTCAATCTTGTACATTTTCCTTTGTGACTGCCCTGTGACTTGGTAGTTTGGCTCCTTGAGTGAGTGGTTTGTAGCTTGTATAGGCTTGGACGTCGTAATCAGTTTTGGAACCTTTATCACGAGTATTCCTTATGCTCGAGATTGGTGATTGGAATAAAAAATTTAGCCGTTTAAAAAAAAATAATACAGTGATGATTGATTATCACAATACAACGTGATAGTGTATACCTTTCTGTTCGGTGGCAAAATATTTTAACAAAGACATCAACCACATAATTTCACAAGTGACGGATAAAGCTTTCTATCATGCTTAATCTTATTATTGTGGCTTGTTTATTACTTTTTTTTTCAGCTGATAAGATATCTATCAACTATGTACTTACATTAACTAGAAATAGCAAACATTGCCATGGATAATTTTTAAGATATTTGACAACTCTCAAAACTGCATTCGTGTGTTTATTAGTTGGTTTATCCAAAAACTCACTAAGAATGCCCACCGTGAATGATATATTACGCCTTGTAATATGAAGATATAAAAGCTTTCCTACAAGCTCTATCTATATGGTTGTGTTATGCAATAGTTCTTTTTCAAAATCCTCTTCTAACCATAACTTTATATTCAACTCCAGAAACAACTGCAACTAAGTACGAATCAATGAAATATGCTACCAAAACTCAATTGACTGTAATAGATATGAAAGTCCCCAACGAATCGAACGAACTCTCAGACAAAAAATGAAACAGAAACGTAGAATAACAATTTCGATCGAATAACAAATGCAATGAGAGTCAATCTATCAACTGATCCTGCTATTTAGAGCTCAGGAGAACTAGCTCTAATATCATCTCAAAGACAACCATGGAAGTTGATAGAACGAATTAACAGTTGCCGAGCATGATGAATAAAGCAAGTAAATAATTGACTTCTTACTGATTGAATTGTAAAATTGTGAATTGTTCTATATAAAATGAAAGCAACCTATTCATACAAGAGGATTTTTCCTCTCTAAAATGATTAACAACTCTAAACTGTTATTATTAACTAAATAATTAAACTACTAATGAAAAGTACAATTACAAACCAAAGTCGTGTACCCCTAACACGATTTCTATAAAAGTTCGTTTATTTACTAATTCGTCCAAGACATAGTTTGTCAGTTGCTTGATGAGACTTTAGATGAACTATGTTCTCCTTCTTACTTCTCTTGTTCACTTTTCTTGTTATTTACTTACCTCTTTCAATAGTCTACCCTAGGATTAGGTGCTCTGCCACTCCCCCGTTCTCGCCCGAGGACTTACAATACTTGTGGATTAAGATGCTGAGTCATGGATCGGTCTAAGGTTTATGACCAGATCCCACCATATATGAAAAGCAAGATAAATAATTGAGACAAAATCTCCCATGCCTTTTACGTGATTCGTCATCACATTGTTAATTAGATGAACTTTGCACTAGTGCCCGGCCGATCGAAGTCGATTAGGAATCCATTGAACTGCACACGTGTTGTTTCATATATACACGAGCTACTATCATGAAGAACCTTTTAGTTCTACCCGCTTAATTTTATCTCGACTGATCATTGGAAATCTCATTAATTAGTAGTTTAACAAGAAAAGTTAAGAAATCAGAACGGTAAAAGGTGCGTTAAAAAAATACTTTCACTTAGATACAATAGTGATTAAAGAGACCGCCAAATATAAAAAGCAAAAGACAACCAATTGCAAGAAACAGAAATGCAGATATTTTATAAGTGAATAATTAAGCACCATCACTCGATCTTTACTGCATATAAACAGAGCCCATACTTAGATACTTGGTTACAGCTATTGAGTAGTTGAGATAACACTATGAAGTGGACGTTCCATATTGGAATTTACGTGAGCTTCTCAGCTTTCTAGTTTAATTGTTGCAAAGCTGAGAATTGAGATGGACATGCATCAGCATATATTATTATATACATTAGCAAATTTTGTTTTCTTCTCTTCTAATAAGTTGAGATTTCAGATATTATTTTATCTACGTGATCGATGAGATATGTATTGTTCCTACATTACACTGTCGTCTATGTGTTGAATTAATGCAACTAATTCATAGATTTGCATGCCAGCTTTTCATGTAATTATATGAATATGTTATCGATCACATTCAACTTTTCATAATCACAAAGATTGAAAATTGTCTTGTCTGTTCTTCTTGTATTGGTCCCTAACTCCATATATACATTCTCGGACAAAAGAATTCACTTACTAGTTCAAATATATTAATTAATGTTGGTATTCAAATATGATGCAATTCTATGACCATCTTCATCCGGGTATTTGAGAATTATTTTGACGTTGTCGATGAATAATTTTTCGGGGATTCTCTATAGTACATTCGAATCATGCGTCTTCCAAAGATTTTTGACATAAAAAGAGGAGATCGGTCGAGTTTTTGCATAAACAGAACAACAATAGAAGAAAGAAGAATAAAGAACGTCCATAGTCAACGGACAAGAGAGATCAGACAAAGAAATCATCACTGGGAATTCATCAGTGTAATTAATAAGAATCTACAATAATGTGCTACTACGCCATGCGATACTTTTATATATATATATATATATATATATATATATATATATATATATATATATATATATATATATATATATATATGTGAAAGAGTTTATATGAGAATTGTCTACGGTAACTAGAAGTGTAAAGTAAATAGAATTCTAACTACATATCCTAATCTCTCTGCACTTTGTCTCTACCAAAACTACAACGTCTTTGTCTTATCTATAACCATTCTAAAAATGATTCTCACTATTGAATTCGGCCCACAAATTAACTACGCTCCAATCATGTAAAATCATGTAGGAATTCCTCTATGGTATATGATGGAAAGTATGATGAAACGTTTGATGACCAAACCTGGTTCGTTTGATGGGATAAGAATCAAACACGCTTGATGGCTTGTTTTTATATTTATTTGTTTTATTTTCTTTTGCTTTTTCTTTCCTTTTCTTTAATTGCTATTCTCCTTTTATTTTATGCTATCTTTTGCCTTATATTTTCATGTTCTTGTCTTTTAATTTTCTTTTTTCTTTTAATTTCTTTTAATTTTATCTTTCAAATATATATTTATTTATTTAACTATTGATATATTATACTTTTTCTAATAAAGTTTATTGATAAATTATACTTGAAACACCAATTATAAAATTTAAAATATTTGTAGTCAATAAAAAAATAGTCTTTAAAATCATAAAATAAAAAAACACACTCAAATGAAATGGGAAAAATAAAACAAATTCTAAGCAATTAAAATTAAAAAAGAACACATTTAATCTTTTTTTATGAAGTATATATTGAAATTTATATTCTCACGTGTTGTATTTTTCCTATTAATAACCAGACAGATTTCTTGAGTATTAGAGCGGTGCGGATCACCTACCCCATAAAATACCCCATATTTTACCCCTCTCCTTATTGGTCCAAATCTTCAACTTTTAGTGCATTTAGTAAGAATAGATTAATCTCATATTGATTTTGAGTTTTCCGTAGAAAAAGTATCTCTTATTAATTCTCATGTTTTTCTCTTTTTTTTTTGTGAGCAAACATATTCATCTGTCTTCATTTCATCATCAAACTAATATAAACTAATATTGATAAACTTCTTTGATCATATATACATTCATATACCCGGATGAGTGTAGGCATGCATATTTTCTTTTTATTTTTCTCATTTGTACTTTTTATTTGAGTTATTTTAATCTTTCAATTCTTAGTACATTAGTTTTATTTGATACTACAATTTATGCGTTTAATTCATCATTTTGCCCAAAGTTGTTATGCAAATAAACTGTGCATGCATCTATGTTTTTTTTCTTGGCATAGCACATTGGTCGGTTTCAATATAAGAACTGAAATTAATTTTGTTTTGCTAAAAAACAAATTGCCGCAACAAGGAGAAGAAATATGAGAATTGTTTTTCTGGGCAAAACTTAAAAAATTAATATTGAGAATATTGAGATACTATTTTTAGTAAATAGATAAAATTTGGAAAGATAATACATGGTTTGGTTAGTTACGTTAGATTAATGATGCCATGTGGACCAATAAGAAGAGTGGGGTAAAATATGAGGTATTTTATGGGGTAGGCGATCCGCCCCGGTATTCGAGTTCAAAGGAGAATATAAGTTAGGAAGCAAATCCTAAATTCCTCGTTCTTATTTATTTATTACAAATAAGTGTGTGCAGTAAGTTTTACCCACAAATACTACTGACCAACTGAATTAAATCATAATTCTATATAATTTTCGTTACGAATCTTAACGGTCTTGAAATAGCCACTACCTGTACTAGATGGAATCCCAATAGTGAAGTTTGTTTCTGCAGAGATTTCGGTGCTCAGGTTTAGAGTATCTTAAACCATGATAAAGTTTCTCTATCAAACTTTAAATAAACTTTAAATGATAAGAATGCATTAAATTTAATTAATTACTTCAATTTTCAATAATTAAAATGCAAAAGGTGCATCGTTGTATATTGTACATTTGCATGACTATTTCATTCTAATTAATTTTATAATATATGTCGCTAGGTGCAATTGTACGTCATTTTACGCGCATGATAAAAGTTTAAAGAATGCTATTGTCCTCTATTAGATTTACATTTGTACGTAGCACTTCAATTCGATCAAAGGAAAACAAGATTTTGTTACACATAGTGACGGTCCAACACATTTATATTTCACCTATATATGTGTAAAGCTAATTTATTGGACTAGCGAAATCTTACTGACAAAGTTGATAAAGATTTCTCCGTTGATACAGATTTCCCACTATATCCTACATTAGATAGTGTTTTATAACTTTATAAAATTATGAGAATTAAAGGAACGCACCTGAATTAGGTGATCGGTATGGTGCAGGCACATGAGTGGCCCTGTTAAGGCAACTCCAAAGAGATGTAGTATGACCTAATATAGGATGAAGACATGAAGTACACACATAAGGGGAAGGGGATTCTCAACTGATCAGAAGCAAGGTGATGATACCTTTGAGCCCTCAGATTCTGCATAGAGCATACACAACTTACTTGGAAGGCAAGTCCAGGGATATCAAAAGATCTCCCTTAATTATCTAATATTTAATTAGTTAGGAAAGGACATTGTAATAAACTCTTTATAATTCTTTGCATGGTAGCTTAAGTTAGGATAAGAAAGGATCACTAATATATTCCGAATATCATATTCTATCTTTATCGATAAACATATCTTCTTTTTTTTCTTTAGAAGCGGCAAAAAAATTATTAAAGAAAAACGAGCATGAGCTATGATCAATTGAGTTCTAGGGAACTGAGAACCACCTAAACCAAAACGTGAACCACATACAAAAATGAGATAAAAGCTAAAGGTACGCGCCAAAGTGCTTCAAAGCACCAAAACACAAATAGTCAATCTAAACCAAGATAAACAGGAGTCCAAGACGAGGAGTCGAAGGCTGTCCTTCAGAGCCAACAAAAAAGAGCATCCAAGTTCACAAACTGGATATCAGAAGCACACTGAGGAAGGGGCTAGCGGATCACACATGGACGAACCACCACCTAACCACGAACCAAAGCCCACAAAAGTACATGAAGGATATTTTATTATTATCTTCCCATTCTCACTCCATGTACTACTAGTATTATAAATGCCCACCATCTCCATCTCTTTTTTATTATGTTGAATAGAGTATACACTATATCATCAATTAGTTGATATGCTAAGAGTCATTTACTTTAATTTTCTAAAATCTTGCATAAGACGATTCCTCCATGGTGGAGCTACCTATTGGCGCCGCTCGGATCGGCACAATCCGAACAAAGTTCCAATACAATGCTAGGGTTTATACTGCTCATTCGTTCAACTACATATAGGGATCTTCCGTGTTGGATTTCATCATGACGCCCTAAATGGGCCCATTACATATCAGGCCCTCCCCGTGGCCGAAAGATGTATGATCTTGGGTCCACACAAAACATTTCAAAATCGGGCCAGGGTAGGGTTTGCAGGCCTAGATTGTAAGTCCGGGCCTATTGGCCTATGTTTAGGCCCAAACTCAGCCCATCATCTACTACTGAACTAGGCCTAATTGTTGGCGATGATAACTTACACGGAGGCAACATCCAACATGACCAAAGGAAGGAATGAGATTTGAGGGGAACGAATCGGAATACTATTTCTAAATTTTAGATGGGGCAAAATGGTATCGAGAATTAAAGTTGTGTTGCCAAAAGTTAATACATGAATTTGAAACTTTAGCCGACAATCATGCAATGTATTTTCATTAGAAATTAGAGGAATAAAGGAACCAAATTATATTTCTTTATTTGATTGATTCATTAAATTTTGTAATGTATTTTCCTTATATTCTTTTATGTTTTGTAGGAATGTATAAGTGTATTTGTAAATGTTTGAAAAAGTATTTTTGTAATTTCAGAATAGAAGGAAAATAAAAACTTATCATACATCATGCATGTCTTGGTTTAGAGGTTTAGTTTCGTTGTGGATTACTTATGCACCGCTTTGTATTATTGACTATTTATCAATTAATATATTTTTAGCCGTTTAAAAAAAAATACATCATGCATATCTTAATTATATTGGTAGAGAGGGCAAATACCCACTATTTGGGGGGGGGGGGACTAGTTTGCACATATGATGTAATACATGGTGTGATTTCTCAACACATTGAGAAAAGTTATAATTCTTCCGTGTGTTAACTATATGTTTAATTTTAAATGAATTTTTAAAAGGAAATTTATACTATAGTATACTTACTACTCATATGTGTTAATTGGTTCAAATTAATATTTTGAGCCACTAATTAACATTATCTTCCGGAAAGGAATATGTGAGTGTATATATATAATGATTAATTAACCTCAACATTGGCGGCTCGAATTTTGTGGAATGAAAACGAAATTAGAGGAATAAAGGGGACTCATCTAGTCAAGTATTTTAAAATGATGGGGTCTATCCGTAATATATTGCAACTTGCAAACATCCATTCTGTGTGCGAAACAAAACCAGTTCCTTGTTGCAGTAGTTAGTTTGAGAAAACCAGATGACCAACTGTCGATCCCATTCCCTAATAAACCGTGTCATCAAAGATATTTACAACTTTATAAAACTTATTATACTCAACTCGTAATTTAAAATTTGCAAGAGCATGGGCCTCAACTCCTCAACTATACCCCAAAATGCGCAATTAACAATCTTTCTTTATTGCGAATTGCACCACTGGTCTCTTTAATATTACTATTTCTGGTATTAGTTTATTACATAAGCACTCCTATTTCACCCTTAATTTGCAAAAATAACTTTCTTTTATAATGTTTGCAAAAGTTGCTCTCCCGGCCTAATATTTTGGCAAGAGTCGATCGATTGAAGCATGAGCGGGGGATACTAAGTCTCAAAAAAATGTACATAGACTATTGCTAAAAAGTTCGAATTTTGTCTTTTTCTTTTTTTAAGGAAAGAAAGTTATTTCTTTCTTATTGCGGGCGCAAAATACTTTTTTTTAATGGTGAGGGGCTGAGGGCATCCATTTCTATTTCTATAAAGTAAAATACCCATCGACTATTTTTTACTTTGAATGATAAGGGCATTCATTTCCTGAAGCTTCGACTTAGAACCAGAAAATTATAGAATATAATGATTTTAAATTTTTTACACGAAGAAGATATGTTCAGGTAGGACTTGAGTATCTTCTTATAACAAGTATACTAGTCACTTAGTAATATAATAACATGTGTACTTTAGGACTAAAAATCATTTATCTTTCCTTATTTACCACTAGCGCAATCAAGTTGAAGAATGATAAAGTTAAAAGAGTAACTGGATGAATGCCTCCAGAAATACTAGTTGGGGTATGAAAATGCAATAAAGCTTTCTAGAAGGAGACATGAAAGGATGGGAATTAGGGAATGCATTGAATTGAGATATCATCACATTATGGAATTGTGAAAACAAGGATTAATAATTTGGTGTTTGGGTAGTGAACCAAAGGTGCATGGTTCAATTTTCGGCGGTGTTAGAATTATAAAGTTGGTCTAGGTATGGAAAAATAAAACGGTTTAGAAGTTTGTATAAAATTAGTATAATAGTAGTTATAATATTTGGAGTTTAATAAAAATTGGAACTATGAAAAGATAAAATATATACTCGCTCGTACCCCCACAATCATAATCAAAATATCACTAATTTTATCATTTCATCATCAAAAGAAGATATAACAACAACAATAATAAACTTTAGTAGGTTGTTTTGTTTCTTCACTCAGTTTGCATGTTGTGGGGATGGACTCCACTTCTAATTCACCCTTTCACGGATCTTATCAATAACACTCACTAATTAATTACTATTAATCTATTATTATAATTGGTGTCCCAATTAATTGTCTCATTAAACTAGATTAGAGTAGCTAGCTGATCTGAGCTCTAAGCTTCTAGGGACCTCCCGGCCGCAAGTTGTTCTCAAGAGTTAATTAACTTTCCAAACCATGCTCAGTCGTCGTCTCTTTTTGAACTACTCTACAAAATATTATAAGAATACTCCTAACAATACAATGCACTAATTAACTTGGAGGAATCTAAGCTGTAAAACTTGAGAATAGTCATCTCTCTATCTGTCGTTTCCTTTCCGATAAAATATTGTGATTAATTTACGTTGAGAAATATTTATGTTATATACCAATATATTACATTTTCACGCCAACTTTACACTTATAAAATGTCAAATATATATGTACTACTATAGTTTAGTATAGTTTATTAGGGATTGATACTGTACTTGAGTCAAAAATTTACCAACTAAACTACTCATTTGATCCACCAGAACAAAGTGACTCCGCTTACCAACTAACTAGGTCACAAGTATCAAATAAAGCTCTAAAAAGATCAAGGGACACCGTTCGTTACTAAAGTGATTGCGAAGAATTTTTATTTTTCTAAAAGACATTTTCGACCACAAAACCCAATGTAAATGTCATGCAATCACTTTGTCCCGGTTTATGAGATGCTATGAAAAAACAATACAATGGAGCCACATGACACATACATATGACACATATATGTTGATTCTACATGTAATATATGTGGGATATACTTTCATATCTTGTAAATATATTAGATAATCTACGTAACATGAAATAAACCGCGAAACAATTATTGTATTATTAATTTTTTTTTTATTATTATTATAAAGAATTCAATAAATCAAAAACAAAGAAAGTTTACACAAAATTAGTAGGCAGCCGAGAAACAAGCTGGGCTCCACTCCCTTAGCAATAGCAAAACTAATCCTAGGGAAAATATGATGAGCAACACGTGCTCCAGTATCCTGAGCCAAAGCGAAACTCCGAACTCTAACAAGCAACTCAACAGCATCAACATCCAACTCCCC
Source organism: Plantago ovata (assembly GCA_028274465.1). Taxonomy (NCBI): domain Eukaryota; kingdom Viridiplantae; phylum Streptophyta; class Magnoliopsida; order Lamiales; family Plantaginaceae; genus Plantago; species Plantago ovata. The sequence continues at coordinate 20,972,392 of CM051455.1, read as the reverse complement.
AAGTGTCGAGAAAGAGAAAGGAAGGAATCCATATCCCTTAGCTGCACACAAGTCCCGATACTTCGCACACTTGCGCTTGGCAGCATCAGCAACCGCATGTCCAGGCACAAAGTCCACCAACCCAGACCGGGTCAAAGGGGAAGACCCGGTCAGATCCACACACACATCACGTCCCCTATCCCAAGCATAAAGGAGCAAGTATGCAGGACGGAGAGACCTGTCACTCCCGCCGCTCAAACCAATATCCACTTCCTTACCAGCAGAAATGCCAGACCGGAAACAGACATCTAAGAGAGTGTCCCGAACTAGGTTATGTCGGTGCTTGATATCCACCATCCCAGCACATGACACCGCATGATCACCAAACACATATCCATCAAAAACCCGAGAGCAAGTAGAGCAGGGCAAGGACACCGGAAACAATGCAACACCAAGCCGATAACCCAGAACACACCTGTAAGTCCTCCCGTTCATTGTCTGCCCCAAACCAGAAATAGGAACTACACGCAATCAATCAGAAGAATGGGCACCCCGCCGAGACTTCCAAAGAGCTACCTGACGAGAGGATAAAGAGAAAACAGATTTCGTAGAAGCAGCAACCTTCGTGAAATATATATCTGCCAGTCTTTTCATAAGTCTTGGGGCAGCGATCTCACTGGGGTAACTCAAAAGGTCAGAACCTGTGGTCTCAACAAACAAAGACCGGGCACCATCAAAAGCAGGTCCAAGAGAAGTGACACCAGAAGGACACAGAAGCTTAGCCTGCAAACCAACAGACTGAAGGCGAGAAGCAACGAAGGCATAATGGCGAACATCCATAGCAGAATAAACACCAAGCCCCCCAAAATAAAAGGGAAAAGTAGCAAGACGCCACTGCCAATCACCAAAATCGGGCCCCGACGCCGTAACAATACGCTCGAAGGAGGATCTGAGAGCCCGATCAAAAGAAAACTGGGCCGACTAAAAGAAAACGGGAGGGCAAGTGCGCAAAGCAAAATGGAGCTTCGAAATGCCCGTACAAGCACGAAGCAGCAACAACTCACACTGCGGATCATTAAGCTTCGCGACAGAGTCCATAAGCTCGATAGTCTTATTCACCCTCTTCACCACAAGCTCACTGCTGAAACCAGGGCACACACTAACCAAACCCCCGAGAACTTTGACCCCACGGAGTGGCCTGGCGATAGAAGGAGGAAAAACACCAGGAATCCTACTCCTCGGATCTTCTAGAGGCCAAAAAATCTCAGTCTTGTGAACATTGAGGTGAAGTCCAGAACGCGGGCCGTCCACCAAGATCATCTCTAAGACCTTTCCCACAACTAAGGTATCTCCGACAATGGTGCCGTCATCTAAATACCAAGCACTTCAAGAAAAAATGAACCACCCGAGTGATAGAGGTGATCAAATCATCCGAGAGAGCAACATCAGCACCGCCCAGACAATCCAATAAGTGCTGAGCTTGCAGACCATCTCGACCACAGGAGGTTCTTTCAATTGCCGGTGATGATCAATCCTTAATTCATTGTTTCTTTTCTTGGCTGTTGTTGACGATGGATCGGTCATTAATTAATTAAGGATGGGTTGCTTAATTAATTAATCTTCAGCGTATTGCTCTGGCCGGTGATGATCACTCTTTTTGTTTTTCTTCTTTGGTGCTTTTCTTGGTTGTTGGTGACGATCGATCGATCCTTAAGATGCTTAATTATTCTTCAACGTTTTTAGCTTTTCCTTTCTAGAGACGCAGGCAGCTGATGCGTTGTTCTTGGCCACCTCCTCTGGTCCTAATTTCTCGGTGGTTTCTTCAAAAGCTACTCTGCTTCACTGTTTGTTGTACTGTTCTGTTTCTGCATCTCCGCCTCATTCTGATTTTGTTCTTTGTTGTGGGGTTGGGTGTGTTGTGTTCTTCTCTTGGGCTTTGTTTTGGGTTGGCTTTGAGGTTTATTAAATGCCTGAGGTTGTGCGGTTTCATTGTCCTTGGACTTTCTGAGTGTCAGGACGTCAGTGGGAATGGTCTTACAAGTAGTTATTTAATTACCCACATGCGTGATCGCCATTTTCGTGGTGAGGCACGGGTTGTCACACGTAATGCTCTTGCTACTAGTTTGTCTGTTTATCTGTCTGCTGAAGCTACTTTGAGGCGGATGGGTCGTTGGCTGTGTGGGATTTGTCTTACTACTCATACAGTTCGTGCGCGGTGTCGACATGACCGTAACAATGTTGTGGAGGCTCCTGATAGTGGTGATGGTGTGGTTCATTTCACTATGTTTGACATCCCTGTACCTCGCTCTCCGGATGCTTCTTCGCCCGCTAGTATTGGTGTGCCTGATACTCAGGGTTTTTCGTTGACTTCTCTTGATGCTTTGTTGGCTAAGGGGTTACGTATTGTCAAGTTGATCCCTCCTAAGTGTCGTCTGGGGTTTTCGCGTGTTTTGAAGGGGGCTTTGGATTCTGTGGTTTCTTCTCCAGATGACCTTTCCTGTTGGATTCGTTTGCTTGCGCTACCTCTTTGTATGCTGAGGACTTTTTCTCCGAGGAGTAGTCTTGAGTGTAGGGCAGTCGTTAGGCGACAGCGTCAGGAGGAGTGCATTACTCCTGCCCTTCGTACTTGGGACGCCGCTGGGGGTAGTTTACAGCTGCTTCGTGACACTTTGGCCGCGGATACACCTTCTTTTCGTCAGGAGTCAGATCCAGATTTGGGTGAAGCCAATATTCAACAGTGTCTCAGGAAGGTAAGAGATGGGCATTATTCTGCAGCTGTTCGGGTTCTTTCTTCCTCTGGTGTTGCTCCTTATTCGGTTGATACTCTGGAGGCTTTGAAGGAAAAACACCCTTCTGCTCCTTCCCCTATCTTGCCTCCTTTACTGGCTGGTCTTTATCCCCTTTCTGCCTCCAGTACTACTGTTCGAGATATGTATTATTATTATTATTATTATTATTATTATTATTATTATTATTATTATTATTATTATTATTATTATTATTATTATTATTATTATTATCATTATTATTATTCTTTCCGTCTCAGAATAGTTGTACAGTTTTGCCATTTTGACGCCCCGTTAGAGTTGCACCATTTCATTTGTCTGACATATTTGAATATGGTTATAATAGTTTTATATTCAATCCAATAGGTTGGGGTTCGAGTCACTAGGGGGTAAATGGGGAACCATTATTGATCCTCGCTTTGCCGGTTCAAAAAAAATAAATTCCATCAATTTATTTGAATTGTTATAATCACAAGCAAAATTAAAAATCATCCAATAAAGTAAAACCAACTTCACTAGCAATATAACTCAATATTTAATTATTCTACTTATTTTTTGTACTTAAAATCAAATGGCGTAAATGTTATGGGACGGAGTGACTGTGTGAGAAAGTTTTCTTTCATGCATGCAGATTCAGTTTTTTTTTTTTTTTTTAATTGTTGTTGTTACAACATGCATGTATTTGTTTGAAATGAAGAACACAGCAATCACAATCATTCCAAGTCATTCTTGGACTTTACAGGCCATTGTGGCTTGTACTGTCCCATATTAGCTGCAATCCTGATATTACTTACCCCACACTAAGCCACTATACACCGGGCCGACTATACACACATCCTTTTGCGGCTTTGCTGCCATTAATCAGTTTCACTTCTTTTTACATCAACATTTTTTAATCATGCACATTTATGTATTTCCTGGCTCAGCTTTCTCCCAGGAATTTCGGCAAAATAATATAAATATATTACTATTAATTAAAAAAGAAAAGATGACGGGGTTGACATGCCAGATTCTTGTAACTATAACACGTGCTTTTGTCTACATCCGACTCTAAGTAGGCATAATATACGTAATTTATACTGCTACTAGTAGTTTTGTTATTAGGAATAATGAGTGACGTGGACACACTTATTGATTTTTTTTTAAAAAAAGTGATTTTTAAAAGTATGATGATTCATTAAATTAAAATTAAATAACTACTCCTCCATGTCGCAAAGGGTCACTTGTTTTCACGGAAGTGAGCAAGCAAACAAATCAGATAATGTGTTTAATTATTATACAATAAGACTTTCAGATAAGTCAAAATCAAGTATTCAAAGCCAGCTGGTGGCTCATAAGTCACCAGTTTTATTTATTTGGGATTAGTGGGTGTTAGTATTAAATGGTTTTAATCAATTCAACTGGTCAACCATATACATACGTTTCTTCAATGTATTAGAAATAGAAATGTGTATAGGTGTATATGCTGGGGTGAGGTTCGAAATCGGGTTGAGTTAGTAGTTTGAGGTTTCATTTTTTCGTGCACCCCTTATGCACTATTCATTTGTAATTGTACTATTTTTTTCGTGAAATTTAATAAATTTTGATGTTTCAACAAAAAAAAAAAAAAAGGTGTATATGTTGGAGTTCCACCCCACACATATCGTGACTAATTCGCGGCCAATTATCCCTACTAGCGAAAAATAAAGAGAAGTCAGTATTTGTGAATCGATAGACATGTTCTAACTTATTAGTAAAGATAGAGATATAAATTTTTACCTTATTCGCATAGATAAAAGTAAGTAGATGAGGATTTACCTTAACGATTCTATTTCGCTTCGAGTTCTAGTTGTCAAAGTATGTGTCTGGTTAAACAGTATATAAGCATTGTAGACTATGTCCATGATTATCATCGTATGGTTTACGTTGATGAATATAGATACTTTCTTGTTGTTTGTTATTGATATCTTCTGCCGTTATTAGTAACGACCAATCCACACTTTATGAGCAAGTTATGTCTGGAGTACGCCCAATTAGTACGCTTTACAATGAACAACCAAACCTCTTTCCTGAGCCAGTTATGACTGGAGGACGTCCAGTTCGTGCGATTTAAAACTAAACTACCGCACCCCTTTTTGAATCTGTTATCTCTAGAGAACGCCCAGTTCATGCACTTTACACCGACAATCGAAGAACTCACCGATGCAAAGATCTCATGCAGTATATGTATGATGTTAGTGTTGATAATGTCGAAGTAAATTACTAATGTTAGGGAAAATTCTATAATTGGCAAGGAGCATCATCATACTCTCACCCAAGTTATAAAAACGTTTACTTAAGACTTTGAATAGCGCAAGAGCAAATCATGGTCAAAATTGACATGATACAATGAAATGGTATATATTGGTATGGAACTATGGATGGAGTTGGATCAACAGTCCTAGCATGGACTAGGAAATAATGCACACGTGCGTATAATGAGCAATATTGCACCCGTTTTCTTTCTACAATTGGTGATGATTTGATCCTATAAAAAACGTTCATTACACGAGTATATATTGTCGTAATGGCAAGAAAATCCACGTATAGATTAACAATCTAGAGGAATAGGATTGGATGATGTATCGGACTTTGGATTTTCAATACATTGATTTGAAAGTCTAAATGGGCTCATGTAAGTTTGGGCCAACTTTCCTTATGGGTCACTTGAGCCAATTGGACTAGGCCAGGACACTGCAGTGTTCTTGAGTTCAACTTGGCCTTCTTATCGACTCACAAAATATATACTCAGATTTTTCTTAACTAAGAGCAATAACAGGTCTTTTCCCTTTTTTTTTTTTTTTTGAGAAAGAGAAATGACAGTTTTGACTTAAAATAAGTGTTAACATCATGAGGTCGTTCTTAATTCACGGCTGAAGTACTAAGCAACATAACTCTGATCCAAATAAAGTAAATCAATGAGGGTCACATATTGGGCTTGAGGTTATAAATATGTGTTACCAATAGGCCTGGCATTGGGTTGGTTTTGGGCTAAATAATCTGTCTAGGCCCAACCAAAAATCCGATATGGATTAGCTCGGAATAACCTGACCCGGGTTTTTTAATTCTTTTTTCTTTTCTAATCTCTATTTAAAAAAATCCAAAACAGAGAAGAAAAAAAATCAAAAAATTTCGGCCCCTTTTTTCTCATTGAAGTAATATATAAAACACACTTGTTCTAAACACTGGCAAAAAAAAAATCGTGTTTTCTACCAATAAGCCTAGTTTCCTTGTGCTCTCCTCTCTCCCTTTACTTCCGATGTTAGAAATTAGATTGATCTTCGGAAATCGGAACACTTTGTACGGTAATACAAGCTGCTTTTTTTTTTTCCTGGACAAGAAAAAGGGCTTTGCACGTTGTACGCGTGTCTATAGTCGTGAATCCACTGGCCTTAAGCTTGAAATCCAGCCCAAACCTAACCTGGGCAATCAACTACCCAACCTAAATTATATTTTTTGGACTTAGCAAGTCGGTCCAATGTAGATCAAATAAATTCCCTAACGCCACTGTTCCCACCTTTTCACACAATCGCTTCTTTCAAATTCATATTATTGAATCAAATAGCTCTCAGGTCCAAACTGCACTTCCATAAACAATGCTAGTGTTTAAGAAATTTAAGAGAGTTTTACTTTGGTCATTTGGTGAACGTTACTTTAATTAGACTGGGTGATCTTTTCTGAAAAAAATTTGAAACGAACAGAACTAAATTTATAAATCTGAATGAAAACTTATTTGCAATATAAATACAACTAATTATATTTGAATTGAAATAAATTTAATGAATCTGTATTGATTAGAACCGTAATAAACATATTGTTTTTTTATATGAATAACATAGTATATACTACATGAGTTAGACATGCAAAAGATGCAATGTTCTAGCAGAATATGTTTCTGATATACTATAATTTGTGATACAATTTCATAATCCATCTATCAGATTGTCAAAAAATAATGACAACCTCATAGGTCACGGCACAAGAAATGGAAATTTACAAATCTCGAAGGGCTGGCAGACTTCTCTGCTCTTCTTATTAGTACAATTTTCTTTTTCCTTCATTTTTACTTCATATTGATGACTTGAACCTCTATGGTTTCCATTGCAGATAGTAATAAGTTTACTCTCACGGCTCAAATAGTCCTCAATATTTTCTGTGTTTGCATAGTATGTATAATTATATGAGCGGGTGTTCTTGTGAATCAAAAACGCGGTTGTGACAAGTTTTGTCACAAGGGTAAGGGCAATCGATCTTTTTAAACGGACTTCTGTCGTAATACCAATCTCCAACTGCTTCAGCAATAGTCTGTGCATCACAACATTAAGAATGAGAGATGTCTTCAGCACATTTCTGTGGAAAAAGGAAAAGAAGCCAACAATAATGAAGCAAACATGCAGATGCATCATCATGCATGAGTAGTAAACAAATAGGCACAAGCACAGAACCTTATCATTTAATCTTGGAGAGTCGCTTCGCAACCAAGTTTCCTGCATTCCAGTCTGGCAATGTGCATAGCATGAGTTGATGTAGTATCCATTTGATGATGAGGCTTCAAATCCACTCAATGCATTTAGAAACTCTGTTCTGAAACCTGTAGTATGACATAAGAGTATTATTTCAAGATTTGCCAAACTGCGAGTCCTTAGGAAGGTTATTTTCATCTAGTCTATTCACAACTGTGTGCATAGGAAGTTAGGAACTGTGTAAAAGGTTCAAATCCATAGTTTGTTGGGTTCGGGATTAAGTGAACTGTTTGGAGCTACATGCTTATACGACATGACTTAAAGCATAAGAGTGCTTATGGTAATAACCATGCATGGTTTCGAGTTGACTGGCCGAACACTTCTTTATGTCAGTCTTGCAATCGTGCCAGAGACCATGACGATCAGCAACGCCAGGAGCCACGATGTTCTTAATCTGTTTTAAGTAAGGACAATATATAAGTGCTATGAATCAAGTAAACGCATAAAGATGAAAGAAAAAGAATGGGAAGTTTGGCAATTACTGACCTGCCATGAATCATAGGCGGCGTTTACAAGGAAAAGTGGGGTGCGGATTGTCGGTGCCACATTCTGGGGAAAAAGCACTGCAATTTCATGGTCATGCCAAAATGTGAGCTAATGTGTATATATACAGTATGTTGCAAATAAAACCAACCAGCTAAGGAAAAGTTTTACTACCAAACCAGGTTTCATTTTCGAGGTACATGCTTGTGGCAAATGTTTTGCTGATCCCTGTAATCAGGTTGTTGAAAAGGTTAAGAACAAGGTGAAAACACACTCATAACGATAAACAACTGGTCATTAGGCAAGATCTCACGTGTGTTGCAACGACTTCATCATAAAACTCTTGAATATGTTGCGTTCCAGATACGTCCTTACTGCCGACCCAGTCAACTAATCAGAGCTAGGTTACGAAGAACATATGGAGATGCAACTTTTCTGTTCCAAAAATTATAGGTGTAGACGAAAGCTTACGCATTAATGAAGTAACCAGCATCTGCTAAGCACTTTACTTTTGTACTTGCAGGAAGGAGTGACTTGAACTGGTCACAGTGAAGAATTGATGTTAGTCCACCAGCTGAGCATCCAGATATTACAGCCTGCATGAGAATGCCAATAAGTTATCAAGAAAACATAAATTCTTCGGTTCATTTCGTTATAGGAGGTTGATTATTAGAGTGATAATTTGGTGGAAGAACAGTCAGAAATAGAGCTTACATTTGCTGCATTTTTCATTCCTTTGTCTAATAAGTCCTGTATGACAGCAAGAAAGACCCTGGCTCCTCTATAGTAGAGTTTCGTACGCTGACCATGTTAAACAATAACGATAACGTAAGTATTAAAACAATTTGGAGGTGGTATGGTAAGAGGATTCAACAGTGGATGACTTACTGGATCTACCGCCTCTACATCACCGGTGAATGATGATCCGTCGCAGTATCTTACTTTGATGCGATTCCAGTTGTAGAAATCTGGAATGAGATTTTCAACATGTCAAACAACATAGGGGTCACAATGAGCACAACATTTGCATTTGGGTAAGCAAGTAAAAGAGATTCTAAATCTGAAGCAAGTATTCATATACCAGGATTAAACTTTGCTTTGTTGCTAAACATCCCGGAAAACGAAACCTGAGTATCCATCTTCTTGGAGGAACCTAATCGGTTGTCCCTTCGAGCAAGGCAAGTGGTGGCATTGTTGCACCAACCTCCGCCCTTAAATTTTCCATACGTAACAACAAATAAACATAAGCTCATATAGAATGCGCGTAGTGACTGATCGTTGTTCCATGAACATATAAAAGCCAAAAGGCCTTAACCCATACGACACCCTCTAATAATACTAGAGAGAATGTAGGTTCTATATGTAATTCTCACATTCTAGTAGGTCCTATATGTAAGTCTCACATTCTACTACGTTAGATTCTAGCATCTAAATATGTGATAAACTAAACCGCTAAAAGACTAAATCGGTCTCTATCTATAATCAAATAGACATAAAATAAAGAGAGGAAAGGACAGACCTCAAAATGAACTAACCAATTGTTAATTCCTGCTCCAGATCCCTTATCCATGTGATAAGCAGGTGGAGTTCCATCCAAACAAACTGCAATTTTATACACTAATCATATGACAAAGCAAGAATCTCTGTTTCTTATTTTTGTTTTTTCTTGTTTTTTGGTTTGAAAAATAACAAACAAATTAATTGGACTGTAAATATTAAGTAGGTGATGATTGTAAGATTGAGAAATTAAAATACCTCCTCCTTTAGCAACAGCACTCTGAACAAGAGTGATACCAACATCAAATCCTTGACTACATCTCAGCAGAATCAACAGAGTAGAAGCCAGGATTTGCAGAAATAATCTTCCATTCATGGTTGAACTGTTCATTTCCAATTCAATATTCACTCAATAGAGCATCACAAAGTAATATTACAATCTAAAAGAACCAGACTACCACTTTATCACTCTAAATAAAACAGAGGACCTTCATTTATTTATTTATTTTTGCTTCTTCATATATATTTATTTATTATATATTGGCCTTTTCGTTGTTGCAATTAAACTAAATTAACAATGGCATCTAATGTTTGGGTAAAATCAGTTACTTACGTTGAACAGAGAGATTGAGTTAATACTGCTAGCTCAGCTCCATGTCTAGTATTGAAAGAAGAAATTGGTCTACTATGTCTATAAGTAACAAAAATGCACGTACGTACCTTGAAGAAGTAGAAACAGCTGAAAAGTGATGTTCTTATCTTTATCTTATGAATTAAAACAGAGAGCAGAGAGTACAAGAATCGATTGATCGACCGACCGACACTCGCTTGCCGTGTTGGTTTTGAGTGGCATTTTGTTTTGTATAGTTGATTGGGTTTATATAGTGCTGCTTTTCTTAAAGTGGGTTAATTAGTGGACCAAGATCCGTCTGAACCACCATCACATGTGCGCGCGGCCATGAATGAATAGACGTTTGTCGGATTGATTGAGTTAACGGAACCGAATCGAGTCCTATCGGTTAACGCGTATCATCATTAAATATGCCACAGAAACCTGGACTATGCGGGGTTAGTGGACCAATATTGACTTGTAAAATGTAAATTCAGAGCAGAGCAAGTAATCACAAATCAGTGATCAGTCAGTGAAGTCTACTGTACGTACTGTGCCTGTGCATTCTTTTTAACAGTTCTTAAATATTGATTTTACTTTTCCAAATTTATCTGCATTTTTTTCTTTCTTTGAAAATGGCATAATTTTATTCATTGATGGATAAAGATCATAGAGCATAATAAATGCTCAATATGATTACTATCAATCTGTCACCTAACAAATCTCATTCCAACAATCACTAACACCACCGCAAAAATATAAACATTGAGTTATCTAAACCAATTGGAAAAATTGGATCGACTGGTAATAGATGTGGTTCAATTAAGTAAGGTTTCGAATATAATTTAAATTTTATGAATATAAAAAATGTCGTTGGATGAGCCACTCCTAAAATAGTAAAAAAGGACTCAACAATTGTTTTTAAATTGACCGTGAAAGCGAATACCAATATAAATTGAAAAAAACAATCCAAAATCTAAAAAAGATTTAGACGACACTAGAGCATGCCCATCTCTAAGTCAAGACTCAAGACTACATATTTGGTTTAACTTTCTCCTTCACTATCATAGTCGAATTATTAATTATTGTAAGTAATAGTATCATTTATTGTAGTCCAAATTATCCAGACCATCCCAAAGAGGTAAACCAAAGATGCTTAAGTAAATTTTACCAAGTGATTATGCTTAAGTTGTAACGCCCCGGTCATTAATCGGGCATGAATTATTCCTGGACCGCTCACCGGTGTGGTATGTTGGCCCACAGACCAACACATGTTCTTTCCTGCGCTCTTTGTCCTTACTCGTGACCGCACCGAGAACTTACTAGTAGGTCACCCCTTGTAGAATTGCTCCAAACCAAACACGCTTAACTCTAGAGTTCTTTCTTATGAATTTCTGAAAATAAAGATGCACATTGTTGGTGTGTGTAGCGTTTTCATCCCCTTTAGGCTCTCTGAAATTTGAGGGCGTTACAAAGTCATTCCAAGCTACATGTCTTTCCAAACATTCTTGGAGATTTCACAATAAAAAGGAGTATGCCAAGTAGAATCGTACCAATATTTTGACCGCAAAGCTTACAACGAATCAATAGAGATGGATCCATCACTCTACTTTGAAGGTTCTCCAAAGTTGAAATCTGGTCTTGAACCATCTTTCAATTGAAACCCAAAATCTTGGTGCAACCTTGCACCATGCAAAATGGACCATGTAAAAATAAATTGGAAACATTTTACTCCAATCATAAGCGTGGTATTAACTTTTTCTCACTTTTATCAGAATTAAAATTATATGTTAAGAAATTATTAGATTGTAATAATAAATAATAAAAGTACTTCATGAACACTTGTTGACACCTAGAATATTCGCAGTTAGCAAAGCAGGTAGCTAGTGGAGTGCTCTTTAATGCCTTGTTTCTTTTCTACATATATTCTTCAACACTTTGCATCTCTTTTTGTTAGGATTATTACTTTTAGATATAAGATTATTTCTCTTTTAGTTTGCCAAAAAGGAAAACCATTATTTCTTTCCTTTTCTTAGATGATGACAATGGAAAATCTTTAGAGGTGTAGACATGTAGTGTACACCTTAAGCTGTAAGAAAGACAGTTGAGCACACCTTACACATACGTCCCACATGGATGGACAAATAACCCTCATTTCGGGAAATAGCAAAGACTCTTGTAGGACATGAGATTCCGACATTGAATTGAATTATTCAGAACGTGCCGTGTAGGTGTTTATCATCGCTTAATTATTTTTAGTCATTTTTATAAAATTGCTACTCCATCCGTCTCACAAAATATTACCCATTAGGGTTAGCGCGCAGTTTAATAAGAAACAATAAAGTAGTATAAAGTTAGTGGGGTATGTTCATTTTTTAATTGAAATGGAGTTGTTAAAGTATAAAGTAGTGGCAAAGTTGTAATATAGTGTACAAAATAATGTTTTTAATGTGTGAGGTAGCTTCCATTTTAGGAAATGAGTAAAGTTTTGTGGGACACCTACAAATGGAAATTGGGTAAAGTTTTGTGAGACGGGTGAGTAATACAATTTCAATGATAAACTTTATACTCTGTTCCATAATAAGCTTCCTAAGGTTGACTTTTTTTCGAATTTTGACCGCAACTTACTCATATATTACACATGATTAGTATATAATAGAGTTATATTAGCAAAATATACTTGATTTTCTTTCATAATGTAATTTTATATTATATTTTTTTTATTGTGTAATGTAGGAGTAATTTGCGGTCAAAGTTCGAAAAAAAATCAACTTTTGAAAGCATATTATGGAACAGAGGGAGGAATATGAAGTATTCCATAGAGTGTGTTGGGGCTTTCTATTCTCATGTCGACTTCGTACCGACCTGAATATAGGTCTTCATTAGATGATTGACATATGACATCTAATTCGATCTCATCCGTTCTTTTCTTTTCTGTTCAAAGCTATTTTACATGTAATTTTTAGTACGATGTATTAAAAATTATTGTATTAATATTGAAAAATTCACCTAAAATATAAGTTTACTATAATAACCTCTTATATATATTTTTTAATATGATATTAAAAAAGCAAATTTGTAACACTTTTAAAAATCACGGTGCAAGTATTTAATTAATAACAAATTCATTAATCCAACTCAATTAAACATAACATGAATAGCTATTTAATTCATAGAAAATTACGGAGTATGAATTAGAGTTGAAGAACCCTAATCCTTGCATCACGATTGGGACAGAGATATCAACACAAATTAGTTCATGAGGATGATTCCTATCATAATAATTGATTTATGTGAAAATCCTTGTGAAGCTCCTCTTATAGTTCCCTTCTCCATAAACTTGTTAGTCTTAATAAAAAGAAAACTCTGGTCCAGATTCCTTCATGCGAATTCAGTTTCTGGATATATGTGTTAATTGATTCGGAATTATAATCAATTACTCAAAACTTCACAACATGCATATAAGGATTTTATGATGTCTTTTGCAAGAAAAGAGAAATAGGTGCCATGGATCTGTGTTGAATATTTCTTTCGTCAATAGAATCAGCATTTGGTCCAACAATGATTATAAACCTTTAAGATTAAAAATGAAAGAGGTGTTCGATAATGAAAACATAGGGGTTACTGAAACAGGTGCCATGTAATGTTGCTCTATTGCCGTGTTTATTGATTTGTGTGAACTCAAAATAACAAGAAAACATGATTTCATGATGGATGTTAGATGATGAAATGACGAATAAATGTGTTTTCTTGGTATTTTGATCAATTGTGGTAATTATCTTTGATTTTGATCTTAATTGATTTTGATTTTAATTTGGTAAATTTAAATATTTTAACTGAAGGGCAAAAGGGTAAATGTATATTATTATATTGAAATTTAATAAATAATAATAAAAAATAAGATTGTACATGTGACACATGTCAATCATCCGATGAAGACCTATATTCAGGTCGGTACGAAGCCGACCTGAGAATAGAAAGTCCCGTGTGTGTTTTAAACGGTTAAACTTATCTAGCTAGTTTATCACTTAATTTACATACTCATTTCATCTCATAAATCTTTACACATTTAATATCATGACAAAAAAAAAAAACTTTACACATTAAGTCCCTTTTATGAAATGGTCAATAATTTTTATATATAAATAAAGGAGTATAAGAGATGCTCGGTTAAAAAAAGAAAAAATAGAAAACGAAAAGCAAATAACTAGAAAGAAAAAAGCGAAACACAAAAGGTGATGAAACACCGAAACCGTTCGACCAACAACTAAAGAACCAAGAAGGCTAAACCAAGGCCGAAGACAAGCCAGGCCACCAAAACCAGCACTGCGCCAGACCAGTAACAAGTCTCCAAAGGAAGTCAGCAAATAGGAAAAGAGCAACAGTGAGCTCCCAAAACCGAACCAAGACTTCCAAAACCAATGAACATAATAGGAAAACGCCTCATGGTCAAAGGATGAAACCAACACAACTCTTGAAACAAGTGCACCCAAAAAACAAACTTAAAGGACCACACACTCGTACACCCAATATTATAATTCCTCCGTTTCATTACAAAGTTTCTAAAGGGACTATTCATCGCGACCTTTGATCCCGTATAACTTTTAAATTAAACTATATCAATATAAATTAAAAGTTGATTATGAAAATATACTCTATTTAATTTTATAATATAATTTTATTATATTTTTCTCTAATATAATTTAGTAGTTATACGTGGTCAAAGGTCGCGATGAATAGTCCTCTTAGGAACATTGCAATGAAACGGAGGAAGTATGTCGGTGGGTGAACTTAAAACGAACAACTTTAAAATAGGAACATTCGAAACTCTATCAAAACCTATGTTTTAAAGCTCATTGGATCAACCCGGAGGCCTTGGCGGGTTTTTATACAAAATCTCGGAGCCCAGGATTTAAAAAAAAAAAAAAGTTTTGTTATTTGGATCTTTTTTTTTCACTTATTATTTTATATATAGGTAATGAAATTTACTTTATTTGGTAAATAATAAATATGCATGAAAATCTTTTGTCAAAAATACATTTTAGATACTTTATTTCGATCAATCCTTATAACTGCGGATGGCTACAAAATATGGGGTAATGACCAGGATTTTCTTTACACATTAGGGTTGATGTGTAATTAAAGTATTAAAGTAAGCCTCTTGATTCAATCAATTGATTGACCTACCAATCAATTTTAAACCGTTGATCTTACGTATTCAGTTTCAATCTGGTGCGTACATGTGTCATTAAGTATTTTTTCCTTTTGAAATTACTATTTTGATATTTGATATAAAAAAAATTATTGAGATATTTAGTTTTATTCCAACTCTTATGTAATGGATAAAAAGGAGATATTTTCTCACAAGTGTACAATAGAGACCTACATAATATATAATTCCTAATAAATTACTACTATATATATTCCCACACCACCGTAATATATTTTCTTACGATATTCTCAGCGATTTGAAGAACGGCTCTTGTCAATTCCAGGTATTATTTTTCCCTCTATCTCGATTTTCCAGAATTAATATAATGTGTTTTGTTGACGAACTTTAGGCACCATGTAATATTGATGTCCCCAGATACGGTTAGTAAAATCATATAATTTGACCAGCTTTTGTTCTGTTGCACCCATTGATTTGTACCCATGTTCTGTATGCACCCATCTTAACTTAATGTTTTGTTGTACATTAATTTCACCTGTACTGTAATATGCTAATCACTGATTCCAAAAAATCAGCTTCAATTCTCCAATTTGGATCTATTCTTAATTTAATCAGTATCAATACATGTGAATGTAGTCCACCGGTCACCATCATCTCGTCTTGATATAAAGAACCCACGTTCAAGTACATGAGAGAAGCAGCCAATCAAGTACTATACGTACTTTTGCATTAAATTAATTACTTCAAACCCTGTTTTAAACCAGACCTCTCTTTCTGTATAATTATAAGCAGCTTGCATGCATTAGTAATTCTTCAATCACTCATAGCTAGCTAACAAACATATTCATAAATTATGATATAATTTAATTGCTTGAACATGTGCTGCTACACCAAAAATTTGACTCTGCATTAGTTTAATTACATTAGAAAGAATGAATATATAATCTCACCTAACTAAGGATACCACCTTTTAGTGATCGAGTTAATGATTAATCATGGATTAATGATTAATCATGGATTAAAGTAGCCACTTTACAATGTCTTACTTGATATTATTTATTTTTTAACAGATAAAGCTACTTGATCTGAGTTTTCTTCTGCTAGACTCATCAACACTGTAACAAGAAGGTTTGATTTTTCTTTGTGATACATGTTTTTGTTACTGGTTTTCATGGTAATTTGTAGTAACCTCATATGCATTGATGTCTCTGGATATATTGTTAATGAATGACTTTTAGCTGACTACTAATTATAAAAATCTGCTCTTAAGCTTTGTAATTTTAGTTATACCTATGTTAGTCAACCACTTATTCTAGGCAGTTTAGCTTAATTTGAGCTGCTTCTTTAGTTAATTGATTGATTTATTAATTATCCATAGCGCGCTTCTAACTATTGTATGTATGTATTTGAATTAATAATGTTTGATTCTTTTAGCTTAGTCTTACTTAATTTTAGCTTATAAGCTTATGCAGCTTTATATGTTTGTTGTAATTAATTTGTTGCTGAATAAATACAATTCACGCATAGCTCTAATTATGTTTAGCTAATAAATTTTCTATTTTACTCTAATATTAACTTCATATTTATTGTAGGAAAATGGAAGAACAATTCTAAAAAATCAACGAAATAAGCCCGCACAGTATCAAGTGGAATGGGTAATAATATGAATATTGCGTCATATTTATATAAACTTTTATATTTTTTCAGCCTATTGTAACTTCAATAATCTTTTTTTCTATTTGTCAGGGGAATTACGTTGATGCAGCTCTATTTAACTCAGATATAGAACTGTACCGAGACATAATTGTGCAAGATAGAACTCTTATCATATCAAATGCAGCTGTCAAAGAAGCATAAAAATTATATAGGTTTGCTTTTGCAAAAGATGTTTAGTATAAGTGGATAATTAATGACAGTAGTACGGTGATCTCTGTTCAGCGACCTGCCATAGTTAATAATCCTTATGAAGGATTGTTTTCAAACTATGATGATTTCGCAATAGGTTCTATCATAAGTAAGTATTGTTCTTAAACACTATCATTATTGTATATATAAAACATTCACACTTGATAATTTCTTAATGCAGGTACAATATTGGTTGTTTATAAAGAATCACCTTTTGGTCGATCTGGCAGGAAACAAAGTAAACAATATTGATGTGGTTTATACTCCTTGGCAAAATCTTAAGAAGACCCCTTCCATGGATGTTGGGCAAGTTGGTTTTTACAACTCCAAAATGGTTCAATTCGGGAAAAGCAGCATTTCTAGAATGAAGGACGGAAATCAAATCACAGAAAAATTCCATAAAATTCATAAGCTCATAATAATTTTGTCAAGAGTGTTAGGAACGTCAGAAGTTGCTTTGCAAGTCTACGTTTAACATAAAGTTGTATGACGTATTATACTTAATTTTAAAAGTAACCATGATATGTTCTTATAAAAAAAGACATACTTTCTCTGTTCAATAATAAATGTAACACTTGATTTTGTTGACTTTTTCGATGGTCGTTTTGACTTTGAATTATTCTTAAATCATATGATAAAAATAACTAAAAACATCATATTATGAAACTAGAATGTTTATATGAAACACTTGACAATATATTCAACTGATGAAGAATACCAATTAACATGCGAAAAAGATGCATTGCACATTTTGAAGTTGAATGTTTCCAAAGTTTAGAGATGTATATGATGGTTCTTAACTTATCGGAAGAATACTTTTCGTATGTCTAATATAGTTCACTTTAAAACTATTAATCGCATAACTACAAAAACTATATACATTTATAGCACACCATTTATATTAAGTTTAATTACTCAATTAGTTATTTTTTTTATTACGTTTGAAGTCATTATGTGAAGATTATATATTCACTCCATTTATTTCAATATATTATTTAATAAAACAATAATATTTTACAAAATTACGCTTCACACGCGTAGCGTGTGACGCGGTTCCTAGTAAGTAATAAGAAAGAAAATTTAAATAGTAAATACTCAACTTATTGGATTATACTCATTATTAACATACACACTGCAAATATTCTCGTAAGAATAGTAGTAAGACAGTTTAGATTTGTCATTTATAATAAAAATAATAATAAAAAGTCCCTATGTGCGATTTGAAAATATTGTAAAATGCCTCCAACACTTGACAAGGGTTCTTATGTAACACTTTTAAGAATAACTTCACAATTTAACTTCAAATTCTCTTTTGTTACAACCTCGATCACCTGAAGTTTATAACCTAATCGATTACATACATTTTTGTACTGATGGTGATTCCCTCTCTTTCAAATCAAAATCATCACAAGATTGAGATGAAAAATTGTCGCCATCCCATTAATCTATACTTTAATTAATTAAAACAGAAAAAGACACAAACTATTAATCAATGGACTAAAAAGTCGATCCCTAATTACCGTCTCTAAATAGTGAATACTAATTTAGAGAGTTTTTTCCGTTTTAATCAATATCTCAACTTTTCATTTTCATAAGATATTTTTCCATTTTAACCATATATTCATCTTCCTTCCTCTTGTTTTTTGAAACGGTAAAAATGATTTTAGTCCACCAACATGAAACATAAATAATGATCAATACAAGAACAAACGCCTTGAGCTCAAGCTCAAAAGGCCCAAAACCAAATACAAATCAAGATCAATACTCCGGAACCTCTAACATCAAGACAAATCAAGTCTCAATACACAATTTTGGATCCAACAACCAATCTTTCATATATGAGAGTATGCTTTGATTTTCCCTTTTACTTTCAACCAAAACCAACACTAAAGTTTCACCCTATTAAGAGCCTGCCAATAAGTACATACCACTCCGTTGAAAATAAGGTCATTCCTTGACTTCCAAATCACCCAAATAGTAGCAAACTTCAAAACTTGTCATGACTACGCAGACCTATCTAAATCAAACTTCTCAAAAATTAACTCCATATAGTCCGTACCAGATAGGTTGATTGTACTGGGGGTTACATTACATACCATCAAAGCTTATCACCGACCGATCAACATTTAACTGTTCTACGCAGACCTATCTAAATCAAACTTCTCAAAAACTAACTCCATATAGTCCGTACCAGATAGGTTGATTGTACTGGACGTTACATTACATACCATCAAATCATCGACTGATCGACATTTAACTTAACTGTTCAGGACTTCAGGTTGGGACAGAGAGACTGTCATTGTGATACCAATAAATATTTGTCCGTGGACCTCAATCTGCATGTGAAATGTCATCGATCATTTAATTATACCTAAATGATAGCTATGTATCTGTCACATGAAATTTCAACTCTGAAATGATTGATTCATAAGTTGCAACCAACATTTCGCGAACCGATCCAAATGGTTTTGTTAGGGCCACAATTGTGCCATTTATCCATATATTGATTGCCATGAAATTCATGAAATTAAAGTGAACTAAATATACTCACTCCGCCCCAAATTAATTACATCAGATGTGTGATATAGTAAATATAGTAAAGAACTGAAATAGTACTGCAACTCTAACGGAACGGAACGTTCAAAATTTCCAAATACTGTATAGTAAAGAACTGCAACTCTAACGTTAAAAAATGGTGAATCAATCATTTAAAAAATAAATATATATCAGACCAACTTATCTTTGATCTAATTAATTAATTTCTCGAGTTAACTAACATGGGATTCTAAAAAAATAACTCTGGTAGACGGTAAACAACTTAAAGAAATGAACCAAAACAAAATTATTTAAACATCTGAATATATATCATGTGTCATTGTCCAAACTAGAGACGCATGTTCAAACTCCTTTGCATCAACCTAAACAAAAACACAAATGATATCTGAAAACACGAACAAAATTCAAAATGCAACATTCGACAGTTATTTCGGAGCGGTCCAACCGGGTGGCTGGGTGCCTGGAGGGTAATACGCTGGAGCAGCTGCACTCGTTGGCGGCACGGTGGAACCGAGAATAGGAGCTTGGTGGGCTCCACCTGGGTGGTGGCTGTAGACATGGTGCTTGCCGTTGAATTTCTCGGCAGCATGGTCCGCTTTGGATTGGTGCATCTTCATTTTGGCTTCAGCTTCCTTTGCTTTTCTCATCTCATGAGCTATCTCTTTCTCTTCACTTGTCCTTGCCGTGGCCTTCTCGGCCTAAACATATATATATACACACATACAGTGCAAAACAATCAAATTCTACATTTAAGTTTTAACGAACTTAGCTCTGTTTTGATCGATTCAGTTGAAAAACTTTGAACCCAACTGTGATCAGATCTTCGAACATACCTTCTCTTGAGCTTTGGCCTTCATGATGTCGACGTGCTCCTTGGCTACGGCCGCTGCATCACTCACTTTCTGTTTCGCTGAATACATTTTCACTTGCAATTTTCAATCGTCACAGCTTGCCTCTCCTTCTTAGGTACAATGCTAGCTATAATTTGTTTTTGAAAGTATATATATGACGAATACTTTGAGTTTATCAACTCATTCTTGCAGCAGCAGAAACAACAACGTACGTGGTGCTATTTACCAGTTGCCACGATTGTGCTTCGTGTCCTACATGCGCACATTCTTCTCTCTGTCTCATCAATTTTTTACCACCAAAAAATCTCAATACCGACTGTAAGAGGAAACTTTGCATATATGTACCAATACAATTATCCAAATGTACAAAAAAAAAATTAAACAAAATTATCTATTTATGGACATGCTACAGATAAATAAAAACGAACTCATAACAGTCTAAGCAGATTTATTGATTCTGTAATGAGATTAACCTCTTTTCTTTTTTCTGGAAAACGAAACAAAGAATTGTCTCTGTTAAATGTATATACATTGTCCACAAAATATTATACTCATCCCGAGCTGCTGCTATTTCTAGGCCTGGGCATCCAAAAGTGCTACCAGATCTATTGGCTTCCTGCAAATGCTAATGGAACTGCCAAAATTTGAAGAAGAAGAAGCCAAAACTAGAGAACAAATGTGAAGAGAAGAGACTATTGAACTAGTAGTAATAGTCAAAATTGGAGAAGCTGTCTTCTTGAAGAATATACATCATATTTATACATCGAGACAGAGAGAGAGCTTCTTCACTCGGAGAACTACTGCTGCTGCCGCCGCGTAACATAATTACATTGCATCATTCTCTGTTCGCGAGAACATACAATGTAACGGTGTCTGTCTGTCAGCCTGTCTAAATTCATCAGCCATTCAACCTCGCTAAAAACTGGCTTAGATTGTATTCTTCAGTGTACTGTGACTGGTCCCAAAGCTCCCCCATTGCCTCCAGAAGTCCTTTCAGTTTCCCCTTCGCAGGAACCGTTGCATCACCATCAGATTCCTTTGAATGTCTTGACATTCTTGATCCCTGAATAACAACAAACATAGTTAGTTAAACCACAATACTCAGCCTCCCATATATATATTTATATATATATATATATATATAGAAAGAGCGAGCAAGATGCAAGATATACGCAGATACCTTCTTGCCATCAGCTGGTGTAAACAGATCGAGTAACTGATCTGTGTTCATGGTTGTCATACTTGCATTGTCGGCATTTATGACAGCATTGGCTATGGAAACTTTGAACTTTTGGAGGCTCATCACTTTCTCTTCCAGGGTGCCTCGCATGATAAGGCGGTGGACATGAACAACCTTCCTCTGGCCTAACCTGTGTGCTCTATCCATAGCCTGCAACGAAATTGAAAAACCAAAATTACGAAAGAAGGAAAAAGAAAAGGTGTGTGGTATAATTTAAGATGGCTAAAATAAATAAATAAAATTACAACTATCGTTACCTGGTGATCTCTCATTGGATTCCAATCATGCTCCATGAAGACGAGGGTATCCGCAGATGTTAGATTCAAACCAAGCCCACCGACTACAAGTAAGAATGATTCGATTAGATTCATACCAAAGGCTAAGTTGTTCCTACGCTATTGAAGAGTAAACAGAATATTACCATGCGTCGTGAGCAACAGAGCGTCAATGGTAGGGTCTGAGTTGAAGGCTTTAACAATATCAAAGCGCTTCTCAGGTTCCACTGATCCATCCAACCGCAAATATGTAACACTGTTGAAAGAGATAAAAGAAGTAAATAAACCAGGACATTAACGAGTCGCAGAACAGGTATGCACGCACAACCACGCACAATTGATAGCAGTAAAGGCAAGATGGATGTAGAGAAAATGGACTCTTACTTCCTCATGTGTGTGTGAAACAAATCTTTCTCAATAACGTCCAACAAGGCCTGCATACAAGGTCACAATTTAAAAAAGCTACAGAAATATGAAGCACTGTCAAAGAAACATCATTCAGACCAGGACTTACTTTATGTTGTGCAAATATCAATACTCTATGTTGCCCGACTGTAATTGGGCCTTCAGAGCTCGATGTGTCCACACCAATTCCACACTCTTCCATTATCTCCTGAAGGGCAACTAGCTTGGGCGAGTGGTGTAATCTGTGGAGCTCTGCAACAAGATCACCATTTGCAGGAACATGTTCTGACAGCATAGGCACGAGTGACTCTGGAATTTGATCACCAAGGACAAGCAACGGATGACTACAGAGTTTAAGCAGATACTGAAGTGCCTGAAACAATACAAAGTGAACGGATAAACAGTCGGGCAGTAATATTAGATTAGTTACAAGTTTACAGTAGTTGGTGCTCCTACTTACCTGGAAAACATGAGAAGACGCTTTGGGTGCCGCTCCTGTGCTTTCATTTTGTTTTACCATGCTTGAGAGTTCATGTTTTACATGTGAACCCGAAAACTGTTCATATAGCTTCAGCTGTATAGGACTCAAGTCACAATATCTGTCCTGAATGATCTTCTCAGGTAGATCTGACAAAACTTCATCTTTCGTACGACGTAGAAGGAAAGGCATAACCTATCAAAAGGAGACGCCATCAGCTTTATATAGCAAAGTGTGCTTAGGATGAAATAGAAGGAAATACGAAGTACTTTTATAGGTTTTGTAGGTAGCTACCACATAATTGCAGATCTAGGGACAAAAATTAATCACCTGCTTATGCAATGCTTCCATAGCTAGTATACCTGCTTCTGCATCTTTTGCCGAGCATTTAGGGTCCCGGGCAGCTATTAGAGGTTTCCCATAGATGGCTTGAAACTGTCAGGTGAAAAGGGATTATCTTAAAACTCATAAACTATGACACTCCAATGGATTGGATGGGGGCGAGTTGAATTATTAAAAGAAATAAATAATAAATAAACAAATCAGTCCTGATGTCTACGGAACACGGGTAAAAAAAACTTTTCATATATCATATAAAAAATAATATCCAACATATCAATGGGTTTGTATATAATCTATATGCAACCTTCATATTATTATTTGACTGCATGGTATGAAGTTACATGCCAATGTATTAAACAATTTGCAACTAGAGTTGGAGTGTTGGACTTAAAGCGCAAGCCAATTTCCATTGTAATGCTAAGCATTCACAACTGGTGATATACCAATATTTTGGATCATTCTAAAACTAACCAAGATATGCAGTTAATATCAGCCAAGACAATATGAATATCTTGATCTCACAACAGACTAAATTAAACAACATACAAGATCAAAGATTTAGGCAATAGACATACTTGTCTTTCTGTTCCAAGAAAGCCTGGCATGAGGAAGTCAAAAAGAGACCATAGATCCAGCACATTATTCTGCAATCAAAAGGTTTTGTCAGCAAATAACATTTACTCAAAGTTTGCTAATCAACATCAGTCAGATAACAAACCTGGATTGGTGTTCCACTCAGTATAAGGCGGTGCTGAGCCTTAAGTTGTTTCACAGCACATGTGACTTTTGATTTAGAGTTCTTTATAATATGCCCTTCATCAAGAATGCAGTAGTTCCATAAAAACTGTCCAAGACTATCAGTATCTTTGCGGACAACATCATATGATGTTATAATTACATTATGCTTGTCAAATTCAGCACGAAGTGTTGAGCGCTCTTGAGCAGAACCAATATATTGAAGTGTACTTAAAAGAGAAGGATCAATAAACTTCTCTATCTCGTACTCCCAGTGTCCAACAAGTGTAGACGGACATATAATTAAAGAGGGTGGCAAAGCCTCACTGTTATTTGCAGCAACATGCTCTGCTATATCAGATGCAACAATTGCTGTTGCTTGAAGGGTTTTACCAAGGCCCATATCATCACATAAGATGCCATGAAGGTTAAACCTTTTCAAGAATGCTAGCCAATTTATACCTTCCTGTTGATACCTGGAGAAAGAGGTAGCAAAAGAAACCAAATCAAGATTCTCTCCGTCACCCATTACTAGATGATGATATGATGATGATGATGATGATGGTAATAATAATAATAATAATAATAATAATAATAATAATAATAATAATAATAATAATAATAATAATAATAATAATAATAAACCAGAGCAAGAAATATGAGCTTAGATATCCAGCCCAAAAGGAATATCCATGTTTATATTCGTAGTATTTTTTGTTTAAACCTTGAAAAATCACTATTATATTAAAAGGCACTCTCTTATTTGAACTTACTAATCAGTTAAACTGTTAATATAAAAGACAAATAATCTATATGCTCAAATTCATTGAAATCTCAGTCATGTTGAGATTTTCTCATCTCGGAGAGAATAACCAGACAAGTTTTCAAACAGCATTAAGTCACTCAACGACATTGAACATATTTCAAAATCTAGCAGATTTCTCCAACCCTCGATGTTGAGTTCCATTATATGCAATAGGAACCTATAAAATCTCAAATCAGTTCTATGCAATCTAATTCACACATCTAGCACCCTCTTTCAGATGCCAAAATTCAACATATGCCCTAAATATATTCCCTATACTTCTATGTTATTCACCTCACAGAACAAGAAAGAAATGAAAGACAACAAATCAATGATTTACCTCCTCAGGGTTACTTTTAGTTCAAAGGGGAGGTTGTAATCATCAATGTGGGAATTATCAACGAGTTGCTCTAGAAACTGTGCATCTTCCTTGTTCCTCGATAAACGGTCAGTCAAACCAACAGGCAGTGAAATACCGCGTGCCAGCGGAAGAAGAGGCACGAGTGCAGCAAAGCTATGTGTTACACTTTGCCGTACAGAATGATCAGAGTCACTCATACACCTTAAAAGAGGAACCACTAACAAAGGAGCGTATGGAACAAGTTCCAAACCCAATCCCTGTACGAGCAAGCTAACAAGCATGCCAGCTCCTTGTCTGGTGTGTACA
The DNA here is from genome assembly GCA_028274465.1 of Plantago ovata. Lineage (NCBI taxonomy): Eukaryota > Viridiplantae > Streptophyta > Magnoliopsida > Lamiales > Plantaginaceae > Plantago > Plantago ovata. Next base: position 20,947,067 of record CM051455.1, on the reverse strand, counting down.
GATGACATATCGCCCAACATTGGTACAACATTCTCAATAACAGGAGCCATTACATCCAATGTCATTGACTTGGCCATCGCCGTAATGCATCTTGATGCAGAGAGTCTAACAGCAATATGAGAATGGCGAACACATCTAAAAATACATGGTAAAAGAGTAAGCATCCTTGGTCTCAGTGTCTCATCCAGCAAAGGAGCAATGGAACGAACAACCTATGACAACCCAAAAAAAAGAGTTACCAATCAAAAAGAAAATCAGAGAACAAGACAAAACAAGCATCTATATCAATTTTGCACTGCTGAAAAAGATGCTTGTTGCTCTTGGGATGCAATTATGATATGATAGTCCATTCACTAAACCTCCCTCGACTGCAAAATAAACTTGTTTTCATATGTGAAAAATAATCAGATGAAAAATGACTGAAAAAGTCATGCTTACTTGGATATTATTTATTAAAGTCTGTGGATCTTTAATGGAATCAATAGCTTGATCAATCAGCTTCTCATCTTCTGCAGTTAAGCCTTCAAGATTACAAGGCTTAAGAACCTCAACAAGGCAGTCCCAGATCTTAGAAAGCTTATCAAATAAAGAGCCACCAAACTTTATGCATAAGTATTTAAATGCAAGCTCTGACCCGCGCCTGCTTATGAAACCTTCAACCCTGGATCGGTCTTCACCAGGGGAAAGCACGTGAACTTTTGATTTTTGTCTAACGTTACTACTTCCAAATGATAGAAGATCTTGGTCTTCAATTATCTCAGCAGAACTAAGAACTCCAGCCTGGGGCGTTTCGCGAGGATCCATGCATGCCAAGTTACAAAGATTTTTTATTAGCTTGTCATTAGGCCCAGGTTTTCGATCAATACAGTGATGGATGAGTTCCGCTAGAGATTCAGCTGCCTTATTTTGCAGTATCTCCTCCTACAGAAAAAAATAGGTAAATGTCAGATTGGCTTCAGAAATGCGGAGTATAAAGGGTACTAAATGCCTTCATTTACCTGTTCTCTCTTAATGGAAGCCATTATTGGCAAAATAATTGGATTGAGTTTTGCAGGAAGCTCCGATATCCAGACAGCTGCAGCGGCTAGTAAAGCCGAAACAGTAAGATGCAAATTATTCTGAAACCACCCAGAAAACAATGATAAACATGTCAAGATCTGTCAAAGAATTTCCATCTTCTCAATTGCACATGCAGACTAGATATACAAGTTGCTGGTAAGCTCACCTGAACACATTTCAAATATCCGGCCGTTGTCAAAAGTTTTTGCTTTAAAGACTCTAACTCTTCTATCGTCATCCTACCATCAGATTCTAGCCCAGAAGTAACATTATCCATAAATGTAAGTTTTGATGCAAAATTTACAGCATCATCCACCGTCAAATTCTCAATGTCCATACTGATAGATGAAATCATTTCTTGGAACATGCCCGATGTCACTGTGGCATTATACAGCTGGCTAGCCTCGGTACGCATCTTACAATATGTTCTTGAGAGTTCGGCATAGGGCAAATTAGTATCTTTTGTAGGAAATGCTGGATTGGTGCACCCTAACATATCCAACAAACAGTGCCTAAAGTTACTTGAAATGCCATCAATAACTTCACTGGACTTCGAGAAGCATCTCATTTCTTTGAACCAAGATATAAGAACCAAAGAAACCACCTGCAATAATAAACATAATTGTCACTTCACCCATATTTCTACCAAAAGTTACTTCCGGACATTAAAATATGGGAAGTTGTGTTAACATAACAGAACATTTGCTGTTAGGAGGCTTACCTGCCGCTGAACTCCTGACAAGGAAGTCAATCCCTTCCACAAGGGTACAACCACATACTGCAAGGACGAATCATTTAGTTTTGAAGCCATGATGCCCAGGGCATTTGCAGTCAAAACTCTTGTATGAGTTACTGAGATATCCAAATCTGCACCAACTACTATCTTGGAAGAGCTTGCAGAAGCATCTCCATTTTGCTCTGCCGGCAAGCTTTCGGTAAATTCGAATGCTCTAGTAGTCTGATTATCACCTTCAAATTTAGCTGCTCTCATTTTAGCTGCGGCTCTGAAATGACTTTTACGAGGCAGCGCTACAGGCCAAAACATTTTTGTAGGGTCCAGTGGTGAACCATACGGGGTACTTGCTAGCTCTACCCATGAAGAAAAGTATAATTTCGCTGCTGTTTCTAGGTCTTCCTCCAGGCACTGATGAACGGAGAGAACTTTTAGTTCAGATCAGAACCACAAAAAAAAAAAAGAAAGAAAGAAAAGAAAACTTATCTTCTTTCACGTATCTAATAGCTTGTTTCATGATCATATGAACATTTAACAGAAATACAGATATTCTACTGCATTGATTGATAAAAATGTGGAGCATGGTCAGTATATGTCCTATTACAGCAATATAAAATTTGATAATGTGGATTTTCTTCTTATTCATGGTAAATTAATGTACATAAATCGCTTATATTGGTGCATAAAGTAGCAACCAGTGTGCTTGAAACCTTTCTTTTTTAAAAGACATTATGCGTGAACATTCTTGTCATAAGTAGTACGCATGAAACCCAAGGTAAACATGTCAGGACATATAAATCAGAACTACAACAGAAGAGATTATCCACGAAAACTCAATTGCTCCACACTGAAGTTGAGGAAGGTGACACTATATATAAATACACTCGGAAAGAAAATCCTTTGTCACATAGACATCACAGCTCCACAACCAGCGACTTGATAAAACTTAAATTTGCCACCAGTTCCCAGATTAACAGATAAAAAATTTAACTCATTCAGCAGTAAGTAATCACACAGAGTTAAGGTTCATACTCTGACGAGCAAATTCCAAACTCTCTCTGAACACTTGAGTATTTCTTCATTTGCCTCGAGCAACAAGTTCTGGAAAACAATCCGTAGGGTATCGCCAACAATAAAAGAAGGCCAAAATGAGTTGGATTCGTCAGTTATACGTCTCCTATGACCAGCCTCGAGCAAACGTTCCTGCACATACATTGTGCACTATTAGATGCTTTTCAGTGAATCGGTTCAGGAGTCAGGGGTAAATAAGAAATAGATAAGAAGTTTATTCAGCAAATTGAAACTAAATTCAACAACGATATAACACTGGGCATAGGATACATATATATATAATTTAATACTACCAAGGTGCGGATTGCAGATAAGCGGACAGAAGTGATGCTATGTCTCATAAATGGCCACAATCTTGGTGCTAGTGTTGATAGCATGTACGGGTTTTCCAGAGAACTCATTCCTCCTTCAGGTTCATCCATGTGACCAACTTCATTCAGGTCAAGTTCCTGCTTCCCCGAAGAACCAAAAGTCTTTGGAATCATCTCCTCCTGCGAATAGATCTCTGCTAATAGATTCATGACACTGCAGCACCAAAAAGAGAGAAAATTAAACTCTTAAATAAATTAAAAAGAAAAGAAAGAACAGAGAAAGTGGGTCTGTCCGCACTCCACAACACTGCCAAAATAACGCTTTTGAGGTATAGTGCTGTAATACCTCGCATCACACATAAGAGTGAGCGGGATAAATGGCATCTAGAGAACTAGAGATGTTATTAAAAGGAGGGCACAGAGACACAAGGAAAAAAAGGAAAGCAAAAAAAAAAAAAAAAATCAAATACACCAAGATCAGGACGTACCTGCTGGTTGAGGGACTCAAATCATCAAGGTCCAGCATAATGTCCCAGAGTAGCATTATAATAGAATGCAACAAAGGACCCTTAAGAGAGACAATAGCAACTGAAGCTGGTATCAAAGCCTCTGCTGCAACTGCTCTTACATCATCATCAGGGTCTTCAAGCCCAATCTTACAAGCAGGGAGAACAGCACTAAGCAAATCATGGATCATCTCCTGGTTTTCAGGTTAAAAATTTTAGTAGCACAATCAGAGCAATGCATTGGAAACTGTTAGATGTGATTGTAAGAATAAGCAAAGATCAGCAAAATTTTATTAATATGGAAATGAAAAAAGAAAATCAGAAAGAACAAGTTGTTTGACTTTGACAACTATTAGCCAATTTACAGTAATCTGAGAATGACATGTGTTTGACATTAAACTAATAAGGAACCATTTAACAATCTGAGGTCTTTTTTAGAAATATACTCAAAACTTAAAAGACAAATAATGGTTTGATCAGCTTTATTTCAAGCAACCAAATAACATTTCTTATGCCTATCGTCTCTTTTTCAAGTAGCAGAGGACCAGAGTATAAGTTGCTCCTTATGAACAACATTCCCTGACCCAAGGACAATTTCTGCCAGACTGGATAAAGTAACATCTCACAACCAAGAGAAGCATGGAACTCAATGCAAAACGAGCAGGAAAAACTCATGCACAGCAAGAATACCAACCTGGCGCACAGCGACTAAATATTTAATCCCCAAAAGACTGCCATGGCGGATCTCCCATTCTGGCCTACGCTGCAAGTTGCGAAGGAGTCATTAAAAAGACAATGCATAGGAAGCTGTTTCACAAGGAAATGGGTTGTGATGTTTAAAGAGATACCTGCATTTGCAACAAAATATTCAATGTCTCTCGTACTAATGATGGATGCATGTACTTGAGAACCGCACCTAACGCTTGGGCACAGGTTTCTCTTACTGGTGCAACAACCTGATCAGAGATGTAGTCCCCAAATCTGCAAGGAAATAGATGGACCATTTAGACTTTAACAAGTACCCAAGTGACTCAAACTTCATTTGTAATACTCCGTCTGTTACGAGTATTACGACCAGCACTCATCCGCACACCATATAATGAACCAAGGATAACATAAAATTTTAACCAAACTGGAAGACGGTGATCAAAATACTAGTAATAACTATCTTGTAAACAAGATATATTGTTATCCTAAATCTTGGTATCACAGAGCTTCCCATTTTTTCTTTCCATTCCAGTATTACTCAAGTTCATCAGTTATATCACTACAATCATGAGTCCAATTTCTTCGAGCAATTTCTAAAGAAAATCATACCGGTCCAGTGACAAGACACACAAGAAGCGAATCGAAGAGTCTTGCAGAAATTCACAATTTCGCAGCCATGAAGTCCTAGCCTCTTTGACCAAGTTCATCAGTTCAGAGTTTTGGGGAAGATCATTTAATATATTAATATTCTCCATGGATTCCTTGTCTTCTGAATCTACCTTCATTTCTGCTGAATCCTTGCCAAACTGGTGCACAATGTCAAAGCTAGGTTGTCTTTCCACCTCAATGCAATTGAGATCAATAATTCCATTAGCAGGGTCTGGAACGTCTAAGCCGGATTGAGTTTCCAACTTAACAGAATTAAGATCGATAACTCCATTAGCAGAATCTGGGGGACAGTGTCCTCCATCTTGAACATTCATGAAAGCATTAAGATCTCCTTCTCCAGCACTAATAACAAGACAATTTGCATCTTCAAGCTTTGGCTTCTTGTAATCTGGCTCCGGTTCACTATGAGTAACTTGCACATTCAATTCAACTTCCCTCTCTCTTTTGACTGCAGATTTACTATCGCAGTCTTTTAAATTAGAACCGGACTCAGAAATGCCCACTTCAGGCATAATTATTCCAGCACTAGATCCTTGATAGGTTAGTATTTCCCTGAGAGCCATAATACTGCCATGGCGAACCTCCCAAACTGAGATAAAATTAAAGAGGTGATACAATTTCACAGCAGAACTACAGAAACATTCAATGAGAAAAATCATATCATCAATTACCAGAGTCAAACATGTCAACGAGAAGCTGGTCTACAAAACCATGGAAAGGCCAAATGCCATCACCGTCTATCTCAGAACTTTCATCATCAGAAACAGCATCTGTGAGTTGCTGCATATAAGAAATACTTCAGCGTGTGCAATTCAAAGTGCTTATAACATAGAAAGCACAAGGAAAATCATCAAAAATGGGATAAGCACAAATACTTTGCAACACATATATGGAAGGGAAGAAATTTAACAATACATACAGGCTCATATATTAGGCAACCACAACTTGCAACATGATAGGATCTTTACATCCAAAAGACTTACTTCTTCAGATAACCATTTTAATGTGATATAACTCATATAAGGAGTTGCGCTTGCAGTCAAAAGACAACGGTGCTATCAAACTAAATTAATTTACAGTTTGGTAGAATATTAGAATGCATTCAAGATGAAATTAGCATGACCAAGTACAACTTGCAACAGATGTATCAGACTTTCCGTTCTGATATATTATAATTTACCACACCACTTGAAATAATGACCAGAACATAAGATCAGGATTTCCAGTTCAGGTGATAAGCAAACTTACATTGAAAGACCTCCAAAAGTTTATGATATTTCACCATTTACAAGATTATTAGTCCTATAAACACTTAATTTTGTGCACAAATATCCCATTGCAAAGGATTATTAAACTAGATGAAGCCACTTTCAATCAATTATTGAAAATTTCAATAATATGTTCAATGGCACTTGCAAGATCAGCCAAACACCCACTTGGAGCTATGCCTTATTTAGACATGCTATAATATTATTTTGTCAAAGCTTTATTGATCTTTCTTCAAAAAATTATAATTCATATTTAGTCCAATTTAAAAGGTAACGATTCAACATGCTATTGTCAAATACAGATACACAACAGAATTGCATGTTCTACTACCCAGCCACATGAACTCATATAAACTAGGTGTTGCAAAAGAACAAGACGAGAACTTGATCAATAAAGGGATTCATGTACAAAAGCTCTTTTTTCTTTTCTTTTTTTCGTTTTTTGCGCAGAGAGGGAGAGGATGAGGAGCACTTCTGACCAGACTAAAAACACTAGTAATGATTAGAACAAGAGATATGGCCACTTATTCGCATGTCCTTGGCAATATTATGAACCAAAAATATATGAATAGTATTTGTTCACCTTATAAGAACTTGAATGCTCTAATGAAATACCCTTTGGCGACACTGTTTCGTGTGGTTGTGTTGCCTCTGTATCTCCATTCTTTAACCGGCCCTTAGCAGGGTCTTTCGAGTTACTTTTTGCCTTCCGTTTTAAGAGATTCAGCTCACGAGCACTTGGTCTTCTAGATCTGGAGGCCGGGACCATGCTTGTCATAAGTTGCTTAATGTTATGCATAGGCCTTGATGATAAATACTGGGGGGCGGCAACTCCATTTCCAGGAAAACTAGTTTTTTGCTGAATAAGGTCCTCATCTCTTATCATATCATTGACATCCATAAATTGTTCACACACGTCTAATCCTGAAAATTTAAGTACTTGAAAGGTTGATAGACAATTCTCAATACAACATAAAGCACAGACTAGACAGCTAATATATCAAAAGTCTTTTTAAAAAGTTGCCAACTTCAACCCGGGCAAAAATGCCAATGGATGGAAATCTTATTAACGATAAACAAAAGAAATCAAGTCAACTCAAAAAAACAGGAACATATTTTTATGCAACGAGAAGACCACCTTAAACAAGCCTCTTTTAAAACCAACAAGACTCCTTAGAAGGGGATCACTTTTTTAAAGAGCGAGAGAACTCCACAACCAGAACATGTGAAAAACACAGATGTGGCACTTCCATCTACTGTCAAGGAAGTGGCCACGGTATTGCATCGCCAAAAATAGGAAAACAGAACGCATATCCACTCAAAAGGAAATATGCTCTCCAAAATAAAAGACATACCACATTGAGAGAGAGAGAGAGAGATCTAACACTTTGTCTTTGTACAAATTATATAGAAGTGATTCTAGAACTCCCACTGTGTAGCATAAACCCAATGTAAACTAAATCAATGAATATGTAAGCTCTAGAGCAATTTATAGAGTATAAGCTTTGAAGCAAAGATTGTTGCATTAAAGTAACTGTAAAAACATTTGTGAGCTCAAATTGATAGCCAAAAAAGATTCTATAGTTGATGCCAGAAAGGCCCTTATCTACTTTCTTTGGGTACACTTTTTTTGTTTTGTTCCAAGTACTGACAGAAATTAAAATAAGCTAGAGTAACACCAACCTAAACGACGCTTAAGATTCTTCTTCTGCCGGAGAAGTCGATCCTTAGAATTCTTGCCGTTTTCACTGGCAATATCATACTCCTGAAATTTGATCAACAGATATCAAATACTGGATACCAAACTGCAACCTTCATTCAATACATAAGTAAAGACTGTTGACAAAATATTAAATTCGTTTTCTTTTTTTGCTAATATGCATGTGGAGCCACCACAATTTTATTTATACTCGGGTCATACAGCCATATAAAAATTTCCAATTAGCACATGATCTTAACAAATACAGAATTAAGGAACAGATTGATTAAAGAAAAAAAAAGGAAAAAAAAAGAACATTTTAACACAAACAACAATGATATCCGTAAAAATCTGTTAAAACAAAAGAAGACAGTGACCACCACCACTACGGGCGCAATAGCTCTTTCCAGTAATATATGAGGAATAGCAGTATTATACAGGACTAAAACGGTTATGAATCACTGTTTTCCATCTGCCTGAAGTACCTGACCACCAGATGCAACCAGAGCTCCAAATTCCAAAACCTTGCTCAAATCAAAACTGCGAAATGAAAGAAAATATCTAAATAAGCAAACACATCAACCTGACAAAATGTAAAAGCTACTCTAACATAACCAGGTAAAATGTTGCCTTGTAATCTTAAGACTAGATAAAGAAAAGACCTTCGGAAAGAACTGCCAGCTACACCTTCAGAGTGGAGGCTGGTCACCACATGATCGAAGGTGGCAGATATCCCGGATTCTATAAGCTTAACCTCAATAGAGCTGGAAATTTCTTTGACAGATAAATGCTTGACATTCTCTGCAATAGCTCCTATAGCACGAGCTGCAGCAACCCTAGTATCCCATTTTTTACTATGGAGATACTGAGACACCTGCATTCCACATTCTTCATATTAAACTCATAGTCTGAACAGGTATTACTCATACTACGAAAGAAGAATGTGTAGGGCAAAAAAGAGAGTAAAAATTGAGAATTTATAATAAATAGCTACATGTAACAAATGAAATCAAATATAAATCGTGTGAGAAGCTATGATACCAATCAAAATAAAACAGACTGCATATCAACATAATGTTCTGCTCCTCCATTCTATCCAGATTTATAATTGATTTAGGCCAAAAAGGAGAAAGAAAGGTGTTTCAATTGTGTCTAAGACAAGTTTTAGTGCGTCTGCTTTGGCCAGTTAAGTATCAAGTACCGACAGATTGGCACTCTCTCCCAGTGGTGACCAATAACTCCATTAGACACAGTTGACATCATTCATTCAGCTATATCATATCCTTGAGGTTACCTGTTTGCTAAAAATGCTTCTAATTGAACATGTATAGTTCACTTTACAACCATCCATTCAGACTACATCAACAGATCTACCCATAAAATTTGGGTTTTTTCAAAAGTAAACCAGCTACTCCTTGAAAAACAATTGCTCTAAATTCTTCAAACTGCTTCTACTGTTCTACAAAGTAATGCAGCAAAATTATAATGGATTTTGTTCATATCACCATCACAGCCACTGAACACAATTATCGCTTTTATGACTGTTATCACAAAGTGACCATTCAGTACAAAATTATTTTTGACCCATGTTTCAGTTACTTAAGTGCCTATACTTGCTAAGCCAAATATAAATGGCACAGCAACTCTCTAGGGATTACTCCACATGAAAAACAACCAGATATCACCCAGTAAATAGAATTCCTGGTTACATGTTGGATAAAACACACTGCCCCTTCTAAATTTATACGAGATAAATTTAATTTCCCTATATATTCCCAATTAGAACTACAACGATTTCTCTTGCCCCAGAGAATTTGCAACTCTTTTACTCCAATTTTTGTATGCACGCTGAAGTTCTAAAAACAATTAACAGGAAAAGTATACATTTATACATATTATATTGGGGCGTATAACTGAAAGCCCGAAACCTTAAGGGGGGCAGTTGTTAATTTGGGTGTAAGGAAAAAAAAATTATTCCCAAACTGCTACAGAGAAATAACCCAATAGCATTGGTTACTATCACACTTCAACAATGACATTTCCGACCCCAAAATCATACATATAGAGGAATCTGAAGTGGGGATGACCAAAAAAACAACCAACTACAAACATGACTTGCCCGTAAAAAAAAACAGCTTCAACAAATAATTGGCAGGTTAAAACCAGCAATTTGAAGAACAAAAATGATTATTCACGTAAAATCATAATTAAAAAATAATGGTTAAAACCCACTGAAGAAAACACCCGCTTAGCACCAATTAAAGTAAGCCCAAAAAGAACTGAACTTTATGTTGCAATACAAGCAAAGCAGCCATCCGGCCATTTCCAAAATACATTTTCTTTGGATAGCATGGCAAATGGATAAGATATTGAGAGAAAAATAGATGCATCACGTAGTAAAAATAATGAAACTTGGGTCACAGAAACAAAAGAAAAGAAAAAACTATACCTTGCTCAAGAGAGCATGTAGGTCCTGAGGATGTGATTTGGCAATTTCCCCTATCTGCCTTGCTGCAGAAAACCTTGTTGCTTGGGATGAACCAGCTAATTATATGTTAAAGAGAAAACACAACATACAAAAAAAAAGCCACCAAGATAGACTGGCATATCAAAAAGCATATAAAATATAGACCATTTGGAGGGAAAGAGGAACTATAAGTTGACATCTATAATTCTATATAGACAGTTAACTAATAAGCTAACAACCTAAATTACCAGCAGCAAGACAAAACAAATACTCAATTACAATAAGAAGCAGCAAAAGATTATTATAGATAATATAAAAAAGGATACTGTCCAATAAAGTGAGCAGGCGATTAAGCCGCGACGACTGCTGAGCCATGCTTCCAATAATGTAACCGAATTTCAGTCAGTAAAGCGCCCCGTTAATACTCGGAGTAATGTTATATTATTGCTTGCTATCAGATAACTTTTCTCAACCATTTCCACACTTGCCAATAAATTATGCCACCGCCATCACGGTGCACCTAATTTAATTCATCACAGAATCAAACAACAGAATAAATTCACAAACCAAATTTAGATAATTCGTTACACAAAATTGAAATTGGTAATGCAATACAAAAGTGCACAATACTGACTTTATCCATTCAAAACGACAATGACCCCAATTTGCTAAAACTAACGAACAATTTGGTCAGGGAAAAAATTGAAAACATCAAAACCTCAATACGCACTCTCAATTCGTGCAAATTGATGGCAGGAATAAGTGAGCCACATAATGCGGATCCATAATAACTGGAATTGAAAATTGTCACGACACAAACATGCATGAAAAAAATAATACTAAATAGCAAAAAATTAAACTGACCTTGATAAGATCTTGCAGGGAGAATATCCTTATTTGTATCTACCTTAGGACTGTGAGGAAGACGAGGGTTTGGAGTAGGATACAGAGCAGAGGAGGACGCTCTTTTTATAAATGAGGAAAAGGGAAATTTGCTGAATTCCCTTTCCCAACCCGGTGGTTAGTATCCGACCCGTTTTTCTCGGTTGTTGATAAACTGGTTCTGGACTATGTTTCAAAATTCGGGTTCGGCCAGACCGTGAACCGGAGGGTACCCGGCTCGTTGTAGCACATAAAACCGGGATTAAGCCGGAGGGCCCAGAACGGCTCAAAGCCGCCCAAAACCGAGTTGAGCCGGACTAAGCGGTGAGGATTGAACCCAGGCCAAATACATGAAATACAAGCATACTAACCACTTGAACTAAAAATTGTGTTTTAATTTGTGATATCAAGTAATATATGTATATATAATCTACATACAACATTTCTTGGAAATGAATTTATATAAAGTAATCATTGTTCAATTGTATTTTTTTATTAAATAAATATATTTGACACACATTAAAATAGCAAATGAAATATTAAAAATAATGATGATCAAAATATATAAAATATTAATGTATAATTTTGTCCTTTTCTTTTAAACAAAGAATAATAATTATGATATTTTTAGTAATTTTGTAAGATATTTTTCGTTCAAAAATATAATCGAAAATTTTGGTGACTTAATTGACCTAATGAAAAGATTACGAAGATTGAAAAACTAAAAATAAATTAATTCAATCAATATAGTGATAATATTTATATTTATTATATTTATATAAGAAGAATATAGCATATGTGTAATATATGTAATGAAGCCATAATATATTTGTATAGAGAAAATATCATGCTAGGGACAGTTATGAGGGTAGTTCTCAAAATAATACCTATTAGGTTCACAATTACATTTTGGTCCGAAAATAGCTGTTTTTGAGTTGACCAGCTAGTATTTACATCTTTGCCATTCCCTCTAAATTGGCAAAACAAACGGACCTTAAGAAATAAAAAGAAGAAGAAGAAAAATAAAAACCAACCTTCTTCTCCGATTAAGCTCCGACCGGAACAGTTGCCGGTCTGGTCGGAGCTGCAACTGCTCAATCAGAGCATATCTGCTCCGACAGAGCAGAAACTGCTCCGGCCAACTCTGACCGGAGCAGATCGACTCCGATCGGAGCAGAAAACTACTCTGATTGGAGCAGTTTCTTGCTCCAATCGGAGCTGGTAATGCTCCGATCGAAGCAGACTCCTCCAATCGGAGAAGACTACTGCTCCGATCGGAGCAGACTCCTCCGAACGAAGAAGACTACTGCTCCGATTGGAGCAAGAAACTGCTCCGATTTGGAGCAGTTCATTTTTCTTTTCCTTTTTAATTTTTTAAATTTTTTTTTGAAAAAGAAAAATTCAAGTCTTGTTTGGCAGTCCAGACATCTGAAAAGGGAACAGTGCTTAATTCGCTATTTGGTCATGAGCGCGTACTAAAATGTAATTGTGAATCTAAGTAACCCTTTTTTGTTATTAGGGACGCTAACGAGGTATTAAAAAGTTACGGACCCTATTTGTATATATATGTATACTGGTTCAATACGGTTTGATACTGCTGAACCGGTCCGACCCCAATCCAACCTTTTTTAGGGGGTGACCGGCTCGACTTCCGATTCCGGCTTTTAAGACATAGGTTCTGGATATGGATTTTAAAATCTATTCATTAGGAAATAAGAAAACAGCAACTGATCAGAATTAATTAATTAATATTATTATTATCAATTATTAAGATAATACTTACGCTTCTTTTTCTTTTTTAATAGTAGGTTCCTAAGTAGTAAAAAGAATACTCAAATTAAAAAATAATTTTAAAAACTAATTTGTATGAATATTTAATTGTAAGTAATGATAAAGTATGAATGATTGATAGTAAAGTTGTAACCAAACAGAGCTTCTTTCGAGCTGTTCGAGTTCGGCTTGAAACTCAATTATTTGAGTTCGAGTTCGACTCGAAACTCGATTATTTGAGTTCGAGTTCGAGCAAAAAATTTAACTTGTTTAGTTTATTGATTCGAGTTCGAATATTAAAATCTCGGCTCAATGAACCGCTCAAAAATATAATATTTATTTATTTATTTATTCTTCTTATTCGAGATCACAAGCCGAGCTCGAATAAGAAAAATATGTGTCAAGTTCGAACTCGAATCCAAGAGTTGAAGTTCGATCGAACTCGAACTCGAGTTCAAGCCGAGTGTTATATTCGAGTTCGAGCCGAACCTTGTCAATGCTCGGCTCGGTTATAGCCCTAATTGATATAGTGTGATAAAGGTGAAAGAAATAATAAAGAAATTGATGAGGAAATTGAAAAAAAAATCATATTTAGGTTAGAAAGTTTGTAAACCAACTCTAAAAGATAATACTTAGGAACTTATTAATGATGGATGGAGTATATTATTATTTTATTTTTTATCTCCGTCAAAAGCTACGCACGTAGATTTAACCCATAACGATTTAAGCATTTCATTTTTATAGTATACTGAGAAGATTTATGTAATCGGAATAAATGACTGCTGCAATCGGAAAATGTCGTCGTTGACGGCAATGAGGAAGAATATATTCCTTCCCTTTCAAATCATTCATGCGGCTGGATGGGAAGAAAAAAGACCTGGAGAAAACTGTAACGAGAATGTCATTGTATCGACATTAATCCCTCTCCACCCAAAATCAGCTAGATGATACTACAAGAGTACAATACCAGGAAACATGATGCTTACATGAGGCGTGTCAATGCCACAGCTGTTGTTAAAGTCTCAACTGAAAAGGAGGTTTATGCCCTTAGAAATATACGCGATATCAATCTGGAGTCCAAGGAACCGACAGTTCTTGCTAGTGTGTCGCCTGAACTTGATGCGCACCAGGTTGGGGTTGTGAGGAATGAGATTCTCAGGCTCCCTCTAGAGCATGTCGCATTCAACGACTAAGAGGGTTGACAACAGCCGGAAGAATGGGCAAGAAATATATGTGATGATGATTCATATATTTTATTATATTTCTCTTTCTTGCTTTTTAGAAGTTTTGACATGGATGGATTTGGGTATGTTAACAAACATGGAACATGGACTTGTATGCCAGAACATTATCATACAAACTTATTCAAAAACATTGGAATCATGTGTTAACAGGGAGCAAACTAGAGCATCAACAAGAGGCCAATAACTGCTCCTCCCGGAAGCTCATAGACTGCTAACAACAGTGGAACAAGTGGAGATACATTTTGTGTACCGGGAGATGAACAGTGTAGCGCATAGATTGGCAAATGAATGAAGATCCCGGACTTTTGGAAGACAAGCCTCGAATCTAAATGATTCAACTTTTGTTTATATATGGGATATCTGTCCCGAATGGTTAGACCTTGTAATTAGGCAAGACAATTTAATAATCTATCGTACTGTAATATCAGATATTATTAGTTAAATGAAATGATATTTCAAAAAAAAAAACATGGATGACATGGACTTGTATGGATGATGTTGTTAGTATTAGTGCCTAAGTGAAAATTGCATTCTCTATGTGATATAAGATTCTACGTTATTAGTAGAGGACGACAAGCATATCCTCTACTACTTGTGCAAATCCATCTTTTTCCCATTTAATTTATTTAAAAAGAAAAAAGAAAAATAAGAAGATTTATGTATATATTAAAGGGTTGTATAGAGTTCAAACATGTCTATCATTTTCATTTTCAATGGTTAAAGTGGTTGGGTATTCGTCTTCACCTAGTAATAATTTAATACAATATGTGTATCTTTGCGTCGTTGAAGACGAAAGTTCTAAATTGTAATAAAGAGATGCCTAAAACATTGCAATCAGAATATGATATTCGACTTGACGATCAATCCATTGAACTTTTGACCGGAGAACTTCCGCTACATAACGAAGTTGGCGATCATGGAGAGTTCACAATCAGTGGACAAGCAGAGGATTATGAAACGGTATAAACCTCATGATCCTGCACTCGTTGAGAGTGCTATAGATTCTTTCATGAAGGAAAGGTCTCTACTCCTGGTCGGGGAATAATTATCAAATATTAAATAGCCTACTATATAAATTGGAACTTGATAATTTTGTTTATGAACTATTATATATGAAGGTGCTAGATGACCTCTCACATGGATTTGAGGAGCTGAACTCCCACCAGTGGTCAAGAAATTGCCAAAGCTATAACTCTTTAGAAAAAGATTTCATCTATTTGCATCAAAGATTGGTATACTGTAAAGTTGACGTGAAGTTCATTATAGCATTGATTGTGATGTGGAATGTGGCAAGGCTGATCAATGTATGTGTTTACTGTTCACTATACAGTACATACACGATCACCTTTATTTTAGTTTCTCCCTCACTGCAAATGTAACCGTAGTTCATGTTTATGGTGTACAAAACTAATATCCTATTTGGAAAAGCCGATTTTATCCTAGCCCATAAAAAATATAGAATGTCTTTGAGGAAGTTTCCATCATATGTGAACGATCCACCGAAAAACATTATAATCAAATCAAACAGCATTATAATCAAGATCTAATAATAACAACATGGAGTAATAAAAATAATCAAATCTAACAACACACCTAGTTAATACAAGCCTGAACAGTGACCAACAAAGACAAATTATATTGACGCCAATCTCAATCAATCTTTCCACCACCTTCATTGGCTCGCGCATTATAATTTTCTAAGTCACAACTTAAAGAATCTTAAGTCACGATTTATCAACCCTTCCTCGCCCAGAACGAACTATGTGACTAGCCATGGACATTTATGTTAGACAGGCTCGGAATATGCCTTATATATATTTTGCTTGAATATTGGCGCTAATATCCTTGCAATGATTAATAATCACATGCAACCCGCAATTTCTGAAAAATACCAAAAACTTCACCCGATAATAAGTTAATTTAGTAACTTGTATCTTTGTGTCGTTGATGATATAAGTTTCAAATTGTAATAAGGATATGTCTATACATTGCAATTAGGATCTCAAGTTCTCAGATATTTTATTAAAACAATAAAACTTTGTAAATTAGGACATGTGATTGTGTATAATTTATCTAATAATGTATAATGTATTAAAGCGACAGTATATTCTAGACGTCATCCAATAAAAGAATACTGACCAATCTATATAGTAGTGTTAATTATGACAATTTACTCAGGGTTAGTTATGCCGAAATAATTTATAATATTGGATGTATTCTATGACAAGTTCATGGTCACGAGGCAAATGAAAAATATTCATATGGATGATATTATACTCATTCTTAATTATCACACAAGGGCTATTATGCATGTATGTGTGGTAATGTTGTATTATTTCATTTCTCTTTCAGGGGTGTGCAAATTCATCAATTTCACGAGGTAGGAGTGGACTTTTTTAGGAGTATATATGCTCGCAGGGCACATGAAATATATTTACATGGATGACTTTGTACACAAAGTCTTACGAGGCAAAAGAGATATGAGGGCAAGTATGCATGTTTTATAGCTTTTTCCCCCCCTTATTTTTGTATGTATGCAAATGAATAAACCATGGTTCTTATTCTACAATGTTCCCCTTAACTATATACTATCTCACTGTGGAATTAAAGAAGTTATAAGTTTTTCATATTGAATTCAATTAACTCGAGTAACGAAGGAGTTGGCCGAGGAAAAGGAGGGGGGGGGGGCGATACGATTTATGACAAATTTATGTCATGCATTTCGTTCACCATGTAAAGGTGAAATTTTCTATGACGAGTATGGTACTATGGTCAAGGGACATAGGAAATACATTTATGTGAATGAAATTATACTCGGTCATATCTATAATACAAACATTGTCATTTAAGTAGTATCACTCAAGGGCGAGGCTACCCTATGCCAAGTGGGGGCACTTGCCCCCACTCAATTGTTTTTTTCTATAACCATATAGTATTTGATATTTACATTTTCCCCCCTCAAGATTTATTTTGCCCTCCCACTAAAATATTTTGTTATTCAACTTAAAGTCCTTATCTTTCAATTTGGATATTGTGAACATTGATCGGTCCGGGTTTACTATTAGCCACTATATTAACTATACTGTTAGCCCCAATAGAAATTTGACACGTGTGAAACTCTTTACAAATTTAGGTTCTTTAATTCTTTCCCACTCAATCGGTGTTAAAGCATTAAAAAAAAATAAAAAAAAAAAAAAAAATACTGATTGCCTTCTCCCATCAACACCGTTCATCCGCCGGCTGCGCTCCTTAGTCCTCACTGCAACCTCAGGATAAAATAAATTATCAATTACTCCCCAAAGTCCTAATTCCTAAATTAAGTTTTCTAAATCGATGTAAATTACCAACCCCACGATCGAGTAAACTAAGTTTTCCAAAGTCCTAATCCCAGTTTCATAAATAGAATTTTCTGGTTCTGTGATTGGACTCAATGCCGGTTATTGTTTATGATGGTGGAGGAGTTTAGACAAGTCTCTCAAATGATGGATAAAACTTTGAGTGAAGCCATTGATTCCATTATTTGTATAAACGATAAGTGGGTTATGGGTTCATAGATATGTATTGATCATTTTTTTAGAGAATAATAGAATGAATAGACTCTGTAGAAGATTGATGGCGAGAATAGCATTAATGGTGGGAATCCGTCATGGAAGAGGATGTTTCTTGCCGTCGACCCCTTCAATCTTAAGATGGAATTTTCCTTTTCTTTCTGAGACGGACGAACTGAAAGCCAGAAGAAAGCGTAGAAAGGAGAGGACACGTGTCAATATTTAATTGGAGCTAACAATATAGTTAATATAGTGGCTAATAGTAAACCCTGGGCGAACATCGAGCCTCATTATTTTGGACCAAATAAAAAAGTAAAACTCAAAATTTCTCATTCTTTCCATCTAAACGTTTAAATAAACAAGTAAAACATGTTACACACTCGAATGAAAGATACTTTTCATAATGCTCATTTGGTTACATATATTGAAAATGATAATTAATTTGCCGAAATCAAGAATGAAGCTATAATGTAAAGATTCCAAACTATGAGTCATTGTTAATAATAGTTGTGATGATGTACGTATCGATATGTTTATATATACTCTTGTCGTAATTTTAAAAGTTTCCCATTGCCATTGCCAGATTAAGTTATTAAACAATGATTAAAAATATATAAAAGTTTGGAAAAAAAAGGGATAAATAGAGATTATATTTGGATATAAATTTCATGGATTTGTAATCATTTTTTTAAAAATTATTTAAACAATAGCAACGGAAAGCGTTCGAAAGAACATAAAAAGTTATATATTTTTGTCGGAGATAAAATTAATATTACTATTTTTGCCCCACTGGTTTAATTCTATTTGCCATTTTTGTTTTAGTTTAATAATCAACTACGAGTCGAATCTATATTCTACTTACTCATTAAAGGTTGACTCGCCCCTGGTATCACTTAGTTTATCCATCAGGGGATGCAAATTCAACATTCTTCTAAGGTGTAAAGGTGAATTATTTTATGCCATGCTTAGAGGGCAAAGGAAAAATTCATGTCGAGATGACATAGTATTGGTGATTGTGGTACCGGTGGTGCTTCTGAACGGTGGTTGTGGGGGTGATATCAAATTGTCAAATGACATGTATAGATATAATAAGCACATACCACCCATAGACAAATAAGATGATAGAGAAGAATAATGTTTCTAAATACATATATGTAGATGTATGTATGTATGCATGCATGTATTATACCCTATATATCTACAAAAGTTTGGTTCGACTATCAATATTACCCAACTATAGACGAAGAATTTACAAGCCAGGCTCTTGCCAAAAATGGATCCCCGTAAATCCGAGTATCACACAAGGAACTGGCTTATCTATCTCGTAGAACAGAAGCACTCCATGAAAGCATTACATCACGAGCAACAGAAGGTAGATCTGTAAAAGTGATGAATTCAGCTATCAGTTCAAAGGTGAACAACACATGCAATTCCCCGACATAAGAGCACACCATACAGATTGAGTTCGTTTCTGATCAGGCTATACCTTGTGCTACTTGCAAAGCTACTGAAGATACGTCAATTTGGTCCTCCAGCAGTCTGTAGACATCCACAAGCTACAAATGCACATTCTTGTTACGTATCACTAACCTCATAAATAAATATCAATAACCTCATAATAAATCGGCCTACTTTACAAGTCAAATTTTGCTAACCTCTTCCACGTGAAGCTTGGAATCTTCTGTTAGAGCAAGAAGAAGCTGCCTACGAATTCCTTCATCAAGTAAGAAAAGCCGAGCCCCATCCTTGATTGTGTCTGTAAGGTCCAGCTTTTTTACAACTTTCCTTTCTCTAGACAGTTGCCTGTTGCAAGAAAACATGAATTATAGACAGCTAATATAGACACAGGATATGTAAATCTAATGTGCATTACATATATGGTGGAGTACATGGTTGAGGAAAGAATGACTATATGTGGAAAAAGAAAGAAATTCTGCAACAGAGGCATAAGGAAACTGATTCAAATCACAGTGACAGGCAAGATACAAACGTGTTATTTCCCTGAAATGCAGGGTTGATGCTCATCTTTGCAACATTTTCCTTCGCGAGAACAATCAGGTTCTCAAGCCGTTTCCATTGAAACACTCCGTCTTTAAATAAAACCTGACAAAGCAAACAGAGGACAAAGTCAAATAAGAATCAGACTGTAGTTGAATGAATGGGAAATGAAGGTAATTCGGTTGACAGTGGACATGGACCAAAGTCAAAATTGTAGTATTATATTTCAAGCGTTTAGAATCTCTACCAAAAAAATCACAATAAAGGTTGTACATCAACCTGAATAAGTCGTTCCCGTAAAGCAGGATTAGGATCTGTGAGGAGGCGCTTTGCCACATAAGGATATGCTACCTGGTCAAGTGATCATATAAAAGAATCAAAAAGAAATTTCACATTGAAAAGTAGCTGATATTTATCAGCATGTTGGGTGATATGAATAAAGAAAACACTTGATTAAATCTTTGGTGGCTAAATCACGAGGACGTCTACCCAAGTGCTACATGATAAGAATAGTGCCTATTTAGAACCCTAATTATAAAGTAGTGATCTGTCGGCTTAAGCATGCTATCAAAGAAAGCTAATTGATCTCAGATGAAATTTATATTTGACAAGAGATAGAATTTGTCACGCCACCACGCACCTTTAATTCTTCTAATTCTTTTCCCACTTATCCCCACCCATTATCATGGTCTAGGAGTTCAACATGGTACAAGATTGATTTTCTTCCCTTTATGATGCACCCATTGCATTTGGCGCGTACCTAAAACCTCTAAAAGTAAATATCATGACAGTCTCTCTCTCTCTCTCTCTCTCATGGCCTAACACTATAATGTTTGCAGCATCATGTACAGTGAGGAAAACAGCAAAGCAGCCGACTCTTCCAACTGTCTTGCACAATAGATAGTGATGGAAACTTGAGATGTTAAACATGACCGGAAACCTGGAGTTAATATGTTTATGTAATCTCCAACCTCTGGGAAGTAAAAGAAAAATAAGAGGAAAGGACAAGAACCAAAGAGAAAATAAGGTCTGATATTTGAGAAAACTTTGGGGTGCAGCGTGCTTTTGGTGATGGAAGTGAGCGTAGGAGCTGATCACTAAATGAACCTGAAGTAATTTAATGAGAATAATGAATCAAGACCTAAATTGAAGAATACAACCAGTATAACATTACCAAAGTCATTTTCCATTTTTATATCAAGAAACAGAGGGAATTATATCCTTCGCAAAAGAGTGTATATCTAACACAGGCAGGTAGGCTGATATATGGATAATACACATCACTGGCAGTCGTAAAGGTATGCTAGTTATGATAGAGACATATTCTTGACAAAAGGAAACTCAAACAGGCATTTCGTAGTATTCCTCTTGCATGTCTACAAATAACAATCTGATAAAGCATAAGAAGGGAGAAGAACTCATCACCTCAAGAAATTTGAAATCTGGCTGTAGCGTGAAACAGATGCCTTCTTGGGTCAATAAAGAACGAATGACAAGAGAAAACCTCTCCGGAATGCGAATAGGATAGTTGTAAACTAGTTGGTTAAATTTTCCTGGAAAAAAAAAAGAAAAAGCAAATGAGAACTGCAGAGTTAGAAATGAAAAAGCAGTACTAGCTGCCAGGGAACTCCTAACTCCCAAATGCCCTTGTCATTTTTCAATAATGATAGCCTTTTCAAACCCAGTGGATATTATCAACAATGCATGGCCACCTCCAGTACTTAATGAGAAAAGTCTGATTCTATTGCCCATTTGAATCAGAATTTTACTGCTTCATTATTGCTGGTTCACTTTTGTTCAGTTATCTACACTAGAACTCATATAAGCAGTTCAAGACTTGGATACGTACAAATCTCTGAGATTCTGATTCTTCAAATGATTACTTTCAAAACACAATTACTGATATAACATTCTGGCAATCTAGAAGTCAAGTTAACTTAGACAGGCAAGTATTTCTACCCAGCAGGATATTCCTATCAGATTGATGGCTCAATTCAAGGCAATAGTTTTTGCACATCTATCTTAGTGAACAATCTTATTGCATCAATATTAACTTACAGCTCTAGTGACCATAAGTCCATCGAGATGTACAAAATTAAATCAGAATGGATTTTGCAATCTCGTAGGCCAATTTCTGCAGCACAGGCTCTGTCTAGTCGAATTCAGTCCAATAAATCATACAAATACTATACTGGGACATAGAAAAAAGGAAACAATAGAATGAAATCATTACAAGCACAAATAGAATACCTGTTACACTTCTGAAATTAAAATCGGATAGTCCTTTTCCAACAGAGTTCTGCCAAATGGATTCCAAAGCTGGAACAATTGGGGAGACATCTGTTCCGCTAGCTAGAAACCCAAGTCTGGTGAAGTCGTTGGCCATCTCAGCATAATCTTCGTTTACAGCATGGACAACAGCATCAATCAGGATTTGTTTATTTTGCTGCAAAACAGGTAGCAACATGAATCATAAGGAAGTGAAACACCAACATTGAAAACAGAACAAGTGAAAATACCATACAGGAGTAGCAATGATAGCATTATATATCAGAGCATGAAGAATAAAATCCAAAAAGGGACTAGAATGCTAGATCTTCATCACCAGAAATCTACAGGTGAATCTTAACAGAAGACTTAAATTTATGGTTTTTTTGGCAAGATGAAGATGTGCACAAAAAGTAATAAGATGAAATAGCTAAGCCTTCTGAGAAAAAGCAACCAACGCTGGAAGTTTAGACAATAAGTTTACCTGACTGAGCACCGCAACATTTCCAAAATCTACGTACGCAATACGTCCGTCGCGCATGGCGAAGATATTTCCAGGATGCGGGTCCCCATGAAATAAACCAAACTCAAGCAATTGCCGCAGAGCAGCACTAACTCCAATAGTCAGAAATCCATCCACATCAATTCCCTCGGCCTTGATAGCCTGTATTCACCAAACATCAATTACAAACCCTCTAACAACAGAAATATTGCAAGTTGACAGCAGCACTAACCTGAGGGTCAGTGCATCTAATTCCATCGATCCATTCCATCACTAGTACACGTGAACCAGAAAGCTGCTTGTAAACCTGTGGAATTTTAACTGTTGGGTCATCTTTGAAGTTCTCAAGGAAATCTTCGATGTTCCTGGCTTCCTGATTAAATTAGGAAAATTTGGTTATATCAATACCAATCTGTAGACTTAATTGTACAGAAATATAACAGGCCAAATTGATAATTACTATCAAACAATATATTAACATTCAGTACAGACCAAGAGGCTACACACACACATATTGAAAGTGAATGTCATCCCACTCTAGACAAAAGATAAAGAGTTCGAAAGTGATACCAATGTGTAATCGAGCTCCTCCAGAAGTTTTTCACCAAATTCATCAACTATGAGCTCTGCATTGCAACCCAGTTTTTGAAGGCTGATCCCATTCAAGAATGATGCTAGAGTACGGAACAGGAATAGGTCCCGATAAATTATGGGCTCTATCTCCGGCCTTTGCACCTGTAAGCACATAAGGATGATCTGTTTAATGTCTCTCGATATTGCATTTCAGTTGAAATCCATTAACCAGGAGTCCAGGAGATCAACATAGGATGAGCATGACCTGAAAGATGCCATCAACTAAACAAGAAGAAACATTATATTTGTAGAATATTTTGCATACTAAAATGTGCATTTTCTAGTGTGAATCAAATAATATGTAAACGAAAGCAGCTTAAGGAACCAGTCAATCATTAGGTGTATTTCATGGGTCCTTATATAGTGACTAGATAAAAACAAGCCAGATACAGTTAACTCTACAGTCTCTTGTAATTTAGTTGCTCAAGCTCCTGATGTATATCATTTCTAATGTTCAATCTTAGATAGGGTGAGAAGTTTCATTCAGGTCCCTTGTGCAATTTCTTTTATACATCTCTGTAGCCTAATCTCACACAAAGTACCGATAACAGTTCTTAACTTATTAACGAAATGAAAAATAGATAACCAATTTAGTTGAGGGTCTGAGCAAAGGTATAAGAGACACACAAGAAGCACCAGCATTATTTTTATGAGCATCCATAGAACAAAATATGATCTGAAATCTTCGTGATGCATGTTTTATTGTATCTCTTTTAGATGTGAACTCAGTAATGTTTTGGTACTCAACACCTTAGTGGAGTAATATTTCCAAAACACTGTTCATTAGTGGTCCAAAAATTTAATTAGTAGCAATTGAAGCTAATTAAACAACCCTGATTCTTAAAGAGTAAAAGCAGCAAATAAGTGATTAGTAATAGGTTGCAACCTTAATAGCAACATCTTCCCCGGAGGAGCGAAGTGTAGCACGATAAACTTGACCCAAACTTGCAGCAGCAATAGTTTCTGATGAAATTTTGCTGAAAACAGCCTCAAGGGGTTGGCCTAGCTCTTCTTCTATGATGTCAAAAGCAACCTACACCACCCTAATGAAGGATTGCTCAATTTACGATAAAATGAGAAAAGTGCTCAATGGAAAAGACAAATGGTACCTGATTGGGAAAAGAAGGGACATCATCTTGAAGGATGCAAAGTTCACTCATGTAATCTTCTCTAATAATATCGGGCCTATTAGCCAGCACCTGGAGGAGAAATTGATAGTGACAGGTTAAGTAAGAAATACATAAAAAAATGATTAAGGTTCGGAATCATCACAATAATAAATTATAGACGAGCTAAGAGTAAAGAGCAGAATAGCTGTATTATGGATTTTCTAAAAATGGTTGCAAAAGCATCAGATGTATATTCTTCTACATAACCACAATAAAACATCCCAATGCAACGAGAACAAGGGACATACTGAACATAATTTCTTCTCAACTTGATGAGAATCACATAACTTTCTCTTGGCTATCTTGCCTGCTCAATTGAGTAACAAGAAAACTAACAATGGTTCACATGTTAAAGGTAGATGAGTCAAACTGTTGCATTCCTAGACCTCCAGGCAGCACCCCTTCGTTGGTTGTGATAAAAATCATTAAGTTCAACCAGTGGATTCATAAAATAGCTATACTAAGTGAAGATACAGGAAATAACTATCTAAAGAAAGGGAAACAGGAATCTATAAGAGATAAAGAGATTGCTTCAAACTTCTCAGGATTTTTAGAAGTCTCGACAGAACTGAAAAAAAGTAAATTGATAGACAGAAAAGCAAGCATGTAGGCTCTACTTCCTCAAAAATAAGTCTCCACTCTGACCCCCAGACCTCCTACTTCAACATTTTTTGGCTCTTTGACATGAGTTAAGCACTCACAGAATCATGTTTTTGTGTTTCCCACACATGAAGACAAATGCCAACTAGTAATCACATATCGCCTCTCCGGTTTTACAAATAAAATCCATATTTCAACAAATACTCAACCGCGGTACAAAAACTGATAAAGCAGAAGCAACAAGAACCATAACTGAAACAAACTAGAGAATTGAATTAAACCTGTCCTGCTTTGATGAAAGAAGGTCCCAAGTCACACAATAGATTCCTCAATTGACGAGCACGGAAAGGAACAACCTCCTCATCACGACCAACAAGGAAATCATAGGCCAATGTTGACCAATAGAACCCCAAGTTCCAGACAATCTCCACACCTCTACCAATTAACGACAATATCGACCCTCTCGACCCCAAAACCTTACTTCTCACCTAATAATAAGTAGCCAAAACCATAATCAGAATCTAAACAAGCGAACATGATATTTCAAAAACAAAATATACTTAGCCACAATACATTGATACGGTATAGAATGTGATATAAGTAGCCACAACTATAATCAGAATCCAAAAAAAAAGGTAACATGATAATTCAAAAAACAAAAACAATTAGGCCAGATAATTAGTCAATACACTGATATATACAGTATAGAATGTGATAACATTGATGCTTACTGCAAAGTGCAAACCAATTTCAAATTATATCGCAATGAAACACAGAAACATCAGAATAACATACTAATTCAGGCGTATACTTCCGAAATGGAACACAAACGCCTCGTTCAATATCCAGCTGATCCAAAGCGCTGCTACCGGGCGACTTCTGGAGTTGTACAGCTGATGGACCACTTGCCTTAGCATGAATTCTCGCCGATTTTCTACTACATCGATTTCTGGAAGAGTAATTTCGGCTAGTTTTTGGGTGGTTAATCACAGGCGATAGTAGAACTGAAGATGAAGATATGTAAGCACGGTTTGAGCAAATCAACTCCATGATTTTTTATCAAAGTAAAGACAGATGTTGGAAATAACTCAAGCAGGCATACATACGTATGCGATTGTATTAGAACTGGATTGGAATTGAGTTCGAGATGATTCAAATGGATTTGGTTTATGCGAGTATCACAGAGTATGAGTTGCCGTGTACGAAAGTGGGCGTCGAATGGTGGAATTGGCGAGGCGGGTATTTGCCCAATTTGTGCATTGTTGTACTGTAATAGCAATTTTACTTTTAATTGATGGTGGGTATCTGTCATCTTGTTGGAGAAATATGGACCAGAATTATTCCTATTTATTGTTTCTTCTTTTGATTCGATATATGAGTGGATAATTTATTTTATTACCTGTAGAAATATAGGACCAGAAATCTAAATTTACTGCTAAAAGATACATGTGTGAAATTAAAAAATTAACAAAACAAATTGTTTAAATTTCACTTACTTCTACACAAGGAGGTAATAAATTGATAAGGTGAGGCCACGCCATACTGAGCATGTAAAAATGGCCAATGGCCATACTGCCCATACAGACACAGTAATAACTCTCCAATAGATGGGGCGGACTGCCGAGGTTCAACCTTTGGATCGGCATTTGTAACTTTTATTTTGATGATATATTAATATTATCGTTTTAACTCTACAGCTATTATAAAAAAAAAAAAGGAAATAAAATAAAAAAAACCTTATTAGTGCTTTACCTCTAAAGCTATTATAAAAAACAGAATTAAAAAAAAATATTAGTACGAGTAACTATCCAAATCGCTCTGAACTCTCTTAAGTTTTGTTGGGTCCCTCAATGCAACACGAGCACCAAGTTATAAATCCATGATAAGGGAAGATGCACGTACATCGTTTAAACTTGTGAACAGCATTTATATCAATGAGATGAAAACAAAGCAGAAGGTGGGGAATAATAAATCTTCTTGACTGCTGCTTTTCTTTGTACACTCAAATCATCGAATCGCAATTTGCATTAATTTGCATTTCACCAACGCAACCGTCAAGAAAAGGCTCAAATGATCAGTATTGGACAAGAAAACAAAGAAGGAACAATCAAAGAGCTAATGTATAAGATCCTCTGATGTCAATCGCGGTACTTTTCTCCAAGCAAAGGTAAAAACTGAGGTATACAGACATCGAAACTGAGGATTGTTCATCAATCTTTCAGTGCACTAGATCTCCAAGTTCAGCTAAACATATTAGGCAGTGGCCTTACAGCCATGAAGGCATCAACCATCTGCACCAGCACAAGAAACAGTTTTAAAAAAGTCACTGAGATTTAAATCATATTTAAACGTACCACAAGAGTACTAAAGGACCAGATAAATATATAAATTGAACAACCTCGTCAGTGACAGCAGCTCTGGCCTTCCGATGTCTTTCAACAAGTTCACATAAAACTTCAATGAGCCGCATCTTCACTTCACCTGTTAACATACGGCCTGCCCCATATTCCTGTGACATGAAAAATAAACATTAAAGCGAGGCACAGCACCTCCTCGGTGAGGAGTTGGTTTAATCTAATGAGAAACAACAATCAACTATGCTTACTGTTCTAATGTGTTCAAGCTCTTCATCATCCTCCAAGAAAAAGCCAAGATATTTAATAGATATATCAACCTGAGCAATGATAACAGAAAGAAGAGATGCAAAGGTAAATCAATAGAAATTACTAAAACAGGGGGGGGGGGGGGGGGGGGGGGGGGGGGACAAGAGTATAAAAACGGCAAAACTGATATAACTTGGTACATTACAATACAAAACTTGGAAGAATACCAAGTTTTTGTATCTTGCTCATTCTCAAACACAAGTATATATGACTGAATGTTCTTTCATTTCACATTGATGTCCACATATGACATAACAGACTCTTTCTGTAAGGTAATTATTTTAACTGTTAAGTAGTCCTAAAGTACATCTGTACAAGTAACAAATTATTGAGTATTGAGTATTGACTCCATTATTTCAGGTAATTTCTGAATCTCAGTTTTCATATCCACAATCATTAATAGCTTTGTATCCTCCTGGGCCTCGGGGAAAATCTTTGACACTGTGTGCACAAATTACGCTTTTTTGGCATAGCCATGTATATAGTTTATTATCACTTTTGTTGTAACGATTCCACCACTAAAACAAACTAGGTACTTCTGCCCAAAATGATTAGGCATGTTGATAAGTACAAGAACAGAATCCTTATCAGCCTTTCTCCACATTCAATATGGAAAAAGGGCATCACAAAAACCAGCAACAAATAAAAGATGTAATTAGTTATACCTCAAGATTAGCTCCATACTTCCTGTGATTTTCTACTGAATCTTGCCCACCAGAGAATGCAAATCTGTTAATCTGCAGCATAGATAACCGGAATGAGGAAAACATATCCACGTCACTTCTAACTTGAAACTATCTTGAGAGTACAGCAAAAAGAGAATTAAAGAAGATTTTTAAAAGCTGACCTTGTTTTTAATATCTTTAGAGGAATCAGTCACGTATATAGCGGTATTTGCATCTGAGGCTGACATTTTCCCTGTCTCACCCTGCGGAGGTAATTTAACAGAAAAAGAGGTTAATAGTCATCTAAATTGTAGCATGGATCAGAACAGAAATTTAAAATTAAAAAAATAGATATGTGTGAACTATTCTAAATGGTGATTATTCCAGCTTAAAACACTGCTAAATGGTCCATTCTCTTTTAATTTCAGCAGCGTATGTCGTATAAACTGAGTTAACATAAGTATAGTATCATAGAGGTTCTAAAGCACGAGATAAAGATCTTCACTTTGATATAAATAAAACCAACTAAAAGTGAGAATGGATATGGAGGTGAAGGCCAGGGCCTAGCGCTCATCAAAATGACAAAGTCACATCTCAAGAAACAGAACTGAACATAATCAGGTCTATGGAAATCAAAATCTTCAACCACAAATGTAATTTCATATTGCTTATCAGTAGGATTAAAAGGAAACCTGAAGAGCCGGAAAAAATAATGATTCAATCAAAGCAGGCTTGTGATAACCTAATCTCGGAGCAACATCTCTTGTCATCCGGAAGTACGGATCCTGTAAGAAAGATAGGACTGTATAAAGAACCATGAAACTACGGACCATACTTAATGCAAGAAAACAAGTAGAAACTGACTTTTCAATACCAGAGATATGCGTGCTGTTAAGTTCATGTTCTAGTATTATTCTTCTTCAAATCAAAATCCTTGAATTTAGTTTTTCAACCAAGAAAACCAAAAAGTATAAACATCTAGAGCAGAAAGTTTTCTCAAGGCTTCAGAGACCTCATACAAATGTTAGAAAATACAGTTGGATCGCAGAACGCAGGACTCGTAGGTCATAAGCAAATCATTTGTAAAAATTAAAGACAAAGGAAAGCTCACAAGCCTTACCAGGATGAGGCAAAGAATAAGAACTCACCTGGTCAATTGCACACGGAATCAAGCAACGGAGATTGTCTTTGCCAGAGAAAAGATGCGGAAAGGAACTTGGAAATGATGGAGCTGCCTGATATCAAAGGTATCAATAATTTCAGTAACATTAGTAAGGAAAATATGTGATATCTAAGATCTTTACAAAAAATATCAAACCAACCATTTCAAAAGATAAATAGGTGTTAAAAATGTTTCCAACCCCATGGACATGCTTAAAAGGATACAGTAATAATATGCAGAAGCTCAGAAAAGGGGGAAACGGGGAGGGGGGGGAGGAAAAAAAGAATCCATGCTCGACTCCAATCTGATATATCACAGAGGCAATCCTGCAAGTGGAAGTGAGGTGTGGGGCGGGTAAAGTTTTGAGAAGAGTACAAGACCTATTGTGTACTTGTGTTATCAACTTTCAAAATAATTAACCAGTTTCAAATTGATTGTTTGTCTCCAGCAATTCAACCACATGTTTAAAGGAGTGAACACGTTTACCCTAAACACTGAAGTAAACACTAAAACTTGAAGTGAAACATAGTTACACTGTAACATGAGGTATTCATTGTTTGCAGTATGCTTTACTGCTAGAGGTGATAGAAACTAAAAAAAGGTGAATTTTATGTACTTATATATGAAGACTCTGTATGCAGTATTGTATCATGAAGTATTCATTGTTTGATGAACTAGAGTTTTGCTAAGCACACCATTGCATCATAAAGTATTCATTGTTTGATGAACTCGACAACCCAAAGTTATTCCTTAAGAACAAAATATTCTTATGTAGCTGCTTTACATAATTATTAATTGTAGAAACTATAGTAACTAATTAATTTGAGGAATATATGCTATACACGCAGTTAAAAGTTCCACTTTGGTTCAGATGTTCACGTAATACTCAGAAATTCTTTGGTGACAAATATGAGAAGACAAAATCAGATCCCATGCAAACCATACAGAAGCTTAAAACCTGAACTTCAGGAGGGAAAGTGGCGTGTGTGTGGATAATGGGAAAGTAAAGTAAAGCCAAGAGAAAAATTGGAGTACTGGTGAAAGAAACAACATTGTCCAATCAGATGAAACTAAGAGAAGCTAGCTAAGAAAAAGAAACTTGATGTAGAATTTGAAAAATAAAAACAGAACAAATACTTTCCAACATGGTTAAACTATTTATTCATTCTTTACTCTAATAATTCCCCACCTACATCAACTTTTCTAAAACTTGTGCCCTCAAGGGCAACAGGAAGGTCTGGAGAGAATATCAATTATCATATACTGAGGATAGTGTGTAATTCAACATTTGGATATAGAGTTTAATACCTGAACAGGTGGAAAGCTGACTTTTCCAATATGATCTTCACCTGTAAAACCAAAAATACCCACCACCTGCCACACAAGTGAGCATAGTTATGAGGGTCGATATCTTTCACCAGCCGCAAGTAAAAGTAGCAGTGCAAAAACAGGTAGTCAGGGTCTTACGACCAATCACCTTATTGTATGTGACACATCTTCCAATCTTGACCATGTTCTTGTAGAAGGCGCTGCACAATTATTCTGCAATTGTTAAACGAATAATGGGAATATTACTGTTGGTGAAAATGTCCGTCATGGACTTTGACTAATTAACATATTACAACAGGTGAGCATCATAACGCTCTTGATATGAAGTAATAGGAATTCATTTTCATGGATTATCATTGTCTCTTAACTAATGATGCAAAAAAAAGGATCACATCAAATTTGGACTAAGGATGCAATTAAAGGAGTATGAATGAGTAAAGGAGATCACTCACCCACCAACATAATCAAAATCAGAAAAAATAAAAGTCCGGGAAACATCGAAACCACAGGCAATAATATCTTTAGCATTTTCGCGTGCGAGCCTCTGACTTTCCTCCACGCTCAAACCCTTCCACATACACTTCTCATCGTCTGTCAACTGTATCACCAGAGGCACTTTGAATGCATCTTGCAGGTATCTAAAACAGCAAAAATAATAAACAAACTCATTGCCAATAAATAAATACAAATTCATCAGAATGAAGTCGTAAAATGAATTCAGCAGGTAACGTGACTCACTTGGTGAACATAAACGGTACGAGATGACCTAAGTGCAAGGCCTCAGACGAGGGGCCTCGGCCGGTGTAGAGGTAGAACTTCTCGCCTTTTCGTAAGCATCAAGTACGTCGCTGACGTCGCGGTGGGCGAAGAAAACGCCACGGCGGAGGAACACATGGGCAGGGCGGCCGGTGATGCGAGCGACACGATCGGTGAGCGATTTGTCGAGGCGCTGGCAGCCAAACTTGTCGATTAGTTTTTCGTAGTCGATTTTGCCGCCTTTCTCAGCTGCCACCTCCCATGGAGTCACGATTTGTCCATCATCATCTTCGACTTCGACTTGTTTGGGTTCAGCTGGGTTCTCCATTGGTGTGGTGAAGTGCGATGGAGTGTGTGGGAGAAATAGGGTTTTGTTTAGCTTTGGTCTTTTTTTGCCTATTCTTTTTATGAAACCGGACCGGAGTCTTAACCCTTATCAATTTTTTGGGTCGGGTTAATCCGGCTCACAAATCATCTCATCTCATGTTGCGGATCTGGATGATGTCATAAATAAATAAAATTATATACATTATGAAAAAACAAAAATAAATTCAACGGTCTAATCTACTCCATGTTTTATAACAAAACTTTTATAGATAATGAAAAATGTTTGCAACTAGGAGTTTCTTTCTCAATATGATTAGTTAGATATTATTCGATTTGAATTTAAAACTTTTTTTATAAATTAGATGCCCTTTTGTGATGGTTTCATGAGTCATGACCAAGCAGGGGCGCGAAGTCACATAATCTATGTATTAAAGGATAACAAGTTTAGAAGGTTGGATACTTGTGTTGAGAGATTATACTGCACTGGGTTTTTTGGGAGCGTAAGAAGCTCCATAATTTATTGAGTCCGCTTTATGGGTGAAGCTACGGATGTCAAAGTAGGTATGGAGTTGGCGTTGCATATGGGTAAATAAAGGGTGGCCAAGTGGTAAGAGTGTTGGAGTATCAAGGTGTGGTTGTAGGTTCTGACGTAGACTTAAAGTGATATTGGATATTTAGAGTTATAAGGATGTTAAGGATTACTCTAGGAGTAGGAGTAGATCAGTAAGATTGGCCGTTATATAATCCGAGTACTCGTCGGGTTACCGGGTTACTGCTACTCTGCTACCTCGACGAGTACCCGGCTTATATTTGCTCCCTATATAAACACTTCCTCTAATTATTTTTCCTTAGGGCCCGTTTGGTTCTGAATAGAAAAAGGAAAAGGACCTTTTCCTAGTAAATCTGGTTCAACTCCAAAAGTAGGAAAAGAAGTAGGAAATGTGTAACATTTCCTTTTCCTTGTTTGGTTTGTTAAAATTCACTAGGAAATCTGGTTCATCCATTTTAGCTTTAAAAAAAAAATATAGATCTTTGGGCGATGACATAAAATGGAAGCTAGAGAGATGATTTTTATTTTGCAATTGGGAATGACATGAAATGGAAGCTAGAGAATACGAGTTCACCATCATCAACGCATTATCAGCAAGCTCGCCGCATAATCGTCCTCTCAATGGTGGGTTCGTCTTCCGTCTTCCATTATCAGCAAGCTCGCCACAGTGAAAAGGTGGGACCACCAATCGACGAACCTGCAGAAGAAATCCCTCAGCTGACCGAAGACGAAGAGAATACTGTAGCTGCTGTAGGTCGTCAAGGCGGTGAAGTAGGAGATCGTGATCATGGCAGCTGCGGCGGCAATCAGATCTGACGGAGGAGATAAGCTGAGCCGCCTTTACTGAGATCCCAATGTAATATGCAGATTGATTGATTGATGTACGTATGTTTGAATGGATAATTGAAATGACCAGGAAGAAGAAGATGAATTAACCATGGAGTACTAATGACATGGAGTTCTCGTGTAATCCCAATGTTGAAGCAAATAGAAACCAAGAAATTATGAGACGAGCAGATGAATTAATGAGAAACCAAGAAATCTACAAATGGGTTTCTTTGGAGACGAGCAGGAAAGAATGGAAGTATGGAGAAGATGATGATGAAGAAGAAGTGGGTTTATTTTCAGAGATGGGTTTCTTTTTTCAGTGTGGATGAAGAAGATAGATGAGGAAGAATAAAATTGGTGAGGTAATTAATAGGTTGAAGGAGTGCAAAATTGGAATGTGAAAATATGGAAAATTTTGCCAATTTCGTTATCCTGCCCAGCCCTGGAAAAGGAAGTAGGAAAAGAGATGCATTTTTTGTGCACAAAAATTCCAAAAATAATTTTCCGGTTGAGTTGGAGGAAAAGCCGGTCAGACCAATTAACCATATTTATTTTTTCGTTTTCCTACCTACCAAACAAGGAAAATGGGTCATTTTTACACAAAATTTTTCCTTTTCCATGGCAACCAAATGGGCCCTTATTTCCAAGTCAATCTTCAACTTAAAAAGACCTTGTTCGACGAGAAATCGAGAACCCTAACCCAAATTATTCAAATTATCTTCTCTCGATCACTTTCTCCAGTTGAGATTCTGCAAGATGAGTTTCTCCTTTACTATCCAAGCGAAACCCCAATCCAATCGCCCCAAGAGACCTTCCGCTCTCGCCGCCGACGAACCGCCCCCCGCTTCCGCATCTAAGAACTTCGTCAGTCAATTCACCTCGTCCGACAATCAGGCACAGGAATCCTCCAGTCAAAAACCTATCGCACCGATCGCGCCGATCCCCAACAATTGGCGCCCTAACAAGAAGCTCAAAAACCTCCAGAGCCTACCACCTATCTCTAAACCCGACGGCGAAGATGCGTCTGTCCAATTCGAGCTCGAACCGGCGTCGAATACGGAAGAAGCACCTACTGATGGTTCCATGACCTACGGGCTTAATCTACGACAGTCGAATTCAAATTCAGGCTCCAATGGTAATCGTGCTGAGTCAATTGCTGAGCTAGAGTTGAGGAAGTTGCGTGAGGATTTGGAAAACTTGCCTGATGATACGGGGATGGAGGAATTTGAAGATGTTCCGGTGGAAGGGTTTGGTGCGGCGTTGCTGTTAGGGTATGGGTGGAAAGAGGGGAGTGGCATTGGGCGTAATGCGAAAGAGGATGTGAAGATTACTGAGGTGACTAGGAAGGCGGGTAGAGGAGGGTTAGGGTTTACTGGTGAGATGCCGGAGGAGAAAGATGCTAGTAAAGGGAATGGTGGTGATAGTAATGGGAGAAAGGATGTTGGCAAGATGAAGAGTGAGGATAAGGTAGTGAAGAAGGGTATTCGTGTGGGGAAAGAGGTTAGGATAGTACATGGGAGAGATAAGGGTGTGAAGGGTAAGGTTGTTGAGCTTAGGAGTGATGCTGATGTGTTAGTGTTGAGGTTGAAAGGTGATGATAGAGTGAAAGTTAGGTCTAGAGATGTTGTAGAGGTGGGTTCTTCGGAGGAGGAAAAGTTCTTGCGAAGATCGAAGGAAATCAAAATTAAGGAGGAAGTTCCTGCACCGAGGGATAGGAGAGATACAAGTTCTTTTAGCAAGATGAGCGTTGAAAAAGAAAAACCGAGGGGCGTGGAAGTTAATTGGCTGAGAAACAATATCAGGGTGAGGGTTATAAGTAAGCAGCTCAAGGGTGGGAGGTTGTTCCGGAAGAAGGGGATGGTTGTGGATGTTGTGGGGCCTGGTGTGTGCGACATATCGATGGATGAAACCCAGGAGTTAATCCAAGGTGTGGATCAGGAATGGTTAGAGACAGCCTTGCCTAAACGTGGGGGTCCTGTGCTCGTTCTGTATGGTAAACACAAAGGTGTGTATGGGAATCTGATGGAACGAGATACAGAGGAGGAGACAGGTGTAGTTCGAGATGCAGACACACATGAATTACTCAATTTGAAGCTTGAGGAGGTTGCAGAGTTCGTTGGAGATCCAAGTGAGATGGGCTACTGAATTATATGCATGCATACGAGACAGTCTGCTATATGGTTAGTGTTCTTGTTGAGATTTGAGATACAACTAATGATTTTCTCGATTTGGGCTAATGTATGACTTTGAACTTATAGAATTGGATATTTCGTTCTGGTGGATGTTAGCTGAATACTTCTTTTGCTCGTACTTCCAAATATTTTTCATGATTGTCATTGTAGCTGAACTTATAGTATCGCTGCTTGTGTTAGTGACGGTCATATATTTTTCATAATTTTAAGGTGGATGCTTTGTGTTCAATGTCCAAATATAAAATTTTAACTTATTTGTTTTCATATACAAACTTGCTAGTGTTCTTTATAAACTTGCATACGGAGCTCTTATATGGCGTATCTGCAAAATTATTTCTGATATGTGCTTTAAATTATTTTAAGCAATAAGCAAAAGCTATTTCTGCTGATGTGATTGTTTCAAGTAAAAGCTATTTCTGCTGATGTACTTTGAATTCATTTCAAGTGCGTTGCAGAAAGCAGAAAATAACCCAAGATCTATTTCTTCTTTTTTAGACGTGACTATAACTTATATATTTGGTAAACCATATAGTCCATTGTATAGATATTGATGTACTCTAATTCTATAATCATCTCAGTTCTGGCTGATTCAGTTAGTGAGACTATCTTTCTTTTATATGGCAGAAAACCTACACTGCAGTCTGTAGACACTTCACACTTGTGGACTGCAGGGCGCCCTATATAGGATTCTTCTTTGTTCTATGTGCAGAAATAGTCCTGTCGTGTGTACGCCTCGGCCAATTAAATCAGTATTTCTTTGCGCTACGTGCAAGAATAGTTAAATCGGTCAAAGGCTGTTTGTTTGTTGATTCAGTCATATGCTCTTGGTTTGAACATGGGTTAATTTTCATTCCATAGCTGTTGTGCCCTTTACGTCCATCCAGAGAATTTGATGAATTTGGTTAACAGGGTGCTTTCGTGGACCTTGCAGGTTGAAATTTTGCTGGTGTCTCCAGTTGTCCCCATATCATCATGTATAGGCTGAACGTGCATGCCACGTCCGTCTAGCAATTTATGGAGTGTGTTGCCATTCTATCTGGCGGTATGAAGCCGTATCATATAAAATGACCTGACCTGACCTGATGCAACTTAAGGGCACATACACTATCTCGACCATAGATGGCCAATTCTTTTCAAGTAAACAAAAGGAGATAAGTTCTGAAATGGAAAAGATAGTCCCTGCATATTTCTTCCATATCTTCATGTTGGATGCTGTGCATAGCTGGAAGCGTACATATAGCGTCTTTTGTCAAACGATTTGTGCTTCCTCCATGATGGTAGAAAAGACGTGTGAAACATTGTAAATTTGCAATACATTGTACTTGATGTGACCGGATGAGATCCTCCAAGTAGCATCACATCCAACATCAGTGGGGTGTTTTTAGATGATCTCATCTGATCTCGAGTTAGAAATGATAGCAATTTTCTTTGAATATATGTTGGAGCGATCTCATATTCTCATCTCAGAGATGGTAGGTGAATTATATGTCCAAAGGTAACTTGGTCACAGGATTTATAAAGCTTCAGCTAATTGAATAGGAACAAACTGTGCCAAGAAAATTTCTGTATAACCACTAATCAGAAAATATCTAGTAAAACTGCTACAGAAACTGGAGTGCAATTAGAAAGGAGCACGGAGATGCGATTGTTATTAGTAGTTCTAACGTGTTCTAGCTGCTTGTATAACCAGTAATCAGAAAATATCTACCGTAATAATTATTCCATCCTAGCTAGCTTAAGTTTAACACTTTGTGGTGTTGAGTTTTTCGAGGGTCGGTTTGACATTAAATTATTTTCAAATCATATAATAAGAATAAAATAATTTAAAAGTTTATATTATAAACTAGAATGTTTATATTTTTGTAAAATAAAGTTTTTTTAAATTTTTTTTATATGACTTAGATTTTATTTGATGTCAAAGTCAAACTGAACCTCTAAAAAATCAACAAAATAAAATGTTAAAATTAAGGAAGGACGGACAAAATGTTAAAATTAAGGAAGGACGGAGGAAGTAAATATATACCCGTACAGTAACCAAGACCTGTATCACTGATGCATGAAATCATTGGCACGATCTGAGAAAACATATACTCTGCAATTAGATTAGATAAAATGCCAAACTATAGATATGTGAAACAGCTTCAGAGACAGATGTAGAGTTGAGAAGAATAGATCCAATACGAAGAATTTAACACATTACTAATTAAGTACATAAAAATTTTACACGCAACTTTCAAACTGGAAAATTGACTTGAAACCTTAATTCCAAAAACAACTACTCGGGTCACAGTGCTCAAGTTACAGTCAAACAAAGAAAAGGGTGTTCGGTTACTGAAACAGTCAAAACCAAAATCAAACTCGTCTAAAGTATTTACTTAAAACCACACTTCTGGTGACATGAGAATTTGTGGTCTGCCATTGCTCCCGGCAAACAACTAGCAAAGCAGCTACTAAAATGACAAACCCAACGCCTTTCCATTGTGCTCTGACCCCAGGTACACAGCCTTTTTACTTGCTGATATGGTACCAGATACAGGAAAATCTTAAATCAAATCAGCAACATTCATTGGCATCTCATCAATCTGAGTACTGTAGTACTGCTCAATATCTCTTAGGATTTTGATGTCATCACTTTTAACAAAGTTTATGGCGACACCCTGCACAAAATTGGATAACATTCCAGATCAATCCCAGGAAAGTAAGTTTTGGATATCCAGCAAAAAGAATAAGGTAATTAAAATTGCTGACAAAAAAGAGAGCATGGAACCACAGGTTGCAAATATGTGCAAAATTACCTTTCTCCCAAAACGCCCAGACCTTCCAATGCGATGAATATAAAGCTCTCGATTGTTTGGAAGATCATAATTAATCACCAAGGAAACCTGCGGGTAATCAACCCAATCAATCAAGTTGTTACTACATACAGTAAAAGGAAATAAGAGAGGCATCCAGATATGGAATTGGTATGTATTCTGAAGTTCAAGCAGGAAATACTCAACAGTGTGCTACGTCAAGACACAATTATAGCATATACTTGATCTTATGGCATGTTTGGGACCAGGTTTCAGTTGACCACGTACAATTTATTGAAATATAGGATAAGGTAGGCAAGTCACATTTAAATTTAACTAGAAATGGAATGTAAAAGCTCCACAAATTCTCATGTTTAGTGACTAACAGAAAAGGTCAATAAATTTTCTCAAATCAATCCATTCAATTTTCACTTCGGTAAAATATACTTATAGTGGTTATTCGCTATAGTGAATAAATTGATGTGCGTCCAGAATGCTTTTTGGCTTAAGAATTCACGACAAGCCTTTCCCTGGGCTCAATCCCCGAACTCCACTTATTACAGAATACGACAGGAAGAAAAGACAACAATATGAAATCTGATGGGTATACCTGTTGAACATCCAGCCCTCTAGCCCAAACATCTGTTGTGATAAGCACTCTAGTCTGGCCACCTCGAAATTCACCCATGATAGCATCTCGCTCTTTCTGTGGCATGTCACCGTGCATTGATGAGACAGTAAAGTTATTCTCACGCATTTTTCCAGTTAGCCAGTCCACCTGTTACACACAGGAAAATAATTCGGTTATATATTAATCATAAAAGCAATTAAGGATTGGTTGGCAATCAATAAGCTAACTCCCTTAGTAGGATACAATTGTGTTTGTTAGCCATAAAAGGACTCATTCCATTATTCCACATTCCCAAACACTCCTCAATTACATTCACTTCACTAATCATCTACCTGATTTACTATTCTCAAATTGGAAATAATTTTCTTTTAGCCGAGGAAACACGGATCCGGAAACGTGAATACGTTAAACTACACAAAAGTAGGAAACAGAAATGTGGAGAATACGTTTAGTTTTTTAATTGTTTTTAATATTATTTAACGAATATGTCCAAAATTGGTTGAATTACCGTTTGTTGGTCTAGTTTGGTAACCTTAATAGTAAATTTAAACGAGTATTTATGGACCTATGTATATATTTCCAATGATACAGACCATTAGCATAGTACATATGACATGGGGAATGGAATTAAATATACCTAGCAGCTTTTGTGAAAAGGAAAAAGAAAGCAATATAAGTCCACAAAATAACAATCCACAAGTAACCCAAGAAACTGTGACATTTGGTGAACAAAACAAAGAGAAGTATGAACTGATGACCACATAGGCGCTTATAATAGTAATGATTAACTTAGTTAACAATCTGAATCTTAAGAATGCGAAGAAGAAATTACCTTTCTCTTTGTGTTACAGAAGATAACAGCCTGAGTAATGGTAAGAGTATCATACAGATCGCACAGAGTGTCAAACTTCCATTCTTCTCTTTCTACTGCCACAAAAAATTGCTTGATGCCCTGCCACAATAGAGAACACCGATATGAGATGATAGCCAAGTAATATTCGTACGCAGTTGGGATGATAATGACAAAAAAAAAAAAAGAACCATCCAGATTCCCAAGAAATCAACTTTCAGACGGCTATACCGATGTTATAATATGAAAATCCACAAGATTGCAAGCTAACCTCCAGAGTGAGTTCATCACGCTTCACCAGGATGCGAACTGGATCGGTCATAAATTTGCTTGTTATCTCAAGTATTTCATTTGGAAGCGTGGCGGAGATCAGGACAACCTACAACAATAATTGCAATAGTAAATAACCAGTAACCAGATATAACATACAGATTCAATGGTATATTGCTTTATCTCATCACCTGAAGTTCAGGAGGCAGATACCGGTACACATCATAAATTTGATCCTTAAAACCTCTGCTCAGCATTTCATCGGACTCATCCTGAAAAAGATTCAAAGAGAATATTCATCGATCAGAATGACCTTTTTATGCAATTTCAAGAATATGAACAAGTTCCATGCACATAATCACATTAGAGAAAAGGGAAAAGAAGCTGAAAAGGGAAAAGAAGCTAACCAGAATTAATAATTTGATTGCCCTGGTTCTTAAAGTTCTTCGCTTGATCATGTCACACACTCTCCCTGGTGTGCCTGATACCACATGAACACCATGTTCAAGCTTTCTAATATCCTCACCCACACTTTTTCCTCCAATGCAGGAATGAGCCTGTACATTTATATAGTCCCCGATTGCTAGTATAACTTTTTCTGTCTGAGCAGCCAACTCCCTCGTAGGCGACAGAATCAAGGCTTGAACCCTTATTAAATAAAGGAAAGATCAAAATAAGTAATTTTAAAAGATACCTTGAGTTAAGAAACCGTTAAATTATAAAACAATGTGATTTCATTAAACATTATGAATAGTTCTGCACAATGACCAAGCCTAGAACTGAAACATCAAGAAACTATTTCTTTTGCACATAAAAAGCCAATACATAAGTATTCAGCGGCTGCATCATCTCAGATATCCAATGAAAAGGATCCAAAGGTTTCTGTACTTTTTAGGTTCCATTCTTACGTGCATGGGTAGTTGTTATTAGCTAACAGCGGGCCATAGAGAAGAACCATTGATGCACTCCATATAATGATATTCTAAATTATA
Organism: Plantago ovata; assembly: GCA_028274465.1. Lineage (NCBI taxonomy): Eukaryota > Viridiplantae > Streptophyta > Magnoliopsida > Lamiales > Plantaginaceae > Plantago > Plantago ovata. Next base: position 20,905,955 of record CM051455.1, on the reverse strand, counting down.
GTCTAGGTACATAAAAGAAAATGAGATGCATCAATATATAGCAGGACCATAGAGAAGAACCATTGATGCAGTGATAAATGAAATACTAAATTATAGTCTAGGTACATAAAAGAAAATGAGATGCATCAATATATAGCAGGACCATAGAGAAGAACCATTGATGCAGTGATAAATGAAATACTAAATTATAGTCTAGGTACATACAAGAAAATGAGATGCATCAATATGTATAGCATTAGGTTGTAAGCCGTAGATGAAACATACATAGCAAACCATATCTAATAGATAAACCTATGCACACAATGCTCGTGATGAGGACAAGCTCAAAGCAATTTATAATATTTCCAGGCAAAGCTAAGCAAAAGTATGTTAACCTAAATCCCAAAACACATTCACTTTTCACAATAATAACTCATAGCAAGCTGTAATTGAAACAAAAACAAATAAATCAAAAGCAAGGAGGTTGTTGTTCATACTCTGATGACTTGGTGTCGACAATTTGGCAAACAGTTAGGGCAATCATGGAGGTCTTTCCGGTACCGGATTGGGCCTGAGCAATGACGTCACGTCCGGAAATGATCGGAAGAACGGCACGCTGCTGGATGGCGGAAGGCTTCTCGAAGCCATAGTTGTAGATACCTCTAAGAAGGTCGTCCTTTATCCCCATCTCGTCGAAGCTCATGATTGGCTCCACACCTTTCGATGTCTCGAAAACAAGCTTCGTGTCGTCCACCTCCATACCTCGCCGTGCTCCGCCGCCGCGTTGGTTGGAAGTTCCCGCCATAGCTCCGATTGGCTAGTATTCGACGGGAAAGGAGGAGTAGATAGGTTTGAATTTGGCGTCGAGAGAAAGGGAGGAGAAGATATTGAAACGAGAAAGCCCTAGCTCACGAATTGGAGTTTCAGTTTACCCCTAAATATGCCTTTATATATTTATGACTAATTTCGTGATTAATTTCACTTTTCCAATTTTTTATAAAAGGAAAAATATGATAATTCCGTACCACGCGTATTTGTAACCTGATGTGAGTCGGTTTTGGTACTAAATAAGTTGTTTTTCTATTTTTTTAAATAATAGTTTTAGCAAAAAGATTAGATTGAATCAATTACACAACAATGTAGTAGTATATGCTTTTTATCCATTTCCATTTCTTTCTGACTGTATAATATTGAGCAACAAGACTTGTATAATTAAAGTCCAGTTCAACTTATGTCTAACATATCTAACATGAGTAGTAGACACACGAGTATAATAGTAAGTATTTTTTTGAATTTTGAGAGACAAACAAAGTTTTCATTTAAAAAGAATTAAGAAATTACATCCGGATTGTAAACGGTAAACAATTTGTTCCATCATTATCTATCAATAATGCATCATCAAAATCCAATTGCAAGTCTCATTGACATCAAAAGCCTTTACAATCTCCACATGTTGAATACAATTAATTAACAAGTCGTTGACGCCAAGTAATCACTGATCCAGTACTATCTCGAACAACCGACCATTGTAACCGGGGGAGGGGGTCTTGGTAGATGGAAGCATCACAATTCACTTTACCATGACCTGAAGGTTGTGGCTGCCAAGCCAGGTCAGCAGTTGGAATGTTGCTACAAATAACTTATGACCCAGAAAGTGTTGTACAAATAACCCAGTCGGCAACCGCACAAGGATCACTGCCAATTCCTTCATGAACTTTCTTGTTACGGCAATATCACAAACTCCAACAAGAAGTATTGAACACCTCAAACTGCATACAAGACGTCCCCTGCTTACATATTTTGTTTAACAATATATGTATTTTTCATAAAAATATAAAACGACTTATTTTAAAGTTAAATATAGACAGTTTTTCATAAGACTTAGTAAAAAAAGTTGGGCGTTGTTTAGTTTGATTTAATTAATTGAAATCTGTAATATAATTAAGTTAAATTTAATTATTCAATTTATCGAGATGAATTAAGCAAACACCAAAATGATATGGCAAGCCAAGAACAATTCAAGTCCATAAGGCCCTTTAGCTCTGGAGGCTAGTTAAAAATTGAAAACTTGATAATCCATATCACACTTTGAAGAAGTGATATGCTGATGGATTGTGAGTCTTTTTCTTTCTTCTATTTCTCTTTTTTTCCTCTACTTCTATTTGCAAAAACGAGCAAGTTAACCGAGGTATAGTAAAGTTTAGTGCAACCCATATAGGCATATACTATAAGTGGGGTAGGAATAATTTGAATTTATTCCTCAAAACACACTCGGATGGATCAATAATCAATCAGTTAGAAGTAGGAGTATACAAAATTATGATTGTTACAGCTGCAGGTTACAATCAGAAACGGATCACAAATAAAATATAAGGAGGGAAAATACTACTTCTAGTCTAGTGGTAAGAAACTAGGAGAGTGGACAAAAAATTTACCAAAACATGATACTACTAATAAAAAACAGTGCTCAATGGAACTTAGGAGCCAGTCTCCGGTAGTAGACCCTGACCGGAGATCCTGGTCTTCCAAATTAGCTGAGCAAATTGATTTCTCTAGAAAGATTCTGATGTCATGATAGTTGCCGGTATGCCGCCGAGGACATTGATATTCTTAATCCTCCTGGGAAGGAAGTGAGATCACCCTTCATCTTCACTGCTCTCAATTACAACAGTGGCTTTCCTAGTTTTCAACTTCTTAGCAGGTCTATCGGAACCACCTTGCTTACTGCTTGATATGTCACTATCTTTCTTCTTGACGGGTAAATCATCATCAATCTGGTCAATGGATTCGAAATTGTTGATCTCCTCAAGAATCTTGGTCCCGTATTTGTCAGATTTTAACTTTCCAATGATTTTCTCCAACTGCAAGATGAATATACATCAGAAAGTTTCAGGACAATCAGTTATCGTGATTGATGAGCTATGAAGAAATGAGATGATCATATTGCGAAAATTAAAAATAAAGCAGGCAGTGTTGCCTGAAAAGGAGGGATATGCTTAACACGCTTGCAATTCTTATGATGTTTGCATGTCAAGAGAAAAGGCATGATTCTGATACAAGGAATCTAACTCCGCATTTTAAACTAGAAAGTGTTTTACTGCAGCTAAAATAACTCTGAGACTAGAGATTTCACCTCTTCCATTGATTTGGGTGATTTGGCAGTCAACATGCTGATCTGCTGAGTGGATATTACGGAGTGAGGAAATATTCCCCCATCAAGCAAAGCAAGTTCTTTCCGAAGCTCATCGAGCTTAAATTCCAATCCACTTGGCTTACCACGTTTACGAGTTTTCAAATTAGCTGAGCTATTTTTCTCTCCACAATGAACTTCAAGCTTCACAGTCTTATTTCCTGCAAGTCAATAAGTTTTGGATAATTACAAATACACTTGCAACAACAATTCTAGCAATTAGTAAATGCCTGAATGGAACAGATATGTAAGTGTACTTTTCATGAAGAAAATAAAATCTAGCAGCATGCAGCCTTTCCTTGAGTATATACATCAACATGAAGCTGAAAATACAAGATTACTTGTACCAATGAGCAAAACCAATGTAACTGCTCCACTAGAGTATACCCCAGATGAGACATGACAAGAACATCTTATAGGTATTTGAAATCACATGGAATTGGAGCCAACTTAACAATAATGTGACATTATATTATGCAAAGTATGCGGCAGCATCCTAAGGAGAGCATCCTTACCACGCAATACTTGGTTTGCTAGAGATCCTACAGTCACATAGGCATTTGTCGCATATGCAGTGTGCTGATATTCTTCTTTCTACATGAAAAATAAAATAAGATAAAATCAACTGACCATTTTATTTCAGGCAAAAATATATTCCTTGGAGTCTCACAGTTACTCAGATGTCTTATTTAAGATTTTCTATATACTCGCTCATTTCATATTGTCCACTGGGGAAACATAAGATGTGTTACTGTTACATCCGAGGTGGTGGATTAAAGGAAAACATATGTTGGAAGTCTGAAGTCATACCAGAACACGATCCATAATAAGCTGAATAATAAGCTGCTCCAGTTCCTCCTTTTTTAGCTCGGGCGCTGAGTAAATACCAAACATTCAATCATTAGTCCTGCAATACTTCATCTGATGTACAAGATCCAGGACAGTGTAAAAGCAACATCACATTCACCAATTTAAATGGAAACTTCCAGAAACAGGAACAATTTGCTGGCTTTAGATTTATCTAGCAACATCTGTGTTTGTTACAGCTGAGCTGCGATACTTTATCCGTTTTACAAGATCCAGGACAGTGTAAAAGCAACATCACATTCACCAATTTAAACGGCAACTTTTAAAAACAGGAGCAATTTGCTGGCTTTAGATCTATCTAACGACATCTGTGCTTGTTACAGATGACCGTAACTTCAGACCGAACAAAGAATATATGGCATGGGTAACAATCAGCAGAACTAACCCATATTCTTGTTCTTGGTTTTCATCTTGTCAACCAATTGCAATACTGTCATCCTCTGATCATTCTCTTGAATTTCTTGCAAGAAAGATACTATATCTTTTGCATGACCTGCAGAACTCATTAACATGAGCATATGGACCCATATTCGAAAAGTATGGTTTTTCATAAAGAAAGGAAGGAGATAATTGCTTCATGCCAAGCAAGTAATCCGCCAACCTATCCTCGATAGCAAGAAACAAAATTTTACAATTACAAGAAGTAATATCAAGTTGAGGGAACTCAAAAGTAAAGGAAACTCTATCCCCTCTAAGATTCCACCACGTATAATTTACATGAATGAGCACATCCACTATAAGATTAAGTGGCAGTAAGATTAACTTGAGTCCTAGAAACTTAACATAGCATATACTAGAGCAATATTAAGTATTTGGCTCACTTGGTTAAATACATGTGCCAATGACTATTCAGTATTCAGAATAGTCACCCCCTGTCCTCACAAAACTAAACCTTAAGACAAAGATGTCTTGCTTCGTAATAATTCACACTGGAAAAGGAATGATTAATAGAAAGACTACAAGAGGTAAAACAAAGAGAACATCCACCATTATATTGATGGAAAAAAGAATTTCTCTATAGACGAAAATACATTGGAAGGCTGGAAGCCAACTAAAATAGATTCATAATCACCATATCTAAATTTTTATTGCCGTTATGTCATTATATTTTAGAATAAAACGGATAGTAGGAATTTTAATTTAGATTGCTAAAATAACATACCAGATACATCTAATTCCTTGACTTCATTCAAGGAGGCACAGTTGTCACACATCCCTAAAAAGAATAAGAAAACAAGTGGTAAGCCAAGTAGGAACTTGCAAGCAAAATCAATAAGTTATCGACAATTGATGGTAACCAGAACCCAGTTGTACCATTGCAATCTTGCAAAGGCTCAGCAAAATGCCTGAAGAAAGCACCCCGACGGCACTGTCGTTTAGACTACATGGAAAAGTGAAGGCTCATCAACAAAAGAACATTTCCAATTATACTTATCATGCAAATATGAAGCTAAAACTAAGTGAAATAGTTCATGCCCCTGGCAGGGGTTAGAAAAATATGTTATCATGTTGAAACATAATTCTTAGTTTAGAGAATGAAAAAATCATACCATACAATACCGGACTATATCATAGAGATTTTGCAATCCGGAGTTCTCAAAAAACACCATTGAGCTCTGCAAAAGTATCGATGCTATATTCAGATCATATTGTATTGGTGGAAAGGGAGGTTACAGGTTCGTGATTCACTAGCACATAAATACCTGTCTAGGAACATCAGCAGGCCTAAAGTAAAGCAAGCATTCAGAAGGAAGCCCATCTCTTCCAGCTCGACCACTCTCCTGCAATAATAAAATCAAAGGATGGAGAACTATGTGGGCAAAATTGTTTTATTGAAAAGGATTACACACCTGATAATATGTCTCCATTGATTTGCTCAAGCTATGATGAACGACAAACCTGACTAGAATAAACCTTCATTGTTAGGCATACATGCAGAGAAAGCCAAACACGCCACAGTCAAATTATGATGCATGAAGAACTTGATTACGAGCCATTTGATTGGAGTCTTTCACAAGAGATTATAAATAGACATATAATGCAGGCCAAGAATTTCAAAATCCTCTTCTTTTCTTTTCTTTTCTTTTCTTATTATTATTTTTTTTTTGGGGTGTGTGCGCGCCTTGTTCTTTTTGGAAAACTTAGCATCAAGTCAACCGCTAGCAGAAAAAAGTGAGGCTCTTATCACTGTAGCTTTGCGTGTTTTTGTTTTTGTAACACACTTGTGCATAACATAAACAATAGTACAGTACATGGGTACATGTGTGTGATTGATTATATGCATGTGTGCTCAATACTCTTATTTATCCTCCTCCACCCCCACCATTGACGACTGTTCTTGTTCTTGTTGCTGTTAATTTTTTTGTTTCAAAAAACTCAATAATAGAACATAGAGAGAGAAGTGACAAACCATCGGGTTTATTGATCCCCATGCCAAACGCCACCTATAAAGAAGCAAATTCTTCAATTAACTCAGCAACATTATTAAAAGAAATAAAAAATACAAACAAACAAACAAAAGTTTCCATCACTTACTGTGCCAACAATAACTTGTAAGCGTCCATTACTCCACCTATGTTACCAATTACACGAAAACTCAAATAAGTAGAATACTTTATTTTTTTACATAAAAATGGCTATCAGACAACAGCAGCCGAATCATACATATAATAAGAAGATAGATCAGCCAAAAATGTTCTTACATTTATTAACATGAAATCAATAATACTATCTATCTATAACAAAAGATGGTCAATTATACAGTAACAGTAGCAGAAGGTTGTGCATGCAAAGCAAACATGAAATATAAGTTTTTTAATGCATGAGATATATAGCGTGAATAATACCGTGTATGAACTTTCTCACGAGCATGTACATCCATGTCTGCATGATAATGATCAGCAGAAATTCCTCTATCCCGGAGTTCCTTTCCAACCTGCATTTTATGGATTATGATGGATCTTATGTGTCTCTCTAGCTAAAAAATTTGAAGTATAAAATCTATCATGCAAAATTATCAAACTATAATCTGCCAAATGTGGTAGGTTTAACGGATTAGTAGTATTAGTATTCCTTCTAGATCATTGAAAATTGCACCCCACGTCATGCAAGCTTATATTACATCACTTTAAAGCTAAGCCGAAATGATTGTACTCGCAAAAATCAGGTGATGAGAAAATATCAAGCCATAAAGGACTATGTACCTGCTCACACTCTTTTCTGGAAAAGCAGTACACTATCCCAGATTCATTATTTGGGTATGAAGTTTGTATGTAGTCAGCAATTCCATCAATCACCGACTTCGCAACGGATGATTTTTCCCGTACCTGGAGCTCATGGTAATTAATTCTTAATGAGTTCCAATGAAAGCTAAAGTTTGATTAAGTATCAGGAAAGAAAACCATAATAGCAAATACCATGTAAAAGAGATTAGGTCTATTCACGGAGCTAACAAACTTTACACATCTTGGAATACGCAGCATATCCATAAGATCCTCTTGCACTTTCTTTGTCGCAGTTGCCTAGAAAAAAGGCAACGGAAACGAAAAACTTGTCATTCTTATGACATCTTTCCAAGTGTACATCATATTTACATCTTATAACAAGTATTGGCAAGACATACTGTTAATGCAACCACAGGAACATCAGGAAACTGAGTCTTCAATATACCAAGATTCCTATAGTCTGGACGAAAATCATGGCCCCATTGACTACAACAATGTGCCTCCTGCAATGCATGTAAGATAAAAATCTTTGCTTACAAAAACATTGAACTATATCATGTAGCATTACTAAGTAAAACACCAATAGACTGCAAACAAAAGAGATGAGAGATATACCCAATACAAAACAAAACATTCAAGGAGAAGAAAAGAAAATGAATAACCAAAGAGTGCACAGTTCATATGCATTTGATCTCACTTCCCAAAGAAGGATTCCATTCCCACACAGCACTCTCTTGTCACTATATATAAGGTCCTAAAATGTTGAGAGGGAACAAGGTTCTCTAAAGGATCGATCCCATCAGCAAACTGCCGAATACCAAGTTCCAACTGCGCAAGTATATTCAATCAAGGGAGTATCTGGACATTCATAGTCATGTCCTGTCCATCAGGAGCAATCTCTGGGATATTATTACCTTGTTATTAGTAAGTTAAGAGGATTATCAGTTCAGCTGATTAACCGAGAATGTGTATACCGTACAATTTCAGATCCTATGAACTACCATATTTAGGTTGTTATTTACTTTATAGTTGTACTCCTATATAATGCAACATATAATCCAAGGAAAGGGATTCCAGGAATTTTATTGAGCCGAAGAGATTCCAAGAAAAATGTTTGAATATATGAAAGATGATATTCAAAACAAGCGTGCAACTATTACCAGAAGAATTTCAAGAGCACAACTGACCATATCCCAGTATCCTACCATAAAGTGACTCCAAACTCAGCAAGTTAGGGATTTTAGCAATACACCTAATTCATGCCTAAAGAAAGACAAACTCCGGCCAAGTTAGGGATTGTAACACAAGACCAATTCAGTCCACGCATAAGGTTATCATACAGAAAGTTCAATCTGTAAGTGGTCCACCAATGATGCATAATGCTTTACTTGAAGGATTGATATACATCACACTTTTGAGGAACCTATCGCCAAATCAACCACATTTCACTAAGTATCAAATCCCCCTAAAACTGAAAAGTGTAAACAAGATGGCTTGTGATCCGAAGCTCAAACTGCCTTAATTTCAATAATTGTTCAATTGTGAAGTTAGACAGACACCTCAATCTATTGGAAAAGAAACATTGCTGAACCCTTGGCTGAATGCCAGAGTTTTTTTTTCTTCTCCAAGACTAGAGATAATCAACCTCCTCCCACGCTCAATCTATGACAAGATAGGATGAGCAAAAGAAGATCTGACACTTACAACAAACTTATTCATGCAGCAAGAAGATAGATGTCACAAATTATAAACGATAGAGATGTGTGTGTCCTTACATCTATGGAAATTAGAGAAAGACGGCCGGCATGATGACATTTCTCCAGTTTCGACATAAATCTCTTGCTTTTGGATATCTTTTCTGGGGTCACATACAATATTTTGAGATCCCCTTCCCCCTTTTCCAGAGCTTTATAGATGAACTTCTCATCTTCCTTGTTGGTTGTCGACGTCAACATGAACGCTTGGATACCGAGAGCAGCCAAACCCATTACCTAAAGAAATTTGTAAGATACTTCATCATGTTTGCATTGATCGGAAAATAGGCATTCAATCTACTACCAACCTGATCTTGTATGAGTGAAAGCAAAGGACTGACAACCATCGCCACTCCATTTCTGAGGACTGCTGGAAGCTGGTAGCAGAGACTCTTGCCACCACCTGCAGCCATGATTACTAAAACATCTCTTCCACTCATGATTGCATTAATTATCTGAAAAGAATACAAAATGGAGTTCAATAAATAGCACAACCCTAAAAATTAGTGTGAAACCACAAGAGGCATTGAGAGCTGGTGTAAATTCTTGAGAAGTAACACAGATAATATACTGTTTTATTCGCCAGGATCCCCACCGAAAACTCATAATGTAAGCCATTACTATACCATGCATGAGGCTCATGAACAGAGAAAACTAAAGAAATATACTCCATAGAACTTATTCAACAAACATAAGTACGAAGCACATTTGTTTCCATTAAATGCACACCTTGAGCAGTTGAGCGTAAGGATAATGAAAATATTGATATTGCCTGATTACTTTTTTTGAATCAGCAAAACTTTTATAAATTAGTGAGCATCAGGAATGCTCCATAATAATTACATCATACACGGAGCATACTCCGGAAGCAATCAAAAAACCGTATCACCAATCCCGATCCACACCATTCAACTATGCCATACAAACTAGCTTAGACCTCAGTACCTCCACACAAATACCCTCACTAGAAAGATATCTCCCATACAATACTGCTACCACTGCTAACCCACCTAATAAACTACAAACACCTTTTCTAACCAACTAAGAACATCAATCCACATCAAAGTAAAAATCTCTGAACACATTCAATTCTCACATCAACAAGAGTCACCATTGTGAATTCTTAACCAAACCACTCAGTTTCAACAAACAGGCTTGCAAACCAGTGAGCACCAAAACAGAATTCAAGGGTCATCAAATCCAACACCAGACATCGATCTACCAATTTTTAAGATGGGAAACAATGCTAACGTGAGTCCTACACTCGTGACGACACACCGTGATTAAGAGCACCCAACCCCTTAGAATGAAAAACCAGAGGATGAGGCGCCGAAGCGTTTAAACCTCACCGTAGTAAGTCACCGTGATTGGATATTAACCAACAGGACTCTCAACCCCTTAGAATGTGCCTCATGAAGCAAGGAATTTAAACCCACGCTACGTTTCCTATAATAAAAACCGATGAGATCAATCGTACCACACAATGCACATGATATAGCTCACCAACATCTTCTCCAGCCGCCCCTTATAAACGAACCTCCAAGGTAGCACAAACCTGAATGCACAAACACTACCTCTCCAAGGCCATGTAAGATCAAATATTGCCTGATTACAGTTCTACTAGAACACAAAAACATATGTTTTTTTAGATTGTTTACATTTAATTTTTTAATTGTTTAGCTTTATTGTGGGCAATGGCACTAAACCACAGATTATATAAAACTTCTAATAAACCGTACCTCCAAAATCAAAGGTAGACAATAGAAAAACGGATGAGTACAAAAATGAGTAACCAAACTGGAATTCAAAAAACTTCTCATGGACGAGTAATCAATCTCATCTCACCTCTCGCTGGTTCGCACGATAGGCAGAAATGCCAAACACATTAAACCTAACATCATCAGCTCGTTCATCCCATTCAAATGTTCCCGTCCAGCTCTCCGTAGAGACAGAAGCACCATCGTCGCCATTACTTCTAGACGTTTCGGTCCTTTCCAATTGAGCTTTAAGTTCCGATTGTCTCTCGTACAGCCTCTCTTGCTGATCGAGCAATAACCTTATTTGCTCTGCACAAAACCGGAGGAAAATTTTGAAAAAGGGAGAGAGATAAATTCAGTGTAAGCAAAATAGCAAGGAGAAATTGAAGAGGAAAATACCTTGAACATCTTTGAGCTCAATTTCAACGCCAAGTAGCTCAGACAAAATGTCCTCGGTTTTTTCCATTTTCCCTCTCTTTCGACGGAACGAAGAAGAAAAGCTTTTCTGCTAATTTTGTTTGGAAACATGAACCTCATAAGCTTTTGCGTTTTCCGCTGGAAACTGGGAAGGTCACCGAGTTAACTCTGGATTGGGCCTACTACACATGTAGTCGAGCTTCTTGCTAGTAATGGACCACTTTGGCCCATAATAAGAAAGAGGCTTTTGAAGATTTGGGCCAGTTATGTTAAACCGGAATCATAATGTTCATCAGTTAAGCTCCTGAAACTTTTTCTTTTTTTTTCTTTTCCTTCTCCCTTTTTTACCAGAACTCTTGCGGTCGTTTTGGCACTGGAGTTAATTTACTACTTAAATCTCGAAGCTTATGCAAACTACACATTTAGTGTGTATTTTGACGTCACCTTAGAAAGTCATTTCACCATCTCTCTCGTATTCCAGTTTAAAATGACAACCAAGCCAAACTCAATCTCCAATTTTCCTATCTCTAAATAAATGCTCCCATCCCCGAGGACGGTTATGAAGATCCGTTTAATTCAACAAACTTTAGCAACTGCCCATTCCATCCATCCACAATGGATGACAATACTTTCTTTCCAGGCTGTCATTTTCCCTTCACTCAGGTTCGAGCCGTGTTTCAGTCCCAATGTGGTTGATCATCCGGAAAGACCAGATAAGCATCTAGTGTATATTTAGCAACACAAACCGGTAAGGTCAACTTTAATAAACTACATAAAGTATGTTTTCAAATCAGTCGGCATATTGACCTTCACCGAACATACTTGTTATGGTCAACCGGACAAAAATAATGTGTGAAATCACCTTATAAGGTGACACCAAACACACATGTAACTTATTACTCCCTCCTATTATAATTAAATGACGTTTTGGCTATTCTTCTATTTTGCTTTTAATTGACGCTTGAATAGGCAATCAATTTCTTTATTTTACTTTTACTTGGAGTTGGTATTTGTGTTGAGTTTCTAGTCCTCCCATTGGACAACTTACATTTGTGTTATGATTGTGTTGTTTCTTTTTAGTTTTAAATATCATTAATTAATATGAGTTAATGATGAGCAAAAGCATTTTTCCTAATATGTGTGAGATGCTCAAAGAGTCATTTATATGTAATAGGAGGGAGTAAAAATAAGGTTGAATCATCAAATATCAGTCATCTTATCGGCTATCAATCAATTTATCAGTTTGTTTTGTCAAATAGACACTTAAGCCAGTTTTTGGAGAATTGTTACAAATACTCAAAATACACCTCATAATATTAAACCCGATTCACAATTTAATCCATTTTGAAAATACCAATTCACACTATCTTATATGATTTGACATTTACATTTATTCATAAGTCACAATAGCATAAACATGGTTTGGTCGATCATGAGGTCTTGAGACTCCTCTCGATCTAAGTAGCACCCGCACGTTATTAAGGCCGAGAATTTATACATGATAAATACGAATGCCCCACGCTTACGTTTAAAAACGTGCAACGTACGTATTTTTAATGCTTGCTTCATATTAGTGTTAGTGGGTACTTAGCGCCGTTTAGGGGGAAAAAAAAATTGGATGGAAACAAACTGCACCGCTAATCCATCTATCAATTGACTATTGAGCATGAATATTTATAATTTCCATTTCAAAAAGTTAGACTTATTTAATATCTACTCCAGTTTGATCTCGTATTAGTTCTGAAAAATCGTACCAAACAAAATTAAGAAGTTATATTATCAAAATATAGTCATTATATTTTGATAATATAACTCTATCAAGTACATGGTCTGAACATTTTAATATCTCGTGTCAGAATATTAAATTAACAAATAATGTAAATTTACTACTCCCTCCTATCTGGTTTATTTGACGTTTTAGAATTTTAACTATTTTTAGAATAGTTGTCGTTTTAGACTATAGCCCCTACTAATTCACTTTTGTTTACTTAAAATAGTGCTATTTTATTGGGTTTTGTCTCTTGGAGACAAAAGTAGTTTATTATTACAAGACTATTTAATGATAGGAATAGCCTAATTATAGATTTTCTTAATTTGTGTGAAATAGCTAAAATGTCAAGTAATAAAAATAGGAGGGAGTAGTATCAGATTATTCAATTGAATATTAAATGTGCAAATATAGTTGTGTTTAATATTTGTAGTAATGTAGATATATAAAATATGCATAAAATAAAAATGTATCTTTAATGTATTCGTATTTTAATATTTTGAACTTTATCGTTTTTCATATTCGTATTCGCATTCATATTCTTATTTGTGCTTCATAGCTCTCGATTTACATTGTAGGTCTCACACCGGGACCTACATGGATAATAGGGGTCTCGTTGTAGGTCTCACACCGGGACCTACATGGACAATAGGCGTCTCGCTAGACCTAAGATTGAAGTTCCGTATAAGATATTGTATATGAAAGTGTACTAATCAATACTAACTAAAGTACAATTCATAATGGTGATGTAGAGTCAATTTTGTATCGATTTTTTTTTTTTAAATAATATTGAGAACCCGCAAAGTCTACTCTTTGAATTTGCACTAAGTAAACTCTACGTACGGGTTCATCCGTTCATGCAATATCCTGTAAACATGAACCATTAAAACGCACAACTGCGCAAGGGCCACAAATTTGATCCATGATGAAATAATCACACATTTAGTTAACTCAACTATCCTATTGGAATTTAATTTAAATAAAATCTTGATTAGATGGACAACACCGAAGAGTGATTGATTTTTCCATATCGGCAAAGCCAGTACTTCTCCATCAAATTGTGTTGTCTTGTTGTTCAAATATCAACAAGAAACCGTGTACCAATAAAAGGGAGTTATATCTCCTCCCCACCAGTACAAAAGAAAAAGACCTGTCTTCGCTTGCAGGAAACTGTAGTTGGAAGGCACATCTTCAGTTATGTGGGGATGGATATCACATGTGGTAAGCTATGATGCATGTATCTCTACATGTCCTCTTCTATCTGTATCATCAATAACTTCAAAAAGCTAAAAGTTCTTCCTTTCTTATATCCTGTCTCTATACATATTCCATTACCACTTAGCTTCCTTGGGGTTCAAATGAGTTATGCAATGTGTTCTGTTTTTAGCTGGTCAAACAACTTATACATAAAAATCTGCTTGAGAGTAAAAGATAGTGAGTGTGAGTTTTTAGTGAGTGAAAATGTCACTATCGATCAGACTTGTTTTGTATAATAAATCTTTCCGTTAATAGGATGAAGTAAATTCATTTAACTTATAAACAAGGTGATAAACTTCTGGCTAAGCGATGTGGAATGAATGAACTCTTCCCATGCGTCTCCATCTAAGAATGGATTTGGGTTCCATATAGGTATGGATCCATGTTGGAGCCAACTATATACGATAGGACGCCATATAGCTATTGGTCAAGGAAACAATATTTAGTAAACTAACTGTAGTATATCACAATTTGTGGCTTACAATTGGTCAACGGAAAATGTTGACTTTTCAAGAAAACTAAGTGTCATAATATACTTTCTTCTTTTACTTTTTTTTTTTTGTAAAATTTATTAATTTAAAAATCGAACTACAAACATCATAAGAAATGCTCTAAAACATACGATGCAAACATTACATAATAAAGATCAACCCTCGCTATAGATACCGTAAATGATACTCACCAAAGCCTATCCAAATTAATGTTATTTCTTCCGTCCCGATAAAAAAAATTCATTTAATTTTATTAACTTTTTACGATCGTAAATTACTCTTAAGTTATAACAAAAGTAAAAATTACTTTTTTTGAAATTGTGATTTAGCAGTAATTTGCATAAAAAATGGTTATGCGTAGAATTAATGAATGAGAAGTTTGGCCGAGAGAGTAAATAATAAACATCATTGTCTTTTAGTTCTTTCCTCTTTTGGCGTCACTACTCAAGATTTTTAATGTGCCCCCGAGGATTATGTGTTGTTCGTTTTAACTTTTAAGGACCAAGTCAGAGATATATTTGAGAGCGACTCAATAACAGCCACATAATAATTAGTTTTATCATGCATGACTGGAAAAAAAAAAAAGTGACAAATATCACAGCTACAGCCTACAAATATTCAACAATTGTAAATTTTCATATTTTGAAATATTCTAAATCTAATTAAATTCAACACTAAGTGCATTGAAATTAATCGATCTTATTAAGATTCAACAGTTTGGTTGGGGTTGGACTTTTGCAGTCAATGTTGGTTGGGCATAAAGATAGAGATGTACTTGAGAGGTTAATTAAGGACCAGTTAATTGAATATACCCTGGGCCTAGAATATAAATGTGAGAATGAGGACCAGAATACATGAATCAATGACAGAACAGACAACCAGTGCTACATGCCTTGATGGTAGAATCAATGTGGAACTAATTCTCCTGTATTAGAAAAACAAGAGATAAGTTGGGAGCAGCTAAATCACATTCACATCTTGTCCCTTGGATACTTGAAAATTTGTGGATTAATTATTTATTCCGATAAACATATAACGCTTTTTATAGAATACTACCCCCATAATAATCTAAGTCTTTTTTATGCATAAAGGAAATGACGGTGGTGATTGGTGAAGCGCCAAAAGATAAATCAAGAAAGTGTTCTTTTGTGTATCGAAATTTCAACAAAGTTGTATATTTTTTAACTATGGAAGAAAGTAATTCCTATTATGACTATTACGTACTAAGGCATAATAATCTTTTCATGATCCATTATATATTGAAATTAGTGTGTTAACGAGTTTATTCGAGTCGATTATGAATCTTATCGAGCACTTTATCGTATCAGAGAACTTGATTTGATCTTGAGTACGATCTTTATCGAGCTTTAAAATTATGTGATCGTTCAAAAGATCGAGAGTTTAGAGTTTGCTCACGATCTATTAACGAACGACTAAATTAACATAACTATTTAAAATTATATATTTGGCTTAAAATGACATTTATAATGTTTGTTGTTGTTGGGTAAGTTCGGGTTTCAGAAAATTCATCTAAGTCCAAGACGATGCATCCAATCAAGTGTCTTCCATCTATTGCGGGGACCTGTAAAAACTTGAATGGTGGGAAGGGAGTGGGGAGGAGTTAGTGCCTTAAACCCGATCTGTCTAATGTCAAACCGAGAGGACGACATTACGAGTAGGGAGTTGAATAGTACCCTGAGAAAAAGTTGTATAATCGTGTAATAATGACCAAGATATTAGTTGATTACCTAGTGCATTGAATGTTGCACCAATTTATAATTTACACTAAAATAGGTATACATTCTAGGATTGCGCCAAGCCTACCATGTACATTGTGAGACATATTTAGGCCCAATTAGTGCTTCACATGGTTAACCCACTTTCCAAATTAGGGTTGTAGCAGAGTAATTTGGTCTTTTTTTTGTCTTTGGAACCTTTTGGAATATTGGCTCTTTATTTGTCCCGAGTTGTGTCCGACTTATCAATCCAACCAACTTACTCTTATAAGGCCCGAGCAGCTTCGTTTCCTTTGTCCTCCTGGCATGGTTATGTTGAGATGATCAGTAGGGTCATCAGGGATCGGCCAGGCCCTCATATGCCTTATGGTCTGGTACAAAGTATTTTGCCTTGCCCGACCTCTTTATGTAGTCAGCTCTTTACAAATGACTTGGGTATAATTAATCAGCTTCTAGATGTTATTGGATGTCCACCCCGTTCAATTGTAAAGTCAAGATGACTTGGTCGGGCTTTAGCATTGCCTTGCCCGTGTTTAAATGCTTCTTGGACTTACTTTTTGTTTGAAACGGCCATTTTTTTTTTAATATAATAAAAGGAGAGCATAAGAGATGCTCAAGTCAATTACAAAACGAGAAATAAAGAGAAAGAGAGGAAAGAAGCAAAAAAAAAAGAGCTAGCTGAGAAACAAAACTCAGAGCCCTGCTAAATTGAAACTGAAGTGGTGAAATAGCAGCAGCCAGCCCAAGTGGATTGGAATCTCGAAGCTGGCAGGTGGAGTAAAAGCCAAAAAGCTGGTGTCCAAAGAGATAGAGCAAAGAAAACAGGAACACCAAGAAAATCCGGCCAAAACCAAACTAGGCCGACAACAAAACCAAGAGAAGTCCATCAATAACGGAGCCAATGAACCAATTCAGACCGACAAGGAGTCACAAAGAACAAACCAAGCGACACCATATAGACCATCCTATGGAGCCAAACCATTAGAATAACCCACACAACACGCACACCACCGCTCACCCACACTCCCGATGTCCTATAGGACTACACTCCTACACCTTATGCCGGTAAGTGATCTTAAAACGAGCAACAGTAAACTGTTGGTCGTCTAATATTCTTAGGTGTCGGACCCTATGGTTGTCCCTTGAAGGCTTTTGGTTGGCCTGAGAACGTAAACTGATAGCCTTTTGGGTCCACCCATGGTGCAGGGTGTCATACCCTATCACTCCCTCCCATTTTTTTTAATTGAAGTTTTAGTATTTTGGCTATTTTAAGTTTTAAGATATTTGACATTTTCTAGAGTAGGGTAAATTATTATTATTTTTTTTTAATTTTTTTTTATTATTATTATACTAGACTTTTATTAATCACGCAAAATTGGAAGGAAGTCGAGAGACAAGTTGTGCTCCCACTCCTTTTTGGATACAAAAGCTAAGTCTAGAAAAAAGAAAAACACCACTCCTAACATCATTAGAGTGACTAACAGATAAGCGTTCGAGGCGCGAAAGTGTGCCCAAGGCCTCCTCGTCAAGTTCTCCAAAAGAAGAGAAGGCAAAAGGGATGAACGAGTAGCCGTTCTCAGCACACTTCGAAGAATACTTCCTCTTCTTCTTCTGAACGGCAGTGTGCAAAGCAGCGCCAGAGACCCAAGGATCTAAACCCCCACCAGCAAAAGGAGAGACACCCGTGACATCCAAACAAGCGTCTTTGCCTTGAGACCAATTGTTCAATAAGAGGTCCGCTGGACGGAGGTCCCGCCCATCATCGGATAGGAACCCCAAAGGGACCTCTTTCCGCATCGCAACACCAACCTTAGAGCAGATATCAACCTAAGTATCGCGCACAAGATTGTGCCGGAACTTCACTCCCACCTCGTTAGAACAGTGGACAGCGTGGTCACCCCACTGGTCCATCCGGCGCACATGACAACTCGGGCATAGGGAGCCGTCCAAGAACAAAGGGACCGCCAGGCGATAGCATAACAAAGCCCGAAACTGTCGAGGGTTCATATGCTGCCCCAACCCGTCAATGGGAATGGTAAAGAGGTAATCATGCGCATGAGGGGCACGCACACAGCTAAGAAGAGCCTCCTGTCTACGATACAAACCAAAACGTGACGTCAGACGTGCATCAATGACACCAAAATAGCTCTTTGCCAAAGATTTCATGAAATGGGGGGCAGGAGAGCTAGTGGTACCAGAGAGAGGATCGATACCACAAAAGGTCGAGAAAGCATCCAGAGCAGACTGAAAGGCAGGGCCAAGCGAGTCAATCCCAGATCTCGCCAGAATCCGATCCTGCAAAGGGCGAGACTGCAAGCGGGAGGCGAGGAAGGCATACCGACTGACATCCTCAGCACACAAAACCCCAAGACCGCCAAGTCTGATGGGCAGAGTGGCAAGCCGCCACTGCCAATCTCCAAAGCCGGGTCCTGAGCCTGTAACAATCGACTCCAAGGAAGTACGCAATGCCTGATCAAACTGAACCGGAGCACCGCCTAGAGACACAGAAGGGCAGGTCCTCAAAGAAAAAGACAACTTCGCAACCCCTGCACAATTGCGAAGGAGGAGAAGCTCACACTGGGGATCATCAAGCCTGCGGACAGCCTCCAAGAGAGAGACGGTCTTGGAAACCCGGCGCGCCACTAGATCACTACAGAATCCAGAATCCCCACTGATAGAGCCCCCAAGAAGCTTGACACCTCGAAGCGGACGAGAGATAGAACCAGGGAAAAGACCACCCACCCTCCCACGAGGGTCCTCAACCGGCCAGAAAAGTTCTGTCTTATCTACATTAATGTGCAAACCCCGAGCTGGCCCATCGATACGGATGATATCTAACGCCTTGGCGACCATAAGAGCATCACCAATAATAGTGATGTCATCAAGGTACCACCCCTGAAGAGAGAGCTCACACGCCTGGTTAATAGCAAGAACTAGTGGATGCAGAACCAGAGAAAACAATAAAGGACCCAAAGGATCCCCTTGTTGAACCCCTTGAGAAGACCAGAGAACCGAATCACCATAGTAGAGCCGAGCGGGGCGAGAATAACAGAACTCCACCCAGGGAGAAATGGTCGGACACCTCAACCGAGTCTCCTGAAGAATGACACTCCTGTCAACAAGGTTAAAGGCATTCCTGAAATCCACCAAAAGCATAGAGAGTCCAACCTCGTCCCCTCTAGCCTCCACAAACCTACTGACAAAATGAAGTACTGCCTCACAACCACCTGGCACCCCAACACCAAACTGAAAGTCGTGCAAGTAGGAAGTCATCGAGTTCCCAACAGAGAAAGAGGCAACCTTAGAGACAAGCCTCCTCCACACCGTACCAATGGCAATGGGCCGAATACCTCCGCCTGGCTTAACTAGCGGAGTCAAAGGAGCACTGGCTATAAACTCCCCAAGCTAACTAGGGCACTGACCCGAAAGAAAGAGATTGACCACCCCAGTGATAGAAGCTATCAGATCATCAAAAACAGCAGAAGTAGCACCCCCCAAAACATCCAAAAAGTGTTGGGCACGGAGACCGTCTCGACCACAGGAAGTGCCTTTGGGGAAGCTCCGGATCCGATTCAACACCAGATCCTTGTGAACAGCAACGCGTCCACCGCACGCGGGGAAGAAGGCACAACCGGAGGAGATGCAAAGGGGTGCTTGGACTCCAACTCAGCTCGAGTATCAGGGGAATCAGGGGCAACACCACAGGAGGTGAGGACCTTAATAGCAGCAGAAAAATGGCCGTCGCCTAACTTCCGCTTGCACTGGGAGATGTTAGCCTCCTCCGAGTCCTTGGGCTTCGAAAACCTACACCGAGGGGAGGAAGACTCAACTAAGCGGTCTTTAACCAGCCCTAGCCTCTCCCCAGGGTCTTTCCATCGAGCAATGGCACTAGAAATGCCAACAAACTGACACCTCTCCCTCTCACCAGACCGGCGCTGAGCTCTACTGGACGGCACAAAGGCAGCCAGAGTGCAGGACGGCAAGATAAGAAGCTCCACCCACGCACCCAAATCTCCAGGGCAAGCCAGGACCTTGTCAAGTGCACTGAGAAAGATTCTGGAAAAACCAAGCCTCAACTTAGGAGGAATGCACTTGACAGTACGCGTTTGCTTCGAGAAAAAGCGGTCAAGGAGGTCAACATCAAAGCAAAGAGAGCCCACCTCCCCATCAATCGCCGGAGACGACACCGAAGAACCCGAAACAGAAACCACATGCCCCACACCAGAAGAGACTTCGGGTCTCAAAGGGGAAGGAAAACCAAGGATAGCGACGTCCTCAAGGCCAGGCGCGTAAACCACAGTGCCATCAACGTGCTGACAGTCCTTAGAGAACGTGTGTGTACAAAGACAATGACCACACAGCCAAATACCCGCCTGATGAAGAGCTAGGTCCAGAGCATAGAATAAAGAAAAGTCACTAGCAATACGAGCTTTGTGAGATGCCTTTAATGCCTCCGTCTTAAAATGCTGGATTCTGAAATGAGTAATAAAATAACTCTTAGCAAACCCCCTAGCAGTCCGACCCCCACAACAACCATCAAACCCTTTCAACGGGTAAGGAATAAAACCCGAAACGCCACTAGCCATGCAAACTACGACAAAGAAACACCTCAAACCAAGAACCAAAATGAGCAGCTGAAACAAAACAGAGCCGCCACAACAAAACAGAGCAGCAACAGCAACCCCAAATCCCCAAGGGCAAGAAATCAAAGAGACCGGAGCAGCAGCAACAAAACAGAGCAGCATCAACAAAACAGAGCAGCAACAGCAGCCCCTCACACCCACGAACAGAAAAGAGACCCAAAAAACCAACAGAGAAGGCCGAAAACAGACAAGGCCGCAAACAGAAAGCAGAAACCAGAAAGCCGATCACTGAGACACAGCCCGATCACCAAAACATAGCCCGATCGACCAACAACCAAAACCCAGAAGCCGCAAGCCGCACAAATAGTGCTACTTTATTGGGTCTTTGTTACATGTTGACAAAAG
This sequence comes from Plantago ovata, assembly GCA_028274465.1. NCBI lineage: Eukaryota > Viridiplantae > Streptophyta > Magnoliopsida > Lamiales > Plantaginaceae > Plantago > Plantago ovata. The sequence continues at coordinate 20,884,527 of CM051455.1, read as the reverse complement.
TAATTTATTATTACAAGACACCTTAATTATAGGAATAGACCAATAATAAATTCTCTTTTTTTTTTTTTTGAAAATGCTAAAACGTCATCTAGAGAAAAGGAGTATCATTTGGAGCGTCCAAATTTATAGTTTGCCGATGGAACATATTTTGTTTTATCTTTCACAAATAAATAAATTTATAATATTAATAAAAAAAATGCAAAATATACACCACAAACACACACATGTACATATGTGTCAGAAACCGATTACCAAAACAATCAAACCCACTCATTATCAAACACATTGATGGAGCAATTTGAACTGGAGCTCAAATTGAATTTTAACCGAAATTCATCGAGAATTATTCAATATCAGTAATTTAGTGGGTGTTTGTAACAGCTTGGCTTATCCAGTTTATCACTTATTTTAAGTATAAACAACTTTTTGAGTGTTTGCAATATTTTATAAGCTGACATGTTCTCTTAAGTCTTAAATTAAGCTGGATAAATTAAAGTTGAAAAAGCTCAGTTTTACCTCCTCATGCAACTTGTGCTTAAATTAAACTGGATTTTAATTGTTTTCCAGGCCCAATTTTCAATGCCCAATTGGATTTACTTGATCCAACTATTGACCGCTATATTGACAGTTTGACACCCCCTTATTAACATACTACTCCCTCCTGAATCAAATGTAAGATGTTTTGTGTTTTTGAACATTTACAAAATATAAGATGTTTAGACCCTATAATCTATTCCACCACCATTAAAATATTACTTTACTCCTATATATGTTTTGCTTTTTTTATTTTTTTAATGAGTTATTTGAATTAATTATATTTATTATAGGGTAATCATTACATTTCTTAATATTTGTGATTTTTTCAAAACACCTTATATTTGATTTTAAGGAGGAATTACTTCCAATTAGGCATTGAAAATTGCAGTCCATAAAAACGGGTAGGCATTGTCATGGTAGACACGTGACGACTTGCCGCGGTCTGTTCATCCTGCCTTGCCGAGTTGCCTTTGGGTTTACGAATCTTCACAACTCGACAAAAATGACTTTTCAGCTGGATAACCACTGGCCCACCACTTTTCAGCTAACTTTTCAGATTTACTTGTTATTTATTCGTTCATACTTTTACATATCTCATTCCACTCTCTAACTTTTAACAAGCACGCTGTACTCGCTTTTGTTCAGCCACACATGCTTGTGCAACTTTAGTAATCAGTGGACTGCTAAGGGAAGATGAACAAGCAATTGGACTGAACTAAAGGAGAAACTACTAAAATACCCCAAGAAAGAAGAGCGGAGCCAAGATCGTAAATTGTGTAGTGCGTTAAGATCGAAAGGTCTAAAATATTTATATTAATAATATTTTTTATTGATTTTAAGGTAAAAATTAAAGGAAATGACTATTTTAATGACACAACAAAATTTTATTGAATTGAACTAAAATATTAAAATATAGGGTAGTACTCCCTTTGTCCCGCTATAAATTACTCACTTTGACTTTTCGGTAAAAAAATTTCAATTTTGACTCCCGATTACTGTTAAACTATAATGATAAATTATTTAATAAAATTATATTATGAAACTTTAAAATCTGTATTTTCATAATGGGTGATGACTTGAGCTTTTTTTTTGTGTTGATTTATGATATATCATATTAATTCTTTTGTCCTTAGTAACCGAACCGGCGGAACTACAAAAAATTTCATGGGTAGAATCTTTTAGTAGTCCACCTTATTAGGTACTTGTCATCCACAACTACAAGTAACATATTATTAAACACTGGTATATTGTTTTCGTCTAAATGGACTAAACTTATATTTAACATAAACTATATAATGATGATAAAGTATTTGACGAAATCATATTATGAAAATATAGAACTTAAATTTTCATAATATAATTTTATTAAATATTTTATCATTATAGTTTAAGGTTAACCGGGAGTCAAAGTTGAAAACTGTTGACTGAAAAAAGTCAAACTGGGTAATTTCTACCGGGACAGACGGAGTACATAAATATAAATCAAACGGAATTAGACTTAAATATTTTTCGGATGAAAATAAAAAAATGTATAGTGCGAATAATAATAATATCAAATGGTAATATCATTAACACGTAAAGTTAGATGAGTGTCTAAAAACAAGTTGAGCTTCCATCCATTTCTGAATATAAAAACTCAACTTACGAAAAATAAAAGCACCACTCTTAACATTATTAGAGTGACTAATAAAAATATATTTGAGTCGCGAAATTGTATCCAAGGCCTCTTTATCAAGTTTTCCAAATGTAAAGAAATAAAAAAGGAATTATTATTATTATTATTATTTAAAAAAATTGCCATGCCTAGCTACCACACACATGAGGCGTTGGCTATAAAAACACCGAAAAGCCCTTTGTCCAAAGCCCCTCTGTTTCCTTCCTTCCCTCACATTCACAAATGACCCAACATCCCTCCTCCACCACAATCCTCCAATACCACATTAATCCCCTCATCCCCACCACCACCAAGAAACAAAAACTCCCCCACCACCCAACAACCACCTCCAACCACCACAGCTCCACCACGGCCGACCACAACCCACTACAACCTCTCCTCCCGGGCCTCCCCGATCACCTCTCCCAACTCTGCCTCTCTCTAGTCCCACCCTCCACTCTCTTTTCCGTGTGCCACTCCTGGCGCCGCCTCCTCTACACCCCTTCCTTCCCACCTTTCCCATCTCTCTACACCCTCCTAACCCCAACCAACCCTCACCACTCAAACTCGATCCAGTTTGCTTCTTTCGATCCTATCTCAAACAGATGGCACCACCTCCCTCCTCCACCTCTCCGCATCCTCTTCCACCACCCATCCTTCATCTCTCGCAAACTCCCTGTCCAGTCCATCTCCGTAGCTAACAAGCTCCTCCTCCTCGCCGCCACCACCGATCACTTCCTTCCCGCCTTACCCAAACCATTACTCTTCGACCCCGTTTCGAAAAACTGGACCACGGGGCCCCCCTTGTGGGCCCCCCGCCGCTGGTGCGCGGCAGGCGCTTCCGGTTCTACTGTTTACGTAGCCAGCGGGATCGGGGCCCACTATAACACTAACATAGCTCGCTCAGTCGAGAAGTGGGACCTAGCCAAAAGTAGTATCCAGAAGCAGAAGAAATGGGAGAAGATGGACAACTTAAAGGATGGGAAGTTCAGCCGAGAAGCGATCGATGCGGTAGGTTGGAGAGGGAAGCTGTGCATGGTGAATGTGAAAGGCGACGCCGCGAAGGAAGGGACAATATACGACGTGGAAGGGGACTGCTGGGAGGAGATGCCGGAGGGGATGCTGGCCGGGTGGAGGGGACCAGCGGCGGCGATGGACGAGGAGATGATTTACGTGGTGGACGAGACTAAGGGATCGTTGAAGAGGTATGATTCTGGGAAGGATGCTTGGGTGGAAGTGGTGGAGAGTCATGAGTTGCTCAAAGGAGCTCAACAGGTGGCCGCGGCGGCAGGGAAGGTTTGTGTTTTGAGCAGTGATGGTGGTTGCGTAGTGGTGGTGGATGTGGTGGCGGGAAAGGAGGGACGGGTTTGGCTGGTGGAGGCTCCGCCCAGTTTTCAAGTGGTCGGGTTACATGTATTGCCCAGATTAATTTCAGTTTAAACTGATTTTTGAATTGATTCGAATGAGAATTAATACAAATGAATTAATTAATTTTTTTATTTGTGTGATGTGATTATACATTTAGCAGCAGTAGTAGACAAGATATGAGACGGCCGGGAATTTCGGGTTTCCTTTTTTGTAAATTGTAAGTTTGTAATTATGGCAAAATTCTGAACTAAACAGGTTAATTTTAAGGATCTTGTGGTCAGGAATTGTTCGACATTAACTACAAATTAATCTTAAACTATAATGATAAAATATATCATAAAATATTATAAAAATTTAAGGTTTGTATTTTTATAATATAATATTATTAAATATTTTATTATTATAATCAAAAATTAATTTGTGATCAAAATTGAAAATTATGCATAAAAAATGTCAAATTTGGTAAAATTATAATGATATGGAGAGGGAGTACTCGAGAATTATGTTGTGGATTAGAACACATAAAACTCATATACCAAGTTTACATAATAGTAATATATAATTTGTATTCCTTGATTAAAATACTTTTCTCTAAAAGAGTGAAAAGCTTTAAAAAAAATAATTCAAAACCAGACCAATCCCTTTTTAATTTTTATTCTGCGTTTAATTATATAAGTGTAGACTGTACTAGAGTGGCATGTGGGGGATCGTCTGTGAGGAGCCGTGCGTGGTCTGCTGCTGGTTTGTTAGTGGATGGAAGGTTTCTAGTTTGAGTTTCTAGGGTGATGTCGGTGTTGGAGGATTGTCTGTGAGGAGCCGTGCGTGTCTTTGCTGGCTTAGTTTCGGCCGGCTGTGTTGACAAGAATTTGGCTGAAGTTGGCAGTGTCTGTAAAGTCAAGTTCCGGCTTTTGCTTAGATTTTTTAGTCTTGCCTATCCTTAGTCTCTGCTCCTTTTGCTAGTTGAGGGGTATCATGTGTCTCTCTTGGCTTCTCGCTAGTGAGTTTGACATATTAGACGAGGAGGGTGGTTAAGATTGAGGTATGACCATAACGAATGTGGGGTTTGAACATGCTTTTATGCTTCGATCAGTGAGTGGAGGTTGAGGTTAGGGTAGGGTCTCTTGTTCGTTTGTGCAACTCTTATGTACTTGTCTCTTTCTTGTACTCTTTATCGTTTTATTATATATATATATATATATATATATATATATATATATATATATATATATATATATATATATATATATATATATATATATATAATTTTATTTTGCTTTAAAAAAAAAAAAAAAAGAGTGGCATGTGGGGGTGTTTAATGAAAATGCGGTTTGGAGAAAGATGTATGTGTGGGTATAATTAAGTGCTGCAAACTTTTCGAATTGAATGCGCCGGTGGAAGCAAAAACAGGACATTCATTTAAGAACGGGAACGTGGCAGGTGGCATTTTAGGGCCATTGGAAGTTTTCATTTCATTTCATTTATCCATCTGTTTCTATCTATGGGTCTCCAATGAAGCAGTGAGAAAGATATTTTCCAGAAACAGAGGAACACCATCCACGTTTAAAATCAAAAGTTGAATCAGAGATCAAAAAATTAAACACACACGATATATGATTATGATGTTGTTTATGCAATTCTTAGCATAAACCATGGAGTATACTCGGGGGAATATAATATAAATCGGCCGGCTGATTACTTTTGTTAGAACTATGCCTTTTCTAATTACTATATGTATAACAAATTAATACTTTTAAAAAAAAAAAAACTAAAATAATTTCATAAATAATGCTTGGGAAAAAGTACAAAGTGAATGAAGGCACCCGGTCGCAACACAATCACCGTCGCAGCTACTAGAGTCTCCAGGGTAAAAAATAATCAGACAGAAGCAGAATTGGAGGGAAAAAAAAAGAGAAATTGTTGCTACTACTAACTATGATGCTATAAAGAGTTTTGTTTGATTTGATTGAAATTCTAAACTGAAGTTAACTAATATATGGAAAAAAATGATCTAAATTGATGTGAATATAACTTAATTTAAGGTGGCTGGAAAACAAACACTAGTTAAGATTTTTTGCATTGAAGAAATTCCTAATAAGTACAAAAAATTACTACAAAAATCGGATATGGTGTCTAATGTCTGCAAACATACTCCTCCGTTCCATTACAGTTGATACATTTAATTATTTAATTATTTGCACAAATATTAAATAGATGAGAGTATAATATTATGTTATAATGGTAATCGGGATTTAAGATAGATTTATTGATTTTAATTCACTGTATCTAGTGGATAAAATTGATATAACAGTTTGAAGACTTGTTAAAAATGCAAATGTATCAACCCAGATAGAAACATTTAAAATGATAAAATATACCCTTCCAAGAATCATCAAAGGCTCCCTGGTTTGCAACAAATTAAAGCCAATTAAGTTAAATCGCATATATTAATTCTAAAGCATATGTCAGATGATTAGCTAGATACTTGGTGAATTAGCTGGCTCACGTCGTCGAACTAGCTAAAAGACACAAGAGACCTTTTCTCTGAGTGTATTAAATCATTTGTTACTCATCTATCTTTGTGTTCGCATATCAAGTTAAATAAAGTGTAGTTGGAATTTTGTGGTGATCGAGTTGTGTATCTCTAGATCTACTTATAATAGGTTGAATAAGTAACATTGACAGCTAAGGCATGATTTGCAGGGAATTGTTTTTTCGACATTGCATGGATATGGATTATACAAGTAGTAGTAGAAGTAATAACTCTGCATAATGTAATATGATTTTCCAAAAGAAAAAAAAACTCTGCATAATCAAATCATCATAAATAACTCAACTATAGTTGTCTAGGAAGGAAAAAGAGAGAACTTTTTTTTCTTTCTAAACTGAATGTAATCGGATCGAATTGAATTGAACTAATATGATATCAGTTGAACTTATTTTTAAGTAACTTCGAATATTAATCGTATAAAAAACAACAAATTAAATATAAATTGATTTAAACTCATATGAAAAAGCATTCATTTCTCATATTTTTATTTAAACGAAAATAACACAACGTAAATTATATTATATTGTATACTTATTGATTATTGAACAGTGCGATGATGAAGCTTTCTGGCCTTTCAGCTCATGGAAAGCAGAGTACACGTCGTTTCTAAAAATAGTAAAATGTTACCTGTATATTGAAACGATAATAATAGTAGTATGATCGATCATGCTACTATTTTTAAACGGCAAACAACTATGGCTTCCCTCATCTCAGTGGTATAGAAAAATGACACACGATAGCTTTTTAGACGGGGTTTGTTGAAGTTATGAAGTATTATGACGACACATATCATTGCCGACCTAATCTGTTTACTTACGGAATTTTTTGTTTATAAAGATAACTTCATTATTATTAAAGTAATATAATAAGTCTGTTGATTTTAAATTAATATAATAAGTCTGTTGATTCAATCAATTGATTGACCTACCAATCAATTTTAAACCGTTGATCTTACTTATTCAGTTTCAATTTGGTGCTTACATGTGTCATTATTTAATTAAAAGTTGTAGGGTTCGAATCCTGTTGGCGTGATTTTTCTCCATTATTTTTATTATTATTTTTATTGAAGGTGTTTGGTTCGAATCCTGTTGGCGTGATTTTTCTCCATTATTTTTATTATTATTTTAGTTGAAGGTGTTGGGTTCGAATCTTATTGACGTAATTTCTTTCCTTTTTATTTATTCTCTTCTTAAATTTTTATTTGTTAACATAAAGTTGTATGATCGTATTATACTTAATTTAAAAACAACCATGATTGTTCTTATAAAAAAAGACATACTTTCTCCGTCCAATAATAAATGTAACATTTGATTTTGTTGATTTTTTTTATGGTCATTCTGACCTTAAATTATTCTTAAATCATACGATAAAAATAATTAAAAACCTCATATTATGAAACTAGAATGTTTATATTTTCATATATAATTTTTTAATTGTTTTACTTACTTGAATGATTTACAATTAATTTTGAGGCCAAACTAATCCTCGAAAAAGTCAATAAAACCAAATGTTACACTTGTTATTGGACGGAGGAAGTATTTTATTTATCAAAATGTCAATTTAGCTCCGATGATAGAAAACCTGAGGATACTAGCTAGGCCACTTGGAATTTGAATATCGTCCATATTACGGCATCAACATATGGCAAGAGATAATGACGCACATGACAATATATTCAACAAATGAAGAACACCAATTACCATGCGAAATATGTATTGCAGATTTTGAAGTTGAATGTTTCCAAAACCTAGAGATGTATCTGATGGTTCTTATTAACTCATCGGAAGAATGCTTTTCGTATGTCTAATATAGTTCAATTCAAAACTATTAATTGCAAAGCTACAAAAACTATATAGACTGAGGTGTCATGACACTAGAGGTCATAGGTTCAATTCTCGCCAAGTGCGGGATTATTTATAGTTTATTCTAGCTTTTTTGTAATGTTACTTGTGAAATTGTAATGGTTCGATTATTAAAAAAAACTACAAAAACTATATACATTTATAGAACACCATTTATGTTAAGTTTAATTACTCAATTAGTTATTTTTTATTACGTTTGAAGTCATTATGTGAAAATTATATATTTATTCCATTCATTTTAATTTTAATATATTATTTAATAATACAATAATATTTTACAAGATTACGCTTCACACGCGTAGCGTGTGCAACACGGTTCCTAGTATTATATAGAATACCATACAATAGTCATAAGATACAGTAAGATACAGCAGCTCAGAGAGCCAACCATCAAAACATCACAGATTTACAAGTCTTGGAGATATGATTAGAGAGATCATTAAGTACATGAAGAGTTAACCAATTCGGGCATTGATCCCAAATTTGGAAGCTACTCACATGTCCCGAACACTAAAGAGAAAATGTGGAATCACTTGAGTCGTGTTAGTAATTCAACTGACATTGCCACTTCCCCGCCAACCCTTGTTTACTCTGGAATTTGAATGTATCAAATTGTAACTTGCTAATTTAATAGGTAGTACGACTTGAAAAATTATTAACAACGGAGCCCGCATACATTTTTTCCCGGAGTTGCACATAAACATAGTAATAATTTCCAAGTTGAAATCTTTTTTTTAAGAAAATGTTGTGTGGATCTAAAATTATTTATCGATTTTGTAATTTTAAATTACAGAACATCTGTAACGCCCCTGAAATTCAGAGGCTTAAAGCGGTTGAGAACGCTACTCATGTCAACAAGGTGCGCCTTTTTTTCGGGAATCCACCTAAAAGAACTCCAGAGTTAAGCGTGCTTGCCCTGGAGCAATTTTAGGATGAGTGACCTATTGGAAAGTTTCCGCGTGGGCGCACGAGTGAGGACAAAGTGCGCGGATTAGAACACGTGTTGGTCTGTGGGACCAGCATATCTCCCCAAGGAGCACCCCAGGAGTAACCGCGCCGGCCCAAAGGGTCGGACCTCCGGTCGAGTAGTCGATGCGTTACAACATCACTTGTTATTATGCTTACACACTTACTTCTAATTCTATAAATGTTTAGAAATGCAAAATTGATTCTTATAAGATTTTATATTTTCCACCTCATTAATTAATATTGTACCATTTCGGATGTCCCTAGAAATATATTATTACGAGTACAAAATATTTTATTTTTGAAAATGTAAATACTCTAACAAATAGAACATATTTACAATTTTACCATATTCTTTTTATTTTTGAAAATATAAATACTCTAACAAAGAGAACATATTTACAACTTTACCATATATTTTCATTTTTGAAAATATAGATGCTCTCACAAAGAAAATATATTTACAAATTTACAAATTTTATCAATTTTTTATTGTTACATTATAAAAAAGAACTGCCACTCACACTATTTATTTATTGGTTTGCTTTTTATTTTATACTTAGGCTATATAAATAAACTTTTGGAAAGAAAAAACAAAAAAACAGATGAGTGTTTACCAAAAAATTGTGAAAAAATCAAACCGGAACAGTACAGTATTAAAGACGGAGTATAAATCTCGGGAGGAAACTAATGCCAGAAAAGAGGCAGCTGTTGGGCTGACATTAAAAATCTTATCAAAGTGAGGGAATATTTATGAATGGGTCAGCAATTGTGTATACGATTTTCAATGCTATCCCCAAAAGTTGTATCCTGTCCTTTAGCGTGACGTGAGTTAACTACTTCCCCATGTTATCTCATCTCACATGCTAGCTTAATCCAATTCCACTGTCTCTCTATAGAAACTAAAAAGAAAAAACAAATGAATAATTGACCGGGTTAAATAATTTATCCGTCCGAAGACTCAAACTGATTTATTTTTTTTAGATACTATTATAATTACAATGTTTGCCCTACAAATTTGCATCAATAAATTACAAATCAACCTCATTTCAATAATCTCTATACAGAGCAGATAATCACCCATTTCGAGGATCGAACCCGTGACCACTTGGTTACGGGGTGTCTCAGCTTGCCACTCGGCTACAATTCGATTTTACACATTTCATTCATACACCAAAAAATGAAAAGAGACTGACTATAATATTGAGTTTAGGGTTGATAATTATCAATTGGTTTAGGGTTGATAATTATCAATTGGTCCATTTCACTACTGGTGTCTTAGTTTGATTTTTTCAGTTAACAATTTTAAATTTTAATTACTCTTAAGTTAAAATGATAAAGTATTTAACAAAATTATATTATGAAAATATAGAACCTAAATTTTCATAATATAATTTTGTTAATATTTTCATAATATAATTTTGTTAAATACTTTATCATTATAATTTAAAAGTAATCGGGAGTGAAAGTCAAAAACTAAACCAACTACCACGGTTGAATGCTAAATAATGAATGTAAAAATATAGCGTTGCCAGCTTAATTAAAAGGGCAGTTGACAATTATTCGGTTATCAGGTTAATTTTAGGGGTTAGCCTGGTTAGGTCAGCCGGCCTGTGTAGAAACTACTCCAGTATTGACAATTGGCACTAACATAGCGACATGTACTTGTTGAAATTGACACAATGAGCTAAAAATGACTACTATCATTGATTTGTTTACAAAAAGATCTTAACAGCTGATGAATAATGAAAGAGATCTAAACAATATTCCATCACTTCTCACACACAATGTCAAATGTCAACCCTCTTAAGAATAGAAGCTTTAATAAAGATCAACCCAGTTTAAATAAGCATACACTAAACCTAACAGAAAAGTACTAGTACCATCTGAGAAGCATGGGGAAGGAAACCAGTACAGATACAAATACGGAACGGACATTTAAAAATGCCAAAAACTAAATAAGTAGAGCACTACCAATCTACTATACTACCAAAGCAGGATAGAGGTGCAGCCCAACAAACATATAATGCCAGATTGCATAGTTCTCGCTTTAAAATTATCTAAACTTGCAGAAGATAATAGAATTCAACTTGAATAACCCTTGAATTTATAACTGTATGAATTCCAATACAAAACCATCCCAGACACTACTCACGAGTGTTGCTGATTATAAGCACTTCACGCCATTTTACAGAATGACAACACCGAAAGAGGTTACTTCATAATCATACAATCAAGATGTTGCTGACAGATACTGAGAAACCAGAGAGACACAGGCACAAATGACAATCAGTGACAGTGACACACACCTATGAAGATATTACCAAACCATTATAAGTTCAGCATTTCAGAAACAGAACGCTACTACAACACTCCAGAGCAGCAAGATTCGACAGAAGTTGTAAGGTGAAGCCTTGGAGACAATGGTTGACCTCAGTTATCGGAACCATATGAGGATGTCTCGCCAGATGAAGAGTTGTCAGATTGCAGACGTCTCAGCTCATCATAAGCCCACTCAAGACCAGGACAATAGTGGACAGGCGGATTGAACCTTGTATCATTGATGTCATCGGGCAAAAATGCCCCATTCTCAACTAGAAAGCTAATTGCCTTCTTCTTTCTCTCTTTAGCTGCATTGTGAAGTGGGGTCCCTGCATCCAAAGAAAACCACAGGAGAATAAAGATACGGCGAGAAGATGACAGCACATATGGCTCATTGAATATGTGGGAACGTCGGACAGCGTTTGAACAAATATACTTACAGCCACATGCGCCTTTTGTTCGTGCATCAATGTTAGCACCACGCTCTAGCAATACATCCATAACTTTGAGATGGCCCCCTTTAGCAGCAAGATGTAGGGGGGTCACACCATGCGATTTTGGTCCCCAGGCAGCAACATTAACATCCATTCCATCATTAAGAAGCCTTTTTACCTGCAAATTGTGGAAGATTTTAGAACATATAGGATTAAATCATTTTCTTAATAAAATTAGCAGGGAGCAATGTTATAAGGTGTAACTCAGTTGTTAGGTGAATATGTGATAAGCTAGATAATTTTTTAACTTCTTTGTTTATTTTTTCTAGGCTGCCATGAAAGGGGGGTATTTTTGGTTGCCATATAATATAACGTAAGTACATTCACTGGCGTTATGTTATGTTCAAGAGTTCTATTCCTCCTAGAACTCAAGCTTATGTTACTATATAAACTTAGGGTCCAAGTTAGTTTCTTTCATTTAATAGTCGGAATAGAATTAGATGTTCGAATCTTATTAGGAAAAGGATTAATCTTCATTTATAAATAAATAGCTACTGGTTTTGATTAATTCCAGGAGCATAGACATTAAGAAAGTTATTCATTCAAAATAGTTGGTCGCCCTTTGAGTTGGTTCGTCACCTCGGAGATTGGTTGTTTTTATCTTTTTTTTTTTTTTCACTCAATAAAACTCCGGAATAGCTTTGCTACACCAAAAAATACTCTTACCATGGCATTTGAACCTACAGTTGTCTATCACGTTAATAAATTCTTCCAGTAGGCATTATCAATATCTAACGTCAACGGAGTAACCATTATCTTATCGTCATTTGTAACAGCATGAAGTTATAAGATAATGACAATGGAACAGCACGTTACCATTTATATCACACAAACACAAAAATTTAGCTGCATCACCCATCATGTTGTGTTTGTGATAGCAGAATTTAAGGCTTTATTTTGAACTCTTTGTTTCCAGTATATGCATAAAAAGGAAGGTGTTTCTAAAAGTGCATTACTATGAGAGAAGTCACACATAATCGATCGACTTTTAGTTACCAATTAAACTTTTGAGCTGGGGAACAGAATATGTTACGAATATGGAATATTATGAGATTTTCTGACCATAATTATTTGTTCTGTTTTAGAACGCCAAAATATAGTCTAGAAGAGAGTTTCAAGTATTTTACAAAGTTCAGAGGACATGTTCTTGTAAAAATAGTTCTGTAGGAAGATTTACACAGCCAACTGTAAACAGATAAGTCAGACATAATCAACCTACTTTTATATATTAGAGTTTCGAGACTCTCAAGATTAGTATCGAAAATGGTACTTTATGAGATTTGTGACGTTTGTGTTGCCTACAACACAGCGTGTGTTCACTCAGGTTATGGTTGTGTACACACATAGCCAATTCAACTCGTGTTTAGGGGACATTCTAACATTTTAATGATTTTATATCCATGCTACAAGTACGACATACTAACAATAGCTTAATATAAACATAAACAAACAAAACAAGAATCATAAAATCTAATTGCAGGACAAATTTGCAGAAGAATATCTGGAGTGTGTAAGAAACGCACCTCTCTGAGGTCGCCTTTCCGGGCATGAACGTGGAGCAAAGTCCAGCCGCGATCATCAGTATTTTCATCCGCCCTGAGCTTACTACGGCTCCTCCTAAGAGATCCTGCCTCAAACTCCGGCATCATCTGAAGTATTATAAAACTCCTCTTTTCTTTTATGTTAAACCCAAACTCTTCTGAAACTCACAAACAATCAACAAAACCCCTTTTCTCCAATCTATATAACGTGATCTGTAACTACCAGTCCAACACTATAATCCTTTCGGAATCAGAAACAGCTTAAACTAGAAAGGGGATTACCCTAATCCCACAAGGCAAATATCAGAATTAAACTCAAACAGATTACATGAAAGCCAGCAGGAAAAAAGAACTAAAATATCAAGGTATTCTTAGAAACCGAAACCCTAACGGATAAATTTAACGAGAGAAGTAATTACCCATGTTGACAGGAGCAAAAGGGTTCAAACCAGGGCCGAAAACACGGAGATTGTTGCTGAGTTTATTGACATCGAAGGATGAGGGAAAACGGTATTTAACAGAGATAAGCATTATTGATACCTTAGATTCAAATACCGATGTGGAATAGGATTTACGCCGCAGGAAGATAAACCTACTGCATCTAGGTGGTGGTGATCGTATATGTCTGTGCGCCTGTATTTGCTGGTGAGAGATATACGAATCGAACAGAAACTGGAAACCCTAGGTCAGGCAAGAAGAAGATGATGATGGGAGCAGGGATTCTACGCAATAGATTTGGGATTTGCACGAATATATCCGTCCAAGAGATTTATACCAAAGTCGCGTTTTACTTTTCCTTCTCTTTTTTTTTTCTTTTTTTCTCCGTTCTGATTTCTCAAGGAAGTCGCGCTTGGTTTTGGTATCTCTTTAACCGCTTAACGTGCATGAATTGCCCCTTTTCTCCTTCGTGGGCTTGCATTTGAGAATATGGCCCCATCTACCGAGCTCAGGCCCAACTCCCAAGACGTACTGGATTCAAATTTTAGGGTGCGTTTAATTCAACTTAAAATAAAGGCCTAAAATAAAATATACAGTCACTTCAATTCAAATTTAACTATATTTGGTTCGTAATTACCTTTTAAATAATTTTGGTTCAATTCAATTGAGTTTTATTTAAATTGAATTACACAGAGGTTTATCATGTACTAGGAACCGCGTCACACTCTGCGCGTGTGAAGTATAATCTTGCAAAACTTAATATATTGAAATAAATTGAGTGAATATATAATTTTCACATAATAACTTCAAACGTAATAAAAAAATAACTAATTGAGTAATTAAACTTAATATAAATGGTGTGTTATAAATGTATATAGTTTTTTTAGTTATGCAATTAATAGTTTTGAATTGAACTATATTAGACATACGAAAAGTATTATTCCGATGAGTTAAGAACTATCAGATACATCTCTAGACTTTGGAAACATTCAACTTCAAAATCTGCAATGCATCTTTTTCGCATGTTAATTGGTATTCTTCATCAGTTGAATATATTGTCAAGTGCTTCATATAAACATTCTAGTTTCATAATATGATGTTTTTAGTTATTTTTATCGTATGGTCTAAAAATAATTTAAAGTCAAAATAACCATCGAAAAAGTCAACAAAATCAAGTGTTACATTTATTATTGGACGGAGGAAGTATGCCTTTTTTTATAAGAACATATCATGATTATTTTTAAAATTAAGTATAATACGTCATACAACTTTATGTTAAAAAATAAGAATTTAAGAAGAGAATAAATAAAAAATAAAAAAGTACGTCAATAAGATTCGAACCCAACACCTTCAACTAAAATAATGATACAAATAATAGAGAAAAATCACGCCAACAAGATTCGAACCAAACACCTTCAATAAAAATAATGGAGAAAAATCACGCCAACAGGATTCGAACACTACATCTTTTAATTAACTAATGACACATGTACGCACCAGATTGAAATTGGATAAACAAGATCAACGAATTAATATTGATTGGTAGGTCAATCAATTGGGTAAATCAACCGACTTATTATATTACTTTAATTATTCAATATAAAATCAACCTGGCCGCTCACTTCGGTACGTTATACTTTTTTAACACCATTTGTCGTCCATTCTATAATAAACCCACTTAGCAATAGGATGGCTCTTATGTCTCCGTTTGGGCCCTGGTGCCACCTCCTTTGGTTTATCTCTAGGTGACTTATATGTGACCAAGGATAACGTTTAATATATTATATATTTGCCGAGGTGTGGGGTTTGTGGTATGGGAACAAGAGGGTAAATTTTTTGTTTGGGTTTGTGAAGATGAATATATACAAAGCCTTTGAACAACCGAGATGACGAATATTTAATTCGACTAGCGGCAACTGCTAAAAAGCTAAGAAATTCATATAACCAACACATATTCACAATAAAAATAATCCACTAAGGCTAGATATAACATGGCGTGGGTTGAGATCAGAGATCTCGGGTCGTCTTCTAACACATATGATGCATTGGGACGGAGGAATCACGTCCCACCAGGTAATTCTCCAGGTCGGTTGGAGGAGCTACCTTCCCGACTTCTTCGGTGTAATAAGTGACTAGCCGAGTCATTGCTTGTGGCTTTGTTCTAATAACAACCGTTTTTCGTCTAACCATCTAACTAGCGGGCTTAGCCCGTGTAGAAGAATATTATAGGGAGGAATAAACTCTAAACCTAACTTATTGGCCAAGCATCTATCTATATATTAAAGGAGAAAGATTTCAAGCTTCTCCTTAATTCATGCTCCTATTTTGACATGTGTCACAATATTCTATTTCTATTGGTCCATTATTTTATTCTTGCCACATGTCTTAAATCTATTCATTTAATTTACAATTCTACATTTCACCATATATATTCATTATTTTTATTTTAATATCATCATTCTCAAATAAATATATACATATTAATTAAAAAATAGATATTATGTTCAAAACGATTTTTAATATATATTATTAATTCATGCTCTTATTTTTGACATGTGCCACAATCTTCTATTCTTATTGGTCCATTATTTTATTCTTGCCACATGTCTTAAATCTATTAATCTAATTTACAATTCTACATTTCACCATATATATTCATTATTTTTATTTTAATATTATTATTCTCAAATAAATATATACATATTAAAAAATAGATAGTATTATGTTCAAAATAATTTTTAGTATATATTATGAATTAAAATTATTTGGCATTATTATGAAACACGGATACTAAAAGTAATTTAGTTTTGCTATTTGTAAAAAAATTAATATAAAAAATATAGAAAGATTGAATTAAAGAAATTGTGCAAGTAAATAATTTTTCTATGTTAAAAATAAAGATCATGTAGATTGTGGATTATTTTTTTAAGTCTACTATATCCTCAGAGTGCGGAGTCACAAACTCTGCTATTTGGCATTATTATGAAATATGTATACTAAAAGTAATTTAGTTTTGATATTTGTAAAAACATTTATATAAAAATCTAGAAAGATTGAATTAAAGAAATTATGCAAGTAAATAATTTTTCTATGTTAAAAATAGAGATCACGTAGATTGTGGAATTTGTTTTTGAAGTCTATTATATCCTCAGAGTGCTGAGTCACAAACTCGGCAAAATATTCACCCGTCGCAGTTAATTATTCAACTTACCCGTCATAGACAGGTCGGTTATAATATTGTATCTTCACATTTATTTATTGTATCTATGCACTTAACATATAATTTTATATATTACAAAGTTCAGTTATTTTTCTTCACACATTTTTTTCTCCAAAATATTTTATTTGTATAATTATTTTTCAATAATTTTAGTTTTTTGTATGAATCATTTTAATATTATTTAGTACGAAAAGTATTTAAAATTTATATTAATATATTTGTATATCTATTAAAGGAGAATATTAAACTTCCTCCATAAAAAAATGTTCTAGGGTAATAGGGTTGGGCTCGGACGGGTAATACGGATTTTGGATTTAGGATATGATGATTTATTAACATCCCAATCTCCGACAAGATAATTTTAACATTTTTTTTAATATTTTATTCTATATTAAAATTTAAAACATTATTCATCATTATGTAATCGTAACCCAAATATGTATATATTCTACAAAGGAGGAAGTTTTCATACTTCTTCCTTCAACCACATGGCATTTTCAACTTCACTTTATGTCCATTTTGATTGGTCGAATGTTTTTCACATAGTAAAGTGTCTATTTCACAATAATTCCAAATATTAATTAATTATGTTCGACAGGTCTCTTTTGCAATACTTTATAAGAACACTAAATGCGTTCGACAGGTCTATTCCACAATACTTTAGAATACTATTTGCATTTGGTTGGTCTCTTCCTCAATACCTAAGAACACCAACTGTATCCGACGAGTCTATTCACAATACTGTAGAACACTATTATGTTCAGCGGGTCTATTTGATAATTCTTTGAATCACGAACTGTATTTGGGTTTATTTCTCAAATTAAACTTCATACCACTAACCGTGATTGACGGGTCTATTCCGCAATACATTATAACACTAATTGCGTTTGAAGGGTCTATTTGGCACAACATTATAACACTAACTGCGGCCGGTGGTCCTATTCACAATACTTTAGAATACTAATTGCATTTGACGGATCAATTCCGCAGTACTTTAGAACATTGATTGTGTTCGGTGGGTCTTTTCGATAATGCATTAATCACAAACTTTAGAACACTAAATTCAGTTGGTGGATCTGCCCGCAATACTTAGAACACTAATTAAATATGTTCGACGGGTCTATTTCACAATACTTTGGAACACTAACCGTGGCCGACGGATTTATGATACAATACTTTAGTACACTAATTGTGTTCGATAGGTCTATTGCACAGTACATTAGAACACTAAATTTATTCGCAATACTTTAAAACATTAATTGCGTTTGACGGGTCTATTCGACAATGCCTGAACTACATCTGATGGTATTCCGCAATACTTTAGACCACTAATTGCGGTTGACGGGGATATTCCACAATAGTTTAAAACACTAATTGCGTTTGACAGACCTACAATACTTTAAAACATTAATTGTGTTCAACGGATCTATTCACTAATACTTTAAAACACGAACTTTAGAACATTAGATGCGGCCAACAGCTCTATCTCGCAATACTCGAGATACGTTCGACGGGTTTATTCGCCAATACTTTAGAACACTAACTGTGACCGACGGGTCTATTTCACAATATTTTAGAACACTAACTATTTTCTACTGGTCTGTTGCACAATACTTTAGAATACTAATTGCGTTCGACGGGTCTATTCACATTACTTTAGAACATTAACCGCATTTGACATGTCTATTTGGCAATACTTCAACTATATTTGACGGGTATTCCGCAATACTTTAAAACACTAGCATCGGTTTACGACGCTATTCCATAATACTATAAAACACTAATTGCGTTGAAAACTCGACGGGTTATTATTATTTGTAAATTTACTATTTCCCGTCGAAACTCGACGGGTTATTTACTAGTTATTAAAGATAAATACAAAAAGATAAATATAAAGATGCATATTGGTTGGTCTTCATCACGAGATTGTTGGTGTGATTTTGTATCTCTTTATTTAACCGTGTAAATGTCTAATTGTAGTGTATTTCATGAGGACGGATATTTATAGTAGTAATAAGTATACACGCGACATGATGTTTTTTTTTATTTCATTTTTTTATATGTGGATTTAATCAATTAACCGCCTGACATGTAAATGTGCCTCTTGTTTTCCAAGTAGCCTAAGAGTAGTAATCCAAATACTATACTGTTGCTTGGTCAATTGTGAGTGTGAATTAATTTAGGCATATATTTGATCTTTTCTATAGCATGCTATAATTTATTTTATTGTAGTCACCATACCATCAAGAAAAGAAAATCACCGATTAAATACAATATACGTGAAATAAAGAATTTAAGTAGTGAAAGTCGCACAATTTAGGTATATGTGTTGGCAGATCTATGTATAGCTACTTGTTACGAATCCAATTAAACAGTTTCTACTTATTTTCTCTAAAAGTATGCAAGAGTTTACCGATGCTCTCCATGGACATCATGTGCTTTATCAATAGCCAAACCACGTAAATGACGTGTTTCGTTAATTCATGTTCTTTACATTGTGTTTTGTGTTTTGCGTATTCATTAGTTATAGATTGTAAAGGTCTTAACTGCTATGTTTTAAAAGTCGGAACCGGAAGTCGAGACGGCCACCCCTTAAAAAAGGTTGGACCGGAGTCGGACCGGTTCAGCAGTATCAAGCCGTATTGAGCCGGTATACATATATATACAAATATTATGGCTCATTACATATATGAACACATAAAGTAAATATATTATTATTATATAAATATAAACATTATCACCATATTATTGAATTAACTTATTTTTAATTTTTCAATCCGTAATCTTTTCATTAGGTCAATTAAGTCACCAAATTGTTCGATTATATTTTTTAAAAAAATATCTTACAAAGTACTAAAATTCATAATTATTATTCTTTGTTGAAAAAGAAGAAGGCAAATTATACATTAATATTTGATATATTTTGATAATCATTATTGAAATATTTGCATTTACTATTTTAATGTGTGTCCAAATATTTTTATTTAATAAACACATAGAACAAGATTAGGTACTTTATATAACTTCGATTTTCAAGAATGTTGTGTGTAGATTCTATATATATATATATAGATATATAATATATACATATATATATATATATATAGTAATTACATATGTATATATATATATTAGTATATGATATCATGATTATATATAGATATAATAGTTATTGTCATTATATCTATCTATAGAGATTATATATATATCTAATCTATTATATATCTATATATATATATATATATTATACATATATATATTTTACTTGCTATCACAATGTCACACAATAGAACAATGATTACTTTATATAAATTCATTTTCAAGAATGTTGTGTGTAGATTCTATGTATATCTATATATATATGTATTATTCTTATATATATATCTATATATATGTATATACCTATATATACATATTATATATATATTATATATATATATATATTATATCTACTATATAAATAATATATATATATTACTTGATATCACATGTACAACCAATCTTTCGTTCGAATGGCTAATATGATTGTATGTCATGTATTTGACCTGGGTTCAATCCTCACTATTGACAATTTTAACACAATGTTATCATTAAACTGTAAAAACCGCCGGCTCCGGCTTACCGGTTCAATCCGGTTTCGGGCGGCTTTGAACGGTTCTGGGCCCTCCGGCCTAACCCCGATTTTATGTGTTACAACGAGCCGGACACACTCCGGGTCACGGTTCGACCGGCCGGTCGGGCCCGAATTTTAAACCATAGGTCTTGACTGTCATATTTTGTACTAGGAACCGCACGCGTGTGAAGCATAATCTAGTAAAATATTATTGTTTTATTAAATAATATATTGAAATAAATGGAGTGAATATATAATTTTCACATAATGACTTCAAACGTAATTAAAAAATAACTAATTGAGTAATTAAACTTAATATAAATGGTGTGCTATAAATGTATATAGTTTTTGTAGTTATGCAATTAATAGTTTTGAATTGAACTATATTACACATACAAAAAGTATTCTTCCGATAAGTTAAAAACAATCAGATACATCTCTAAACTTTGGAAACATTCAACTTCAAAATCTGCAATGCATCTTTTTCGCATGTTAATTGGTATTTGTCATCAGTTGTATATATTGTGAAGTGCTTCATATAAACATTCTAGTTTCATAATATGATGCTTTTAGTTATTTTTATGGTATGATTTAAGAATAATTTAAGGTCAAAATGATCATCGAAAAAGTCAACAAAATCAAGTGTTACATTTATTATTGGACGGAGGAAGTATGTCTTTTTTTTATAAGAACATATCATGGTTATATTTTAAAATTAAGTATAATATGTCATACAACTTTATGTTAAAAATAAAAATTTAAGAAGAGAATAAATAAAAAATAAAAAAAGTACGTCAATAAGATTCGAACCCAACACCTTCAACTAAAATAATGATACAAATAATAGAGAAAAATCACGCCAACAAAATTCGAACCAAACACCTTCAATAAAAATAATAATAAAAATAATGGAGAAAAATCACGCCAACAGGATTCGAACCCTACATCTTTTAATTAACTAATGACACATGTACGCACCAGATTAAAATTGAATAAGCAAGATCAACGGATTAAAATTGATTGGTAGGTCAATTAATTGATTGAATCAACAGACTTATTATATTACTTTAATTCATCTGTGTGTACTTCATATCTTGCCCCATCAAAATTGATGTTGGAGATCTAACATGTCACGAGTTTATGGTTTTGATATCAATAAGTCGTTGTAGTATAGTGGTAAGTATTCCCGCCTGTCACGCGGGTGACCCGGGTTCGATCCCCGGCAACGGCGCTTTTTCTTTTCTTTTTTTTTTTCCGGTCTTTTAGTTCTGTTACCTCTCTTAGAATGCGATTTTATTCTTTTGATATACTCTCATGTTTTGTAAAAACTTCATTATTAATGAATAGCATGCATTCTCGTGTATCTTTCAAAGATTTGAGATTATTTGGTGGATACTTGATAAAGCATTAAAAGTTAAAGCTCATGAGTTTAGAAGACTATTTGAGGGTCATTTGCTCTTTTTTTTTTTTTTTTTTTTTTTGGGTGTTTTAGTTTTGTTACCTCTTTTAGAATGCGTTTTTATTCTTTTGATATCTTCTCGTGTTTTGTAGAAACTTCATTAATAGCATGCGTTCTCGGGTATTTTTCAAAGATTTGAGATTATTAGGTGGATACTTGATAAAGCTCATGAGTTTGGAAGACTATTTGAGGGTCATTTGCGTTTTTGAAGTCTCATTCAAAGTGCGGAACAATTGCGTTTTGTAATAGATTTGGTGTGTTCCAAGGGGGTGCATCGTTAATATTCAAGGAACTTATAATATATGTGATGAATCAATATTTTATTAATTTATCAAAGTCTTCTTACTGTATATTTTGTGAGTCTTTTATTTTGGTTTACCACTTTTGTTGTGTTTTTATTTTGCTAGACCGTGTTCTTATACGATAGATTGTTATTCTCTCGGTTACGATTGGTGCGTTGGTTACTTTGGTTATCTAAATTAATCAATATGATACTTGATTAAATTGGTGCTTGTGTATTTTACGGTCTATGTTTTATGGTTTAAGTTACTTGTGATCTACGTTATTTATTTATTAATACATTTGAAATTCGCGTCTTCCCACTTGAGTTGAGATTGATACGTCTTCGAGAGTTATGTTTCGAAACTTCTATAAATTGATATCACATACAATTGCAATTCTTAATGATAACCAGGGGTGTGCATCCGAATTTCATATTGATCTGATACGAATCATGAACTTTTACCCTCGAATCGAAATTCAAATTCTCCGAAATTATGCGGATTAGTCAGATCCAAACCGAATGATCCAAATATTTATTCTTTTATTTTCTTTTCACATTTTTTTTTACATAATATACTGATGGAAAAACATGAAGAATCAAAATTTGGTAACCATTAAACAAAATCCAAAACGTACAATACTCAAGTATTGTTGATATGAAAATATGTCTAGTCCGTATTACAAGCTTTAAGGCGAATTAAGAAGCTCCGTTAGTGAGACGTTCTCCGTATCTCAATCCTCTTTGGCTAATATCAGAGGTCTTCATTACCTAGATGTTCCTTACCTTCAAGGTAATTTTACAAAGGCTCCAAAATCACTTACTGAGGACATAGGAAGGTTCGGAGAAATGGACATTGGTGAGGTAAGGACGGAGATTAGCATGAAGAGAAAAGGACATGTTGAACAGGTTGTGTCAGGTTTGATTCTCCGTATCTTAGTATTCAGTGTCTTATTTATTAATAACTATGTACATTAAGTGAATTGGGGAAACACTCGTGGAGAGATACAAATGAGTAAGGACAAGAGGAACATATTGGAATACACATGAAGATACACCTAGTTAGTCGTGGGCTAGGCCCATTAATGTCAACGTTGGGCCTACTAGGTACACGTGGAGAAACCAAATGACGACAGATGTCACTAGGGGATCCAATGCCTATAAAAGGGATGTAATCCCCAAATTCAGGTATCAAATATTAACTATTATCCACCCATTACACATATCATTTGTCACCTCCAAAAGATTTGCTACATGGTTCTTGAATGTCATTTCCTGCAAGCAACATAGCCGGTATATTCAAGATTTTAACTCAAATCATCTTGATGCAAGTTCAATCACTATCACAGAGAAAAAACTTCACTTATTTGGCGTTGTTTTTCTCAATCTTATTTTCTTTCATTTGTCTCAAAACATCACGTGATTTCTATTAAGTACTATTAATTAATATTAGTAATTTAACTACTCTAATTTAACTCATCCATGAGAAGGAGAATGTTAAATCACCATTAAGAATGGAAATATGATTGACATGTGGACATAGAAAAATTCTGGACCAGTTAAAATAGAGGAATTTGCAAGTTGCCATGAATATAACATGTATTAAGGAGAAATTTTTTTTTTACTCATTTAACAAATATATAGATAGATAAATTCATGACCGGGTTGTCAACTATTTCCCCCGTTCCGCGATTAGCTTCCCATTTCTTTTGTTGACTTTTTTAGCGTTTGTTTGACTTCAAATTACTTTTAAATTATACTGGAAAAATAATTTTAAAACTTATATTATGAAAATATCATATAAGTTTTCTACTTCTATAAGAGTATAATTTAAGTTAAAAAATTATTTTTTCGATATGATTTAAGATTAATTTTAGGCCAAACAAAGCCTAAAAAAAATCAACACAATAAATGAGAAGCTTATCGTGGAACGGAGGAATTAATAAATAATCATAAAACAAAACTCAATAACTATTTGAAATTTCTTTTGATCAAACAAAGCAAAACCCCCTAAAATTAATTAGTTTTACTCAGATTGTTAATTCTGGCAAGTAAAGAATACGATGAGTTATGAGTTTTTTTACTTTTTTGTTTTTTTTCTTTCTTTCTCGGTGTAGACGTGTAGTTATGTAGAAACAGATACATTTACGAAAATACCCCAGTCGGTCGCACGTATGGATGGTGGGGGCTGCACGTGCAACAGCACACTATTTCTCACTGGCTTTCTCTCTCTCACTCACACTGTCACACAGCACACTCACCTGTCCTTCTGGTAATTTAGACCAGTTTAGCACAATTCTCTCTCTCTCTAAACCTCTTTCACTCAAATCTACTACTCCACTAATTATCTGCCGAGCACATAAATACAGACACACACCACCGTATATAATTGTAGAGAGAGAGAGACACCATTACTATTTTGTTGCCATCGCAATAACTTTACAGCTCAACTCTCTCTTTCTCCTTGCTCAGCTCAATTAGCACAGATCGAATCTGCTACTGCTTGCTCCACCTTCAGGTACTTGTTAATTTTTTTTTTCCTTAATCAAAAACTGGCACAGACTAAGCATGAAGGTTAGCATCCGTCTGTACTACAGTACTTATCATTTGCGTTTATTTCGGAATATTTTTCACCGATTTTACATGTACTTGATTGAAGGTACTTCTATTAGGTTTTAGGGTACTGGAGTAATTAAGCTGATATGTTTTGTGTTAATTTGGCATTCTATTGATACTGATTTTGGTTGAATTTAGGTTAAATGTTAGATGAAGTGTGAGTTTGTGATGGGGATAAGTAATAAGTGGCTCAATTTTGCACCGATTATCACCGCTAGTTGAGTACTTAACTGTTTCTGGCTCGTTGTCTAAGTTATAATGTACTCCGGAATGTGGATTGTGATATGAGCCCTATAATTGCTACTATATGGATTGTTATTGCTACTAGATGGGAATGTGCTTGTAACATCGACTGGGGTATGATTTTGCAGTTGAAGGTGTTGTGAGGTTATGGTTGCAGCTCATCATAGCTTTTCGTATATGAAAAAAATAATAAAAAATATCTATGAGAAATTTGAGGTGAATGATTGAAAGAATAAGACTCAGTTGTGAGCTGATGATGAGGCGGTCGGTCATGAACTGAATTTTCACTCGAGTTCATGTGGCAGTTCAGTTCAGATGAATTTTAAAGGTTGTCTTACTGTGCTTTAGGAACTTAGAGGAAATGCGTTTTGGTTTGTATTGGGTGCCTAAGTATGTTGATATTTAGCGTGTAGAGAATACTGGATCAATTCTCCTGTACTGGAATGTCAGCGCATGGTTACTGTTTAGAGTTTAGACATTCACACTGAGTGACTGACTATACCTCACATTTGGACCGTTGAAGTATTAAAAAATAGAAAACAAGTCTGCAAGGATGAACAAGTGAATGAAAAGTTATCAGAGGAGTCGGACTGTCGGTCAGTGTAACTTTAATTCAGTATCAGTTGGAATTAACTCAGTCACATGTTTTATCTTGTTGAATCCACTAAGGCTCCGCCTTCCGTGCAGGGCCTGATCTGTCAAAATAGGCCCTGGCTTGTCATGCCCTTTCAGTTGTTTGATTCTCATTAGAAACTTCAGATTGTGCTTCTTTAAGTTGGATCTGGAATGTTTTCAAGCTATGTATCTACCACTTGCATGCCATTATTTAATTGACGGAACTTTAAGCTGAAAACTATTTAATGCTCTATCTGGTTAGAGAAATTCGTAACACCTGTATTTCCAGATTGCAGAAATAGATACATCAACGCACTACACACTAGCTTGTTGCTTTAAGATTAGTTTGAATTTGTATATGTTATTTCAAAAACTTTGTTGTCACTGTCCCGTATGATCATATAAAATTCCAACACAAGAGTTATTACGAATGTAATAGAACATCTTTTCCTGGGCCTCCTGCGTTACTCTCTCTCCCTCTCTCTTTTTATGGGGCGGGAGGGAGTTACTTTTGCTTGCATTATTTAGTGCCTCCATGACTCTAGAAATATTGCAAATGTAAGAGAACATCTTTTCCTCTCTTCATTCAAGAAAATGAAGAAAAGACTAAACAAGTGATACAATAGAAAGTTAGTACATGTACATTTATATATATTATTCATTGTTCTTTCCCTTTATGGATATGAGCCTAACATTTTGAAAATTATTTTACAGGAGCATTTTCTGGTAGGACATCAGGTGCCTGCATCGTGGCTTATCAACTTTGTCTCTGGATGTTTACTGGTATAACTGTACTGCGACACGCACCTGATGCTCTGTACTAATCTGATTATGCCTGACGACTGCTACAATGGGCAGCTTCCCTCTGAACTTCCAGCAGTCACTTTTATGCATCTTGTTGCTCTACAGTCTGGCACAAAAAACAGAAGCTCTCAGTCCTGATGGTATACTTGGTTATGTGATTTTGAGATGAATATTAGTTTGATTTTTGTAAGCCTGTATGACCCTAAGCTATCTAATGATCACACCCTTTGAC
The DNA here is from genome assembly GCA_028274465.1 of Plantago ovata. Taxonomy (NCBI): domain Eukaryota; kingdom Viridiplantae; phylum Streptophyta; class Magnoliopsida; order Lamiales; family Plantaginaceae; genus Plantago; species Plantago ovata. The sequence continues at coordinate 20,857,715 of CM051455.1, read as the reverse complement.
ATCACACAAATTGTATTTCTATAGACATCTTGTTACTAGTAAACATCAGCATTGAGACAGTAGCTCATATCAAGGATAATCTGACCTGAATAAATACTAACCATGTGAATGCAACTAGAATAACGATTACTAGCAATTTGCCACAGTTTAATAACATCTTCTTTAAAATTGAATATTTCAATATCATGTAATTGGGGCTGCTAAGTACATTTTGTTGTATAGTCTGGTTTTTGAGATTGTTAGATTGAAACTCTGAGATAAGCCATGAGCTCATGGCATCATGCTGATGCTATTATAAAATTGGTAGTGTGACCTGTGCTAAATAGCAAATGACTTTGCCATTCCTTACTTAAATGGGTGGCAATCCTGGTAGTATAATGTTTCTTAATAGATTTTCCCTGTGTGTGTGTATCCTAGGTCAAGCTCTTGTCAACTTCAGGACATCCATTATTAGTTCAGATGGTGCTCTGCTACAATGGAGACCAGAGGATGAGGATCCATGTGGATGGAAAGGAGTTAAATGCGACTTCAAGTCAAAAAGAGTCACAGCTTTGTAAGTTACCTGAGAATCTGGACTATCTTGAGGGTTCCTGCACTTCCTGTAGCTACTTTCTTGGATTATATATTCCTTTGAACTTGTCCCTGTCTTATCACCCGGTCTTCCATATCTCTCCTGTTTGTGTCTTGTGCATGGGACATCTTGATTAATTGTTACTTCTTTAATAAGATTATTTCTTCTCTTGCATTCAAACTCATGAAGAGACTCATAACTTTGTAAAATGATGATGATCTAGACTTGAGGTTTACATTTGCTACATATTCAATTGTTCATTCAATTTGCTCTATTATATCAAAATTGTGCCATTTTTAAAACCTGAAAAATCACCAAATGGGCACACCCATTACTGTCTTGTAGGATACTCTAATGGTATGTTCTTGATTGAGAGTTTTCAGTTTTGTATAATGTGTTCGAATTTGAACATTGCCCATTGGAGATATGTCTGTTGAATATTATAGCCCATTATCTCTCAAGACTGGTCCTTTTTTATTTTATTAAATTTTTTTAGCCAACTAATTGATTTTAGTTTTTTTTTTATCTTTCTTGAATACAAATCTCTCAGATTTTTTCTCCTCGAAATGGCCATTCTTCCCCTGGGGAATTTACAAATGTCTTTCTTCATCTTCTGATCAATTTCATGCTCTTTTTTGGTTACTTACTGAGCAACTATGTGTATCTTCATGGTCTGGATATTTGAATTCTTGTGCTAAGTGCTGCTATATGATGTTGCAGAAGTCTACCTAACCACAAGTTGAGTGGGCCAATATCAGCAGATATCGGGAAGCTGGCAAGCTTGCAATTTCTGTATACATCTCATACCTCTTAATCATATCTTTATTGCATGTCCTGTACATTCTGAATTGACTGACTTATTTGCAGAGCTCTTCATGATAACAACTTATATGGGGCGATTCCAGCGGAACTGGGAAATTGTACACTGTTGCAGTCAATGTGAGTAGATACACATGCATACTTGTGATTTGTATTATTTCTGCAGCATACTATAATTTGATGATATCTTGAGACTTGAGTTCTAGAAGTTGTGAAAATTCAGTTGATATGACTCTTGGTTTGTTTATGCAAGCTCTGAGGTATTGATACATTATCTATGTATATATCTGCTTAAATGAAATTTCTACTGATGGGTTTTGAAAATTTTCATACTTGTACACGCCGAGTCAACAAGAAAAATTCCTTAAACACACTATATTTGGGTGATGTAAGTAAACACACACAGAGTCGACAAGCAAAATTCCTTAAACACACCATAGTTGGGGTGATGTAAGCAAATTCTTCAGTATTGAAGCATCTCCATATAGATTGTCCCACTTGGTGCATCATTTTTTTATCTGAGGTTGATTGTTCATTTGTTCTATATACATCCTGTTTAAAACGGTTTGGCTGTTGCAGCCTCGTCTAAATTTCTTTCACTCTGGATATTCTATAGATTGCTAGGTGTTGTATGATTTGGCCTTTATGTTTATTTCTCTACTCATGTGCCAGCAGGCGGCTGTTTTCTTTTCTTGGTTGAATGAAGTTTTAATTTGTGCCTACTTTTTCTTACAGATACTTGCAGGGTAACTACTTGAGTGGATTCATTCCATCTGAACTGGGAGATCTTTCTCAGCTTCAAACTCTGTACGTAATTATTCTGATTTTTTTGAGTCTCTGATGTGTTTTCTTGAACTTATATACCTATTTCACCTATAATGTTGAATTGACCATCATTTTCTATTATTCTTTGTTGGAGGACTAGACAATAATTTCCTGTGAATTGCATGGCCTCTCGGAATAAAAATTCAAATTCATTCCAATCTAGTGATCCTGGATGCCAGCGTAGGATTAGACTGTAAATAATTTATTATTTCCAAATGACCGGCAAATGTCATCAGTTATATAGCTGCAGAAACCCCAATTATTAATGATGTAAAGAGCAGTTCAAGTTATATTTGCTCATCCCAACATCCTCTTTGTTGATTTTGTTTTCTTAATTATGAACAAATGTGCGTGATAATATATTGTTCAGAATCTATTATGTTGGTTTAGTATTGTGGTTAGGAGACCTTTATCTAGTGTAGCCAATCCATTTCGTTTTTCCCTTTGCTTTCTAATGGGCACATTGCTCGCGGAAACCTCTACCAACCCGGCCCAATGGTCCGAGAGGTTACTCCTGGCTGACCGCCTGATCCAGCCACAACTCGATGGTATGATATTGTCCACTTTGGGCTTGAACCTGCACGGTTTTGCTCTTGGTATCACTTAAAAGGCCTCATACCATGGAGATTTGTGGTCTACACATATATACCCTTTATAAGATTCACTATTTATGTGATGTGGGATGTAGGGTACACAACCTCTTTATCTTATAAATATACTTTGGTTACACTTTGAGTTATTTTTCATGCTACACAAATCTATACAAGAAATTTTGGTCCATCATTTATTGAACCATAAATCTGATTCATTTTGTTGAGACATCAGTGAACATGTTGTTGAATGACTTGGTAACACATTTCATTTTCATGCTGCTTTTGCAGGGATCTTTCAAGTAACTCTCTCAGTGGAAACATCCCTGCTTCACTTGGGAAGTTGAGCAAGCTCTCCAGTTTGTGAGTGGCATACTAGTATGGCGCAATGTTATTCTTACATTTATCCGTTCCTGGATCTAATTTTTTTATTTTCGTATGTTTGAAGCAACGTGTCAACTAACTTTCTGGTGGGGCCTATACCCTCCGATGGTGTTCTTACAAACTTCCAAAGTGATTCGTAAGTGAGAGTACTCAGACCTTGCTATTTAAATGTTATATTCAATCAAAATTGTTCCACACATGGTTGATAATTGATTCTTTTTTATATATTTGTTTCTGTTAGAATGCTTAGTTTGTCTCGTACCGAGTGTTCTATCTGGTTAATTGAATTATTGATATGATGTTGTAATGGCCCAGTAATGAATCTTATCATAAATCAGTCCATAGTATAGCAGCTTCGATTGCACTCAATTGCAAATGGAAAGATTAAAAAGGGAAAACTGTATGGAGTGCTGAATGATTTTTCACTTGCAATTATTGATGAATTGGGCTTAGAATCGGTGTTAAGAAAACATGATAAAATCAGAGAATTGAATTGAGAATTACCTGAACTCAACCATAGAATTTCCCGTTGCTCAGGCTTCCAGATTATATCAGAAACTTCTAGCGGATGTTTCACCTAATTACCAGAAATAATGCGAAAACAATAAAAAGAAAAAATGTAAATGGACTGTAAACTGTAAAGAGTAAAAACCAAATGAGATGATGGACCTGTGTAGTTGGACTGTGTAAATGGGCCAGACATGACAGATGTAGTTTACTTAATGAAATGATGGCGATTAGAGATTTAAGCTGGTTTAAATTTCCACTGCCCAGTTCTTCTCATATAATATGCTTTGCGAATGAGGAATTTTCTGATTTTACTACTGTGACTCTTACTCTTACTGTGAGGGAAAGATAAAAGAAAATTCTCAACTATTGTGTTCATTCACTCTTGATATTTCATTTCTGCAAATGGTCTTTACTAATCCAAATGTTGATAGTGATAGTTGGTCATGTGCAAATTGGTTTGACATGCACAAACCGGCTAACTGCATTTGGATTAGTAACTTTCGTATTTCTCTCATAGACCTATTTGAGCTATTTTGTCCCTGTTTGTGTGCTCGCATGTGTGTCATGTACGGGATTATTCCTTCCCTTGATTTTATGATAACATTTTTGCTTTCTAATTCGATGCTTCTCTTGGCAGCTTTGTTGGAAACCTCGAGTTGTGTGGTAAGCAGACTCAAATGTGCAAGAATGAAAATGGTTCTACAGCATCTACGGATTCAGGTGTAATGTTTTGCCTCTTTAAAATTCATTTCTTTAGCAATTTTAGTTGGCAGTTTTTTCCCTCTGTTTTGACTTTTTCATGATGAACCTGCCCACTTGCATACAATGCTTACTTCCTTTTATGATAAAGTGTCTTAGGACTTTTGGAGGTCTGCGCAACTATATGGCATGTGGGTAAATGTATGGTTTGATCTGGGACTTTCCCCTAATAAAATGGCGTGATAGTACCTAATTTCATATTGATTTAACAGATATTTGTCAGTGTATTGGACACTATTATAGTATTATTCTCCTTCCGGCAAACTAAAGGAACATGATGACCGCAATCTTTTGTGAATCTGAGTAGTGTATTAAATTATTAGACATGTCACGAGTTGTAGCTGCTATTAAAAGTCATAAATGGTACCATCTTTATAACTTCAACCAGAGGAAATACGTTCTATTATAAATATGAAAACATAAAGGATATCAGGTCCCCACATGCTGAACATGCAACACGCTAAGGTTTGATTTGCCATGTTAGTTGCCACACTTTTCATTTAATTGTTCTACGAGGACTAGCACACTGTTTACATTGGCTTGATTTGTCTGAATATTAATTGATTATCCCTTAATGTTCTATTTTGGGCTCTCAATATCTATTTCTAATTGCATCGATATCTATGCAATTTGAATTGCTTTGGAAAGCATTTTCTTTCTTCCTTTTTTTTTCTTGGTATTAATAATTAGATTCGAACTGAATGTATAAATAGTAATATGCCGCTAAAATATGGACTCTCAATTGAAATTCATAAACTAATTACATGACTTGGGGTGTTGGCATTGCTTTATACATGGTGGAGTATACTAATTTGGAACAATGATGTATCCCTGCTACTTCATCTATCAACAAGGTTCCCATTTGATTTTTTTGACTTTTTTAGATCTGGTTTGACCTCATATTATTTCCAAATCATAACCGAATAGTAATTTAACGAAGGTATATTATGAAAGTATCAATTATTTTTACGGTATGATTATGATATAATATGAGGTCAAATCGGACCTAAAAAAAGTCAACAAAATTAAATGGGAACCTTGCTCATAGATGGAGGGGTAGCATGCATGGTGTTATTAAGTTTAAATTTATTGGAACTATTCAAATATATTTTATGTATCCTTACTAGTATAGCACATTAAATATTTTCGAATGTTATATGAAGAGTGTATTTGCTCCCTGCATTTGGTCTTTGTGGTGTTTCAGCTCAACATGGAGCGAAGAAAAATTCTGGAAGGCTTCTCATAAGTGCATCAGCCACAGTGGGTGCTTTGCTTCTGGTTGCACTTATGTGTTTCTGGGGATGTTTCCTTTATAAGAGATTTGGTAAAAACAATGCCAAATGCCTTGGCATTGATGTCAATGGAGGTATAGATCTGCTTTCCGCACATGAATATCATATTGCAGTTTTCATTTTATTATTCTCTTTCATATCTTATCAGATGGCCTTTATCTTTGTAAATGACCTATTATTTCTTATTAAATTTTTTTTTTTGATATTGCTTTAGGGACCTCAATTGTAATGTTTCATGGAGACCTTCCCTACTCATCGAAGGATATCATAAAAAAATTGGAGAACTTGAATGAAGAACATGTAATTGGCGTGGGGGGTTTTGGAACAGTGTACAAACTTTCAATGGATGATGGCAATGTATTTGCTTTAAAAAGAATTGTTAAGGTCAATGAGGGCTTCGATCGATTTTTCGAAAGGGAGCTTGAGATTCTTGGAAGTGTCAAGCATCGATATCTTGTGAATCTCCGAGGATACTGCAACTCCCAGACATCCAAATTGTTGATTTATGATTTCTTGTCTGGGGGCAACTTGGATGAAGCTCTTCATGGTTAGGAATCTTATCCTCATTTTATACACTTCTAATTGTCTTTTTAAACTGCCTACACATGCATTTTCAAATTAGGAAGGGTTAATTATGATGTGCATGTACTGTAGTTTACTTTATGAAATGAAAATGGGAGTTGCTCATTATGTTTGGTAACTTAATATTGCAGTGGCAGTGAGGATAGTTTACACCATTTAGGTTTGGTTTTGTGTTCGAACACTAGATATTGAAATAAACTATTCATGAATTGTCCGATAATAGGTAGTTATCTTCAAAATTGGTCTTCTAAATGTTTAGCCTTACTCTAATATGCTGAAGAACCTGTAGACACCTACTCATAAACTGCCAATTCTATGTGGCATATATTTGTGACATACAGTTGGTTGATATTATAGATTGGTTATCTAGTCATGCCTTATTCAGTGCATATGTTTTTCGTAACTCCTTTTGTTCATATTCTAGGATCTTTTTGATTGAGCAGCAATAGAAGTTAATGACTTTTAAACATTACCTGTTTAGGTATTTTCTGTAGAAATATAATGAATGTACCTTTTTTTTGTATTTTATTTTGTGGTATCGAGCATTAAGATCAAAGCAATGTCATGTACGAAAATTAAGATAAATGTCAGGCACAAATGATTAAGAGTTTGTTCTAATATTGAATTGGGAGATATATCACACTGTTCTTTTCTACATTCATACAAGTCAATATATCACTTCTTTAGCAGATAAGGCTGAGCAACTGGATTGGGAGGCACGCATAAATATAATCATAGGAGCTGCTAAAGGCCTTGCCTATCTGCATCATGATTGTTCCCCTCGGATTATCCACCGAGACATCAAATCAAGCAACATTTTGCTAGATGGAAATTTTGAAGCTCGCGTGTCCGACTTTGGACTGGCCAAATTATTGGAGGATGAAGAAACACACATCACAACAATCGTTGCTGGAACGTTTGGATATCTGGCTCCTGGTAGGTACTTTAAGGGTTACAAATCATGACAAAACATAAAATGAATGTTCTATTATGATTATCTGAAGACTTTAAACTTAGTAATTGTGCTCTTTTCTTTCATGCATGTTAGATTATTGTGTGTTTTGCATTTCTTTGATCTAGTTCATGTGTATTGGATTGAGATACATTTATGGCAAGCAGAGTAGCTATCAACTTTTGTTTATGATCTTCATTAATGAGCAAGAAAACATGCAAAAAGCGAACTTAGTGTCTAGGACAACGACCTCTGTGTTTGATGAGACCATTGAAAAATTGTTTCAACTGAACAGTGATCTTGTGCATATCATCTGACTCGTATTTTGAGGATTGGAACCGCACAGGAAAAGATCCTTTACAGTATGCTTTCCCAGTTTTTTTTTTCTTATTGCTTGTTTCTCAAATCCTTATGAGGCTGAAGTATCTAAAATTTAATTGGGCAGAGTATATGCAAAGTGGTAGAGCCACAGAAAAGAGTGACGTCTATAGCTTCGGTGTTCTGGTACTTGAGATTTTGAGCGGAAAGCGGCCTACAGATGCATCTTTCATAGAGAAAGGCCTCAACATTGTCGGATGGGTATGTTTCCTTTTCAACTTTTAATGGTACAATAGACTTTTTTAACAATCAATCATCTATTTCTATTGCATGCAACTTTCTCATTTGATCGATGTGCCAGAGCCTGAAATGAAGAAGTCAGGCCCTTGTGGGGCCGTCAAATTAATCCACATGAATATAATTTTTATTTCTTTTTGCAGTAAATGCACTCACATTCATCTTCTATTGATGCTAGAAGAACAATATAAAAATTAAAACCACAAACTGGGAAATTCTGAACTATATAAAACCAGCAACCTGGATTACAAGAGCCTTACAGAACAATAAACATGGATTCAACAGTGGCCAGGGGCATTTTGAAGAACAATATAAAATCATAAACAAATTACAAGAACAGTAAATACCATTATCTTGGATCACAAGAACAATATGAGAGCCATAAAAAGGAATCGTATACCAATCCTTTAATATGATTAGCCGCATGTTAACTAAGAATGTGCATTTGAGAATTGATTTTTGTGTTAAACAAATATTTCATTTATCCAAATTTATTCTGTAATTATGCTAGACTTAATGTTGCTTTCAAATTTTTATGACGCCCTTTTCTCAAGTTACAAGTCTGTATTTTATTCACTTTGTGCAGTTGAATTATTTAGTATCAGAAAACAGGCAACGAGAAATAGTGGATCCACACTGTGAAGGAGTGCAAGTAGAAAGCCTTGATGCCTTACTTTCAATTGCAATCAAGTGTGTTTCTTCAGGGCCTGAGGATCGTCCGACTATGCACAGAGTGGTTCAAATACTTGAATCTGAGGTCATGACACCATGCCCTAGTGACTTCTATGACTCCAGCTCTGATTGAGGGGCAAGGTGTGAAACAAAAGTAGTTCATTTATTATCATCTATGGCACCTGGCAAAGCAAAATACAGAAAGCATCTGCAGCAAAGAAAAGACAGATCCAACTCTGCCTTATCTGTTCCTGGATTTATTTATTCATTCATTCTGCAAGAACTGTAGTTGGCTACTCGTGATGCAGAGCATTTAAATCTCCGTTGTTTCTCCAGTGGGTTTTGAACTGCTTCTCACTTAGCTTTGCTGCATCATGTGTTTCTGTAAAATGTAATTTTCCCCTCAAATTAAATTGTATATGAAATGGTTAAGTTGACTAGCATCTGAGTCTAGACTTCCCTGATTACAGTTTTGTATAATCTCTCTATCCAGAACAGGTAACTTGGATTTTTGGCTTCTGCTTGTTTATAGATATTTCTGGTTTTCATCGAGACATACATTGATTCTACATGAAAATTACAAATAGTTACATTTGATGATAGCAACTTTATTCCTGAAATGGTTATTTGTTCTGCACACCTGGAGAGCGTTGAAACTTTTGTTATGGGTCATGAGCGCACTGAGACTGCACCCCAATCACCCGCTTGCTTTGCTTTTTTCAAGAGGCGGCATTTTTGTCACCATTTATTTTCATTGAAATTTGCAAAACAAGCAAATTTTCCAACTACTCTCTCCCGGTGCAATTTTCATTGAAGTCGTGATTTTCTTGAATATGAGGAATATCCGACTCTCTTATCCAGTGTTACACTCTACTTTAGGAAAACGATGACTTTTACGAGACTTGCTCTTTGTTTCAGAATTCGATCTTCCACGACTAGCAAACTTTAGTTTGAAATTGAACTTGTGTATTAATAGTGAATACTTACTGAGCATATCTCCCATCAGAAATTACCCCCAGGATACTAAAAGGAAACAGCGGATGCTTCAGATGCCATAAAATAAAATTCCGGAAATGGTTGTCCACAAAGATTTCAAAATCCGTAGAAGCCTTTTCATGCAACCTTCTTATCTGTTTTAGGCTGAAAGACCGAAGCCATGATAGAAGTAATACTATGTTTTATTCTGTGAAATATGTCGTGGTCGGGTTTCTGCAAGCCAGACATAAGCAGCTGATAATCAGATATTGCATTTTCTGATAAAGGCTCTAAGAATTCGCAATGGGCCAGGATTTCAGCAGGTGGTATATTAGCAATGAGATTTGTATCCAATTTTGGCCTACTCTTACTTCGCTCCAGAGGCTCCTCAACTGGAGTTTTAAGGGAAATCGGTGATGCACCCGCTATAATATTTTCTTTGAAAGGAAGTGCTCTTTCTGGCTGCAAACAGAAGTCTACCCACTGATGCACCAGTGGTGATGGTCCCCTGATTCTTCCTCCAATTTTGTCAGAGTTGAGTCTAGACACAGATGGTATTGCCTACGACAAAGATCACAAACAAGTAGAAGAACTCATACAACTGAATGGTCCAAAACAAGAAACCAAATAACCACCAAGAGTATAGAATAGAAAACTCGGGACATACCCAAAAATCTGCCCATAAGCTAGCCCCCGATTTGGGAACAATTACTGCAACATTTGACATTAGTTTGGCAGCAGGAATAACATCGCTACTCCATCCAATAGCTACCCATACATCTCCAGCTCTGAAAGCTTTGAGATAGTGTTGAGTGTCAAATAGTCGAACCTGTGAAGACAATACATGAATGAGCTGCTGTGCTTTGATTGATCACCAGTTTTAGGATGGAATTATGACGAGTAGATTCATGTTGTAAATTTAATCAAACAAAGATCTTTTACATTTATGCCATGGATATGATCCTTCATGTGAAGAAGCTGAATAAATGAAACTGCAATTCGTATTCAGAATAAACTACTAACTATTCAAGGACCATTAGAAAATTTCGCAACTGTCACCTTTGTCAAACAAGATAACATAAATTAGAGGACAAGACTAAGTTCAAATCATGTCATTTAAAAATAGGATATGGATAAAAATCCCAACAAAAGTCTCATCATACAAACGATTACTAGTTATTTAATTGTAATCCAAATTTGATCACTTGTTCAAGCAATACCATGGCCCCAATTCAATTTTTGTCATGCTGATACAGTAATGCAAACCTTTCTTGCTTGAACATGTCTAAAAAGATTAGGCTTGTCCGTAGAATGCACATTAAAAGCAGTAAGAACAAAACTAGACCATGTTTTGACCCCAATGTGGCGTCAGGGAGACAAACAAAAAAGAAGAAACAAATTTTTTGAGATGATTGCACCTCCCATACAACATTAATCATAAATGATCCCATACCTGTTGGATGAAACATTCCAGCTGCTGCTGTACCGCATGTTTCCACCGACTACTTGAGTATCAATGTTGGTTGTATTATATGATCCTCCCATATATTTCAACACCGCCCCAACAATTTCCCGGGGTGAATCAATCATTGATATCTTCCCAGCAAGTTCAGGACGCCATAAATCTGACCAGTCCTGCATGTGTGATCTTTTCATAACTCTCTAACAAAACTGACTCTCTAAAAAAAAAAAACAGATTCAACAGAGACGTGAAATGACTGTAAGGTGATAGGTATAACATTGGAAACTGCTTCCAAGGAAGAATGAGAAATTTAACACCCTGCAACCCCCGACAGGTGTGCACATAGTTCACACTAAAAGAACCAGAGATTTGCGAAAATGAATTCAAAAAGATGTAACCACCTCTATAGGAGTCAATTGACGCTTTTTAAATTCTTTTTTGTTATATGCTATCACCATGCTTCCCCAACGATATGGCACAGCCCATATTCTACCTTGAGAGTCCAATTTTCCCTCATTGCTCCTGCGTAAATATACCTGAGATTATTCAAAAGTAAAAATATAGAATAAACAGGTTACTTAAAAGAGAATAGTAAAGAATTAGTACTGAGATAATAGGCTATTATTCCACAAAATGAATAGTTGTTACAGTGGATGGTTAATTTTTTTTTTCATGAACTATCAGAATTTTGCTTCTTCCTCTTTTACTTCTCAAACTTGTTAAGGTTATAAACCTGCTCTCTACTATCATCAAGGAAATAAGTAACACTTGGTTTCATGAATATAAACACCAGAATCACTTAATTGAGTCAGAACTCAGAAGGCATATATGTTTAAAATTTTATTTCCAATCACAAACTTTTCATCTGCAGTCAAGAAGATACCAAAAACAAAACTATATGTAGAATGCATCGTCACCTTCCATTTATCACTCAAATTATGAAACCAGTCTTGGTATTCTGCACATTCTATGGGCTCAATCAACCCCTTCTCGATGGCAAAATTAAGCCATGAGTCTCCTATTGTGACAAGATCAGCTGTCGCAGCAGATTTAGAATCAAGTTTTCCTTTCTTGAACGGATCAGAAAGTTCAAGAAATATTTTTTCGAGGCTATGTCGGAATTCTGGACGTAATCGCGCTCTTTTTCCTTGGGATTTCAAGAATTCCTGCGTGCAGTACATGTAGCAAAATGTATTGACAATCGCAGTTGGCAATAGTAACAACAATAAAACACAAAAATACTACGTTTAATTAGAGAATACTCCATATGCTTTGCTTTTCATTTGGGTGGGGGGAAAGGAAGGCTCTTCTTGATTTTGAGCCCTTATACCCGTCCATAAATGAGAATCACATACTAGCTGTTGCATAAACTTAAATGCAAATAGTGTCAAATTTATTCTAAATTGAAAATTGTAGGATAGTCCAACACAAGATTAAGGGGAAAATTGCATTTTTGGTACTTTAACTGGCAGTCCCCCGCGATTTTGGTCTCAAGTTAAATTTTTTTTGCACTTTTGGTCCTTTTCGTATAATACTAGATTTGTACACACCATTTTAGTCCCTTCGTATCTAATACGGTCCCAGGACCAAAAGTGCAAAAAAAAAATTGACTTGGGACCAAAATCGCCGACTACCACTTAAGGGACCAAAAATGCTATTTTCCAAAATATGTCAAGATTTCTCTGAATGTGTGGAATGCAAAAAATAGCTTATTAATAACCAAACTAAAAAGTTGATCAAGAAATACAAATATGTTACGAGAATTGTCTATTAGCTATATTACGAGTGCTTAAGAGTTAAGATGCTGATAAACAATGTTGGAGTTTAGAAATTGATGATGGAGACGTCTTAAGGACTTTGAATCTTGATGAAGACAACCTATGAGATGGAAAAAGAATGCCTAGATACAAATTATTATGGTGTTAGGAATGTTAGTGAATCCCTTCTTCCTTCTCTACGGCTATCCACGTTTGGAGCAAGAATCGTGAATGTATCTTCGCTAAGGAGTGAATTACAGTTGAAAAAATTGCATTTTTGGTCCCTTAAGTGGCAGTCCCCATGCGATTTTGGTCCCAAGTCAATTTGTTTTTTGCACTTTTGGTCCTTTTCTTATAAATACGAGATTTGTACACACGATTTTAGTCCCTTCGTATAAATACAGTACGTAATACGGTCCCAGGACCAAAAGTGCAAAAAAAAATTTCACTTGGGACCAAAATCACGGGGGACTGCCACTTAAGGGACCAAAAATGCAATTTCTGCAAGATTAAGGTATGCAAGAACTTTTCGAGAAGATCAACAACAGGAGACAATTACAAAAACGCAAATTCTTGGAGTCTGCATGTCTGGACAATTACATGGCACATACATAACATGTTAGCCTAATGCAAATCATGCATGACTGAACTTTAACAAGTTCTACGTACGCTATAGAATCAAACCCATAAACCCCTTATGCACACACATAATCTCTGACTCAGAGCCTTCACACAATTGAAGAACCAACTCGAACAGATTTACGTACAGCTGACTAGTCAAAATTCCAGTTCCCAATTTCAACCAGACTAACCTGGAATCAATTCAGCATAGGAAAAATAAATAAGCTACAGTACAAAGTTGGTATTGATTAGAACGCACCTTCATCCATACAGCCGGTAGTGAACCATTCAGAGACACTATTCTGAGGGGGACCGTGAGAGCATAAGTTTTAGATTTCCAGCTCTCAAATCGTGCTTTCATATCATCGTCTAACTCAATCTCCACATTATCAACAGTTTCAACATCCTCAGCTTCTGTAGATGGAAATAACAGATCATAAACCTAACTGAAACCAATCGCTACAATACCTGAACACAATCTAAATATTCATAAAACACGCTACGAACGAAATGATAAATCGCAACATTATCTTAACACAGTACTGCATAATCTACATTTCACTTGAGCAATGCAACTAACAGTGAACTAAATATTTATAAAACACAGTATGAACGTAGTGATGAATCGTTACATAATCTGAACAGAGTAGTACACTAATCTACATTTAACGCCAGAAATGCAACTAACAGTGAACTAAATAGTATTCATAAAACAAGCTACGAACGTAATGATGAATTGCTGCTACGTTATCTCTAACATAATCTAGATTCCGATTAATTAACAGTGAAGTAAATAGTATTCATAAAACACAACTATGAAAATAATGTTGAATGGTCACCATTATGTCAACACCGATCCATAACATAAAGCAAAAACCACATGGTGCATTTTTTAAGCTACTAGAAGCAACGAGTAAGCAGTAGTAGTTAATGTACGATCAGTGATGCAAAAAGTACAGCAATTACGTACCGTTAGATTGGGAGTGAAGAGTTGAAGAAGAAGGATTGGATATCCGAGCCAAGGCTGGGCGAGAGAAGGCCCAATGGCTGTTGAAGCCGATGCCGAGCAGGAGAAGGGACGAAACTGTGAGCTGCCGGAAAAAGTCTCCCGCCGACGATCTGGACAGACTAATGGAGTTTTCCCTCGCCACAGACGAGCTGGACAGACTAATTGAGGTTTCTCTGGCCGCCGAGCTGTTACAGTATTGGATCCGTATTTTGGGGCCGGAAGGGAGTAAGCCCGGGAGAGGATGAGAGGATATCATCATCGGCCACATTTGGGACGCGTTAGTAGTTATTTGTGGGTTGTTTGAGTGAGTGAAGCTCCCAACTAATGAAGAATTCAATATTGTTAAACGTTTATGCAAGTTTTCAATTTTAGTGAAATTTTTTGTTCAATTGAGAATAAACAAAGATTTAGGTTCATTATGAAAAATGTAAAAGATTTGTGTGTAAAATATTTTTTTTCCTATGAATTATAATAAAATTGTATTATGAAAATACACTTGACTTAATTATATAATATAATTTTATTATATTTTATAGTGACTTAAAATGAAATATGGGGAGTGTATTATCGATCCCGGAGTAAATGCAATATATTTTAACACCAATTATTTATTTATTTTTCACAAAGCACCAAAATTGTAATGTTAGATCACTCTAGTGAGGTTAAGATATACTAACATAATAAACATGATTTAGGAGAGAGCTCTAAGTAGGTTGGCACTCACTGTGCCCGACCAAAACATTACCCTTGAAGCCCATGGATGACTAGAAAAACCAAAAGGAATGCCCCCGACCTCTCTCGGCTCGGCACCATCATGTACCCCCAAGAAAGCTCTGTTCGTCCAAACAAATACTATCAAGACAATGTCCTAACCGCATGCGGTGACCTGTATGGTAAGCTACTCCCAACCTGCTGGGTTCGTATACGATCATCATAGGTCAAACGGAAGAAAAATTTGTGGGCCAAATAAGTTGGTCGTGCAAACTCTACGAGCCTAGGCACTAGACAACATGAAACATCCAAATGGGTCATGCAGATTAAAGTTCATAAGCCCAATAGACAGGTGTGACAATCCAAGATGGTCACTTTCCTTTAGAATTCAAAAGCAGTACTATATGTTTCGAAGGATTTTTTAGACATCCTTTTTATTTATTTATTTATAATCAATACTCTATATAACATAGTAGCTACTAGTATTAAATGGGCAGTAAACTGGTCAGCTCAATACTTAGGTTCTGTTTTAGCCAAAGGGTATTTTATTTTTTTGCTCCATCTCTCCAGTACAAAAACGGCAAAAGGTAGTAAAATGTAGTAGGTCTTCTCTGTTCATCCACAGTGCTCCTCTGACACTTGTCTCCCAGCAATATTAATGTGGAATTCAAGCCAGCAACGTGGAAGGCCAGCGGTCACCGGTTCCGATTCGGACCCAGAAGGAACAATTGTACAAGCTGGGTATATATTTACAACCGCCGCCCCACCACCGCTCCTCCACAGCATCACGAACCCTGCAAGTCCATCACCTCGCCTCCACCACCAGCCACATCCTACCGCATCACGATCAGCACCGCTCCTCCACTACAACACCACCTCCCACTGCTCCATTACACCACCGCTGCTCCACCACCATCACCGCCTCCAACTGCTCCACCACACCACTACTCAATCCTCAACGTGATTTAGACATTTAGTCTTGTTAGTCGATTTGGCCACATCAAATTCATTTAGGCCTATAATTATTCAATATTTAATTAGGATAAAAAATGCAGAGCGGTTTTCCTTTTTAGGCCCAGATGAGTTCTATTTAGGCCCAGATGAGTTCTATTTAGGCCCAGATGATAAAAATAGGCCCTTTCTCAAAAAATGAGTAATTTTATATAGGAAATCGACGGAAAAGGCTATTAGCCTATGTCCCCATAGCTGTCTGACTTAGTGTTCAGTCCATGTTTGTATGTAATACAATGTAATTGTATCCAAATAACGGAGAAAAAAAAAGACATTTCTAATGCAATGAATTGGCCGAGATTTGTACTGAGCACTAAAAAACCCAGTATTAAATGCAATTACAGATACTTGTCTGGTCGAGGTTTTATCATCCTCTTCCATCGAAGGTTCTAGCTACGTAGGGTATATATTTCGTAAGTACATAACTAAAACAGCAAAACAGAATATTAGACCCATGTTGAGTTGCTAAGATCCATTGCTTGTTTGTTTTAACTAAAATGATTAGATACATTGTTGAGCCTCCTATACACACAAAACACACTTATATTGTTCCAATTCATCCTTACAAGTCGCAACTGTATCATCCAAAATACTTATACAGTATTGTTTTTCAACTGAATACTTGGGAAAGATGATTTTATTTTTTTTAGAAAAGGCAAGATATATTAATCACCACCATGAGATTTCAAATACAAGAAAGAATAACGGAACCAAGTGCATATTCTTGAGAAAGAGGATAATTTCAACAATTTAGGCTATGTTATCTTCGTCTGAACTGAACTGGTTTGAACTGAACTGAACTGAACGGATCTGAACTGAACTGAACTGAACTTATTTGTATTACAAAATATTATTAGATAAATCTGAACTGAACTTAATGCATCCAAATTGAATTGAGTTTAAAATAATTAATTTTCAAACGAAAATATAATAGTTTTAAGGAGAATTTTACAAATATAATTGAAGATATGAAAATCAAACCAATTAACCATAAAATTATGGGTTGATTCACTGGCAAACGGTTCAATGTATTGTCTTAAAGTCAACTAGTATAATATCTACCGGAAATTCGGGCCTATAGACAAGTTTCGGTTTGTGCATGTTAGCTTAGGTGCCTAACCAACACCAATTTCCTTTGTTATTTTCATCTGAAAATTGATAAAAATAAATTCAGTTTAGAGTTCAGTTCAGATCAGTTCAGATGCATTAAATTAAGTTCAATTCAGTTCAAATTTGACTAATAATATTTTGTACTACAAATAAGTTCAGTTCAGTTCAGATTTTTTCAGACGAAGAGAACAGAGCATTAGTACTCTATGGGTGTTTTCATGATTGGAGTACTTAATAGGAATAAGTTTTATTTAAAACTATATTAGCGAGCTATTCTATTTCAAGAGAAGAATATACTGCTAGTTATTTGTTGGTTAACAAACTATACTAACTTGCAAAATTGGCTCTTAATGAAGGTTTTTAAATTCGAAAGTAGAAAAACAGGAAAAGAGAGAATCTCGCCGACGATACGTGTACGCTGCATCTTCAAAATTCTTTAACCGACAACTAATTATGACAATTCTTACTAAAATAATTAGCACTATAGTTTGTTCCAAGCAGTAGTAGTATATCTTCACTGATTGGAAAAGAAAACAAATGGACCGCCACAGTGTTAAGTTGTTTCTCACCGATTGGTTGTTAGCAGTTTGGTGCGAAAGGGCTTTAATCATGCAAAAACATTAGAACACCGGATCTAGGAATGAATCTTGGCCGCCTGAAATATAAGGCAACGGCCTCAAAGTCGCTGCCACATAGTACCCATAATTGTAGCTGCTGCATCCTACGGCTATACCACCGATCTGGACTGTGGGAAATTCTTACGTGGACTAGGTCCATGAGACTTTGATATACATTGTGGTTCTAAATAGCACCACATCATTGACTATTATGTGGGACCACACTTAATGGTGTGTGTGGTATATTTATAGCCACAATGTCTATGAAATTAATGGTAAAATGTTCCAGGACCTCGACACGTTTCAAATACTAACAAACTGTCAATAGGCACAAAGTTATCGGATTGGATATTGGAGTGTACTCCAACTAATAATAAGACGAAAGATTTGAGCCCACCGAAAGTTTGTTGTTGCTATTTGGTCTATTAAATGGTGGGAGAGAGATTTCAAAAAGCGACTATTCCGTACTATACTACTACCTTTAACTTAAGATATGCCCTCAGTCTCACTATAGACTATAGACTATAGAGTGCAACTCCTCCTATCGATTAAATTTCAAGAGCTAAATTTCAATGTAGAAATTGATTCTCGTGATTTTTTGAATCCGCATGCAATCCCAAAATTTACAATTGACACCCCTTACACGTTGTTTGGCTCTCTTTTCATTTTATTGTTTTTTTCTAAAAATGAAATTCAGGTTTGGGTCTCTTTTAGAGACACCCCTTATTACTGTTCACGCAAAACGTTTTTAGATTATTTTCCTACTTTACTACTCGATAAACCCTCTAAATAATACCAAACACTAATTTTCTCTCGGTATCAAATATTTTTCCTATTCACCTCTCTAACCACCCATCCTAAAAAAATATCCCAAAATAGAGCCAAACGTACTGGTTATTGTCCTCCTCATCACATGAGAGGGTGCGTAGTATCTATTTAACTTACAAGTTGCAATCCCGCTGAATTCCTAAAATATAGGAGTATTATTTTCTTAGTCACATCTTTAATTCACATGAAATAAAATTTGTGATTGTGTCATTTTGGTTCAGAGTCTATCACATTTATGCGGTTTAATTTAATTTATCTGATTTGCATACTATTGTGTAAGTTTGTGGAATTTATAAGTACGCAATCCAAAGGCAACGATTGCAAAGAAGTAATTGAGATAAAATTTTGAAACAATATAATTCATTTATAATCAGCGAAGAAATACGCAACAATTTAACTACAGTTATTCCAATGTACTAGTTTCTTGGCACAAACAATTTAATGGCGTGTTTAGTAGTGGACTAGACTATAGTATTCTTTTTATTTTATTAATTTCTTTTTTTTAATTGCATGAAAAATCCGCATTCGTTACCTTTTGGGTGCGCACTGGATAAATCTCACGAACTCACGTAATAGCATGTAAACTACGTGAATCAAGTTAAACCGCACAAGTGCGACAAGTTCTGACCCAAAATGGCATAATCACAAATTTACCTCCAATGGGATTCGAACCTATGACCAAGATGAATAGAGATGTTCCTCTCTTTAACCAATTGAGCCAAGTATCCTTATTCTATGTTATTAACATCCATTAATTTTGCACACTAAAAGTCTCCTTAGACTCTGTTATCTTCGTCTGAAATTGATTATTTTAAGTTTAGTTTAGTTCAGTTCAGTTCACATCAGTTCAATTCAGTTTAGATCAGTTCACATGCATTACGCTCAGTTCAATTCAGATTTGGTTAATAGTATTTTATACTACAAATAAGTTCAGTTCAACTTTATTCAGTTCAATTCATTTCAGATCGGTTACGTTTAGAAGAAGAAAATAGATGATAAACTTATCCGTTGATGGGGTGATTACATACTAATATATAACTTAAAATTTAAAACTCTACCTCTCCTTGTCGTATCATTAAATTAAGTAATTAAACAGTTCGAACCTATTTGACGATAGTGCAAATATAAAAGAAAAAAACTCAGACGTCTCCACCTCATGTCATGTCAAATTGTCAATAATAAATGTAAAAATTAGAAAAAAATAAAAATAAAAAATAAAAGTAGAGAATTTCAACAAGTTAATGTTTAAAACCAATCAGTCTAGCAAACCACTTGTATAATGGAATGGGATATGGTTTTGATCTTATCTTGAATCCGAGTAGGAGCTCCTTCAATTGTATGCCCCACAACCTCTGCCACTCTAGTTGTTAATTGGAGAAAATAATGAAGTGGGACCACACCACGTTGGTCTAACACTCTAATTTTCCTATATATCCACAACCCAATTGCAGTGAGTAGATCCACCATCTCTTTATCCAATTCTTCTATACGCATATACAGAACTCAGTCGTCTCGTCTCTTTCCCTCTCTTTCGTCCCTGCCTGTTATTCTTTCTTTATATACACGTCGCTTAACAGCTCTCAAGCAATCTCTCCTGTCCACTGCTCAACCAGTTCCACAACCCAATCCTACTTGGAAAAAAGTTTCGTCAATTTCTAGGTAAGCGAAATCCTCTTTTCTCCATTAGAGTTCATTGCGATCGGAGTTATTTGCTTCAAATTGAGTTCTTATTTGTTTTTTCAGAGGATGAATTGATGTTCTATGTCGCTTTCTCCTTCTTTCCTCACTTGAGCAATATTATTGATTGTTTTTTCGAATTTATATACGAGTAGTATTGTTTCTGTATGTGATGTTGTAATTCAATTTATGTTATCTTCGTATGAATTAGATAAAAAATAAATAAATAATCATTTCAGTTAAGATTTAAGCTACTCCAGATATTCATTACAAATATTCATCATTTTATACCAACATCCCAAAAATTGATAAAAATATAATTTCAAAATCAAACGTAGGCAGAATCAATCTTAAAAAAGGGATAAAAATGGATGAGTAACATATTTGCAGTAAAAACATGAAAGTAACGGGAGAGAAGGGTAGATTTTCAGCCAAAAATAGAAAATTTTAAAATGGGGAGTAAATGGTGGGGGAGCACGGTGAGTTGTCTATAAAGGCGGTGGTGGTACGTTTGTCTGTCAGCTGCCGTCAGTGGGTCACATGCTTAGCTGGCTGCAATAATAAGCTGCCATTAATCTGATTTTCACCTCGAGTTGAGTGACATGAAATTTAGGAGACATCAATTTTCTGGAATTAGTCCACATCGGGAAATGCTGTTAATTTAATTTAACTCCAATGTTTTGGTTCATCACCTGCCCCCTCCATTTTGGTAGTACCTGCAATGCACTTGGGTCAACTGTAATACAGTAATAGTAGTACTTCTGATTTATGCAACTCTGATTCTGGAGTCTTTTATTCTAGCAATTGAGCATGAGTGGGATCTGTTCTGGATGATTAGTGCTAGTACAAATTCCATGTTTGATTCCTCTTAAAAAAACCAGTTCAGTTTAACCTTGTTTAGTCATTTTTTCAAGATAATTCAATTGGTTCAAATCAGTTCAATTCATTTTTTAAGATAAGTTCAATTGGTTCAAATCAGTTCAATTCAGTAGTTCATAAATCATAATTTTAAAAGTCGGAATTTATGACTTTTTCATTACCTTCTCTGTAATTAATTCTCCAATTCCTAGTAGTTTATTATGTACTACATTATTTAGCTTAGAATTAAAGCACTTCTTCTCTAATAAGTCAACATCATGTTGCTTTAGAACCTTCCGAAAGTCTAGTTTCATGCTTCATAGTTCCTTTTGAAAATCATGCAACATTACAAATGGGGAAGGTGTGCTTGAATATTTGACCAATTGGTTTGAAACTTACTCCACGCTTCCCAGCTTCCTTATTAATATTCTCAAATGGCTTTTATGGGCGTTCAATATTTATCAGGGTGCAGAGAAAATAAGAACTTTTGCATTTCATAGGATGTCAAAGTGTGTCTTGTTGTTGTTCACTCGAAACCTGATATAGACAAACTGAGTTTCATTTAGTGTTAGGTTAATGGTTGGTTTGATTTGCGTTTCTCCTATCTCTGTATTTATCTTGTTTCTTAGTTTGTACTGATCTGTATCTGTTGGTGTTAATTTTTCAGTTAACTACTCAAAATGGATTCTGCTACTAGATCTCAAGCCGATTTGATCAGCAACATGCCCGATTGCATTATTGAGACCATTCTTGGATGCTTGCCCCTTCGTGATGTTGTGAGAACAAGCATTTTGTCAAGGGAATGGAGGTACAAGTGGCTTTCATCACCAGAGATCATTTTCGACTTCTGGTTCGACCAGATGTTTCTGGGAGGTCACAAACTGGAGCCTCTTGTTTCCCAGATCCTGGAGCGTCATGAAGGACCGCTGAAATTCGCCCTTCAAGTCCCTGACCTGAAAAGTTGTCCTGATATCGATGTGTGGGTTCAACTGCTACCCACCCAAACTCTCCAAGACTTGACCCTCTATGTCTCTAGGGGTGAAAACCATAAGTTGACTTCTCACCTGCTTGAGTTTCGAAATCTCAGAAATCTGAGGCTTTATAACTGCGCTTTTGATCCAACACCCGGTTTCAAGGGGTTTAGCAAGATCGAGAGCCTCGATTTTCAGAATTGTACCTTTGCGCCCGAAATATTTGGTCATTTTGTTGCTTCGTGCCCCAAAGTTGAAAAATTAAGATTGATCAACTGTACCAGCTTTGATCATCTTGAAATCTCCGGTCCCAATTTGAAGTCTTTCGATTTTCATGGAGTGTTCAAATCAGTTTCTTTTAAGAACTGCCCGAAACTTGTTAATGTTAAGGTGTACTTCTCTGCCTTGGATCATAGAGGTGCCGGATTCTCATTTGATTTGGTCAAATCGCTAAGTTGTCTTCCCGCGCTAGAAGATCTACAGCTGCAAGCTTCTGCATTGGAGGACCTTGTCGCTTATGGTGCCCCCAACAAGCTACCAATTGCGTTGAAAAAGCTCAGAAACCTTCACCTTTCAGACATGTACTTTGAAAAGATTGAGGAGATGTCTTGTGCCATTTGCTTCATCCGAAGCTGTCCCAATTTGCAGAGACTTAAAATCACTGTAAGTTGCTTATTCAAATATACTGGTATCTGTACATAAACATTGTTAGTCTGTGATCCGATATAGAACAATGCTGATAAGTTTTCTTCTGCAGGCTTTTACCATTGATGTGGTGGGCTCAGTCGTTGAATTTCTCCGCTCACAAAAGAGAACGGAGGCATTGATCAATCTCAAGTCTGTCAAAATGCAACTCTTTTCCGGCATTGAACCTGAGATGGAATTCGTGAAGTACCTACTAGAATCTGCGACTTCACTTGAAGAAATGGCAATTGCACCCCATGCTGGGAGTATAACAGATGGAGGAGAGTCGATATTGAACGAAATTAAACGCTATCCCCGTGCTTCTCCAAGGGCTGAAATCATTAGTTCGGACAGAAAGCAGGGGAAGAATGTTAAGTAGTCGACTAGTCGTGGTATATCACACGAACTTTAGCGCCCCAGGGGAGTACAGAGTTGTGTTGTAATTTCTGAGGCGTATATAGGCCTCATCTGTTGCTATGCTATTTTTTCAGCAGCGCAATTTGTTGCAAGTTGATGGCCGTGTTTTTCATACGGCGATTTAAGTTAGGAAATTGATGTAAATTTCTCAAGTTTCATTCATGTATTGAGGTTTAGTGATTTTTGAGATGGAGAAATCATAAACCTTAGTTCTACTAGTATACACCTATAATCATTTCTGCTCATGTATTTTCTCTAGTATTTATTAGTTGATGTAACGTGAGCGAAATCCAGCACAAGTATTAATGTAACAACGGATGATGAAGGGGATTGGCTACCAACATTTGCCTATTGATGCTGGATTAAAATTAATATCTACTCGTGTTACTAAAAAACAGAAATGAATTTGAATGTCATCTAGCAGTACTAACGTGCAAGGAAGGGTAAAACGTAAACTGTGGTTAGGAGATTCTTGAATCTTTGACAAATTGCTACTAGATGCATTACAGATAACTGATTGGAGAATAAATAATCCACATTATTTTATAATTGTAAAATTCGGAAAAGTCAGAATTAAATTATTTTTATTTTTGTTTGGTCGGATAATACAACCCTAATTAATTAGTACGTGTATGGACGGACTAAGGTGTCCTTTGGATGGAGATAAAGGTCGTGTATTGCTACCGGAACCGCCAGAAAAAAACACAAGACTGAACTAATATTTCATGATAAATATTAGTCGTTGCACTTGTCCCAGAAAAAAACATAGGAATGTGTCTTTTTCTTTGTTAGAATTCAAAATAACAAATCATTTTTGCTTCTGGAAGTTCAAAATGACACTTCGAATTGTTTCCATCACACATTTTTCTTTTCGACATCCAAATATTTTTAGCCTTTTCCGCTTCTTTTCTCGTACTCGTGCCCCATATTTGATTTTTCCTTTACTAAAAATTTCTTTTCAGTCTAGATTTTTTCTTCTCATAAGTCCCGTGTATTTTTCACTCCATTTGACTTCTGTATTTTCCCGGTTCCGGTATACTATACCCAACTGTGTATAGTCATATGATGCACACTTAGTTATAGCAACCATTATTTTCCCTTGTTTTTTAATTTTATTTTCGAATTTTCTTAATTTTTCTTTATTCTGTCTGTGTGATGCTTGTTCTTATCTTTTGTTCCTTCTCCGTAAATTTTCGTTTTCCTTTTTTCCTTTAAAATTTGGGAATTGAGTTTTAATTTTACTAAATTCTTTCCACAAAGTTGGGCCTTGATTTAGAGCAAAACGTTACTCCATTAAGCTGGGCCAGAACATGAAAGCACATGGACCGGCCCTTTTAAGAACCACAAGTTCTTAGCAAGTTTCCTTTCATTCAACACGCCTTTGCAAATCATTACAAGAACTCATTGAACAGAGACGACACAAACGAGAACAAAGCTACGAAATTAAAGCCACTTATTATTAGCCGAAGACCTAAATGCAAACCAGAACTTCATTCGGACTTGCTGCAATCCGTTGGGAGAAAGCTCACTTTTTGGGCCTGAAGATCATATCCAACGTGATAATTCATCTGGTGCAAGTTACCGAAAATAGCCAGATTGTCCGTTGGCACCAATGTCAAACACACCAAACCTTCCTCCACTTCAATAAAAGTGCTACCTCGCGGCAATACCACATCTGCCCCTGTGAAATGTGCAGTGATGGTGGGTGAATCGAATTCACCACTACTAGGCTTTTCGTAGCACAATTTGAACATTCCTTTCGGGTCCTCTACCCGTTTCCCCTTGATCATGCCAGCTAGCTCGGTTTCAAGCCCTTCATACATATCCTCAGGTATGAACGTTAGTGTCGTTCCAGAGTCGATGATGATGTTGCCCTCCTCGCCTAATGCTAGCATATCGCTGTTCGAATTGTGGAAAAACGTCTTGTTCCCAACACTAACGCGTTCTAGTGTTAGGTAGTAGAACGTGTCTGGTGATTTACTAACTATTGGAGTCGAAACAACATTAGGACCCGTGACAGCGGCATTGGTACCGAATCTAATCTTGCTAGAAACCTTGGAATCGAGGAACGTTAGACAATACGAGAATCTTCCTCCGATCGATTTTGACAATTGTCTGATTATCGAGACGGAACCACCACCAAGACCAATAATCCCAGAGGCCGTTTCGTTAAATGTACCAGCATTTCTGTGACCACAACCGAACACAACTTTAGGGAAAGATATGCCATCTTTGGGACCGGAGCCAATAGTGAAAGTCTCAACAGCCAAGTCACCAGCGCTGTAGGACCGGTCACCATAACTAACTTGGTAGTTACAATTATTAGAATTGTCGCAACTTGCGGTACTTCCAACAGAATTGCATTGCTCGGATTGACATGAAACACTTCTATAACTCGAAGTCTTACTAGGGTCAAAAAGTGGTTCATTTTGCTTGTAACATTGTGTGCACGGCTGGCATTGTGTCCACGTCAGATCGCTACCGGTATCAACAATGACCATCACATCAACCGCTGGGGTCCCCAGTCGAATTTTCATTAGGTACTCCCCACCGGTAGGGCTTATTGGGGCATCGAAATCATTTGTGGATGACATTGGGGTAGACTTCAAAAGGGTGGATTGGAAATTGGATTTGCGTGAGAAAGAGCGTTGTAACACTTCCCTCAAACGCTCAAAGTGAGTCTTGGACGACTTGTATGTGGGTGAGAGTGACGAATCGCGATGGATCAAATCCAGGGTGACGCCATTGCCACCTTTCTTGGAGGCTTCAATCAAAGAAATTAAGGAAATGCTAAGAACAAGGAGAGAAAACAGAAATGATTTGGTGTAAGAAGCCATGATTATTTTGGTGAAATATTTGCTAGAAATGAGATGATAATTTTCACTAGGCTGGTCATGCCAATTTATAGGCGTAACATATTAATTTGATTATGGTGATATGGAAAGACTAACTTTTCTTCCTAATTCTAATTGATTTTTGCAATTAATAGATTGATTATGATGATTCATTACATGTTTAATGTGGGTTAAGAAACGGAAAATGTATTAAATAAGTACAGATTAGTAAAAAAAATTAATGGGTGAGTGAAGTTATCATTTAGAGAAGAGAATGAGAGTAGGTACTTTTTGATATTCTATGCATCAGTCTTTATTATTAAAAGTTAAAACTATATCAGATTCTATATATATGTATTAAAGTGTAAACTCAATTTAAGATTTGATTTATATTAGGAATTAAGTAATTAAGATTCATAGATATAATGTAATAATTTAAAGTATCTTAAGCCAACTCAAATAGTTGGACAGCTGGAAATACTCAAATGTTTTTCTCAAAAATAAAAATAAAAATAAAAACAAAAAACAACTCAAATGTACTAATTATTGCAAGCCTGGTAAATATATGGAAGAACAATAGTTTCTTATATGTGAAAAAACAACTCAAATGTAGTAATTATTGCAAGCCTGGTAAATATATGGAAGAACAATAGTAGTTTCTTATATGTGATGCCATTGGTAATTTATGTGGAATGACGATAGTTTCTTACTGAAAATTGATTGTGATAAATCTTATTTGTAATTGGTAATTTTATGTGGAATGACAGTAGTTTCTTACCAATAATCTTAGACAAATTTTCTAAATGATTGATTGTGATAAAGGCACCATTAATGTATTTATATATTTTTCTTTTAATTGCAATAATGAGGTGTCACTTAATTCTTCTTTTTAATATCTTTTCTGTTTTATTATTATTATTATTATTATTATTATTATTATTATTATTATTATTATTTATTTTTTGTATTGGTCTTTGTAATCGTTTCTTCTTTTTTTTTTTAAATCATGAATGTATATTGATATAGATCATCAAATTACATTTGGCGATTCAAATCGAAATGACAAAGAATCACAACTACCCTCGATTACATTCTAGACTAACAAGTGAGCAATTTGGTTTCTTCAATGATAATTATTTTTTACATTACTCCCTTTTATGCTTCTATTCAATTTAAATTCCCGTGCAAAAAAAAAAAAAAAAAATACAATTGTTTTTGTACTATTATACTCCATATATTCGGAGTATGTGCTATTAAAACGAAGTACCTATACAAGTTACAACACATATTGCAAAAGCACAAGCGAAAACCTTAAAGTAAAAATAGTTAAAAATTGATACCACCTTAAAACGCTAATTAATAAATAATGAATTCATATATGCATATTAATTCCTTAGTTTATTCGTGTGTTTTTGCAATAAACCTTCAAATTAAAAAATCATAAAGGCTGATATGAAAATGTTCAATTAGTCCATGCCCATTTCCAATACCTAGGCCGTATAAGTCTAAAAAACAATCCAATTTTTGTCCATGTAGAGTGCCACCACACCAAATATTTTCATCTACTTTCTCCTTTCATCTGTAGTCCGAATCCCCAATTCTTCATCTCAAAAGCTTCTTCATTAGCTTCAAAATTGCAGAGGTTCTTATCACTCTTATTATATGTCAGCCTCTAAAGTTTATTGCTGTGATTTGGTTATGGTAAACACCATCTCTCACATCCTCTCTAGCTACTTCCTCATTATTCTTCCATTTTGTGTTCTAATGGTGATTTTCATATCTTTCTTCTCCCTATGTACCTCTATTCTCTCATCACCCAATAGCCATGGTAAATAAACTCCTTAGTGCTAAATCTCAACAGCCATAGCCATAGAAAGAAGCAGCTTTTGCAAGACGTTGTTCTTTATGATGGGCGAATTAAAGGTTCCTTAGTGCGCGCTCCATGATTTCCTAGAGCGACATAGAGCGTGCTTTACACTCTTGGAGCTCCAGAGCGTGACTCAAGCGAAAAGCGGAGAGGGTTCTCAATGCTCTATGTGACCTAGGAACATATGACCTTTAACAAATTTGCACGAATCCTTGACTCTTTGGTTGGGATTGGGAAATCGTCTAATTAAATCCTACTAGATTCAAACCGGTGATGCTAGGAGCTAAAGGATTTGGTATCTCACACCTGCAATTTGCGGATGACTCTTTGATTATGGGAGAAGCAACTGAAGAGAACTTTGAGGTGGTGAAGAATGTGCTTCGATGTTTCGAACTTATTTCCGATTTACGAATTAACTTCAAGAAAAGTAATCTTTTGGGTGTCAATATTAATGATTCCACACTTATGGGGTGGGATCAATTTCTTAATTGTGGTGTTAGTTCAATTCCTTTTATCTATTTGGGATTACCGGTTGGTGGGAAAGGGAGAAATAAGAGGGTTTGGAAGTTGATAAAGGATAAATTTGAAAATCATCTTGGAGCTTGGGAAAACAAATATTTATCCTTGGGTGGTCGAATAGTGCTATCTAAGGCGGTTCTAACATCTCTACCAATCTATTATCTATATTTATTTGGCACCAATGTCGATTATAAAGGAACTTACTTGTATCCAAAGGAATTTTCTATAGAAATGGTGCTTTTCAGAAGGGAAGAAAGGAATTATGTGGGTTAATTGGAAAACGGTTTGCCTTCCAAAAGAGAGAATGGGGACTTGAGTTAAAGAATCTTCATTTCTTTAATCTTGCACTTTTGGAAAGGTGGCGTTGGAGACCTCTTATGGGAGGAGATGACCATTGGATAAGAGTCCTTGAGTCCAAGTATGGGAGTTTGAGAGCTTCAAGGAAAGCATAGAGAGAGTGGAGTTAGGAAAATGGTTTGCCGGCTCATGGTCGAATTGGTGGAGGGACTTAATCAATTGGGTTGGTGCCAAAGAGTGATTTACCCAGAATGTGGTAAAAAAAGGCGGGAGAGGGTGACTCTACGAGCTTTTGGAATGATAGGTGGTATAGCAAAGATAAGACCCTAAGAGAGGAGTTCCCACGACTTTTCTTGGAGGTAGTAAAGGAAGCCATAGTGAAAGATAGCTTGTCTTGGGGGGATAATGGCCCGAGCTTTCTTTAGTTCTATGTCTAGCGTGTACCTTGAGTACCACTGGTACTCTTTTTTGATTTTATTAGTTTTATTATAATGAAAAGCTTTTCAATGTTTCAAAAAAAAACCCTGCTAGATCGATCATATGTTATGTGGTTTAGATTTTGTAATTACAAAGAAATACACTAGGTTGGAATAGAACACGATCGACGAACACATATAGAACACGCCATTGGCGGGGGGTATTACAACTAAGTGCCGACTGACTGAACTATTTATAATAATTCTATGAAAAATAATAGGGAAAATAATAATAACAGATTATGTCCTAATCTTAGGTAAAAGTAAATAACAGATAACCATAAATATAATAAGTCTATCCAAAAGTAACTTACTGCATCATCTTTACGAATCTGTCTTGGACGAACTAGTCTCATACAAACCCATCCTTTTATTATGTGTTATTACTACCGTTGGACGATGCCCAGTTCATGTCCTAATGAACTCATCAACAATGACCCACTGCTGATCCAATCCCCAGTCTATTAGAATCGCATATCAGAATACAAAGAACGCTCACAAAATGTAATTAGAGCTAGTGTTACTACTAATCACAGCGAAACACTTGATTTGTACTACAACATATTCAAAATTTCATGGGCAGATCACACAAAGTATTAAACTTAAAGGGGCAAACGTAACGTTGTAAAGTTCAGGGAGTAGTTCTTACAAAATATGTAAACTTTATAGTCTTACAACGCAAAACCTGTAAAGTTTTGGGGACAATTAGCATAAATAACTTAACTTGATCGTCAACTCAATTTTATGCCTATTTACACCATTCGAGCTTTTGTATTTTAAATCAGGATGTATCGTCACAATTCTTGTTAAGTTCTGTTCTTTTTAGTTTTGTTATTTTCAATGTTATCCACTAATCCGGTTTAACAATGTTAAACTTTTTTTTTTAATGGGTGTATTCTCCCCACCGTATTTTCTACATTCACAATGCTCAACTATATCATGTCGGGCAATGTGTGACCATTTTTAAAGAGCAACTCATCCAACATTTTTTTTTTTTATTTTACTTTACAAAACTCAATTCGAGCGCAAAAGTCTTTTTAATTATATTCAATCCCCTTGCCCTTTAATCTAACGATCATTGCTATCTCACTAATGGACTTAGATTTAAAAAAAAAGAAAAGAAACTAATGGACTAGATAAAGATAAAAAGTAAAAATTAGAAGTTTGACAAAATGCACAAAAATCAGTACTCCTTATCATGAAAAGAGGATTCGGGAACGCACTCGACTTTGTATTATCGGTCTGTATATTGCTACAAACATAGCTGCAACCTTAGCATTTAGCCATTAACTTTTACTTTACTGCGGTATAAGTATATATTATTGTTTCTTGATCGGTCTGTATAGTTGCTAGGGAAAGCTAGCTTAAGTGGGGGATATATAATTGTGTCAAATATACTTTCTTTGTTCTTCTATCTCTTCACTTATCAGAAATTTCCAGGAAGCTATCATCATAGTCTGATATGGATGAACCGACACCATTCAAAGCTTTGTCTCTAATTCTATTTAATGATCTGAAACTTTTCCATAAAAATGCATATAAAGTTCATGTACGGAACATGCATGTTGATATTTTTCCCCTGTACCGATCAATCTCGCTAATAAGTGCACTAGTATTTCTCTTGATATGTGCACTAGTAATTGTCTAGAATCAAATTCCCACTTAGCATGTGTAAATGTATGAACTAAAAAAAGCTTAAGTTAAGAGCCTGATCGGTAAAAAGTGAATCCCAAATACGGTCAAACCTTTCGAAACACATTTGGAGCTGACCGAACGATTTTTACATGTGAAAAATAGAATTTGACCAAGGCAAAAACACAAAATCCCCTGCTTTGTAAAAATTGGACTTACAGGTGAAGTTGCAAATTAGGAGGACAAAACGTGTTTGATAATTCACGTTTTAACTGTAAAGACGATGTATTTGGTGTTGTTTTGCTGAAAAGTCTATTATACCCTTGATTTTGGTACTTTTTTGAGTAGAATGTGTTTCCATTAGAAGAAATGCGTTTTTTTCTTTCTTGCAGTACGTTTTCTGCTGAACTAACTTCATTGGTGTTGTTTTTTCTTTCTTGCATTACGTTTTCTTTCTTGCATTGCGTTTCATACGAACTAACTTTTGACGGCTGACAACACTCAACCATAATGTCCAAGAGTAAATCAATGATTGCTTGTTGCAAAACTTTCACCCCCATCAATAAGTTCATCAAACTGGGGAAGACTCGTCATACTTATTACTTTTCTTCCCATCATTGTTGTTGGATATCTTTGTAGGAAGTAACAATATTTTCAGTTTTGCAGGGTCATCGAGATAACCACGTAGTCCAGTCAAGAAACCAGCTATCGTCCCAGTATCCATGAGAAGCTTCTCTCTGAAAGTGACCAGTGGTTCAGAAGCACTATCTCCATAACCAAGGTGAAAACCAGCCCTCGAGAGAAGATTTCTGAATATATGTTCTTCATCTCCACTTAGACCTTCACTATCATCAGAATCTATAAGTTCATCAGGGTCGGTCGTCAGGGCATCTTGATCATCTTCAGAATCAAAAACCTGGGGAAAATGATCTTTTAAGTTCAACCAGGACAATAACACCAATTGCAAGTGGTAGTAATAGATAAAGAGAAATGCCAACAGTCATCACTATTATATACTTATATAATAGATACCTCAAGATATCAGATACTTGGTCGACCTGAACGTGATCACGCTCAAAATATACCTTGGGCTAAGCAGTTGTTGCAGCAAAGCTTAACGTGTCGAATCCACAAGGAGGTAGTAACAATCAAACAATACAAGTAAGGAGAAACAAGTGATGAATTTTGAGTTGATGTGGAAATAAGGAATTATCTAATCGAGTTGAAATCAATATATAAAAATAACAAGGCTTCGAGATTCACCTAATCATGTTGCGTTTTTGGTACTTACGTTGATTCTCGGTTATTACTCAATTGCATGTTTCACTTCCCAAACACACAATCGGAAAATATCAGCTTGAAACCAATTATGAAAACGATGGTAGTTTGCATTAGGAGAAACTCTTCCGATTAAAGCAAAGAGAACTATTATTACTAGTTATCCGAGATCGACAATATATCTTCACGACAATATTGCAGTAAGGGATCAACTCGTAAAATAGTTTAAGTTGCACATAAAAAAAAATGACTGGATTTATATGGAACTTGAAATATATTAGGAAATTGAAGTGTTTCACACAAAACAAACTTGAACTAGAAAGCACGCTTGCAAGAATCAAAGAAAGAAAAACCGTAAAAGCAACATGACTAGGATCCTCTCAAGCCTTACCTAAGCTTCTAGCCTAACTTACAATTCATTCTCACAAATTCTAGGAAGAAAGTATGAGAAGAATGTATTACAAAGTTTGAGTGATGTTCAATAAGCTAGAATGAAAGGCTTTATATAGGAGTTAAGGTTAACTGTTGATGAAAGATTTCTGGATGAGTTTGAGACCAATTTTTCTACACTTAGCCGTTAGAATCTGAAGATGTGATCTGAATATAAAATGTATCCCTGTAAAGTGCCTTACCAATCAGAGCTAACATGAAGTCGCATGCACTAAGCGTCTAACAGCAAGCACCTTGTAAATGTAAAACGGAAAGAATAAAACAAGAAGAATATAAACAAGTAAAATGATATAAAAATAGGGGAAGAAGTTATATGGCGTAACTGTAAGTACTCATGAGCAGCATTTGCTATAAGCGTATAGTCATCAATCACGTTTGATGCTAAAAAAAGGAAATTGTTAAAGAAAATAGAAAAGAAGGAAAAAAATGAATAAAATAAAATAAAGTGGCATGAACAACATTTGATGCTCACCTCAAATGTTTGAGGCAAGCATCAAATGTTTGCTCCTGCCCTAGTTGAGGCTCTCCAGCAGAGCCTTATGGGCCTCAAGTCCAATTTGAGTCTCTTGTTGGAGTAGGCCTTAAATATATTTGTAAGCAATAAAAGAACTACTTCATTTCAAAAAAAAGAAAAAGAAAAGAAAAAAAAAGTAGCATGCACTGATGCATCTACACCTACGCAACGATAATTTTAAATGCATAATTACACATAACTATAAAAAGGTAAATCTCATAGCTTGAAGGTAAATTTGGTTTCTATATTCTTCGATTGATTTTTGCGAGGTTTTAATACATGAGTTAGTATAGTAAAAGGTAGTATTTTTCACGGGAGAGAATTTGTGATTGTGCCATCCTGGGTTAGAGCTTGTCGCACTTGTGCGGTTTAACTTGGTTCACGTGGTTTGCATGCTATTATGTGAGCCCGTGAGGTTTATCCAGTGTGCACTCGAAGGGTAGTGGATGCGGATTCCCCATGTTATTCAACAAAAAACAAAGGTAGTATTTTCCTAAACATTAGGAAAGATTGATTTTCATCTTAACAAACAAAAAATGCAGCCACACGAAACTTATCCGATCAGTTAGGTTTAATATAAATACAACATAAATTCTAGAAACCACTCCTACGATCATTCAGATGTCTCTCTCTCTCCAATCTCATCTCTCTCTCT
This sequence comes from Plantago ovata, assembly GCA_028274465.1. Classification (NCBI taxonomy): domain Eukaryota; kingdom Viridiplantae; phylum Streptophyta; class Magnoliopsida; order Lamiales; family Plantaginaceae; genus Plantago; species Plantago ovata. The sequence goes on along the minus strand of CM051455.1, from coordinate 20,823,914 downwards.
CTCTCTCTCTCTCTCTCTCTCTCTCTCAACAATCTCAGATCTCTCTCTCTCTCTCCCTCTCTCTACAATCTCAGATCTCTATCTCTCCGATCGATCAACTTCGATGACGACGGCGATCGATCAGTTTCAACCACCATAAGATCCACTGCCTCTGGGTAGTCAGTTCAAGCACAAATCAACTTGGAAAATCATGCGATCGATGGTATTGATGAAGTTGTTTGCTCCGTAGATATTGGAGGGGGGAAATCATCATTCCTTGTCTGCGGCGAGTGGCAGAGACCTGAAGACAACTCCATCATCATCGATTTTTCTATCTAGTAAGTGGGATTTGAATCGAATTCAATTGTGTCTTTAAAATTCGTCTCTAATTGTTACTGAATTCGCAAAAGCAAAATACTGATCGTGAGGATCGACTTGAAACCAGATAGAAAACCAGATAAAATTCGTCTCTAATTGTTACTAAGTATCATTGTTTGTTATGATATTTAAATTCTCTATTATGTTTACGTTTTTTTTTTTAAAAATTATTTTAAGCGCATATGTTATGTACTTATGTTATAGTTCTAAGTATCAATGGAGGCTTGGGCGAGCTACAGAGAGGTCTACAACGTAGGTGGCATCGAGGAGAAATAGGAAGGATGCGGTGAAGCAGTAGATAGCAAGGCGGCGGAGCAGGAGCGTCCAGATCCAAAGAGAGAAATGATTAGAAACGCACAGTACACATTGTGGTATGTGATTTTTGTGTTAATTGTGAAATAAGGAGTTTTATTGGTATGGTATTTATATACTCAAATTGGAATGATCGATTTTACTTGATTTGACCGGATTAAATTTTCCTATTGTGGTACCCTATACCCCACATCACTTGCGAGTGGCAGGGATGAATGTATATATGTGTAAACCACCCCTCTCAATGGTGTGAGCCCTTTTGGGTGATACCAAAATAAGAAACGTTAGGGTTCAGACCCAAAGCGGACACAATATTATACCGTGAGATATGAGTGGTAAGCCAAGAGTAACCTCTTGAACCATTGGGTCGGGTCGTCACAAGTTATTGTAGCACCCCACATCCCACATCACTTAAAAATTTAAAAGTGAAATGGGTAAATGGTACTGCCTCCATTTTTTTTATAAGATGTTTTAGCCAAATGCACATGTATTAAAGAAATGATTGGTTTACCTTAGTTTATTCATCAAAGAAGTTTTTGTATAATTGATTGGTTATTAAGGAAGAAACTTGTATATATATATATATACATATATGTATACATATATATATATATATATATATATGTATATATATATATGTATATACATATATATATATATGTATATATATATATGTATATATATATATACTCTTGATTTGAATTGGATTTAGATTAATGGTTTGGTTTTGTAAAATTGAAAAATTACCAAAATTGGACAACATGTTAAATAAAGTACCTAAATTGGACATAACCACTATCGAGTATATAAATTGGACACGTCTCACTCTGGAGTACGAAAATATCATTTTACTCGGTTGGGGCTCAATTAGAGGGCAAAAATTATTAAAACCCAAAATAAGACTCTGTTCTCTTCGTTTGAAAAAGTCTGAACTGAACTGAACATATTTGTAGTACAAAATACTATTAGAAAAATCTGAACTAAACTGAAGAGAACTGATCTGAACTGAACTTAATCAATTTTCAGATGAAAAGAACAGACCTAAGTCCCTCCCAAATGATATTTCTAATGGTTTAGGGTTTATTTGAGACTTTTATGTGGGTAGCATATTTAAGGCTTCAATAATGGCTCCTAATTAGTAGCCAATTGACATGTGCTACTAATTAATAACCTCTTTATAACATTCATTAAATGTTATTTGGGGGATTCTAACTCCAAATAAGCCCAAAAATGACTTCATAAGGAGTGATTTAATACTTATAGGAGTATCGTAAATAAACCATGGTCATAAGATCACTCCTCGTGGTTGATACTCAATTGGGCATAACCGAATTTAGCCGCATTTAGTGTGAAGCGTGAACGGTTCTTATTGTGAACGGTTCTTATTGTCTTTTCCTTCTGTAAAAATAAAAAATAATACTAATACTCGTAATCTTCAAATTTAAAAGTAAAATTAGGCGCGTCACAATTAAGGCGGTATTTCCACGTTTGCGTACGGGGTACGCGCTGTTGAAGCTTCAAAGTACAAGGGAAAAATGAGGACCGTACGTTTAAGAGACTCAACTCCACTTATCATAATTCTCACTTTAATAATAGAAAGAAATTAAAAAATACAATATTACATGTGTATATCTATACACATTTAATGATAATAATCTTCAACATTTCACGATATGTGTCCAACACTTTAATCTTTATAATTCATGGAGAATAGTGCATGCATTTTTGGGTATGTTCAAGAACCATTGAACTATTTAGTGGATCACAGTGCATTCTTTCACTTTACTTACCACTTCTGGCTGTGTAAATGGCCACTTTACAGTTTTATTATTACAGTTGAATACTTTGCTCTCTTATTTCACCAATTTGGTTAACAGTTCTAATTATCACCTTTTACTGTGAGGGTTGTACAACTGTACATGCTGAAAATAGGTAAAGTCCACTTATCCCACCACCAAAAAGAGCCCCTTATTTTTTCCAATTTTTTTCTAGTATGATGATTAAGGGAATATTTGTAACAACTTAACTTAAGGCTCAAAAGGGAAAAAAAAAAAAAATGAAATTTAGGTTAATTTATTGAGAAGCTGGTAAAATTGATTTAACATAATTTGATAGTAGTTAGTTGTTTGTAAAAACTACTTAAAAGTTGTAAAAAATATTTCTTCAAACTCAAGATTTTTTTGCAAAAATAACTTAAAATCCAGCTTAAGAGAAGTTGGTCAAGTAGCTAGGTCCAGCCTAACTTTTCCCGTTTCAACTTATCCAATTTAATTTAAGAGAATATGTCGGTTTATAAGTTGTTACAATCACTCCGTATTTAATTTTCTTAAATTAAACGATAAAGCAATTCTAAGTATTCTAAATGTTGACGTGAATTATAATTTGGGATCCTAATTTATTAGAGCAAAAATAGTAAAAAGACATACACCCATGGAAGTATGGAACATGCATAGAATATACTAGTTCTAAACTGACATCACTTAATCACTTTTTAAAAACTTGACAAGTGAGAATCTTATTAATCCCATAAAAAAAGCCTAAAGGATCACTCTCCCATGCTTATATAAACCCCCTCTTATTGCACCATTTCTGGAAGTGGAACACAACTTGAGTTTCTCATCACCACCACCTTTTGATTTATACAGCTTCCATCTCTCCTTTTAATCAGAATGGTTGCTACTGAAATCATGGGGGTGATGATGATGAACAACACAATAAATCATCAAGATTGGCCGATAATCGCGGGTATTAAGACGGTGGTAGGAAGGGTTAAGAAAAAAATGGTTGATTTCTCAATGAAGTTGAAGAAAACCGGGGAGGATGATCCAAGAAGAATTTTACATTCGGTAAAGGTTGGGTTGGCACTCACTTTAGTGTCTTTGTTCTACTACTTCAGGCCGTTGTACGATGGTTTCGGCCTAGCTGGAATGTGGGCCGTTTTAACAGTTGTGGTTGTGTTTGAATTCACCGTCGGTAAGTTTCTTTAATTAATAATAATTAATCATCGATTAATCTATTTTGACATGTCACATAAAATAGAAATAAATGAAAATGTACGTTTGATTTGTGATGAAAATTTTGATAAGTGCAAAAAAGAAAAAAAAAAGCATCATAATTTCAACTGCTTATATACTATATGTTTTTTTTATACGAAGTGCTTATATATATATGTTGATTTGCTTATATGACATTTTTGACAATTTCAAAATACGTTTTAAAATTTTGTTAATTAATATTTCTTCAGGAGGAACTCTATCGAAGTGCTTAAACAGAGGTTTTGCGACGTTAGTAGCCGGTGCTTTAGGGGTCGGAGCAGAGTACTTCGCCGATCTATTTGGGAAAGAAGGAGAACCTGTTGTGCTCGGCCTTTTGGTATTTCTTTTAGGTAATTAATTAATAATTAATTATTCTAAAATTGCATTTCCTCAAGAGAAAAAAAACAAAAGGAGAAAGAAAGCAAGATTTTATTTGAGTGATAATCTTTTTTATATTACTTTTTTTTTAATATCAATATTACATCGTTCATATACATAGCTAACTATCTCAAATCTTTTGTGTCATTCAAATCTTTATAACTTTCTATTTTTTACGTGTCATTGCAATATCACCAACCCACAAATAAAAGATTTTACTAAACTCATTATTTTTTTTTTACATTTTCTTCTTTACTTTATTCATCCTTCTATCTCTTATATACTTTATCACTTATTTACAAATTTATAAATTTAAGATAAAATATTAAATTATGAAATTTATAGTAGAGCGGAAGTACATCATATATCACCTATTATAATCTATTACATCCGTCTTACAAAAGTTTATCTTTTTTTTTTTTTTGTCTCCCGAAGGTACACTCAATGTTTTTCTAAAAGTGGAAGCTACCACAAATATTAAAAATACTACTCCTTCTACAACAATGGTACAACTTTACCAATAAACATCAATTTAACAATCACATTTCAATAAAAAAACATAAGATAGCCCAATACTTTATTATTTTATTATTATTATTTCTTAAATTGTATGCTTATCGTGGTGGATAATGTTATATGAAACGTAGGTAGTGTGGAACCTCCTAAATAATAACAACCTAACCAATTGTGATATTTAACATAATTTAATTTTAGATGACGTTTTTAGCTAGAATAAGGCGCTACATTATGGGCTTACATTTATGTCATGAATGGTCTTATGAAGTTATATATGATGACTCTTTTACACTGAAATTTCATAATAACAAAGTTTACTCAGCTCAGTTAGATTAGTCAGTCGTGTAACAAAGGCACTAGCTAATAAACTTTTTCTTCTTTTGTTAATTTATAGCCGCGTTTTCTTCATTTATGCGCTTTGTTCCAAATGTGAAGAGAAGATACGACTATGGCGTCCTGATCTTCATCCTGACATTCAGCCTAGTCGCGGTGTCGGGCTATCGGGTCGAACAGATCTTACAACTAGCCCATCAAAGAGTTTCCACGATTCTCATAGGCGCAGCAGCCTGCATGCTAATATCCATATTCTGTTGCCCTGTTTGGGCGGGTCAAGATTTGCACAACATGGTTGCTGCAAATATAGAAAAACTTGCTGCTTTTCTAGAAGGTACCTACAAACTAGCTAGCATATTTAGTACTATCGTGCAGTACTATATATTTAATTTACTAGTACTGTTTTATATTAGTACTCCATCAACTTATAAGCAGAGTAATCAGCTTTATGATCATATGGTAGGTGCATAACTCTCCCAACTTGCATGAAATATTCCCATCAAGCACAAACTAGTTCTGAAATGATTCAACTTTTGATTTTTAATTTGTTTTAACTTTTTGTACTTATTGTACGTTCATCATATGCTTATGGAAGTCACTAGTGGTAGTGAATCGTATAGTGATCACTGATAGATCAATCAACTTTACAGGATTTGGAGATGAATTTTTTATTTCTCTTGTGGATGAAAGTACTCCCAAAGGTTCCTCTAAGGCCGACGGTAATAAGTCATTTCTCGAAGGCTATAAGAGTTTGCTGAATTCCAAAGCTACCGAGGAGTCACTGGTGAGTTAACTTAATTACTCAAAAAATGTACAATATTTTTTTATCTTCTAATCTATGATATATATATATACAATTTCGTTTTGAAGGCAAATTTCGCTTGGTGGGAACCACATCATGGCAAATTTCGGTTTCATCATCCCTGGAAGCAGTACTTGAAGACAAGTTCTCTTGCCAGGGAATGTGCCTGCCACATTGAGACACTTGATGGACTACTGAAGACCAGACCTAAGGCAAGCACTTCAAAACCAACACCTTATACATATATTATCCCCTTAAAATACCTTGTTAATTTAATTAATAACTCAATGGTGTCTTGTTCAATTAATTATAGGTGAAAACATCAGAACTTGAGTTGAAAATCCAAGACTCATGCAAGCAGTTAAGTGCGGAATCAGGCAAAGCCCTCCGTGAATTAGCCTCCGCAATTAAAACCATGACGTTCCCATCCCAAGCCGTGGCAGATCACATTCGAAACTCAGAAGCTGTAGCTGACGAGCTCACAACCATCCTGGAAAGCTGTCCATTGCCCCCGAAATCGGATCTACAAGAATTCCTCCCGGTACTTGTCACAGCGTCAGTACTTATGGACAATATCAAATGTGTGGAGAAAATCTCACTGTCAGTTCATGAATTGTCACAAAGTGCACATTTTCGAAAGCCAATGTCCTCTGCACCTGATCATGAACCTGCAGTCGTCGAGAAAGTGCAACACCGTGGGATGGTGAAACCTGTTGATGACGTGGACGATCACATGGTGGTCATTGAGATTGTTGAAAATTCCGGTCATCATGACTCCCCGGAGAATGCCAGTAACGCTGGTCCTATTCAGCAATCACCACCAACCTGAGGGGCTAGCTGAAGTAAAATACCGTAGTAAATAAAACATATTTTATTATTATTTGATTGAATAAACTAAAATAAATAAGACAGGCTATGTATTTATTTGTTTAATATAGGTTCACCGGCCATTTAAATACCTGAGACTCTATCTATGTACGTATAATATTTAGCTGATCTTAGCTAGTAACGTGGAAGTCCATGATGTATTAGTAATTAGTACGGTGAATTAATGTATTACAGTTTAAATTAAAGTGGTAATGTATACTACTAGTATTGTTATATTATATACTGTTGTAATATGCATTCTGGGTAGACGATGACTAGACCAGAACAAGAGGACGTATACATAAGTATACATACGCAGCAGCCTGTAAGTGGAGTACTTGGTGGATGCAAGGTGAAAATTAAATTCTCGTACGAAACTATAATTATTTATTAGACTAAGAATTTCGGTTATATTCCATTGTCCCATCTCAGATCATATGGTTACCGACTTAATTTTCATATAAGTCTCTGATGATATACTTCTCCACCTCACTTCCATGCACCTGGTCATGAATAAATTAATAGTGCTACTCAGTTCATATGCACGCTATTGCGTGAGCCTTCGAGACTAATTATATCCAATGCTCACCGAAATTGTAGCTGTTGCAATTTCCAAACCATACACCAAAATGGCAAAATGATAGCGGTTGGTATTTAAATGATCTATGAGTGAATATGTAAATGGCTTTTACATAGTTTTTCTGTGCCACAACATGCATTAGTATTTTAAAATGTTTTAATTATTTTATATAATGATTATAACTTGTGATTTGTGTTTTATAATGCATATATAACACACTAAAATACTAACATCCTAAGTTCCTAACATCCTATGGATCAAAACAGAAAGCTGTATCACTCTACCAGTAACAGAGAATATACCCTTTTACATGCGTACATTGATCGGTGTCAGACAGTCAGAGTTCAGAACCAGAAAGAAAAAAAAAAGGCCAACTTGGCCAAAAAAAGAAATAACCATCGCAAAACGATTACAGGGAAAGACAAAACTGTGACTCAACTCAACTATACTATCACTGTTAGTGATGATCAGGAGATGGGATCAGCTGACAAGCATATGATAATGACTGTCAGCTAGTTAATTAGCACATTTAGATTTTAATTATAGGTACTCAACCTTTTTTAAATCGTTTGCATTTCATGTTTGCATTTCATTTTAGACGTTTCTTTAGAAGGTTGTTATAATATGTATGGTGTTTGATTCACAATAAAACTGTGAGATAAAAGTTTAAAAATAAAAAAAAAAGAAATGTAATCTAAAAACATGAACGTAAAAAAGAAAAAGAATGTATTGATGTTAATTGTTGATGTTGAGTATAAAACATAGTTAATTGTTGAACGTTCAACTTGTCACCCTTTTACTCTTGAACTCTTGCTAGTAAGATGACATAATAGAAACGGGGTGGCCAAGATTTGCTCTGTCCGTGTTACGATTTTTCGGGTGATTCATACTTACTTCATTTTTGTGCTAAAGGAAATTACATACACAACACAAACTTAGCACAAGACATTAACAATCGATACAAAAATAAATTTCAGTAGGGAGTTTAATTAGTAATATCCGTATATCATGGATCGAATGCCAAAACTCTATATGGCCCATTGGAGACAAATTAAATCTACTTTGATGATTTATAATAGTGGAACGCTCTAAATTTTCTCCTACGTCACATTATTTCTCTACATAATTGAACTCAGATACAAAAATTCATCTCCACCATTAGAATCTTTTAAAATCCACATTTATTATTTCTTTTTAATACAAATAAAACAAAAACAAACGAAAAATAGAAAAAAATTGAAAATAAAAAATAGTGTTGGAATGGATTCCACCATTAGAACCTCCTAGAACATTGCTTAATTGGTGTTTATGGGTTCCAGTAAAGTTCCACCATTGGTAGAACTCTGCTGGAAATAGTTTTATACTTTAGCAGCTTCTGCCAAAACAAATGAAGATTAATTCTCTAAATTAATGATAAATTAATAGTACAAGCACTGAACATTAACAAATCTAACATGCACTAAGCGCCGTCCAAAGGATGTAGCTAGTCAGGTGAACTAATTTTAATCACTGGCAGGTGGAAGATCAAGAGTAGGGGTTAATCACTTCATCTGAATAACAATTGCATTATTGCATTTACTAGCCTAATAATTTTGTTAGGACTGAGGAGTAAATATTTATTTTTTTAATATATTGTATAGTTACAAAACTAAATGGCATGGTAGCATATGGTTGGGGTTCAGTGGACAGGTTGGGGTTTGAGCCTCATCGGAGTCATTAAGTTAGTATAGATGTATTTGGTGTTATAAAAGGTGGTAGAGAGATAGTGTAGGAGTAGGAATAGAGTAATTAGATTTGGGCTTTAAAAAAATGTTAGCATATGATCTTACACAAATTATTATTTTAATTTTGCCCGTAATGAATAGTTCGTAAGTGTTCTCGGGTTTTAGTACAATCATATAATTTTAAAATTCAAGCTGAACTGTACTTCTACGAGACAATCAATGGTTGATAAGACCTCAAACTCAACTAGATTCGTATGACTTATGTGAACAATGCAAGAGGCTTGTATGACTAATCCATACCGGGTGCAATGTTTGGACTAGACTTCATGAAACCGGTGCGTGCGAATTAATTATGGATGACATAGATCCAGTTTGGTTCGTATGAAAAAAATTAATTGAAATCACTCATAGAATTTGTCAAATGAGTTACAGATTATCATAGTTGAACATAATTCATAATGATAGCCTAGATAAGTAGATATATGTAGTTGAAATTTGTTTGGAGAGGATCGAAACAACATGGGTGAAATGATCATGGATTATTATTGACCCGACCGAAAGAGTTAGGTAAAGCCAGGTCTCTAGTCGCAAAGTGCTATACTCCACTATATGTATAGGACTATATCTTATACTATGTTAAACAAATAAGTACGTTAATGCAAGTGCAGCTGTTTTAAGGGCGTTGACATGGGTGTTCACCTATAAATTTGCTCAACTCATGTATTATAGAAACATAGCACTTAATCTCGTTTAATTAGTTTTACCTATTCTAATAACACAATAACTATTCCACAACTGTAGTTAAGTCTTGTGTAATACATTTACAAGGGAATTGTCAGATTACAAGAAGACTTAAAGAAATAAGAGACTTATTCAAGAAGGATTTAAAAGGAATTCTATTCAAAGAAAGAAAATAAAATGTTAGAAGAAATCAATTCCTTTTAGAATACTGATACTAAATCTTGTCTACATTCATTGACGCGTGTTTCTTCATCATTGTCGACTACGTATTCCACTGCTATAAATACCAGAGCATCGACAGAGGTGAAACTAACGACACAGAGAGCAAAGCAATCGAGTTTCACAAAGAGTTTTAGGTTTTATTATTTTAGTTGTTTGTGTCTTTTACACTAATTTATATTCTAAACTTCTCTAACTGCGTATTGAAGGTAGAATAGATAGGTTGCGACTCTATATCATCTCTTAGGTGACTAGTGTTGCTTTCAGCCAAGTAGAATAGGGAGTATACAGTGTTATACGAATATATTCTTCTTAGTGGTTGATTTTCTGTCTTGACTGCACATCAAGCAAGCTTACAAAAGTTGCTTGAATATTTTCAAACACAGTTCTTCTTTATATTTCGTTGTGCTTTAACTTCATTATATTATATGTGTTTGTGTTGACTAATCTGCAGGTTTCTGACGTGTTCCTGTGGAAGTTGATCTAGGTGTTCACTGAACCTCATAGTTAATCTGGACCTATGTGACGTGTAATTTATACTTAAAGCAAGTTATATTGATCCTATATTCTTTCAATTGGGTGTTTTAAGTTACTTTGTGACATACACGGACCATGTCTGGAGTTCCATCATAGTAGTATGATTTTGTGACGCAAAAACAAAGGCGAGCTTGCCCGCACTTTTCATATATCCCCTGCCTATTCTATTTCATCTCATGATCACTCAAACTACTAGAAGAAATGATAATTTACATGTTTTTTATTTTATTGTGCCTGTTTTATACCATATTTGTCCTTTGAACCTTATCAAATTATAATGGATTTTGTAATACCCAGCATCTCAGTCAATTAAGATATATAAACAAATCATCACTCTCATACATTGAAATCAAATCTGTTCAGGTCTGAAGCGAACTAGTTCACTAGTATCAACGCGGCCCACAAACCACAATGAAGCGGCCGCCGAGTATATTATAAAGGTGATAGGTATGTGGACCTTCATTACATTTTTGTTCTTAAATTATCCCACAACCATTATCAATCTCAAGAGTCAAGATAAAGAATTCGCCTGCTGAAACATACAATAACCTGACCTACAATTGGGTCGCAACCCATGGGATATGCTCTATTGCAAAATCTTTAGCCCACTAATTAACAGCACTCGAGATGGAAGCTGAATGATGACAGTGACAAAACACAAGTACAGTACAATGCATTAGTGCTGGCACATCGTATATTATTTGTGCAATACCCAATCTGTTGCTCTTGAAATAGGAAAAATCCAAAGAGTCTGCTTTCAGCAACTTTCCATATAGCCAAACTAAATCTGCCATGAGTGAGTGGCTTCAAAAGTTAGGAGAATGACCTGCAAAATTTATTTTTTTGAAGTTATAAAAACGATTTGCCAAAATTATTTTTTAAGACACTGTCGGAAGGGCATCTTCTTTTGGTCCGAATCTCAAATCCTAGATCTGGTCCCTGTTGAGTGTTGAGAACGTTCCCTCATTGACCAAATCGAAAGGTTCTTGTAACTCATCTCAGTTCCAAGGAGAAATGGAAAGCGTATCTGGAACTTAGAAATGAAAGACGAAAAAGATGAGGCCCTATTTAAAGGTGTATCTAGCAACCCTCACAAGCCGATATACAGGAAAACCAAACTTCAAATAGAACATGGCTCAGATTCTCAAAGGACCACTTCAACAGATTTGATATAAATTCTAAAGTCTCACTCACCTATTGGAATTGGAGTGACCATTTCAATCCCTGAAGGAATTTCGCAAATCAAATGACATAAGACCATCTCCGGCAGGGGCTGGAGATGGGTCTGAGAATATTTTCTCAGACTGTCCATCAGCTCCAGCAGGAGCTGATGGGCTGTCTGGGCTGTTTTGGCCCAGACTGGTCGCCCTGGGCAGTTTTTTTATTTTTTTTAATTTTTTTCTTTTTTTTCCTTTTCTTTCTTCTTTTTATCTTATTTCATTTTTTCTTTTCACTTTCCTTTTTCCTTTTTTTTTACTTTCCTTCTTCTTTCCTTTAATTTCATTCTTCATTATTCTTATGTTTAATTTTTTTTTATTTTTTTGGAGTTTACTTTGTTTTAATTTAAACAAGTAAATAGTAGCAACTTTACTAATAATTATAATAAAATAAAACTTGAAAAAGAAAGAAATACACAATACAACTTATAAAAAAATACAAACACAATTTAGCAAACACAAGTTTTCATTTTCCATTGCGAAACTTCCAAGTATGCTCGATCAAATCTCTTTGTATCTCTAAAGAAATGAGAAAATGTATAAAGTGGTTTAAAAAGAAAGGAGAAAAGAAAAATAAAATTGGGTTTGATAGTTTTATTGTTGGAGATGAAGAGAGTTTGAGTGGGTTTGAGAGAATAAAAAAGATTATAATGTTAGTGGAATGCTGACGTGGCAGGAGAGAGAGGGTTTGAGTGTTGGAGATGGTCTAAGAACCAGACAGCTTTCTCAATGGAGTTCTATTTACATTCAGGACAGTAACCTTGCACAGTCAAATACACTTTCAAGACTACATGCATGACCTACGAGAAACAGTAAACAATATGTAATACTACATGACATGAACAACAACACATACACCTATTTCGTCTGTTATAATGCCCATACACGATGCGGACAATGATGATGTACAACCCGAACTACATATGTATCTATTTACCATCCATATACAGGGTTCTCTATTTGGGGAGGCAGGAGATGAAGGTCTGTGCAGTGTTGGTTATCATAATCCCTTGTTTGAGGTATCGCACCAGTACACAGCCTAAGCAACTCGTTTCCAGTCAGACAGTAATGGGCAAATGCTAATCCTCCGTCCACCATTTCATTCAGGTTAGGAAGCGAGGCTGATTTTCTAAAAGGACTATTCCTAGTTTTACCTGAATATCTATCAACTGTATTATCCAAAACCTTGTCGAGCTCCGAATGTTCCATGAATCTCTGGGTGGCAGCTTCCCATGACAGGTTGTGCATCTGCTCAGGGGTAAGAGGCTGAGGTTCACTTGACATGGCTTCTCTTACTTTTGCAACAAAATCTTCTGGAGTCTTGTATGTCAAACAGTTCGGGAATTCCCTGAAGAATTCATTTGAAGGGTGGTCTGCACAGACGACAAATTTTCCCATTGCCAGGGCTTCTGCTGTGGCAGTACAGAGCACATCACTGACACTTGGATTTATGAAGATTTTGTAACTGCAGGTCAAAGACAAATTATTAAGTTGGGAAGATGGGTAGTTAAGTCATAGAAGCCATTAAGAAATCAGTAAGATAATCTCATATGCCTGATACAACCATTAAAATATAGAAAGAAAGAAAAAAAAATTAAAAATCTGAGCTTATTTATTGTTGTCTTCTTCAGAGGTGACCAGGTACCAAGGTTAAGAAAAGTGTACTACTCAACTTGCATGGTGAAACTTGGAAGATAGTTGAAAAAACAAAATACAGAACACAAATATAGAGTTTGCAAAACTTGAAAAAAGAAAAAATTGGAGTGCGAAGTATTGAACACGTACCCATGAAGAGAATCGTCAGCATGGTCTCTGCCTTTCAGAAAGTTTAGATTCAAATTTAGCCTTTGGGCAGTGCTCCGAACTTCATGAGCATCCTCTCCATTGCCATATACATCCACGTTGAAGCCATCAAGATCTTTCTTGTGCTTTGCCAACAAATCTATCAACTCTTTGTAACCCTTTGCCCACACCATCTTTCCTAGGAAATAAGCTCCCTTGGAGAAAGTTTGCTCTCCACGCTCCTTTTCAGCAGCTACTCTTTCTCCAATCTTTAAGAATTTGGGATTTACACCATGAACATTGCAAATGATAGACTTTGGTAAATCCTGGGTAGCAGCAGAAAGCCGAAGAACCTATACAAAATTATAAACATTCATCATTCAGACAAAGAACATCAAATGCCATTACTCCTTCAGATCAAAAGCATAACAATTCAGGGAAGCAATGATTCGTGAGAAATCTGTAGGACTCAAAATGAAAGGTTACACTACTTGTGATAAAACATAATCCAACAAGCTATACTAGAGAAAACCTGTACCTTATGACAATACGCTCTCACAACCCAATTGTTGATGTGTTTAACAAAAAATGCCTGGAGGGCACCATTTTTCTCCCTTTTGATGTACTCCAAATAGTTAGTATGTACAACCCCAACCACATGGTTGAATTTATCAGTCCACCGCTTTCCATGGTGGTACCAATTCAAATGTTCTGGTTCTTCTAGGATAGCAATATCAGCTTCCTTCGATGAAATGAACTGAGAAGTATCGCCAGCTGGTAGAATACTCCGTCTTGATTTTGAGAACTGAGAGAACATGGCAGCTTAAAACCGTGAAAAAAGCACCCAAATGTAATGTACTCCCCAAAATTATATGAAGCAGATGCACATCACGAATGCATCTAACCGTAAAATTTTATCTTTTCAGTCGCATGATTTGACAAGAACTTCAATTGGTTGAAAATTTAATAAAATCTTTGACCATATTAAACTGGCAAGTATCAAATAGCAAAATTAATGGGTAATTTTAGGTAAATATATAACTTATGCCATGAGGTGCATAATTGACATGAGTAAAATATACCTCAACACGACAAGTTATGATAAAATTCATGGATATCTACCTTCCCAGGGTAAAATGCAATCTTAAAGTCAGCCTTAAAGCCAATCCTTTCCTCAAGCCAATTCCTTATATAAGATTCCTGCTCCTCAGGTGAGCTAAAAGTCAAGTTGTTAGGATAAACAAGCTCTTGATCAGGTCCAGAAAGCCACGGGACCAAAAGCGTCACATTCTGCTGAGCAGATTTTGCTAGATATGCCGCTCGGAATAACGGATTTACAGCTGTCCCTGTCATCCATGGAAGGCTGGCTGTGGTCACAATAGCTACATGCCTCTTTTTATCTGACACGTCATGTTTCCCAATGTCGCCCCAAAAACCACCATCATAACAGTGCCCTGTACTTTGTATAACACTGGCTAGCCTTAAATCTAATTCATCATTGATATTATCACTTTCAATAATTGACGACTCTCCCGTTGGCAAAGAGCGCGATAGAAGTTGACTTTTGCGTTTACTGCACAATTTTTCCACTATCTTGTCCGATATGCCTGCCACAAAAATACAAACATTGTGAACTCATTTCCACCTTTTTGCGTTATTTAAATCAGTATCAAGCGAATCTTGGAAACAATTTCCAAACTTGAGCTCCAAGTTGGTCTATGACCATCAAGAAATAAAAAAATGGAAAATCGTTTCTTAGTAAATGACAGAATGAAATAAACAATTGGCTTAACTCAAAGAAAGGCCGAGGTGATTTGTCTGACATTCAAATAAATTGACATATTGCAGGGAATGCATACCTTTATTAATACCAAGATGATCCAGCAAGGGGCTAGATTGCCTCACTAAGCACGCAAGCAGTTCAGGTACATCCAGGGGCGGAACTTCCTGGAACACGAAAACATAACAAAATTGAAATTATTTGATGAATCAGGCACGTGGAAGAATGTCGAATTTAGCAGCCGAGCAAAGCTTCCGAACGAACTCTGTTGTCTAGCATCCTTTCAGTTAAAACAAATTAGTGTAGTGAATTTCAGCGCTTCTATTTGAAATTCGTGGTTTTATGATTACATCCTCATTCAAATAATTGAAGTTATAACAGTTCAAATAAAAAGCACGCCTCGTCAATTGTAAAACAAGTATCTCCGAGAGTTAAGAAACCAACCTTCGATTCATTCGGATCCTTGCAAATTGCTTTCTGCACAAACAATTCAAAAGACAAAACAAACAATACATCAGTCCAGCTAAATTGGGTACCAAGAGCCCACAATGAATTTAACACTAGACTAGCAAAATTCCCATCACCCAGTCGCCGTTTATACTACATGATCGTTGGAAACATGTCTATCTTAATTCGTAACTACATTATAACTCAGCATTAGCCACATTCCCAGAGGATAACATGAATACTCATTTCCGGCAGTCAAATCAATGTAACCTAATCCAATAAACAGTCCCAAGACAGTACTACGGAGCAAGAACACTGTAACATAAAGTCCAATCAACATTCACAATTCACAAACAAGTACCAATTTAAAAACACAGAAATTACAAGAGCACGTACCAAGCTGGACTTGACCTTCCCAACAAACTCACTGTTCTTAATCCCTTCAATAATCTCAGTGGAGCTCTTATTCTCCATTTCCTTAAGCCTAGTCTTCAGTGGCTGCCAAAACTCCCCAAATCCCCCCTCCTTATCATTATACCTCATACTCCTCCACGATCTCACATGCTCCTCCTCATCCTCCTCCTCCACCACTTCCGAAACAATCGCGTTCTTAATCGCAGACAAATCAATCTTAAACTGTGGCTTGCCGTACATCTTAAAATCCGGCGACGAGTACGCCCTCCTGATCTCCGACAGCTTCGGCTGCAGCTTCTTAACGAAGTCAATTTCGGCCGGCGGGCCACGGTTGTAAGTGGCGGAGGCCGTGGGGACACCGAACGGCGAAACTGAAGCCGAATTGATGAAATTCTCCAGCTCTCTGTCGGCTAGGTCTTTAAATGAGTTAGCTCGATTCTTCAGTAGCTGGAGATCTGCATCGGCGGAAGAGCGAACTTCACGCCAGCCTTTGGAGATGAAGGAGAGTGCCTTCTCCGCCGTAACTGTGGAGACAGAGGAAGAGACCGCCGGTGAAGATGACCGCGGCTCCGGTGGTTTGAAGTTCATCATCTCTAGGGTAAGGGATGGATTTTCCGATGATAACGATTTTGTTCTCTTTTGTTTTTAATTTTATTTTTAATATATATAAGTATTAATCACGATGTGGGTGGAGAGACTGGTGGGGGTGTATATATTTTTTTTTATTTGTTTAATGTAAAATGTGAGGAAATGAAATAGAATATGCTCGAGTTGGATTTCCTTCCTATTTCGAGGAAGGGAGGGTGACACGTGGAGTGACACGTTGGATTGGTGATTTTCTGGAGATGACCTGATTTGTGTGAAAGATACTACAGTAGAATGAATTCGTTGTGTGAGGTGACATGACGTGAGTGTTTAATGGTTCTTGTTCAACAAGGCCACGTGAAAATGCTAATCACATCACTTTCGTAATTTTAACAGATTTTGGCATATCAGCCGTTTATGTAGGCTGATTACAATGAGTTAAATAATGTTTAGGAATTTTCTTTCTACCCATAACCGGTTTTTCCCTTGTTCAAGAAAAAAATAACTACAAGACTACAAGTAATTTTAGTTTGGTTGGGTGGGTTGCTTGATTTGGATTTTCGATTGTATTGGTTTTGAAGGGTGTAATTGTTTTTCGAGCATCTTTTTTTCCGCACAAAGTTAAAAAGTTTTATAGAAACCAGAAGGGTCTACACAAGATACAAGGGGCATACCCCAAGAGAAGCACTCAAGAACTCAATTATACAATCGAATCTCACTTTATGCAATCGAATCTCAATTATTGTTTTCCGAGCATTATTTGTGCTCCTTTATTATTAATAATTTTTTTTCTAAAAGAAAAAAAAAAGACTACTTTTTACAGATAAGTTTTATCGGGGCATGCCCCTGGCTCAGTTGGCTAGGCTCTAGGTGGAGTATATCCACCAAGTCTTGGGTTCAACCCCATGGGGAGGCAAATTCTTGGGATTTATGCCTTCTGAGTCGAGTCTGTCGCAATTGTGATTTAACTTAACTTACGTGGTTTGCAGGCTATTACGTCGACTCGTGGGGTTTACCCAGTGCGCACCCGAAGGGTAGCGGTTGCGGGATCCCAACGTCATTCAAAAAAAAGAAAAAAAAAACTCTTATTGTTGCCCTCTTGCTCTATTTTGGACCGACTTACTTTGGACAAATCGGAGATACACTTTATTATAACTCAAGTGCTACGCCTTGAAAGAGTTGTAAAAGAGTAGATTGGGTAATAAATGCGTACCTCATAAATACACTCTAGGATGTATATACATATAGTGGGAAGCGATGGAACAAGATTTCGCCTTTCATGGGATCTTGTCGGCCTTTCATCATGTATGCTGCCTTTTTTGGCTCTACTCACTCGGACGAGGGTATACCCTATTTGAGGGTCCCTTATTATCTTGTTGAGCGATTGTTGGGGAGACTTGCCACTTAACCAGGATTGTACTACTTCAAGTATATTCATAGCATGCTTAATTACGTACGTGCGAGGTGGTATTTTTCAATTATATCAATTTCAACTAGAGATAACCAATAATCATCTAAAATAGCTAAATCGATACAAATTAGGTGTGACATTGTTCTTGTTCATTATTAGACTATTTAACATCTATATTAGATGCAAATGTCTCGCTGCAACCTCCAGTTTCACTCAGAGAAATAAGTTATCAAAAGTAGTTGAGTTAGATTAGAATAGGATTAGAATCTCTTGGTTGGTCAATAAGTAGTGATTAATTGATACCAAACCTTATCTGAAGATCAATACATGGACTTGGACAAAGCATGGTTGTTGAATTTGACGAGGTTAGATTAGAATATTGATTGTTTCCATTAATAATACTGCACTTGTAGTGAAAATTACAACGTCTTTTTGGACTCTAGGGAGAAGGACAAAGGTGTTTCTCTTTTGTCTAAACATAAGTACGTATATTAAACATCGATCGTTGATGTCCAAGCAAGCTAATTGACAATGGTGTATTTGTCTTGTTATGCCGTAACACCGTGTTGAAGTGGCAGTTAAGTATTGGTTTATAGGTGAATGTTAGAATATGATGTTCTAGAGAGCACAAGAATATTCGCCTTAGACCCACGAAATGCAACTTATGAATCAAGTATCAAGTATATGGGGTAAGCCAAGTGAAGTTGGGCATTCTCTCTCACCACACATATGGATGGACCCTAAATTACGAGGAGGATCTACATAGATACATACTACTACCTGGTCTATTTCTCTTAGGTTTTCTTTTTTAACGGTTACAATTTTATTTAAAAAATAAATGTAAGTAAAAGGTTGTGCAAAGAGTTGCACACGATGACAAATATAGGTTTTTATATACTATAGTTCAATACAAAATCGTCAAAACACAAATGATCAAAACCCAATATTTGTTATGGACGAAATTGATTTTGACCACCATCTTCGTCTAGCAGGTCACCCCAATAGCAAAGAGTCAAGAGTTCGAAAGTGACGAGTTAGAGAAAAATAAGATATTTTTAAACTACCATGTGACCGTTTCGATCAATCAGACAATAATTACAAAATCAGTTAAAACTAAAAGATGATGAGATTATGATAAAGATCTTAGAGCGCCACATGAATCATCAGAGAATTTCTCACAGTTGTTGCATGGGCTAAGGATAGCTAGTATGTGTTCACTTATCTCTGGGGCATTCAGGACATCCATGTTGGTGTTCTTAGGATTTTGGATTTGGAAAGATATTTGTTTATTCATGTCATAAATCCCCGTTATTAGTTCCAATCCATTTGCTCCCTAATCATTTACTCCCACTTTATAATTTTAAATACATCCATATCATTATTTGTCAACACGTTTCATATGGCCCATACATACGTGATAGTATCCCGTGGGAATTATATATGCCCAAAGAATACTCAATTACTCATGGTGTTAAGTTAACCATTTAAATTTCACCTATCTCAATATCACATCATATCGGACAAAAATAATTTAAAGCCATTAGGCAAGTATATTAGCACACCGATGTAATTTGTACTTAAATTGTAGTTTAACAACACCACGATTCCAATAAAAACTTCGGTTGCATTGAATTCTTATTTTTTTAAGGGTATATCATACAACTAGTACTACACTACTCATATAAAAACAATATAAACCACCTTATGACATCACACCAAGTGGCGAGGTCAATATATGGCCAGTGGGGGCACTTGCCCCACTCAAAATCATTTCTCCTACTACCTCCATTTTCTTTATAAGTAGTTTTGGAATTTTGATTTTTGTGTTTAAATATAAATAGTTTAAAATTTTTTAATATTATTATACTAATTTCCATGCACTTTCTCTTCAATTTTAGTAGTATTAGAAGTGCATAATTGTTATTGACAAATAATCTCTTCCTTTCCCCTCTTCATAGAATAAGTAAAGTTACATAATTTTTATAACTTTAATAATTGAAATAATAAAATAATAAAAATTAATCATTTCCTTAATATGTATGAAAACACCTAAAACTACTTATAGAAAAAAACGGGGGGAGTACTACATAATATAGTATTTCACGTTTTGCTCCCTCTAATAATTTATTTTGATCCCCCTAAATATATGAAAGATAACAAAACAAGACATTCAAGTTTAGTGTCAATTATGGATTAGTCAAAAGCAAACTAAACTTGCAATATTTTAGCACATTAAGATTGAAATTTCAATATATTATGGTGTAAAATCCATTTTTTCGTATACTTGTGAGTATATTTAATAATCCCAATTAAATTGAGATAAAATAATTTTATAATTATTTTTCTCCACTTTTGTTGCCTAATTTTATAGTTTCAAAATTTGTTGCCTAATTTTATAGTTTCAAAATTTTCGGCCAAATTTTTTCACCGCATAACAAATTTTCCCCCTCTAAGTCTCTAACTGATGTTGCTGGCCTCGCCCCTGCCACACCTACCAACAATATCCTAAACGATCAACCTCACGATTTCGTCATGAATTGAACCATCCATTTGGCCTGCATTGATTCTTCCATCCTATGTCTTTCTTTGCAAGCTGAAAGAGGTTGGCCATAAATAAACAAATCAAGCAACCCATCATGCACAGCTCTTCATCAAAAATAAATTTAAAAATAAAATAAAATGCACAGCTAGTGAGATGAAGTTTACTTAGATGCGTGTGTATATGGTGGTGGGGTAAATACCTATATGGCTATATGTCCATCCAAAAAGCAATATAGGACACGCACGGCGCATCGCCCAACAGACAATGAAATGTGGGTTCACACTTACTCTAGTCCATAAAATTGCTTTCAGATAGGCCTCGATTGGTTGGCTACTGTAGCCTGTAAACCGCCGTTGACCAAGCCATTTTCGGCCGCTTGGTAGCAAATGGAGTGTGTGTGTTTTTGTCACGGGCAGCCTTGGGCGGCGTGCAGATGTGTTTTGAATCCCATCGTTTCACAGCCGACGCAGGGTTTCAAAATCGGGGGGGCACCGTTTTTCGTTTTGGAGGCCACCTGGAAATACGGTGTTGGCCTCTTGGAACTCAGCTATTTATAGCCTCTGCCACTGCCCTAAACGTATAAATACCATTTTTGCTCCAGATATGTGAGTTACTTTCCATCTACAGCAGCCGAAGGTTTGCTCTTCCTCTCTGTTTTGCTAAGGAGTCTTTCGATTCTGATATGGGGAAGGAAAATCAAGGCCCTTCGATTGACAATTGTTCTCTTGTTTCTGTTTCGGATACGCCTTTGAAACCTGTTAATCGGATGGGTCGTTAAAGAGATGGAAAGGGGCTAGGGTTTTGAAGAAGGGTGAAGAAGTTAGGGTTCGTGATGAGAAGAGGATTGATGAGGAGATTGAGGAAATCCAGTCGAAAATGTGCCGGTTGAGTGCTAGGTTAAAGGTTTTGAGACTTGAGAAGGCGAAAAGCAGTTTGAAGGTGGAAAAGAGGGGTAGAGTCATTTTTGCCAAGTTTATGGAGACTAAAAAGATAGAAGAGGATCCCGGTTTGAGTGTGAAACCGATGGTTAACAGAAGGGGCTTAAGTTTGGGGCCTGCGGAAATTGCTGCTAATGCCAGGAGAAGGGGGATGAGTATGGGGCCTTCTGAAAATGTGGGAGCGTCGAAAATGAAACCATTCGGTAGGATGGAAACGATTACCCCGGTTCAGAGTAGGAGAAAGTCTTGTTTCATGAAGCTCCATAAGCAGTTCTTGTTCCGATGCCAACTTTTGTCTTCGTTGTCATCTCCGTCTTCACTCTAATCTAGTTTATGTTAGCACCTTTCATTTTCTATGTATTAAACGTTATTTTGCTTTAATGGACTTGAACTGCAAGATTTTTTAGTGTTTGGAAATCTGATTTACCATGTTTATAGAATCTGAGGGCAAAATGGTAAATACACATAAAAACATAAAACTACGGCAAAAAACGTAACCCAACTAGAAGAAGCGCATTTATCCTTTTCAAACTAGCAAAATAAGGTATAAAGGTAAGTTCAGCACTTTTACCCCAAAAAACATCAACTTTACACTTCGAACAACGTTTACCAATCACGTTTTATTCCTTCAGCTTATCCTTCTCGTTTGCGTTTCCAATTATTACCAATCAGGATGTTTCCGTGTTTGAAGGGAGTCAACTGTCCCATTTTCGCATGTAAAGTTGTCCCGGTCAAGTCCGAATGTAAAACGCAAGTTTGACCGCGTTTTCGAATGTATTTTTACCAATCAGTACCATAGTTCATACCTGAAAACACAAAACATAGCAATATCAATATCTTTTTCGGTTTTTCCCAGCTGGAACCTGGAAAATGAACTTGAGCCACTAACGCTACAGATTTGCTCACATTGATAATACAATTTCAAGTCTACCAAAATTCGAACATATGTATTCACATTAATTTTTCAATAGACTACGGAATCAACCAACAACACTGATCCATAGCATTGTTACATACACTGGGGGCTTTGATAATGGTTTGTGCGGGTGGTGGCGACAGCACCGTGCAAGTGTTAAACAACCCTTGAGTATATAATGTAGTACCTTTCCCAAAGAAAGAAAAATATATACAGTCGAACCCCATAATTTTCGACCATGATTTATTGTTAACAATTTTAAGGTTTTGAAATCAAATCGGAATTTTTTAGGCAGTACATATTAGGAACTTTCGTATAAAAAGAGAAGTTGTATTTTTACAAATCTGCATTTATTGGACTTAAGTTAATATAATCGGCCCTAACTAGACTATTTGAACCCAGATGTGTTGTAATACCTCACATCCCACCTGAGTTAATAGAAGATGGGACGAAGTGTATATAAGTAAACCATCACTCTCATAATGTATGAGACATTTTTTATGATTTCAAAAACAAATTCGTACGAACTCATGTCCAAGGACGACAAAATATCACAGTACTAATAAGACGTGTGTAGACCAATTCACAAGTAACCGCACTGGCCCTAAGTGTCATGTCTCGAACCACAAGGGGTTGGGTCATTAGGCTATTGGTTGTAGTTGTTCACCACAACCTGTTCACACAATGTATCATATATAATATACTGGCTCAATCTTGTTTAATACTATCAAACCGGTCCGACTCCAGTCCAACCTTTTTAGGGGGTCATCGACTCCGACTTTTAAAACATAGCCACCAATTTCACTAACAATTCAATATCATATGGAAGGATGGTGTGGGCTAGCTGGAGCCACAACGACTCCTTTTTGTTTTTTGTTGAACCCAATCAGGCGGTGTGGTCTTTTCTCTTTATTAAATTGTCTTTCTGACTATTGAAGCAAAAAAAAAAAAAAAAAAACAACCAATAAATAAATTCAAAAGAAATTGAAAATTACCAATGGGGTCATGAAAAATCTTCTGTATCAATATACACCAATATTGGCTATATTCCGACCATCTCTTCTAAATCTCCATTTTATATCTTAATTAATCTCAAAATACATCTCTATTCAAAAGTAATTTTATTTTTTAAAAATTAAAATTTATTTGGATTAATATTCATTACAATAGAAGCACAATCTAAAATTAAAATTTAAAAAGTAAAAATAAAAACAATAATTCGTGAACCAATGAACCAGTTCACCATAACATACTAGTGAATTCAACGGCCAAATTTGACCCGAGAACTGCCCTTCAGGCATTTCACCACTTAGAAAATGCATTTAGATGACAACATTTTCCCAAATTAGAATTAATGCGTTTTAGGCTTGGTACAAGTGGACAGCCCAATGTAGTAGGTCTGGGCAGCCCATTATTTTAAGAAGACAGGCTGGGGTGTGCGACTAGCTAGATTTAGGCCCAACGCTCTTCAGATACTGTTCACCACCGGGCTGGCCGATACAGATAACAGCCGGCCCGACATCTCTCCTAAGTTAGCCGAACTAGTTCCTTAACCCATAAGGTAACCGAAAGCGAAGGCAAAATCGTAATTTCAAATTTGAAAGCTTATTAAATCACCTTTATTTCAGTGTCCACCGCCTCCAAATCGTCACCTTGTTTTTCTTCCCTTCATCGTTTCGCGATAACCGATAAGGCAAGCATAACTTGGGACTTGGGAGGCGTAATCTGCTACACCTCTTTCTCGATCGGTCCTTTGCATCTCGAGCCCTAATTTTCTCACCGGAGAAGCAAACAAGCTACGAACAGAATGGGCCTTCTTTCCAATAGGTAAAGTAGAATGAAATTGAAATTCAATTTGAGATGCCAAATCATTTTCTCTTTTGATGAATTTTGCCGAAATTGATTTTACTGTGAATTGATTCTTGCGCAGAGTTGACAGGAACACACTTAAGGCAGGCGATCACATATATTCGTGGCGAACTGCTTATATCTATGCCCACCATGGTACGTTTCTTGGTTTTGATTATGCATATATTAATTAATTGGTTTGAAACTTAGGGTTTTAAAGTTTGAATGTAGCATTAAGCAAGCATGATTAGGTTTATGTAGTCATAGACATGGCAGTAGATGGTAACCTGATGGGTTCAATTGCAAATGCACCCTTTCTTTCCTTTTGTTAATCTATATGCAAGTGAATTCATGATGTTGTTTGGTTTGTTTTTTGGGCTACTTTAATGGTGTTGTTTGATTGTTTCATGATGCTTCTTTTCGGTGGAATGGTATTTTTTATGTAAATGTTTCTAAGACTTCGATATTGTCCATAGCAGTCATTTGATGTGTGTCCTGAGGATGTTTGAAATTGAGACAAGCATCCTCATCTGAGTGGCATCTAGTTTTAATCGTTTTAGCAGGAAACGGGAATTCTTCTAGCTGATCATAGGGGTACGTTGTTCGAACTATTTATCCTTGCTAAATCAGAAATACAATGTGAAACCGTGCCACTTCGGTCAGAACTGTTTTATTATGTCTATGTTGCACTAACAGGTGCAAATATAACCTCAAGAACATGAACTCAAGCTATGCCCATTTTATTTCTTTACGTTTCCCATTTCGTCCATCTCATACATTTCTTTGTGTTTCATTTTTTTGCTACTTCATAATTACTATGTCTTGAAATTGGTGATCAATTTGAACAGCAAGTTTTGTTTTTTTTAATTTGGAGCTACATGGTGCCTTTGCATTTTGCATGGGTGGGCAATGCGCTAGTCTTGGTGCTTTTGGCACAGAGCTTACGAGTTATGCTCCCAGATGCCGCATTAGTGTTATGAAACAAAACTATCTAAAAAATTTCATAATGACCATCTTAGGTGCATGAGTTTCCCATCGATGATATTTTATATTCCAAAAAAGGAGGACCAACTTCTTTTCTCTGAAAAATCATTTAGCATACTAGTCTTTTGTCTGTTAAGTCTGTCATCACAAACTTATGCCACAATAACTATATAAGCTTCTGTGACGATTTTCTATTCATCCATTTTCTCCAGTCTTATAGGTTTCCCTCCCATCCAGTATATGCAGTATGTTGAACTGAACTTATTGTTTATGTAATTGTTAGCATCGTTTGTCTGACAACAAATTGATCGGTGTTTAACTTTCCAGTAATTGTAAGAATGCCTCTTTCAGTAAGCTACACTTGTTTATTTGCACAATTGCACATAGTTTGTGGTTGATGGAAACAAGATCCCTGGATGTGGAAATAGAACAGGATACTACGCACTATCTATCGTGTCTGTGTTGTTTTCGTTGTTCCTATTTCGCCATTAAGTAAGCTAGCGGAGCAACTTCATGTTCTTTTAAACTGTTTCACACGGATTTGATAATCTTCATCAGCAATATTATTATCACTCCTTAAAATGTTTTGTTGGTGATCATTACAAGGGTCTATATTATATTTCCACATTATATTCTGTGATGTGCTTGTGCTCATCATCGTTTGTCTGTACTTGGATTATCATATTTCCGAGAAGTGTTTGTACTTTGTATGTACAATTACTTCACATCTTCAATAGTGATGAATGAATCAGAGTTTATAGAAATTATTTTAACATTATTACTAGATGGTGTTATTACACTCACCAGAACTGATGGTTCTAGACGTATAAGATAAGTGATCGAACAATAACCCAAGATATATTTAGTGATGTCGATGCAACTGAAAACTTGCAGAGGCATCAACTGTCTGGGAAAAGTTCAAGCATTCATTTCTTTTCTGGTAATGCATGCATTACGACCTAGGAATCCTCTGGGATCTTCGAAAGTGAACATCTAGTGGGTCTTGTATGTTGAAGGTTAATTTTGTTTAGTGATGACCTTGCACATTTTGTTTTTTTCGAATCCAAACTAGTTATGTATTACATCTTTGATAATAGGCATACTATGTGTTAAAAATAATAAAGTCAGTACTTAAGATATATTTACTGATATTGATACAACTAAATATTTACAGCAGCATCTACTATTTGGGAAAAGTTTGAGCATTCATTTCTTATTATGTAATCTTCTAAAGAAAACATATAGTGGGTTTTGTATGTTGAAGTTTAATTTTGTTAGTGATGACCTCCTCACACTTCTTTTTTTTTTTTTTGCCGTCTTATCT
This sequence comes from Plantago ovata, assembly GCA_028274465.1. Taxonomy (NCBI): domain Eukaryota; kingdom Viridiplantae; phylum Streptophyta; class Magnoliopsida; order Lamiales; family Plantaginaceae; genus Plantago; species Plantago ovata. Next base: position 20,797,325 of record CM051455.1, on the reverse strand, counting down.
ACACTAATGCAGTAATGCATCTTTGATAACAGGTATATATGTTGGCGATAATAAGGTCATTCATTTCACAAGACGTGGTGAAGAAGTGGGAACCGGAACAGTATTAGATATCATTTTAGTAAGCTCAGGGCCTGCAAAATCTCGCATTCCTTGCCCGACATGCATCCCATCAACTGATGGTCATGGGGTGGTGTCCTCGTGTTTAGACTGCTTCCTTTCCGGTGGCATCTTGTATCGCTTTGAGTATGCCGTTACTCCGGCTCTTTTCCTTGCAAAAGCTCGAGGAGGAACATGCACCCTTGCCGTCTCAGATGAAGATGATCTCGTGGTCCACCGAGCAAAGTTTCTTCTTGACAACGGATTTGGCTGCTACAATGTGTTTAAAAACAATTGTGAAGACTTTGCTATTTACTGCAAAACCGGATTGCTGGTCCTGGACCAGAGGACAATGGGGCAGAGCGGACAGGCCGTGTCTATCATTGGTGGACCCCTCGCAGCTGTACTGTCCACCCCCCTTCGTCTTGTTACTACAAACATTTATGGGATGGCTGCTACTGCTGTCGGGGTTTATTGTGCTAGTCGATATGCTGCTGATATTGGCATGAGGAGGGATGTTGTGAAAGTTCCCGTTGAGGATCTCACAATGCGGCTTGCGACAGGTATGCTTCAGGTCCTCCAACCAAGTCCCTCGGTTCTACCAGCTGCTGCTGTACCAGCGGTTGCTTAGCTTGTTTGCTTTGTTTGTCATCCTTTCTTTATCCTGGTAAGAAGTCCTCAATTGTCTGAATTATGTTGTACCTTGTTAAAAATAGCTTATCGTTGTGAAAGAAGATACGGATTGATTTACATAATTGCATGTGTGAAGAACAGATTTGTAATAATGATTTTGTTTGTATGTTATTTCGCGATTTTTCTCCTACGTGCGAATAATTTGTTGAATATGGTTGATAAATGATGCTGGTGGACACTTGTAGTCCATTACACACAGACATGCCGATACTAGTCTTTCGGGTGCATTGAAAAGTTGCTCAACTTGTGCCCAATGTAGGCGTGTGCATCTGTCAAGTTATGCACAGGTAAGGCAATATATGTTTTTCCATACCGATTTCCTGCTAGGGAGCGTTTATAGGGTATGGGTTTGACCTTACAAATGATATACTAGTGATCACAATATACTTTGTCTGTACACATGAAGATGATGATGAAGTTCTTGTGATGGATATTAGGATATGTGAATATACAAGATATTGATAGATAGATGGCTTGTGGCTGAGATGGATGAACATGGGATGAGCGTGCTTAACTATTGCGCATGTGTTATGCCTTACTAAGGCCGAGTATAAGTCAATTGAGTGACACCGATGCTTGTTTCCTAAGTCACATGAATTCCACCTTTACCAGTCGTTTAAGTGCATGTGGATATCTATGTTAAATATTTGTGGAACTTATCAAACACAAATCGTCAGCTCCATGGCTTATTAGTTACGTGTCTAACATGTTTAAGCACATTTACACCACCTCCAACACCCTACCCAACTACTATGACAAGTTTACTGTACGTCCATTAATCGTTACGGACGTAACAAAACTTGACCACTCTTCTATGATAAGTTTATTGTACATCTAACATCCATTGATGTCTACGGTCGTAACAAAACTTGACCAGCTGGGTTTACAAAGCAAAGCAAAACTCTAGCCAAAAATCACACTTCAAACAATGTCAGAATTCCACGAATGTCAGATGATGACTCAAGATTTTTCCACAACTTCAGCCGGGCTTCTGACAATATTCTAAAAAATTAATTCGTTATGAGCTTTTCACAAACACCAAAATGTACCTTGAATAGCCCTCGCTTTCATCTTACCTTTTATGTCATTTGGAATCAAAATCTCTCCTCCAAGTAAAACCAGAATGGAGCCACAATCCGCTACTGCATTCCACACTCATTGAGCCAGCGAAGGAACACAATCAACACATGTTCCGCTAGTCTGCTGTTTCTAGACAACTTTTATTAAACATAATTAAATTATAGTTATTTTGTTAAAAAAATTGAGTTCTTCAATACTAATTTTACAATTTAACTTAAGTAGTTATCGCATCATGATCATTATATGGGTCCAAAAGAAAAAAAAAAAACTATCATAACAAATCGTATGATTCCCTAGCATTCTGCGACAACAAGATCTTTAATTCTTTATCTAGAATTAAAAAAAACAAAAGGGAGTAATAGCACTTTTATTGTTACTTTTGGTCCTTATTTTCTTTCACAAATCACAAACAAGACAAAAAGCTTACTAAAGCTTTATTTAAAGTCGGCATTGGGCCAACATTCGTTCTAGGTTAATTGATTTATTATTAATAGCTGAAGCAAAATCCTTCCTTGCACCGCCACTTGATTAACATAAGACGATAATCACTTAAAGTCGCACCATCAGACGATAATCACTTCATTAACCATTGTTGTTTTGTGAATAGTATCATTTTTATACTTCATTTTGGTACTTCATACATTAGTATGATATTTCAAGTCTCTTTCTTTTCCCTTCTTCCACAGTGATATGGTCTATTCGAATGTGTTATATATAAGGTTAATTAAGTGCTACGTATTACATTAGTAAACTCTCTGGATAAGAGTGGTGGAGAAGTGACTATAGTTCCATTTGAAATTAGAGACTTACTTAATTTTTAATGATATAGGATGTAATTAAATTAGAGTACTGAATAAAAAAAGTAAGGAATAAACAATTGCGTAGATTGGATTCTTCTCTGTCCAACAGGAAGATCTTTAATCGATTACTTAAATAAAATAAAGGGTTTATCCTATAATGGTCGATTCACTGGATCCAAATCGCTTGTGATAACTTAAGTGTTGACTAAATTTTAATTAGACGTTGTTTCCCCTATAAATTTCTCAAACAAATCCAATTTACAAGGATTATTTAAACAAAAAAAATAATTACAAGGAAGGCTATGTTATCATTATTTTCACTTTAGTTCCGTTTTGTTCAGTGTTCAATATTGTTAAGATTCATTCAATTCATTTCAATTATGTTCAGTTTTACAAATAAAATTCATTTCACACTACAAGGAAAACTGACTTTAGCGACGGATGACATCCGTCGCTATATGTTAGCGATCCGTCGCTAAAGGCGATTAGCGATGGATTGTCCGTCGCGAAAAGTGGCGTCGCTAAAATAAAAAGCGACGGTTAAACCCAACCGTCTCAAAAGTTCCGTTTATATATATTTTATTTTTTATTTTTTAATTTTTATTTTATTTTTAATTTCTGTTATTGTTTCAAATTATGTTTGTTATTCGAGTTAAAATTGAATGCGCCAGAGATTTATGTACGATGATTGACGGTACGAAACTATAAATTTCATTCAACAAACTAAAATTGTACGTACATAAATACTAAAATGTACGAACATAAACATAAAAAACGAGCATCTCAAAATGTACAGAGATGCAATCCTACAATGTACGAACATAAACTAAAATACTAAAACTACTAGCTACTCCTCTGCCTCTGCGTTCTCCTCGGCCTCTGACCCCACCCAAAACTCCAGCATGGTGGTGCGGCTGGATGAGGGGAGGGTCCCGGTTCCAGTACGCTTCCCACAGCGGCCGAGAAGCCGTGTCAATCCATAGGGGCCATTTTCCCTCCTTGCTCCAGTCAGTTTTGACTCTCATCATCGTATGCATGTGGATGCTAGATCCTCGGACCAGGAACGCATTCCACAACTCCTCCATATGAGCAGGAGGCATATAGTAGTAGTTCTGCAATATATATTTCAATGTACATAAGTGAAATGAAACACAATTTACCTAAATGTTACACTTAATTAGTGAGCGTCGCCTACTCAATAACCTAAGGTTGTGGTCTAACATAATCATGGGCGCCGCCTACCCAACATCATGAATGAGGACGTAAAGTTATTAAATACAAATAAAGTACCTTTAATTCCTCGAAAAACTGCTCCTTTGCGGACATATGAAGCGTACTCCACCTTTCACCCCCACTCCCTGGCTCTGGAAGCGTAAGAAATCTTCTACGGATGATGTTACCCAACTTTCTATTAGCTTCAGGCGGGTGAAACCTGTAACATATATTTAAAAAAATATGGATACCCACAACTATATATAAAAACAATTAAATACAAACTTTAAGTACAAAACTTACATGGAACCTTGCCCAACAGACAAGACAGGCAGCCCATTGTCGCCGCCCTGGGGCAGTGCTTGACCATCGTCGCCGCCCTGGGGTTGTGCTTGACCATCGACGTTCATTGTCTTGATTGTTAGTTAACTTATTGTCACTTAATAAGTTGTCACTTAATAAGTACAGACGAGGACTCGGAAAGCAAGGAAAGTTTGTAATGTTTACTCTATGGATACCAGGAAATAAAGTCCATTTATTAGTAGGCCACGCGATGAGAATGACTGAAATAGGCCGGCACAGTAACAACAGCATTAGAAATGTTGTTGTTACGGTGCCTGCCTACTACAGTCATTCACAACACAAGGTCATACTATTAGTTTGGTCCTCTGGTGTGTTCAGTTAAATACAATCAGTTCGCTTAAATGTCAGTAAGGCTTACCAATGGGTGCAAACCAATAAAACGCTTACTGATCAACAGTAAACGTATAGTATTAGTTATCACCCAATGTAAGCCTAATCCAACACTTCCAAACTAATATATGTATATCATCATCACACCTATTCATTTAGATGAAAAACAAACTCTTATGTGTGTGTTCAGTCAAATACAATCAGTTCGATTAAATGTCGGGGAGACTTTTCTATGGGACCTAACCAATGTAACGCTCACTGGTCGATAGTAAGCATGTACTATTAGTTAGGGCCCAAGAAAAATCTTACCAACACACAAAAACCAATTATAATAGCATCATCACACTTAATAGCTTATATAACATAATTAAAATAATTAACATTATTAATCTATTAATTAACATAATTATAATTATCAGAACTAAGTAGGCAGAATTTTAATCTTTTTTATTAATCAAACTTAATCCAACTTAATTCAAAATTTAACAAAATATTAAGCAAATTTAACATGAATATTATAATAACATGAAAACAGAACTAACTTAAGCAATTTAACAGAACTAACTTAAGCAAATTTAACATGCATATTAAGCATGAATAACCAATTTAACATGAATAAGGTATTAACATGAATATTATGATATTCAAATCCATTTAACATGAATATTAACCAAATTACAGTTAAAAATTAGGGTTAATTTGGGGCAAATCAAACCCAACCTTCAGGCAAAATTCATTTACAGATTTAAGAGAACCATTATAGCTATACAACATATATAATTTAACAATTAACAACTATAAAAATCATATTGAAGCACAAAACATAAAAAGCCCCAAAAATTAGGGTTAGGGTTCTAACCTTTTTTTGGCAAAGATCGAATCGGAGAGGAGAAGAGGATGAGGTGGCTCGTCACTAGGCACAATGGTGACTAATTCTACCAATTTCAACCAAAAATGAGGAATTAGAAAATGAAATTGAAAAATTAGAGAAGCAAAAGAATGAGAGGAAGTAAACTTATAGATTGTATTAAAGAATGGTGGCGGTGGAAGGTGGTGGCGGCGGCGATGATGACGGCGGACGGTGGTGGGTGGTAGGTAGGGTTTGGGGTTTGATTTGGGGGAGAAGATAAATGGGGGAGGAGAATGAGAGAATGCTATCTCTGTAAGCAGACATCGTCTGTCTGCTTTATACAACCATATACCGTCGCCATTTCTCAAATTTAATTTATATTTTTCTTCTTTTTTTTCACAGTCAACGACGTATAGCGACGGATAAACTCATTCGTCTCCAATTTAGAGAAGGATAAAACTTATCCGTCGCTTCTGGAGACGCGGATTGGATCTCTTAATACAGAGCGCAGTTCGTCTCTATCCGTCGCTAAGTGTAGCGATCCGTCGCTAAATAGCGACGGATCGTATCCGTATCAATTCTTCCGTCGCTAAATGGTTGATTTCTTGTAGTGTCAGTTCAGTTGAACTTCATTCAATTCTGTTCATTTCAGTTCATCAATTTTGTTCTCTTCAGTTCAATTCTGTTAAATTATGTTCAGGCGAAAAGAACATTTTCTAAGTTGTAATTTTGTTATCAATTGAAGAACGAGTGTAGCAATAATTTTAAACCGTTTAGTGTAACGACCCGAACCACCAGCGAGGTTACTCCTGGCTGCTCTCCCTTTTAAGCCTATGAAATCTGGGGCGTTACAATAACCCCCTCTTAAATTGCGCAATGTCCTCGTTGCGCACTGTCCCGAGACCAACCATCCATGCAGGATTCTAGAGGTGGCCCCTCCAAGCTCAAGAGGTGGCTTCCACCATCCATATCCATATGGTGTAGCACTTTGCCCCGGATGACACTTAGTTCATGCAGTTCCGGATAGTCCCGCCTCTATACCATTTGTAACGACCTGACCCACTAATGGGCGGAGACCCGGCCCAACGGGCCGGCGAGGTTATTCTTGGCTGCTCTCCGGGGTGATATGTTGGCCCACAAACCAACACGGGTTCTAATCCGCGCACTTGTCATCACTTATGCGCGCACCGGAAACTTCCCAATGGGTCACCCATCCTAGAATTGATCCAGAGCAAGCACGCTTAACTCTGAAGTTCTTCTAGGTGAATTTCCGAAAAGAAAAGTCCACCTTGTTGATATGAGTAGCGTTATCAACCCTTTTAAGCCTCTGGAATCAGGGGCGTTACATTTAGGATCTGTTCTCTTTGTATGAAAACTCATTATTTTCAGTTCAGTTCAATTATGTTCAGATTCATTCCCTTCTGTTCTGTTCAGATTTGCTTAGTTATATTTTATACTATAATAAATCCATTTCAGTTCTGTTCAGCTTCATTTAGTTCTATTTTGTTCAGTTCAATTATATTCAATTCAGTTCAGTTAAGACGAAAAGAACAATTTCTTACTAAAAGTCCAATTCATGTAGTGTGGAATGTTATAAAACCTCAACCTCAAATTCTATCGTAAACATAAGGTATTGAAAGATGTGAATTTAATTGAAACTATCTACTCTTGTGTTTTAAAGTAATTGCATCATTTTGTCAATAATTTTAGATTTTGGTTATAAATTACTCTTAAATTATAATAATAAATATTTAACAAAATTACATATTGAAAATTAATTTAGGATGTAAAGTTTCATAGTGTAATTTTGGTAAGTATTTAACCATTATATTTTAATAGTAATTTGTAGTCAAACTTCAAAATTGTTGATCGTAACAAATCAAAATGGTACTTGTGCAACTGCTCTGATATGAATTAGTATATAGTTTGAAGAAATAGTAATAAATAAATATGAAGTGAGTAGCATATGAGAGGTCAGGGATTCGAATTTCGACAGAGGCATATGATGGTATAGACATAATTGAGGTTATTACGGTTGATATATTATAAGGTGGTAAAAAAAGTAGTGTAGGAGTGAGAGTATGATAATTAGATTTACAGTTTAAAAATAAATAAAACATTAATCAATTAATCTAATTTGAAATGAATTTAAAATTAAAATGTGTTTTTTTTTTCTTTTTCATATGAAATTAACATAACCTAAAACCTAAAAGAGTTATGTTCCTCGGACTGTGCATGCACTATTGGGTTTGCTCATCTTGCTACGTTAAGACTTAAGAGTAAGACAGTACAAAATACAAGTGGATCATACATTACGGAGTACTATATATTTAGTTCTGATGGGGCGCGATCTGTGAATATTTAGTATTACCAAGTACTACAAAGTAGTAATGTACTAATAATACCATTGAGTTGGCATGCTTTCTCAATTTAATCTGTAATTACTAAACATTACACCATCCTGGTCCCATAGTTGGCTTGGCCTTGGCCCCGTACATTGTTCAACCTTAAAAATCTGTTGTTTTTTTTTTTTTTTAATATTTAAAGCAGCTATTTTTGGAAGAAAATAAAAACATTGAAGGAAATAAATTTGAAATGTTTATTTGCAGGAAAGAAAATATCTTAGTTGAGGTTGAGGTTCAAGAACCAAGAGATCTATTTCAAAGAATGCCGAGATTTTTTAATGTATAATAATAATAAATGTGAAACACTTAACAATTCGGTGGGAACTTTATGAATTTTATGGTAGTAGTTAAGTTATGTAGCGCGCGAGTATATTGTTCGTCCAGTCGTCCTTATCAAAGTTAGTTGATGGATCCGTTATGAACTTATGATACGGTGTCCCTCACGTGACTTACTAACTCTCCGTAATTATTTTGCGATACTGTACTTGCTCGTTCTCCATAAACTCAATTTATAGTTTATAGTAGTACCTTATACAACATTATAGCTACAATATATGAAAAATTATACTCCCAATATTATACATTAGCCTTTCCTAATCTTTAATAAATTTGACATTTCTTAGATTTACTCATAATAATAGTAGATCCCTAGCCCGCAAAGTGTATCAAATCAATTGGTTAAAAGTGAAATGTAATATTTTCGAGTCACATGTTCAAATTCCACTGAAAATGAAATTTTATGATTGATGCCTTTTGAGTACATTTTTGACTAGATAGATGGATCATCCGGAACTGGTCTTAATAGAATCATCTGGATTGTATAGTCTGGGAATGTAATACTTGAAGTTTGAATCAAATTGTACATAAAAAATAGTTTGAATCAAATTGGATCAGTTTAGATCAAGGGTGGATTCAATAATTTATTTTTGGGTAGGCTAATTCAGTACTCCCCTACCTACGATGTGTTTTTTCACATGTGTTTTTTAATATGCTACACACTTTTTCTTTTCTTTTTTTTTTTTTTTCCATTTTCTTCATCTGCTACAAATTTTTAATTTTCATTCCCATCTTATTTTATATTTTACAACTCAAAGATCACTAAACAACTATAAATAAAGGGATAAAAGTAAAATTCATGAAAATATAGAGTAAAAGAAACAAGTATAAATAAGTTGGACATGATAAGGATTGAAGCTCAACCATGAAGATAAAAGACCAGTGTCCAAACCACTTCGTCAAAATAAAACCAATTTATTAAATATTTAGGTGGACTTGAGACTACTCGGTCATAATTGGACCCGCCCTTGATTTAAATTATTCAAGCTTATAATATTTCAAGCAATTTTGAATCGGATAAAATCATATCGGCTCATCTCACATCTACAATATATTATACGAAGTATTGTATTGACAAATTTTAGAATAATATTGTACAATGAAAATGAAAATGTTATTGCTCTACTGCTTATTATTCTTCTTCTTACAAGTAGTATTTTGCTATATGGACTGATATTTGTTAAATGAATCACTATGATGCATCGAGTTCGAGTGTATATCAATCGGGGTCATTTCAGATCAATTGGAATTCAAAACAGGTATCGATTTACATATGGGACCGTAATACTTTGAGGTCAAACTGCAGATTTCAAATAGGAATTTTTAACATAAACTAGTTTTAGATCTGGGTCAATTTTGTCCACACATGAGATGATTGGGTGGAGTGGTAAGTATAATGTCACATACTCTGATATGATATGTACGCATTGTATATTTATCTTTTGAGGTGTATATTTATCTTTTGAGGTACCGACATATGAGAGAATGACACGTTGAGGAAGCAGAAATGCTCCACCTTAACCTTGGTGATGGGTTATAAATATTTAATTATTGATGATTAAAATTTAAAAAGCAGTATATTACATTGAGATATATTACATTGAGATGTTTGGTAAACATCGCAATTTGCCACAGGTCAAGTAGTAGTAGTGTGGAATTAAAATCCACAAAATGCATGTTTATTTAATGATCTACTCCCCCTAGTCCCTAGCCATGATAGTCGCAAGAAAAGTTATATTTTTGTTTTAATAGAAATAACTCTGTAATTGTTGTTGCCATCAACCCCATCACACACTCGCAAGTCGCCATCAAACTCAAATTTCTACTTTCAGATTTCAGTGAAGATGTGCGACCGACTTGCATTTCCAATTTCTTTTTTCTTTTTTTTTTTTAATTAGCTAATAAATGTCAAAAGTTGATGTATCCTATTCTTGAAACTTCATTTGTTTCATTTTAACGCCCGGTTGGTAAAGTCCCGACCATTTGGATCGACACAATTATTCGTGTTCTTTATATACATTTGAAAGTTTTCAGTGGGTTACTCACTTACTCATGTTAAAATTGATCAAAATTAAAAACGCTTAATTCTGAAATTATTATAACTGAATTCTTGAAATCAAAAGATGCACCTTGTTAGTTTTTAGTAACGTTTTCAACCTCCTTTATATTTTAACATGAGTAGGTGAGTAACCCACTAAGAAATTTCAAATGCATAATTGTTTGTTTTTTGTTGGGGGGGGGGGGGGGGGAGAATAAATATAAGATGCACCTTGTTAGGCGTTACACTCACCCCTCTTAAATTGCACAATATTTTTACGCCTTGTTCCGGCTAAGCGCCACCCCTTGTGGGTTTTTGGCCGGTTCGATTCTGATACCATTTATATGGGAATTTTTAGACGTTTTAATGTATCATTTGGAGTTATTCATTCCATGTGACGTAAGCACATCTCACAATATGACAGTACACTTCAAATTACGTCGAAGAGTTTGGTTGTGAGGCCTGGAATATTTAGAGTATCAAAATATATACCACAAATATTTATTGAATACAATACAATTTTTAACCACAAATGGCTATATAAAATGACAATTGCACTTGAGTTACCCCCATAAAAAATTCTTTAATCGCTCTGTCATCTTTATTTGAGCAGAATTAAATTTTAAAATTGAGCTAAATAAAATTGAATGAAACCTAATTTATTTATAGTATAATAAAAAAATAATTAAATAAATTTAATTTGAACTAGAGTGAATAAATTTGAATAGAATTAAATTACAATTAATGAATTTTCAGATAAAAAATAATCTTGTTATTATTGAGTTTGTTACTGATACAGTTTCCATGTTCATAGTAAAAAATATTTAGCACACAAGTGGAACCATTAAAATTACTAACAACTTGGGACTTGAATTGGATCAATATTATCCGTTTCCTCTGCAACTTCCCAAGTGGACATGAGAGCTTATTAGTTAGTATTACTTTGATTTCACAAAATCAATTTTATGCTCTCTGTTAATCAAAAGCAGACAAAGAAATTTAAAATAATCCACCATCTTTTATTTATTCTTTCCCCCTAACAAAAAACAAGCAAACAATTTCTAGAAAAATGGAGCTACTACTGTATTAGCGCCAATGCCAACTACCTTATAAACAGGCAATCCTCAACAAAAATCCAAGAACTTGCTTCTGTTCCACCTCCCAATTTTGTTTGATTGTTTTCCATAAGAATCCAAGAATTTCTCAATCATGTAAAATTGTGGTGAAAGAGCTTTAATAATTAATACCGTCACAGTTTCATTTTCATTGTCCATCATATAGTAGAAACACATCACAGACAAACAGATTCAACTGCCAAACCTTTATACACTCGAAGATTCATCATCCAATAATGTTCTTGTACTAGTAACTTACTAATCTCTGATCTGGATAATTTGACCAAATCTCATCAATTTTTCTACCCTCTTCTGGTATTTCACTTCCTCCACAAGCTTCACTGAGCAATTTCCTTTCTTTTTCCATTTTATAATTCTGTTCAATATTCTCACTGTGCATCATTATTCTCTTCCTTGTGCTACTTACATCACTACTGTTTCACAGGCTTTCACTGTTTCTCACTCCAATTATCACTCCACTCCCTCTTGGTTTCTAAATGCCCATGTTCCATGTTCCTCCACTACTTTCTTGCATACCACCTGTTTGTTGAAATTACCTACCCATTATCTTCTCTGCAACTATTCCAAGATTTCGCATTTTCTTGAACCCTCTATGCTTGTACAGAGTCCAAGTTCCAATGGAAGCTGCTGCAATTGCTGTAACACTTCTTCTTGTTCTATGTTGTGTTTCAGTAGTTGATGGAGTTACAGATGCAGCTGATTTAGCTATTCTGAACCAGTTCAGAAAAGGTTTGGAAAATGCTGAGCTTTTGAAGTGGCCTGAAGATGGGGATGACCCCTGTGGCCCTCCGAGCTGGCCTCATGTGTTCTGTAATGCAGGCAGGGTTTCGCAGATTCAGGTTAGAGGGTTGGGTTTGAAAGGCCCTTTACCACAGAACTTGAATCAGTTGTCAAAGTTGGTGAATTTGGGTCTGCAGCAGAACCAGTTTAGTGGAGCATTGCCATCTTTTAATGGGTTGAGTGAGTTGCAGTATGCTTACTTGGATAACAATGATTTCGACACAATCCCATCTGATTTCTTTAAAGGCCTTGCGAGTTTGGAGGCTTTGGCATTGGATTACATCCCTCTCAATGCTAGCACTGGCTGGTCATTGCCTCCTGACTTGCAGGATTCACCACAGTTGAAGAATCTTTCACTCATGAGTTGCAATTTGGCTGGTCCTTTGCCTGATTTCTTGGGGAATTTGTCATCGCTGGAGGTTTTGAAGTTGTCGTTGAATCGGCTTACCGGAGGTATTCCTGAGAGCCTGAGGGGTTCTTTGCTGACTATGCTTTGGTTGAATGGGCAATCTGAGGGCATGACTGGTCCAATTGATGTGGTTGCTAGCATGGATTCGCTCACTAGTCTTTGGCTACATGGGAATCACTTTTCAGGTAAAATTCCTGATAACATTGGTGATTTAGTTTCTTTGGAAGAGTTGAATTTCAATAGTAATGATCTTGTTGGCCTAATTCCTGCTAGCTTGGCAAGTTTGGCATTAACTAGTTTGGATTTGAATAACAATGAGTTCATGGGTCCTGTCCCAAAATTCAAAGCTGTTAATGCTACTTATGCTTCGAACGCCTTTTGTCTTCCGAATCCGGGAGATGTTTGTGCTCCAAATGTTATGGCTTTGTTAGGGTTTCTGGATGGGGTGAATTACCCTTCTAGGCTAGTTGAATCTTGGAAAGGTAATGATCCTTGTAAAGGGTCTTGGCTAGGAGTGGGATGTGATCAAAATGGAAATGTCATTACTTTGAACTTGCCTAATTTTAAGCTTTCTGGTACATTGAGCCCTTCAATTGCCAATCTTGGTTCACTTACTCATATATATCTGCAGTCTAATAATCTTTCTGGTTCTATTCCGGCGAACTGGACTAGTTTGAATTCTTTGATTCTGTTGAATTTGAGTGAAAACAACCTTTCTGGTCCTCTTCCAAATTTTACTAGCACCGTAAAGCTTGTTCTTGGTGGAAACTCTCTTTTGAATTCCAATCCTTCTGGAGATCCCAACTTGCAGAATAGCACTTCTCCAGCTCATGATTCACGATCCCCTACTGTCCCGCTGTCACCAATCACTGGTCAACCCACCGAGGGAAGACGTTCGAATAATTCTAGGTTACTTGTAATTGTGGCCCCTGTTGCTTGTTTTGCCATTCTGCTTTGCTTGCTAGTTCCGCTTTATATCTTTTTCTATAAGAAGAGAAAAGATAGACAACTTGCTCCAAGCTCCATTGTGATTCATCCACGAGATCCTTCAGATTCGGATAATGCAATCAAGATTGCAGTTGCTAATGGAGCAAATAGAAGCGTCTCTTCTTTGGGTCATAGTGGTTCTGCAAGCATAAACAGTGGAGAATCTCATATGATAGAGGCTGGAAATTTGATTATATCAGTTCAAGTTCTCCGAAATGTGACCAAGAATTTTGCTTCGGAGAATGAACTTGGTCGTGGTGGTTTTGGGGTTGTTTACAAGGGAGAATTAGATGATGGGACTTTAATAGCAGTTAAAAGAATGGAATCTGGGGTAATTAGCAGCAAGGCATTGGATGAATTTCAGTCTGAAATTGCTGTTCTTTCTAAGGTTCGTCATAGGCATTTGGTATCTCTTCTGGGATACTCAACTGAAGGAAGTGAAAGAATTCTGGTTTATGAGTATATGCCTCAGGGAGCTCTCAGCAGGCATCTTTTCCAGTGGAAGCAATTTCAATTAGAGCCTTTATCTTGGAAAAGGAGGCTAAATATTGCGTTGGATGTAGCTAGAGGAATGGAGTACCTTCATACTCTTGCTCACCAGAGTTTCATACATAGAGACCTCAAATCTTCGAATATTCTACTCGGTGATGATTATCGAGCAAAAGTATCTGACTTTGGTCTTGTGAAACTTGCTCCTGATGGAGAAAAATCAGTGGTGACTCGTCTTGCTGGAACTTTTGGATACCTTGCGCCTGAATATGCTGGTAAGCATTTTACACCATGCATCGGATTTAAAAGAAAAATATGAGAAAATGAAACTAAATTAATTTTCCTGTTGAACAAGGCTTCTGTATTTGTTTTGGTTATGAATTTAGTTCCCGTGTTTTTTAATATGCACTTGTGGTACTGGTATGAGCCCAATATAGAAGTGAGCGTTTAGTCTTTTATTTGCAACTTGAAGTTGTGTATTTCAGAAATCTGGCTTGAATTGACTATTCACTTCATTAAGTAGAAATTTTTGATTGAATATGTTTCGTAGCAGAAAACGTAATTTGAATTTAAGTTCATAAGCACTCATAAGTTGCACCTGAAACATCAGGCGCCTATATTCATATGCCATTTATTTTACTAATGTACTGAAACATTAGCTTTCTTATCATGGCTAATTTGCAGTTATGGGTAAAATCACCACAAAAACCGATGTCTTCAGTTTTGGTGTTGTACTAATGGAGCTCTTGACCGGAATGATGGCACTAGATGAGAACCGGTCTGAGGAAAGTCAGTACCTAGTTTCATGGTTCTGGTATGTTAAAGCAACAAAAGAGAAGCTGATGGCTGCAATTGACCCTGCTCTAGAAATGAAAGACGAAATGTTCGAGACCATCTCCATTGTTTCTGATCTTGCTGGTCACTGCACTGCAAGGGAACCCGGTCAGCGACCTGACATGGGGCATGCCGTGAATGTCTTGGCCTCCCTTGTCGAGAAATGGAAGCCTCTTAGTGAAGAGACAGAGGAATACTGTGGCATTGATTACAGTCTGCCACTCAACCAAATGGTCAAGGATTGGCAAGAATCTGAAGGAAAGGATGTAAGCTTTGTGAACCTCGAGGATAGTAAGGGCAGTATCCCGGCTAGACCTGCAGGGTTCGCAGACTCTTTCACTTCATCTGATGGACGCTAGAAATAGGTACCTTCGCCTTTCTGGTATTTTGTAGATGTAAATAGCTTTGTTTTGTTTGTGTAATGTGTTGCTTTTATTTACTGTAATTTTGGTTGATGATATATTATTATATATCATCTTCTTGGCTGTAGATATAGAAAGAATGTGCTCCTCATGGATGCATAATGTTTTCGATATGGTTCATGAACATGAACCCTTTTGTCTTATGATGTTTCCCTCGAGCATAAAATTGAGGTTTTGCTTTCGTGTGAATTATATACAGTAGGTTTCTTGAGTTCATGTAAGCAGACATGTTACAAGTTGTAATGAGAACTGTTCTTGTGTTTCTAGCCTGATTGCATTACTAGCGCATCTTCAATACTGCCTGAATGGTGAAAGCGATGAGTTGTATCTAAAGATGAGTGGAAATTGATATGAGGATCTTTGATGAATGGTGAAAGTGAAGTGAAATCCAACATTGCTTTCATGCATAAAGAAGATAGTGGAGCTAATGTAATGTCCAACAGATATAATTGGACCAGCTCTGAATAATTAAAACCTTTTCTTACTGTCATGCTCCAGTCATACTAATACTATATGCTTGGATTGTGTTTTGGCTCACCTTTTTTATCAATTGAAGTTTTTTACTGTTTTTTTAAACAAATTTTCATTAATCATAATAGGAATTTTTAGATGCCAGAATGAAACTACATCATCTAATTTTAGTACTTCAACTAACCAACTAGGACAAAGATCCCAAATATACATATTTGACATAACAGAATTCAAAATAGTTGATCAATTAAAGTTCTTAGTTTATATGGTGTGTTTCAGGATTTATAATTGCCTATTTCTGACGCTTCTTTCCAGGCAAAGTCGAATATTGTCAAGTTAGATTAAGACTTAAATAACACGAGTTGAGTCGCGCCAGGTTCTGTTAGAAAAAATGAATAAAATTTTTAATGTCAAACTAGAGTTCAAGTAATATTTTTTGAATGCGGCTCGTTCGACGCGAACGACTTTGATCCGAGTTTGAACCGAACTTGAGCTCAAATCATGATAAAAATTAAAAAATAAATAGATAATAACATAGTATTGCGAGCCTTATCGAAATTAATAATTAATGAATTTGTGGTATATTACGAGTGAGCCTTACCGAGCCTACTACTGAGTATGACCGAGCCGAACACGGTTCAACTCGTTAGTAAGACAAGTTTAAAACGAGGTTGTGGGGATCTTGGCATATTCGCTAAATCGGCAAGCAGTAGTTCGCCATAAAGCGCATGAACTGGGAGTCCTTCAACGTTGTTGGCTCAAAATGGAAGGGGAGATCGTCAAGAACAACGTAAGAACAAGTATGGTATTTGAATTTACACACATGATGTATGAAAACATGACATAATCAGCCAAAAAATGGCCCGGATCCATGTTTTTAAAGGATCTAGATGGATATGAACTCCTCGTAGTGTTATGTTGAAAGATCTGCGCTGTTTTGATAGGAGTTTTTGGGTCATGGACACTTTCTTCTTAGTTTTTTTTTAATATTAGGACCCATATTAAGATTTATATTTACTAGGAACTGTGTCACACGCGTAGAGCGTAATCTTGTAAAACATTATTATTTTATTAAATAATATATTGAAATAAATGGAGTGAATATATAATCTTCACATAATGACTTCAAACGTAATAAAAAAATAACTAATTGAGTAGTTAAACTTAATATAAATGATGTGCTATAAATGTATATAGTTTTTTTAGTTATGCAATTAATAGTTTTGAATTGAACTATAAGACATACGAAAAGTATTCTTCCAATGAGTTAAGAACCATCAGATACATCTCTAGACTCTGGGAACATTCAACTTCAAAATCTGCAATGCATCTTTTTCGCATGTTAATTGGTATTCTTCATCAGTTGAATATATTGTCAAGTGCTTCATATAAACATTCTAGTTTCATACTATGATGTTTTTAGTTATTTTTATCGTATGATTTGAGAATAATTTAAGGTCAAAATGACTATCGAAAAAGTCAACAAAATCAAGTGTTACATTTATTATTGGACGGAGGAAGTATGTATTTTTTTATAAGAACATATCCTGGTTATTTTTAAAAAAGTATAATACGTCATACAATTTTATGTTAAAAAATAAAAATTTAAGAAGAGAATAAATAAAAAAGAAAAAAATTACGTCAATAAGATTCGAACCCAACATCTTCAACTAAAATAGTGATACAAGTAATAGAGAAAAATCACGCCAACAAGATTCGAACCAAACACCTTCAATAAAAAACAAATAATAATAATAATGGAGAAAAATCACACCAACATAATTGGAACCCTACATCTTTTAATTAACTAATGACACATGTACGCACCAGATTGAAATTGGATGAGCAAGATCAACGATTTAAAATTGATTGGTAGGTCAATCAATTGGGTAAATCAACCGGTTTATTATATTACTTTAATTTAACTACCCACACCTTTCATAATAGTCACACTCACACCTATTGAGGGTCGAACTGGAAAAAGAAAAGGGAACTAAATAGGAAACGGTTCAATTTTTAATTTATAACATATATAATACAATAATAATGATACATGCCTTTATATAGTGTTTAAATTGATGAATTATACTCCCTCTTGTGTCATAATAAGCTTCCTAAGGTTGACTTTTTTCGAATTTTGACCGCAAATTACTTCTATATTACACATGATTAGTATATAATAGAGTTATATTTGAAAAATATACACTTGATGTTCTTTCATAATATAACTATATTTTTTATTTTGTAGTGTAGGAGTAATTTATACCACTTGTGAAGAGTATAATTTATGAAATATATTTAAATTCTTATACACTTTTTATACTGGATGGGTGGAGCATACAATATGAAGTTAATGAAATAGAAGAGTCGGAGAACATATTGTTTTTTTAGAGTAAAAGTAGGTAATATTAATCAATCGGCGGGATAAAAAAAGTTATGATCGACAACTTGAGACCAACCGTGGACATACGAAAACGAAAGATCATTAGATATAAAGTTCGTCAATTGATTTGGGCACATATACCCTAATAATATATAATTAAGCAATATATAATTGAAGAATGCTTCATATAATTGAAGAATTTCTATCTATATATTAACATATATATAATTAAGCAATTTGACACAAAGGTGTAATTTGGTATATATGGCACGATAATTATCATTGAAGAATGCTTCATATGGTATCACAGTCTAAACATATAATTGAAATTTCATGCAACAAGCCATACACATAATGTTTTACCCGTTCTTATTGTCAATACATAATATTTCAACTAGACAACACATTCACAAACTAGTCATCATGTGAGTGTTAGGGTAATTGTTTAGGTTAGAATAATGAATAATTTCGTTGTTTGATCTACAAGAGTAAAAATACAATGAGAAATAATTTATTTTAGTTTAAAATTAAAAATATACATTGGAATGCCAATTCACAACTAAAATTTTTTCATTATACAAAATAGAACATTACTTATATTTATAACATCATCAATTCAATCAAATTAGAACTTTCTCACATGTTGTTTAGATAACTTAAGGTTCAATGTGGTGGTTTGGGTTTGAATCCTACATGCAACATTTTTTATTTTTTTTAAATTGACGAAGACCCGCCACCCCGGGTCAAGTCCGGCCATGGACCCGGGCCGGACCTTGTCGGGTTCGATTCAGGCCCATTATATGCCTGTGTCTGACACGACCGGTTATAAGCCCATAAAATAATAATAATATTTTTTTTTAATAATTTTAATTATTATTTTAATTCAAGGTTGAATAAGTCAATTTATATTTAATTTAATACTTTTTTTTTATTTTTTTATTTTTAGAATATCGACATTACATAAGTTATATATCGTAAACTAATACATCATTTTATCATAGGTTGAACCAATACAATTTGACAAACATTAGAAATCAACTATTACAAAGCTAACAAATAATCATGCAATTGGCAAAGATTTTGCCATGTAGTGTCATGACATCTCAGTATAATGGAATTGAATTTAAGGTGAAATGACCACAAGCTTAATACCTATGGTATTTGGATTTTTTTTCATTGATTCTGGTGGCTATGCTCAATCAACTGTTAACAAATTGTTATTAAGGTTTATTTGAAAATTATGATTTGGATTGAATTGAAATTAATTATTTGTAATATAAAAATAATTAAATAAAGTCTAAACTGATTTCTTTTTTTAATTTTTAAAATGAATCAAAGAGGACCTAAACTTTTCAATATATTGCATCGAAAAATATGTTAATTTTTAGTTTGAACTTTGAAGAGTTGCAAATTTGAATTGAGCTTAACTTAACTTATTTAGTCTGAATTTAACTTAATCTAGATTTAAGCTCTGTTCTTTTTGTCTGAAAAAGTATGAATTGAACTTATTTGTAGTACAAAATACTATTAGACAAATTTGAACTGAACTGAACTTAATTAATTTTAAGATGAAAATAACAAAGTCTTAGATGGTAACTCGTTATTTTACAATACACTTGATTTTTACGTCATGGAATTGGATAATAAGTGGCTCATTTTGCGATCTATCATATCATAAGAGTAGCCGGAATATTCACTTTTGCTATCGATCTTATCGAAACCAAAATATTCATCATAAGCAACTCGTTTTCCCCATTTTATGTGGCAGATTTTCTACATCACATACTTAAGTAGCGAACTATTATATTGCATTTCACGAATTAAGAATATATAAACCACGTTGGAGCGCCGAACCCGCACTTCCCACAATTCCCGTCCGCGTATGTTTAATTGTTTAGTTCATCTGGACGAAAAGAAAAGAAAAGAAAAACCCAAAACCCTTGTGCTATTAACAAACCTAATTTCTCGTCGTTTCTCTGTTCTTCAATCGTTTCTCCGTTCTTCATCTTCCGGTACGAATTTATCAGTTTTCTCCATCTCTGTTACTGATTATGCGTTCTATTAACAAACCTAATTTATCGTCGTTTCTCTGTTCTTCATCTTCCTGTACGAATTTATCAGTTTTCCTGGAACAAGCAGCTTAAACGCACCAATCAGCTTGCTTTGAAGCTGCCGCAATGGTGAAACCTAAGTCCGGTGGGAAAAAAACTCAAGGCCGTGGTGTGGATTTCAAAGTAACTACTGAAACCTGTTGATTCATTGCTGATTTTATGTGATTTTTAGCTCGTGTGTTTGTGTCATTGCTGTTTTTTGAATGACTTTGAGTGTGGTTTGTTTAACTTGTGAATTTATGTTCATGTAGAAAATTAAGCGGAAGGTGGGCAGGAAATTGCCGCCTCCTAAGAATACTACAAACACTGAAATAAAGTCGAAGAAAATTGTTCTTCCGGAGCAAAGTGTAGCGTCCGATAAGGGGGGTTTAGCCTTGAGCAGAAAGGGGCTGACATTGAAGGAGCTTCTTCAGCATACAAGCCATCATAATGCCAAAGTTCGAAAAGGTTAGGCCCTCTGCCACTCTCAAGTTTCTCAATTAATTGTAATTGCGTATAAAGATGCAACGTTTAGTAGTTTGTGAGAGATAAAGTAAGACTGTTATTATTCAATAAGTGGAAAATTATGTTCTGTGTTGAGTTGCCCGGGATGCTCTCAGCTCTCACCAACAGGATTTGATTTGTATATATTCGTCGCGGACTATCATTTTGTACTCTCTTAGGCCGCTTTTGCCAGTGCTGAATCCTGGAATACTGTACAACATATTTGATAGGGTGTTGTTATGTTTCACATAGTAATCATATAAGTACTTTATAGGTTATTCAGAGTATGGACATTTTCACTAGGAATGTTTTGTTATAATTTCAAGCAGACAAGCATAATAGTCCTGAATAGTCTGGTTGGTTTTGTTACTGTTTCCCAGTTAATTTAATTTTCTTGACTTCAATTATATTAATAACATGAAATATTAACCATTCTTTATCTGGAAAAGGGTAACCTAATCCGTAGCATGTCTGATAGACCAACACATAATATGAATCAAAGCATTTACATAATGATGAACTATTAAATATGGGGGGGGGGGGGGAATTGTCATTCCACAAAATACGTCAATTCGTAGCTATAGTGCATTTGATTTTTCTCAAGTCTTATGTTCGTCGATAATGAAATTCAAAATATCATAATTTAGAGTTTTCTTCAATGTTCACAATAAAATCTATGGCTATCACGCAAAAGAATTAAATGCATGCCTTTTGAGAAGTCAAACATCATTAGCATTTTTATATTCAGAGAGCTGAAGAACTACATATGTGTAGAAGTACTGGAAACAGAGTACTAATACGCAGATCCAAAGAATTCATCTCCCGAAGACCTGAGCATTATTGCTGAAGTAGTAGTAGTATGTTATCCGCAAGGGTATTGATGTTTTCTGTCGCCCTGTTATGGAAACTGAAATGATTTAGCAGAATGAAACTTGTTTATTTTCCTCTCAGCTATATTAATTGCAGTATAGTACTTTTGGAGTTCTGAAATGCTAGATTAGTACAAGTTCTGCAGTTTTGATATGGCGCATATTACAAAGAGAAGAATTAATGAAATACCTCTCAGTAGAACGAGGAAAGGTAATTTTAGATCACAAGATCAACTGGCAGCTACAAGATAGGAAATACAGGTTTTCTGCTTGTTTATATGGAACAAAGGCTGAAAAGGAACAGCTATAGGGTATGCACGTTCAGTTAACTTATAAGTTGATTGAGCGCAACCGGGAGACTACTGTTCTCGAGCGGCTATATTCATAAAATATTTAATAGTGACACTTGACTGAAATGTATCAGGAAGTCGGTTTACATTCTTTTCTTTTTTTTTTTAACGGCAGTTTACATTCTTTTGAAGAAGGAAATTCTCATAACTTTAAAAGCATAAAACATAAGATCATCTGTATGCGTTTTCTCTTCAACTCTCTGGTTCGCAGCATTTCAATGTCTGAAATTTTCTTGAGTAGCTGTATCTTATTATCTCTGTAATAAAGGCTAACAGGATTTTCTTCTTCTTTTTCAGACGCGTTGATAGGAGTCAAAGATATATTAACTAAGCACCCAAAGGAGCTGACAGTGCATAAACTTGCAGTAATTGAAAAGCTCCGTGAACGCATTGGTGATGATGACAAGTTTGTCCGTGAATCACTGTATCAGCTTTTCAAGTCAGTGATATTCCCTGGCTGTCCAAAGGTACCCTAAAACCAGTTAACCACTGTGACTTTTCTAATACATGCATGAAATTGTAAAACTTCTTGATTTTAATTCCTTGACTATATAGCTTTTAAAGATATTTTTTAGCTTGTCATTTTGAATTGTCTTAAATCCTGACTAAGCTTATTGATAACTGTTGTCTGGGTTTCCAATTTAGTCTATGTTGAGTTTCGTTTTCCTCCAAATGTCGCAATTGTCGAGGACCTGGCATGTTTGCAGTCCTCATCTTACTGAGAACCCGATTTATATTAGTAAAGCTCATGAAGCAAAAGGGATGTTTCATGGATATTTAGAATTCAGTTTTGTCATGGAATATCTTTCATATAAGAGGCTTTTCTTAAAAACTTTCCTCTTCACTCTAATATATTGAGATGATATCGAAATCAAGTTTCATGGAAGACCTGCATATTGGAGCTTGTTCACCGTTACTTATGATTAATGAACCATAGGAAAATGACTGTTGTCAGGTGAATAATCTAATAGTAGGCTCTCTTTTATCATCAAAACCTGACCGAGTAATATTGTTTTAAGAATTTGTTTACCTAATATGCAGCTTTTTATCATTTTCAACTAGAATGGTTGAGTTTGCTGCTATTGATACTCTTCTTTCTTTTGCAGGATAACCAAGGAACATTAGTTTCCCTGGTAATGGCATATATTTTTAATGCTATGACCCATTTAGCTATTGATGTGCGTTTGATGGCTTTCAAGTTTTTTGACCTTGTACTCCAGTATTACCCCTCTTCATTTTCCTTGTATGCTGAAAAGGTATGATGAGTTTTCTAATTACCTCAAATTGATGCTAATTTGATTTTTTAATTATGTAGTGAAGGTAACTTTCTTTAAATTTTGATTTTATTCCTTCTTTTGCATGCATTCATGTTTTTATTTTCATATAATTTTTTCTAATGTTGAGATGAATGAATGATATTGGAACCAATGCGGAAGAAACATAGAGCTCATTCTCTTAGACACACACTTAAGATGTAATTTGTTGAATTACTCATTTATGTCTAACCAACTATGCATATTTTTCATATCCTGAAATTTTGGTTAAATACAATTTCAGGCTTGCTGATTTCTTTGGCATGACCATCATTCATGCATATAACGTTGTCAAGTTCTTTATCCCAACTTTTACATTGTCTACAGATTCTCCAGAACTACGAAGATATGCTTCGGAGAAACCAGTTGTTAGAGGATAAGAACAAGTTCAAGACTATCCTCATTGGATTGGTTCGGTGCTTGTCGCTGTTGCCCCACAATGAGAAAGAAGATCCTGCAAGAACGAAAAATGTACTCTCTGGTGAATAAATATTGCCTGCAAGTTTCTGTTCTTATTTCAGTTGTGTCGAAGATGAAGTCGTTTCTTGGTCTTGTCAGCGATGCAAAGTTGTGGCAGTTGGACTGTGCCTTAATATATTAGGATACTGTATTTCCTGAACAGCAAAAAATACTGATGCTTTTATACATATTTGCATCCTGTATTAATTTATTCCAATGCCCTGCTTTTAGTTATCACTGGCTCACTGGAACTATATGTTTTGCATTATTTCAGTATTTATATGCCTTCGCTTGTAATACTTGTCACACTATCTGCAGTTGGAGCTCATATCGAATACTAATTCAAACTCCATCTTTGTAGGATGTTTCAGCTTGTGACATTCTTCATGCTTTTGAGCCTGAGCTCAGTAGGAAGACTGTTGGTGAGTAGGCCTTAATTTAGTTTGTCCTCTATTGAACACATCATGTTTTATTATTTGAGACCAGTTGTTGTTATTCCCTCTGTTTTTGTACAATTTTGTTTGATCTTTTACCATTATTGTTCAAGAGTAACTGGTAGGGTAAAAAAATGTGGAGGGTGTATTGTTTTTAAATATCTTCTGAATTTCGTTCCAGGCTTTGAAGTGTGTTACACGCATATAAAATCATATTCATACTGGTACAGGCACAATTGAACTTCAAACCTGTTGGCTTTGATTTTGTTAATGCCACAAAATATGAGCAAGTACAATTACTACAAACTTCAAATCTGACAGCCCTTTGATTTGTTTGCTTTTACTTGGAAACTAACTGGATCTGGTCTGCAAAATTTTCTTTAGTCCACAGAAAGGAAAAGGGTAGATCCTAGAGGTGTTGGAACTTCTTGTGAAATTAACGGATGCTGCTATCAGTGTGCATATGCTGATATCGTTAAATTAAAATGTTGATTTTGTCATTTTGAACTCCTGCTTTACATAAATTTCTTGAATTTGCACCATAACGGTGAATTGTGAGACTAACAGTCTCAAATTTGTATCCGCTTGTGTGTGCTTTGTAGAATAGTTATTGTGAACTTAGAATAATTGTTTTCAACTTTTTGGCAGGGCTTACTGATGTTACCAAGAAATTGAAGGATCTTCTGCCCATTCTAGTTAATTGTTGCCAAGATTTACTTTCAGTGGTGTATACAGAGTCCCAACTAGACCTGCAATCATGTGATTGCGTGCAATTTATACTCCAAAGCATAGATATTGCAGTTACATTTTTGGCTAGTGGAGAATCTGGAAGTGAAACACGTATGCAAGTTTTTCCTTCTCTACAGAAGCATTATATGTCCGTGTCTGATCCTTTATTGTCACCGATGGTGTTAAAGAAGCTTTGCGATGTTTTTCCGCTTGATTTTCTACATCATCTTTCGGGAAAGGTATACTTTTTTTTAATTGATTACTTTTTATCATCACATGGAGAAAGTTAGTGTTGGATTTCCTTTAAATTTGAGGTTGCTTATATTTTTTGCATACATTTAGTGATCTTGAAAGTAGTGCAGCTCTTTTAATAGGCGTACTCCTAAACTGGTTAATTTTGAGCATTCTAAAATTTGTCGCGGAAATATAATTCATCAATTTGAGGATCTTGAAACTGAAAATTTGTTTGCCAAACTCTCTTCATAGATTACTTGTTTCAGACGGAGTAACCTTATAATGATGAAATTATTGGAGATGTCTTGTGTTAGTTGTTTCATAATCATGTCTTCCTGAAGCTTCTAATGTTATTTAAATATGCATCCATGATTTGTCCTTATTTAGTGGATAGATAGTGCATCTAGTACTTTTAAATTGGAGTTTATCATGGTTTCGCTGATTCATATGTTCTGCATTTTGAAGTGTTTTACAATCTACAGTATCGAATTTAGCTCTTTTCTTGGGACATGCTATTTATTTTATTATTCAATTTATCTCATTCCTTGCAGGATGATGATAGAGTCTTCACGCTAAATACTGTAATTACAAGAATATTTTTGCAGTCAAGTAACTGGAAGTACTCCCTTCCTGCTTTGTTGGAAAAGTTTTTGGCATTCATTGAAAGTTCATTATCTACAAAGGTTTGCCAAGCCACTTTCTATTTTCAACACCCCTCCCCCTTATCAGTAGCTGTCATCAGTCATATATAGGACATTAACACTCTGGAACACTGGATATTATTGCGATAGGCACATCACGTTCTATGTCATGGTTTCACATGATATGAATGCTCTCTCATTTTGAAATTTCATATGTCCATTCAGATGATTGTATACTATTTTGTATGTAGGTACAATCAGCAGAAGAAAAACATCTAGTTCCACTTATACCATTCATTCCAGAACTAACAATGTGTGTTTCTGGAGACTGGAGATGGCGTATTCTTCAGGTCTGTAATGAGATAAGTTATTTGGTCAACTGTTGTTCCTGTGTTTATAACTCCTTTTGATCTTTACGTTCAATTACTTTATTTTCAGGATTTTTCTTTAACTGAAAATACATGTTGAACATCGCTGCAGGTTTTCACTGAGGCTTTCGTGAATTGCAATTCGGAGTCACCCATGAAGTTATCTTGCCTTTCTGCGATTCAAGAAATGCTTGCTCCAGTGAGATTCTTGTTTTATAGTTACATTTCAGTCTCATCAGGATTTATTTACCATTTCATTACTTAGTTGTATTCTGATATGATACAAAAAGGCAAAACTTTCATTAAAAAGAACTAGAGATGTAGATAGGGCTCTATGGTGGGAACATTGACGTTTTTCTATTCCTATGCAACAGGACAGGATCTGGCTTAATCTAGATGCAAATGATGCTGCATTAGTACACTATCAAACTGCTTGGATACAGAGTCTTCCGTCATTACTAATCTCTTTAGATAATAAACATCCGCTATGTTCGAAGGTATTTGATGTTCTTGTCTTTTCTAATTTGTGGAATCATCTTGAGGATGCATAGTCATGCAGTAACTTAAATCTCAGACTGCAGGAGTCTTGTTAATGATTACTCTCTTGCAGGCCATTTTGCATCTTCAACTCTGCGTTGGAAAATATACCCCAGTGAACTCTCCACTTTCTCATGTGTTTGACAATATGCAATACAATTTAAAAGATTTCTTCAGCAGCCAACTTGATGAGGGTGAGGATTGTTGACAATTTTTCTGTTCTATCTTCGGTTGGACAGTTGGCTGCATCTACATATGTCTAAGGTATTCTGTTTTGCAGGTATATCTTATGGTCCGTTCATTAGGCTTGCGGCAGATGTTCAAGAGCTTGCCATTTGTTGCATTTACTACTTCTCTATTATAGACTCCCAGCTCCTGCAGTCACTGGCTTCATGTTGTTTATGTAAGTATAAAAGCATTAGATCTTTCACACAGTTAATATGCAGTCTTGTTCATTGGATGACTCAACATCAACACCTATTTCTCGTAGTACTATTTCTTTAGGACTTCTTTCTCGCTTTCTTGCTCACTGAACTTTCTTGTTCTTCTGTTCAAGACGTAGCCTTTTATTGTATGAAACGTTATAGACAAAATCCGCCTGACATTCGTCCTTTTTGGGTTAGCTGAACACAACTCTGTTCAAATGCGAAATAAAGCATGTTGCTCCTTAAGTGTACCTAGTTTTCGTGGCTTGGCTGCAGGCATCTCATCATGTATATGAGAGTATGGTCTCCCGGTAAAGAAATTTGTCTGAGTACAGTCTGGTTAAACATTATATTACATTATCATAAATTAAATAGTATTTAGTTCTATGTTCTATTTTTAGCTGAAGTTCCTGTTCCCTTTAGCAAGGACATGCCAGGGGTCTTGTGGATGGATAAATTAATGTTAGCAGAGCCGAGGATTGAGGCTCGGCAATACTCAGAATCATAATGTGGAAATGAAACCCAGGAAAAAGAAAGGAAGGAAAATTCTCTGTTTTGCAATTTCAGTCTCACTTGCACTATTCAATGTAGCTGAGAAGTCACTGCTTTTGGTTATTGTATGAATGTCTTTGGAATCGGGAGTAGATATCTTTCTTAGAGCTATTAAGTATTTAAATCACAAGGATAGATAATGCTATTTTAATCCAAAGAAACGAAAATGTCACAACCAATATAATCTTATATTTTGAACTTATCATCTGTATTTATTGAAAATTCCGTTTATGGTGTTGCAGGTGGTGATCTCGAGCCGCTTATTGTTTTCCGTATCTTAGAGGTTCTGCAATCTTCTTTCAAAGCTGGACATATTGGAGTTGCCGAGTATACAAGCTTCCTTGTCACTTTACTGTCTCGTTTCCGAGTTTATCCAGGTACTCATGATTTTGAGTCTGCTTGTATTTCATTGTTACTTTTGTTTGACCTTCAGGCCATTTAAAATCCTTCCATGTAAACTGATTGCATATTCAGATTTATGGGTCTATTGTGATTAAAAAAAAAAAAACTGTCCAAGCACTGGCGCACATTGTTCTCGTTGTCGTTCAAATACATGCTATACATTTCATCTTTCTTTAAGGTGGGTGGTTGGAGGGTAATATTGACATGTAAAGTTACAAGTCAAATGTTCAGAGCATTCAATAATGCTTGAGGGGATGGATATCATGGAGTATATATGATGTCGCTTGAAAGGACAGATGATAGTGTTTATTCTCACTGTTTTTCTACAGTTTTCAGTCTTCTAGTTTCTACATTTGTATTGCAGGTTTGTATTCATGAATCAAATTAATGGAATTATTTGGATTGTTTTTGCAGAAAATATCTATCCTGCTGTAGAGTTTGATGGGAAGTCGAACCGGAAGACATTTAAATCTATTACCAGTGTAGTAAGTTCATGCTTGTCTCAGATCGGTGATGATTATCTTGTTCTAGAAATGCTGGAGAAGATAATTGTTGATCAGATAGTAAGTCATATAACCGACTTCATTCATTCTTTTTCATCGTCTGTGTTCATTTTAATTTGTCTCGCTGGCTGTTCTTTTCTTAACTTGAAGAACTATGTTACAGTGTGGTACAACTCCCTTGGACAATAAGTGCGCGTTTCTCAGATTGCTCGCAGTGCTGGACTCCAGACAAACAAGAATTTCTGATCAGAGTATTGTCAACATGAGCCACGTCCTTCCACAATACTTGATTAATGTTGTGTCTGTAAGTGCTGTTATGATCCTTCCTTTCTTTAGGGTGTTTATTTGTTTGATGTCTCAGTATGTTGGAATTATGTGTTTTAGGATGGTATCTTAGGCCTCCTTATTAGAGTAGTTTGCACATAATTGTTTTCGTAAAATTATAAAGTTCATTTGATTGCAGGAAATAGTTTCTAAATCACTAGATGACTAACAAAAAGCAATCTAGATCAAATAACTATGTTTAGTTTGTGGCCCGAGGACTCAAACACTGCTTCCGTAAAAATTACATTTGAGAGGGGAAGTGGGCATTCTCTCTGAAATTACTAGCTGCGAAACTTTGTCAGCTGCATTGCTATCTCATCTGTGTTTACTGCCTTTTTAATATTCTAAAGTGTTAAGATCCTTGTGTGAGCATTATTATAATTTGTTACTGAGAGTCTCTTCTGCTTCCCTTGACCTCTTCGTGTTGATGCAGGAAGGTGAAGACAATAACCAGGAGTCCACTTCTGGTGCCATTGCAAAAAGACAGCAGTATTACCTGTTACCTTCTTTTTATCTGTTCCAGAGGAGCAAAAGACTGTTTATTATGGTATTGGACACATTTGGAACTTGGGTAGGTAATATTAGTTCATCACTTGTTACCGGTCACCCTGCGACAGATCGATCGACAAGAGTGTGCGCAATTGTGTCTGTGCTCCTTCATTTTTATAAAGATGTCAAGATCCGACACATTATGCTCTCCTGCACAATTCAAATAAAGAATGTGATGCAAAATCTTCACCATACACTGGTATTGCCTTTGTTTTATTTCTATCACAGTAACAGGAAAATAGCTTGTAATCATGTCTATACTTGGCTTATACATTTTCTTTAAATTATTATTATCCCTATGATCATTATAGCTGCATATCCACGACCTAATCGCTTGCTTGCTTGCTTTACAGTCTTCTGTAGAGTTAAACTTGACATTGGAGGAAAGGCACAAAATTCAACGTGCATATGATCAGTTCAAAGCTATCCTCGATAATGAATTGGCTGGCCAAGCATAAGCTCCATAGTCGAACTGGTATGAATCTCCATTGTTTCTAGTCAAATACGCACCGGGATTCATTAATTGGTGTTCAGATGATTCTGTTGACTGTGATTGAACTTTCCAGTTTAGTCCATTCAATGATAGGCCCCTAATTTTTGTTTCTTTTTCTGTATATAAATTGTGAGAAACTGATCAATGTTATTTTGTATGTCTTGACATTTCACTTCTGTAACTGTTTCTTGTTTTAACACTAATAGGTTCTTCTGCCACAAACAAATATGGATAGATGATTAATCCTTGAAGCTAATCAATACTGTGAAGCTAGAAGCTGCAAGTTATATAGTGTTTGGCTCCAGTTACCAATGTTGCTGCAATCAAATACAAGTTCAGGCCACCAAGAAACCACAAGGTTCGATTCTTGCAATTTTGACCGTTTCTCAGGCATGTGTACAGTTGATCTTGCAAATGTACTGCTTCAGTATACGGCAAGATAAGAAGCCTAGATCATGGGAACAAGTTCCTTTAAATGAATTCTCCAGGACAGGGATGTTTTATACTAATAGGTATGTAGAAGCTTCTCAAACATCAGAAAGTACAATATCCATAGGAAGAAGAAATAGTACAAGGCACTTATTTATTCAGCTATAATCCATCTTTATTCAATTTTGTTTACATACATACTCTGAGGAAGTCACCGACTCCCCAGCAACTATATGTAAGAAAAGATGATAGCAGCATCTAATTGAAAACAAACACATCTTGCTAACAAGTTAAACTAAACACTGATCCACAACAAACATGATACTTTAAGTCGCCAGAAACTTGCAAGTTGAATCTGAAAAAACACACGGCTGTCCTTGTTCACGAGCACATCAAATGGTCTCTGTAATTAGAAACAGTAACTACTACCAAATCTGTCTCCGCCACAACGGAGCCCAGGACAACACTCGGCAGTTGTGTCGCAATTCTCATTCCATTGGATACAACCAGCAGGTTGTGCTCTTGCCTGGACTGTCTCAAAAACTGCATTGACAAAACACGAGGAGATGAAATCAGTTTAATTCATGTTGCTAATAAGTCACAAGTTGGGCTTATTTAGTGGTAATAATAACATATGTACATACCAGATATGTAGGCAATCATGATAGCTATGAAATTTATAAGCTTGATGATGAATGTTGCAGTGCTCTTCATGGCTGGATTGATTGAATTGCTTTTTAGTAGTAGCTATAAATGAAGTAAAGATTGCTGTAGTTGTTATTATGACATTCCAGAGTAGTGTATTTATAGTGCCCAGCTTCCTTATCTCACTCCCTAAATAAGCTCATCTTGATAAGCATGTGCATTTCTTTTAAATATACACATACAATAAAACGTGGCGTTTATTGTTTTTCCCAGAAGAAGATCATCGATTTAAAAACCATTAGTATATCGAAGTGAATAGCCCCAAAACTCTGACTGGATCTTGTGATTATGTACTTGAGGTCAAATGCCAATGCTTACTCATAGAGTAAACAGAGCTAACTGTTTGTTTAATGCTGGCGTTGGTACACGGAAGGCATCGATTTCACATTTTATATTCAAAAGTTCATACCATAGTGATGCCGGCCAGCATGCATAAGTGAAATTAACAATTATACCATCATGGAGTATTGAAGTGTAATTACATACTCCATCCGTCCCACCGTCCCATTTGAGTTGAATTGTTTATCCTTTTATACCAATAACATATCATGAAGTATATTTTCATCCGTCCCATTTGAATTTGAATTGAACATTTATTCTTTATTAATAATAATCAGTGCACATAGTTTCAAAACTTAGAAAGTTTCTAAAATTTCAAACCAAATCATCCTAAACTTCATCATTCTTCATCTCATTAACCTCTTTCAGGAAGTCCATTTTATCCTTCCAAATATTCATGGCAAAAACTGTTCTAAGAAGAAACAATTGATGTTTTTAACTAAAAAATCTACAGTAACATGCATTTTAAATTGGCTTGCTATTGAATAATATTATTATTTTTTTTTAACCAAAATTATTTTAATTTTATTCCAAAACAAGTCATTACAATATCTCGATCTTAAGATCAAGACAAATCCAAATGGAGCACAACTTGACTACAAGTCTACAATCTGCTAAAGAGCTCTCAGCCTAAATTAAAGCAAAACTCTAGCAATTTATCATCATCCACACATCTAGTCTTGACCACATGCTTTATTTCCTCCACAATATACATATTGAAAGGTTCATAACTAAATAATTTTGCATTCCTTGCCTTCCATGTAGCATAAATATCTTCTTGATTTCCCTTTACTTGCTTGCAGAATTCATACCAGCTCTTCATCGAAACTCCTAGGAACATGTATTATGTTTAACCAATGCAGTAGCCGTTCCCAAACAGCCCGCAAAGTTTGATAGCAAAAAATACAGATTGTTTACTGATTCTGGCAAACCACACCGTACACATTCTGCATCTACAGTAACGTCCATTCTAACCAATCTATCTTTTGTATACATTATGTCGATGCAAGTAGTCCAAACAATGAACTTTGCTCGAGGCCTTGCTCTGTTTCGATAGAAAAGTTTCCTCCACACAACCACAGGCTTTACTCCACGCAGCTCCTGATAGAACTTCTATGTTATAAACCGGCCTGTCACACACGCATCTTGCCATGCCTGTAAGCTGTAAAATATGTTCTCTGACCAGGGCCGTCTCGGAGATTTCGGAGGCCCTGTGCAAAATTTTATCTACGAGGACTTTAAGAAAATAAAACAATATCATTACGATTGTTATTTTTATTCTCTAATATGTTTTTATTCCACGATATCCTTCCGTCTCATCATTTTTTTTTATATTTTTCATCTTGATATGTGACAATCAAATTGTTATATTTGAACTAGCTCACAATCTCATTTGTACGTTCTTTATTGTGAACCTCACTTCAATTATTCAATCTTTTGTCATCATGAACCCTACATCACATTTAAGAATAAAATAGCACAATCAAACAAATTATATTATACATTATCTTAAAAAAATGGTGAAAAAACAAACGTATAGTATTAATCGGGACGGTAGGATTGTTTGGATTGATATTTCATGTTATTTAATATAAAAATCATGTTTTTCTGAATTCAAAACATATGTATTAGGTTAATGGATCATAAATTAGAGGCCCCAAAAATCGGAGGCCTTGTTCGGTCGGGGTCACTGCACACCCTTATAGACGGCCCTGTCTCTGACCTTAAGAATTTTCTTA
Organism: Plantago ovata; assembly: GCA_028274465.1. NCBI lineage: Eukaryota > Viridiplantae > Streptophyta > Magnoliopsida > Lamiales > Plantaginaceae > Plantago > Plantago ovata. Next base: position 20,764,223 of record CM051455.1, on the reverse strand, counting down.
AAAATCCAAGAACATGATGTAGAAGAAACAAAATCTTCAATCACAATATCCTTAAGATAGTAACTATGGATCCAACGAACCCATAATTTGTTCGTCTTCATGCTAAGATGCCAAAGAAGCTTGGCAATGGTAGCAATATTCCAAACTTGTAACGAGATAACATTTTGACCACCTTGCGCCTTTGGTTCACAAATTTTATCCCAAGCAACCGGTGACTTTCTATTTCCTTCAACCTTTCCACTCCACAAGAAAGTTGGACAATGCGCTTCAATCTTCTTTAACACTTCTTAGTAATAGGAAACAATTGCATTCAATAATTGACATTAGAAAAGATGACACTCTTGATAAGTTGAAGTCTCCCCACATAACTCAGCACTTGAGACGTCCAATTCTTAATTATGTCAATTACCTTATCCACCAAAACTTGGAACTGGTTGGTAGAGAGCTTCTTGCTTGCCAAAGGTACTCCCAAGTATTTGAACGCCATAGTTCCTTTCACAAAATCAGTAGACTGTAGAATAGTTTCCTAGTGTGACAAAGGCACTCCTTCAAAATATACTTTATTTTGCTTGGATTAGCAACCAAGGCCAGTGGATTTTGAAAAGATATTGAACTTTGCCATCAAAAGTGCTACAAAAGTACTATCACCCCTAAAAAACATCAAAAATATCGCCTGCAAAACAGATGATACAAAGAGAAGTGGTGACACTGGATGTGAGGATCTCCTTGTCTATTATTATTTATTATTATTATTATTATGATTGCCATGGTGATCGGTGAATGTGAACATCGGTAATGTTACACGAATAATAACTAAGTATTTAATTATAAAACACATTTATTTTGACATTACATAAAATACCTACCTACATTGTTAAGTGAAAAACTAAAACATTATGATGGTATTTGTTTTATTTCGGTCTATCCTAAAATGGTTTTCCAGATCCATAATATATTCTCGTTAATATATTTCCATGTGATAAATTCATGGGCCTGGATAAGCATTGCCCAGGCCCCATTTATGTCCAACCCAACAATGATTTGGGCTTTTTATCATTAAAATCAACCGGCATGCAAATTCCCCTAAAATGAAATCAAATCAAGCCACATTACCTTCCCAATACCTCCAATTCGTTGGTAGGTGAGTCATTGGCGGGGGAAAAGTAATCTTTGACATCTTATTTTGGCGGGAAACCATTTTTGACAACTTCTCTTTCACTTTCCCCTTTCCAACGATTTGAAACCGGGAATTGTTAGATTGGTAAAATCAATGGCGACACAAGCAAAGATCAGCGCCTTCTTCAAGCCAACTGTTCCTCCCCGAAACGAATCTAGCATTCCCTCCCCATCTTCCGGCGGTGATAGTGCTGTACTTGGTCTCGACTCACAGAAATCACCACCGGAGCCAGAAATCACCATCACCTACGAACGAAAGATCTCCACCACACACAGGTAAGCAATCGAGCTTTTAGTCACTTGAACTGTTGAGAAACTGTCGTTCTATTAGTGTTTTCAGCTTCAGTAATCATTGATTGAGTTTTACTGTGTGAGGTAAGTCCATTTGTCGGCGATTTACTTGTATATTGATGTTTACCTGGACTAGATTGTTATTTGTGGCACTATTTCATCGTTGCTCCCCAATTTTGCCCTAATCTTAGAGGATTTTGTATGAGAATCTGTGCAAATATTCAAATTAGGCCTATTCGTTTGTTTAGTGTTTGGGCAAATAACTGTAGTTACAGTTGGTGTAACATTGTGTGAGATTTAATTTGTTTTTGCTGGTTTGATTTGGATGAAATAGGAAATCACCTGTTGGATGTGAAACTGTGGAAGAGGTTTCGAAATTGGAGCAGTCGGAGAGTAGCAAAGTTCTGAATAAGAAGAGGAATTATGCTCAGTTGCATTTGGATGTTGGTCAGTCTAATTTCATGCTTCATAGGTGTTCAACGTGTGGGTTCAGTTATGCTCCGGGTGATGAAGGTGATGAAAGAGTTCATAAGACGATCCACAAGAACTACACTCATGGAGTTCTTTTTAAGGTAGTTTGAGTGATCTTTTATTGACTAGTTAGTTTGTATTCTTGTATTTTGTTTCGGTTTTGATAAATTATGGTGTCACTTTATGCCAAGGGTTGGCGAAATGAAAGGATTGTTGGTTTACTTGAAAGTGGGCGCATTATTCTGGTACATGATGGTGATACTGCCCCTCATCAGAATAAGGTATTCATCATTTGGAGCTCTTATACACCATTTATGGTTAGTTTCTGGATCACTTTACGTAATCTATAGAGTTTACAGGTTCAGGATGTTGTGCGCGTGATGGAGATGGAGCTTGGAGAAGGGTGGATACTTGGAAAAAACTGTAAGGTTGCAAACGTTATTAACATCCTTTGTCTTTAATTTCTTTTCAACAAGATTGTGGCTTGTGGTTATTCGTTTGCACGTTTTCGTTATTTGAGCATCATGATATATTTGCGGGACTTGTTTGTTTTTCATCAAAATACTGCACACAGATTTCTTCCACCATTGATTTGTATGTGTGAAATTCATCATTCTCTTCTGAGGCTCAAACTTTGATGTATCTTCTGTATACCAGGTATATCTGTTTGTTTCAACACAAAGAGTAGCTGGATGTTTGGTTGTTGAACCAATAAAAGAGGCCTATAGGATTCTGCCAAGTTCCGTGGATGAAAAATGTAGCAGTGTGCCTGCAAGAGAAAAAAGAAAGATGCCAACTACACTTCAGTTTGGTGGTGTAAGTTTCCAGAGGGAAATTATAAGAAAGGACAATGTGGAAAGTCCAACAAATGGAATGCATAATGGAGCTATCTTCTGTGAAGATGAGGCCTTGCCAGCTATTTGTGGCGTTAGAGCCATTTGGGTCAGCCCTACTAACAGGAGGAAGCACATAGCTAGTCATCTACTTGATGGGGCACGGTAAGTACATTCTATATTCAGCTTCCGCAGCAAACCATAGCACCATAGCTTCTCTCCTATTATGGTCTCTTGTTAATTCACTTGCCAAAAGGGAAATGGTTGTTTATTTAAAGTTTCTACCAAAGAAAGAGAGGTATCTAAATGGGAACCCTTTCCTTGAGTCCTAGAAATTTTTCATTGAAACTGTGTTAGAGAATAGGCTATATAATTTCTCTATTGAGGCAATGAGTACCAACTGAAGTCACAAGATTTTTAAGTACTTGATTTGTTTAACAGGAATGTATACATATACTATCATGGAGTAATATTATTAAGTTCCACTGGAACACCCTTTCCTTCTTTTTTTCTTTTTTCATCCAAATAAAAACACCTAGTATTATGATGTTTTCTATTTTACATTTTGTTTCCATAACATTAAAAATGATTCTGGAAAGCCTCGAACAGTTTGCTTTCCTGTAGCTCTAAGCATAGTATTTTTTAAACAAAAAATTCACTCATACTAGTACCATAACTTCGATATGTTTATTGATTCAGATATAGGCTGCTATATTAGCTTCTTTTTGTTGTTACAGGAAGAGTTTCTGCACGGGATTGCATCTCGATCACGCACGATTAGCATTTTCTGCACCAACCGCGCTAGGAAGGGCATTTATATCCAGTTATACGAGAACAAAATCATTTTTGATCTACAAAACTGCTAATACGGACTAGAACTGGTTTTTGCTACAGTTGATCATAATTTGACATCTATTCCAACTCGTTGATAATGAGGTGCGCAAAAGTTTCCCTATCCAACTTATTCTACTGTCATTACCAGTTCTTTGAAGAGGGTATTCACATTCGAGAATCATTTGAAATTTTTAACTCATTGTGTGTGTTTCAGCCTCAATTGTTTGGAAACTTCAGCATCAAGACATGAGAATAAGCCAAATTGAGGGAGTAATAAGTTCCTTAGGCTTGAATCTTCCATATAATGATGTTCTCTTTTTAGCATTAGATTAGACTATGATTCTGTATCGGAAAGCACCATCTTATTGTAGGACCAACTGGAGTTATCTGGATACTATTCCTTGTCGCTGTATATGTGTCCATTCTGTGGATGAGTATTTCAAGCAAAAACCAGAATTCATTTTTGTGGAATTTTCTATACGACTCAATTGTCGTCAGCCTATTTGTTTTCGATGATTGCATTCCTTTTCAACTCAATGTCCTTGAGATTGATCGGAACAAAGTAACTACCCAGGCTGGCAAAATTCTTACATTATGTAATTTTCGTGGAAACAAATTGACAGTAGACGCTTTTGCCTTTTGGAAAGGAAAATAAAAAATAAAAAATAGAAGTTAAATTATCTAGATGCTTTTTGCATATTCTTTTTTAATACCAGACCAGTCTATCCATCTGGAAATTGGTTAATGTTTATTCTTGTAGGCTGTAATTGAAAATCAAAGCTTGAGAATGCTTGTTGAGACTATTTTTCAAAAGTGCAACTTCTAATGTGCACATGGATTGATCAGCATATGACATGTCCATTTCTTGAATAAGATAAAAAGCAAGATCTCATTTTCAACAGAGGCTTTTTACTCTGGTGTAGAAGTTTTTCCTTGTCAGCCATATGAATTTTTTCGATCTAGGAATACTTTATAAAGTCAACTTTTCTATGTAAAAGTTTTTTTTTTTACTAACCACATTTATAAGAATCAACTAAGTTATCATTAGACCTGTTCGAATTGAATTTATATTGAATTGGAATGAAGTCTATAATTTATTTTGGAATAGATTTAGATCGGATAATTTAGTATCTTATTCGATTTAGAATTCATTTGAATTATAATTTTTTTTTTTTTTTATCATTTTGGGTTGGATATGTTCGGATTCGGTTAAATTCAAATCGGTTTAATTCGAACTTGAATTTTATTTGGATTCATATCTTAAGAGTAGTAATTTTTAGTCATTTTGAATCAAATTAATTTGAATTTGGATCAATATGAATATGGTTTTTGGTTGGATTGAAATCAAAGTGATAAAACTCAGTTAATGGGTCCAAAACAATTTGGTTAATGTTGATTTGATTTGATAAGACTTGTCGCGGAAGCCTGATAGAAGATGCAAATAGTCTACATAATTTGCTTTTTCTTTTTCACCAAAGTACCATTACTTTCTTTTCCCTATCCTCACAATGTGGTCGAAGAAAATTGACAGAGTATTTACTTGCAAGCTTCTCTTGACCCCATTAAACCCAAAATGACATAACGTTTATATAAATACAGTGAATAAATAATATACGTGTAACATTAATCAAATCTTTTTAATTTTTTTTTAAAAAACTTTTATGATCTTTAATCAAATCAAATTTCACAAAGTAACACTTGGAAGTAAAAATGGTAATTTCGTGAATGAAGATTGTCACGTTAAAAGAGGGTATTATAAATGGATAACGCGGTTAAGTGTCAGTTCAAGATAGTGCAAGCAAGCAATTGGCAGTACATCCATCCGATTTTGCTTGGCGCCCAAGCAATTGCCACTACCTTTCTCTCACTAAACAACTCCGCAATTCCACGTAATCTCCATTTTTTAGCTATCTAATTTCCTTATAATACCCAAAATGCCCTCACCGCCTTACTTTCTTCTCCTCTAAACCCCCACTGACCCCACTTCTACCTACCCATCTATAAATACCCCTCTTCTTCTTCCTCGCCAGACCCTTCCTCTCTTCCTTTCATTCTCAGAGAAAACTAACACCATTACAATTTACAAGCTGAACAGATGGTGGAAGGCGGCGGCGGAGCTGTGTTTCCGGTGATCTTTTACGACGGCGAGAAGGAGATGCCCGTCGGCAACGTCACCGTCAACCCTAGGCTGGAGTACAAGCCATTTCAGCACATGTTGAGCAGCATGATCGGCATCTCTCCCAACCAGATCTCAACCTACATCGTCGACCAGACAACTTACCCCAATTCCACCGAACGGAGGAAGCTTCCGATCACCGGAAAGGTCAACTTCGGCGCAGTATGCACCATGAAGGGCATCCACTTCCTCGCTGTGTTGAAACGGTCCAGGAAATCGAGGAATCGGAGGGATAGGTCGGTCACTAACGCACTTGAGTTCGGCGAGTATGTTCCGGAGAAGGCGGCGATGAATTCTATGCCGGGGAATATGGTGCTTCTGCGGCGGAATCAGCCGATTGCGCCCTTCTTAGACCAGCTTTCGCAGTCGGAGCTGGTTGATTTGAACGGTAGGTTGCAGAATTCTAGGTTTTACATGGACAATTTGCAGATGGCAATGGCTAGAAACGGTTATCCGGTCTATGACCCGACCCGTAGCGTGAACTTGGAGTCGTTCCCGCCCCTTGGTGATACGTATTCGGCTGAGAGAAATGCGATGATGATGAAAAATGAAGCGGTTAAGGCTCCTCCGATGTGTGCAGATTGCGTGAGAGAGAAATTGCAACCGGAAATTCCGTCGTTTCATCCCTGCGAGAACGACCCGGTGGTTCGTCGGATCAACAATCAGGTTGCCCCGATTGCCCGGCCCGATAATGAGCGGTTTTACTACTGAACTGACTGTTTCTTTGGCACCTTCTTGTATGAATCCTTTTGCTCTTTCAACTGGGGAAGAATGTTCTAGTGACGATGCGTAATGGTCTCCTGTGTGGAGGTGCATGGTATGGAATCAATAAGTACATAGTCTTGTAGTTTAGACTAGGCCTTGTAAAATCCAGTACTGTAGGGTCAGTCAGGGGACTTGATGGTGAAAAATTGGATTCGATTGACGATTATACCCTGTAGAAGAGGGGTACTTTTGGCACTTCGTAGTGCGTGTTTTGTTGGCTAATTGTAAGTAAAAATTCGGTTCGTGGTGTTTTGAGCACACCGTATAATTTTGTGATCAAATTGCACAAGCATACGCAACTCACTTGCGCGTCACGCTTTTTGTGTTTTCCACGATTCATCTAGACTGTATGTGGGACCATTCAGTCTTCTCGTGTTTTAGTTTAAGACTTTATAGAGCGCATGTCGAGAAGTTTCTTGAGGTCTTCTATAGATCTAGACTCGTGTTTTTTCTTTTTTTATCGACCATTTCGAATGAGCATTTTAGAGAATATTATTCTCCAACACTCCCTCGAAATTTAATATGGGCCGGAGTTTGTCTCCGGGGAGATTCGAACCCAGGTGGGCGTGAGCCTGATGGCTCTGATGCCATGATAGAATTCCAACTCTCCTAAAAGCTTAAGCTGTTGGGGAGGAACAAAATCTAGTTATTTATATTAATTCTCCAACAATTGACAAGGAACCAAAATAAATGAAGCATGTAGTAGTAGTTGGTTTTGTGCAAATTTTTCGAGATGTCAAGTCAGACTTGTGCAAATTCATGCATTTATTGTACCGTTTGGCACCTGTCTGAGACTCGAATCAGGGATTTACATTTTCGACCAAAGTCCGTATACAAAAAGAAAATATTTGTAATCTGAGGGGATATGAGTAATTTCAAGGAAAAATAAAAATTATATTCAAAAGGCAAGACATGGACTTAGTGGGAGAGAGAGAGGGGGGTCCAACTTTAAAGACTTTAGAGAGATCAAGGAAAATATGAAATGAAGAATGAAAAATGAGGTAATTTTGAGGATTTGAACAAACAAAGTCTCAAGTCCAGTACTAAACGTGACAACATTGGTTAAGTTTATAAACATGCCGTTAAGCCAAGTACCAAACAGTCGACCTTTTTCGTGACAATATAGAATATATAAAACATTTCCTGCATATATCCTACTCCCTAGTTCGACGTCACCCGCATGCAATCTTCCTTTCAGAGACATCTCAGCTCTGTCATAAAGTTACATGAATAGATCAAAATAAAAACCCACAATCTTAACACCTAAGTGCGTTTGGTTACATAGGAAAGTGTTAGGGTATTAAATTCTGTGTTTAGTGGTTGATGATATTAAAATCTATCCGATTCGTGATAAATTATCTGAAGACTAAATATGACGATTTTTGATGTTATAAGAATTCGGGCAGACCATACCTCCGTCTGAAGATGTGACTTATAAAAAAAAGTCATGGAACTGTATCTAATGACCATAGCACAGACCCAAGTCCGGGAGAAGAGTCTGGAAGAAAGTAATGAATATGCACTCTTATAGTGACACTAGACATAAATATTTTGGAAGATACAAGAAATTGCAGTCCGTTACGGACTTGGACCAAGTCCATTAGTGTCAACGTTGGGCCTACTGCCACTAGATGGCATGCTATGGAATCTACATTTGTATTTTAATTGGACCGACTTAAAGGGAAACGATGCTCATATAAAGAGCATAGATTCCAAAGAGGAAGCTGAGCAATAAGAGTTAACTATTTAATTATTATTTGTATTGTACACAAACACACACAGCACACGATACACACAAGGAAGATGTTCAACCTCTTTCGAGTAAAGTTTTACTGTCAAACCGGTTCTACATCACTAACCCCTCCCCCCCCAAAAAAAAGACTTTATATAAGTCTCAGGAGTTCGATGTTGTTCTATAAGTCTCGAAAGCAAGTCCAAGCTCGACTACGAAGTGAAGCTCGGAAGTAGGAGTCAAGGTGGTCCTAATTGTTAGAAAGAAATCTTCATTCACCTCGGAGATGATGCACTTGAGTCCCCACTATATCCTAGAAGGACTGCGAAAATGAAGGTAGTTGAAGATAGTAAAGTTCGGAGAACAAGGAGACCATCCCGTCTCTTCTCATCATAAAGTGTGTGCATACTGTACTAAGGCAAAATTCCAACCCATGATGTAGAGCGAAAACACATGGAAAGCATGAATTGACGTAGTAGTGAATTGGGACGAAGTTGGATAAATTTTACTTTTTCATTGTTTTTACTCCTCAAGAATGTGAATAAGGGTTCGATTCTAGAATGACATTCTTGATAATACATGTATTTCTAACAATTGGATGCATTTATTTCTATTTTTTAATGGAAATTGACGAGTGGAGCTAAGATAATTTAGGCTATGTTCTCTTCGTCTAAAAATTGATTATTTTAAATTCAGTTCAGTTCAGTTCAAATCAGCTCAGATGCATTAAGTTTAGTTCAGTTCAGATTTGTCTAATAGTATTTTGTACTACAAATAAGTCCAGTTCAGCTTCATTCAGTTCAGTTCAGTTAAATTTAGTTCAGTTCAGATCAATTAAGTTCAGTTGAGATGAAGAGAACAGAATCTTAATGGATAGTTGTGAAACCTTCAAGGTAAGTAGGATGTTCCAGAAAAGAAAACAATTTAACACATACCTCAGATTTTGATAGCTTTTTGATCCGCTACGGAAACCATTATAGTTCAAATTCTTGCCAATTCTGTTATTAGACTGAATCAACCTGTATTTAATATTTCTCTCTTGGAGCAGATCGCATGATTGACGTTTGACATCTTCTAGAGATAAATATCGTCTCAAGCAAGAACACCATGTCTGCGCATCCAACACAATCTCATAGAAGGAATGTCTCAATCAAGAACACCATGTCTGCGCATCCAACACAATCTCATAGAAGGAATTAACAAACAGATCGATAAAGTACACAGCTAGCTCTTCAAATATTGTTTCTCTGGTCCACTTAATTACACACGAAGTATATTACTCTATGTTTCAACATCAACCCATATCATACATATATCACCAAATTAATACCACACGTTCTAGCTAGAGAAAGTTCAAAATAATTGAGTTTATTGTTCACGGGTCATAATTGTTTGGTTCATCATCTTAAAAATAATATTATCCAAGTATTTTTATGCATCGCCTTGTGCTCTTTTGAGTTTTTTTTAAACACGCTTCTGAGACTAATAATACTAGGATATATTAGATGGTAAGGGAATTGAATATAAACCATATGTATATATATACTTTGATTACTTGCTATTTTTCTATGTGTCAATGAATTCTTATTTTTTTACATTTGCTTGTTAATTTTTTTCATTACATTTTTCCTCAAGTAAATGCTAAATCACATTGGAAAATATAACTTATAAAATTAAATTATGAAATTATAGACATTATATTTAATATAATTTCATAAATTAAAAATTAATTGTTCGTTATAGTTTAAAATTACACGAAAGCCAAATAGAACAGAAAAAAATTTCAATAAAACCGATATCAATATAAAATATTCATTGGGATTAATGCATTATGCATGAGTTACCCACGGTAAAAGTTGTCCATTTGAAATTATTTCCACTACCGATTACTCAACATCGGACCGAAGTATAACCAACATAAAATCTTGAAAAAATTGAAAAAAAGTACTTGACATTTTTGGCACGTACCTCTCAATATTTATCATACTTTATCCATTCCACCACAAGTGTCATACTTTGACTTTTTTCGGTAAACAAATTTTAATTTTGACTCCCGATTAATCTTAAAATAAAGTAATAAAACATTTAGCGAAATTATATTATGAAAATATAGATGTGAAAACTGATATACTAACAACTGAAATGAAATACGATGAGGTATTATCATCTTACCATCTAACATTTTTGGAATATAACATGTTAATTGCACCTTTAAAATAATAAAATATTGTATATATCTCCACATTCTACTGATGATCATATGAACTCCACCCGGATTTTAACTAGCATGTCCTAATTAAGCCAGGAGAATGGTAGGCTTGTAACACTAAGTGTAAAATTTTGTCAAATTGTCTTGAGCTAATTACATCACTACTACAATTGTCCTTTTTTCTTCTTTCGTTTTTAGAACTGCTAAAATTTATTATAAGAACATAATACTAAGCACAAGGAGAGAGGAGCATAAGAAGAAATGTTCACCCAAAATGGAACAAAACTCAACCCAGAAACACATATCTGCCCTCGAATTAAAATCTTTTCCATGTACCTTATTACAGAATCACGTTTGGTTTAGTTTAAAGTAGCGATGATATGAAGAAGTTCAACGGCGTAACTAAAATACTGAGAATTAATTCAATTCTGACCTCAACTTGCTTGCCATAGCCTAGCCTGTTGTAAATATCAGAAACCCGATAACTTAATTGAGTTTATATATCTAATCTAACCATGTAAGTAAGACGTACGATGGGAAACTTAAATAAAAAGGGGCGCATGATTCGATGACAAATCCTTAATTTCATGTGGGAGTTCATTTGGAAATGAAGCGCAAGAACAAGTATGATTATTATCGGCTAGTATTACACAAATACACAATCCATCATCAATTCATCATCATCATCATCATCATCAGCTGTCAAGCTAGCTAGCTACTAGTAGTATATATATTATTAGAAATATATAAAATCAAAACAACAGTCGAAGAATTCATCGATAAATCGATCAGTTATTAGATTTCTTACCGCCTATCTTCTTCTTCTTGTTACTTATCATGATCATAGGCGTTGTAATACCGTAAAGCTCCTCCAGCGAACGAAACCTTTTCTCTCGTCTTTGAACCACCTTTGAGGAGGACGATATAATTGATGATGATATCTCATAGTTTGATGAGTCCCCAGCACTTTCCGCCCGCTGCTCCACCGTCTTGGTCGCGCCTCCGCCGCTCTCCGCTGTGTCTCCGCTCAGCTGGATCAGCTGCAAGGCAGCGTCGACTATTTCCGGTTCCGTCAGGTCCGACGGCCCCACTTTTTCTCCGCCGTGAGATTTTTTCTTCATTTTATTTTTTTCTGTTATGTTTTTTGTTTGGTTTATTAAATGGTGAAAAGGATTTGAATTCAATACCAATATATTTTGCGAGAGCAAAAAGACTTTATGATGATGGGGTCGTGTGAGATTTTTTCCAGGGACACATATGTCATTTCACCTAAGCTAAGCTACCAATCCCATCCCAGGAAAGATCAATATTCAATATTTGATCACACCGCCTTAATGCCCAAGTTAAGGGAAGCACCACGGACATAATGTATGCATGTTTTATCTTCAGGATCAAGCTTACATGTATGATCATCTACTTTATGTCCAAAGCCTCGTGAATTTGCTTTTAATACCAATCCAGAATATATGTCTACCTACATACCATTTCTTTAACTTGCTTTTAATTTTAATTAATGTGGTAATTACGTTTATAGTAACAATTCATCAAAAGTTTAAAAGAGTTCAAAAAATAATTGAATCACAAATTACAACAACCAGGTGTGGTGTTTGTTTCTTCATCAAGAAATACATTCAAAATAACTTCAAAGTTAAGAGTGTTTTTCGATGACCCATTCGTTTCGCAAGCTTAGAATTTGTGACTCGTTAGTAAACTTTTTGGTGAGCCCACAATTGAGGAAATGCATGCACCAAAAGGCGTGTTAGTATTGGTATGTGGGTTAGTGAGTACATGATCAAAGAGTCTGGTCCCGACCAATTAGATGATGCTTTCTTTAGTTTGAAAAAAAAATGTATTCAAATCATTTCAATACAGTCTTACTCATTGTATTTTATATTAGAAACAAATTAAATATAATGCAAATTTGTTTACGTGAACAAACATAGTGGTCGGGAAGTTATTAGTAATGTTAATTTTCTCAATCCAAAAGAGAAAACTTGTGTGTTTTTTTAATAAGTTTCTTTTTAGTGGCACTCATAAATTGATTTTGTGCTGATGGTGAGTGTGTTGGTGTGTGGCTTGAGGTATTATGAGATACCAACAACGAGTTTGTGCAGTATTAGCGTTATGTTTATGTGTGTTGTTGACTCTGGTAGGTGTGATGTAGTTCTATGTTGTTTTAACTAGTTAAGTTTTATTAATTTTAGATCTTTCTTTCTGAAATAATATGGGTTTGTCCCTAAAACTCGATTCAGTTGATAAATCCCCTAATAACTTTGGTTAGAAATGAAATGTAAGTATTGTAGCCTAATATAGTGTAGACTCCAGTAAGTGTCATATGGTGGTAATAGGCTCAATACGTGTTTGATGGACTTGACCTATATCCAATTAGATGTATTTTCATGTTCATTCTACAATATAATATGTTGTGTGCCATCCTTTACTCTAGTGAAGATGTGATCGTGAGGAAGGTGTGATGGACTAAACCTGGACAACTAGTGTCCTTCCATAGTGGTACTCCTAGAGAGGTTCACTATGGTTCTTCTTTTAGACCTACTTTTGAGTCTTTTTCCTCGTATGATGAAAATGACCTTTATTTCTGACACTAAGAGGTCGAGACCAGCTTAACTTGGAACAAAGTCTTCCGAACTCTATCATCAACACGGTTAACAAAATACAAGTATTCTTTCTTTTTTTTACTCATGAAAAATACATATGTCCTCTTATAAACCCATAAGTTTTTAGAAATAATTCTTATATTTTCGGTCTATTTTTATTATAGTTGTACACCGCCTTCTACGAGACTTATGAAGAAAAAATATATACGGTTGTGAAATTAGAGTCCAAAATCTCAGGCATAGTAATATTATCCTATTGGGCCACCAAGACTAGCTGAATAAATTGGGCTGGACTTCAGAAAGGTATTGGGCTTTCTTTCAGTTCTTTGTCTGCCGCCTCAGTATTTTGCTAAGACTTCCTCCCGTGTAATTCGACTCCGATTAGGAGAAGGAAACAATTTAAAAAAAATGTAAAATTAAAGCCATAAAATCTTTAAGGCGGTTAAACATATTGTATAATAATAACACAAGACCACACTTCACGCTATCTACTCAAATTCCATTCCTCTCCCTAAAAGATATCCGTTGACCATAACCTGCCAGAGAATTTAGCAAGGGTAATCTGGTCATGCTACAAACGTCATTTGTTAATTTCTCCGTCCTATATAAACCACCATAACATTTTCAATTAGGCCCAAGAAATATCTGACTGAACAAATCAAAGATGGAAGAGGCGAGATGGATGACGGAATCGGAGATAGAGGCTGTGTTAGAGCTGGTTAAACTCGGTGGTGATCACGGTTCCGGTTTGAACGATGATTTACGAAACTTCTGGACCAAGTATTCGTGTGGAAATTATTCATCACTGTACGAAGAATACGAAGAAGAAGTTAGTACGGAAGAAAACCTATCATCCAGCAACAGGGAAAGCACTACTGCAGTGCTGGAGCAAGCTTCGCCGAAACGAAAGTATAGGTCGATCGTGGAGATTTATGAGAATACACAGCCAGTGATGAAGAACAAGAAGATCAAGAATAATCATAGTCGAGTCAAGAGGGCACAGGTTTGAAGTGTAATTTGGGCAATACATTGCTGAGTTTGTATATATAAATTGTAAATGTTTTGGCCTTTAATTTGTTTCTCTTCATCATCGAGGATCTATTTGCTATTTAATTTTGGTAGTAGTAATCGCACTATCGCAGCAGTTTCTAAGTTTGGTACTCGACTTAACTTGTTGTTTGTTCGGATTTCAAACGGATATGAATAGTAACTTAGCTTTTGGAAAGTTAAAAATTGAAATTGGTATTTATGTTTCTACGGAAAATTGAATTTTTTTTCGAGTTCTTTATGTTCGCAATTAATAAGGGATTTTGTTTATTGATTGTTCTATGGGTTGAAATTGTTAGTTCTTGGGATTATTATGTTCAAGCATGATGAGTTATATATAGTTACAGTATATAATCAACTATATTTGTTTCTGTTTTTTGTTTTTTTCACAAAATATTACTCCATGCACTTTTGAGTTCACATTCAATTCATGCGTTTCGAGTTTCGACTGTATTGTACTATCGATTCGAACAAACCCTATCCCAACGACACTATCAATTCAACTTTACCATCTGTTGTTTTTTGCTTTTGGTTTTAGTGTACTGTACTGACTTCGAATTTGCGTACTAACATCAGTTCTTTTGTACTTTCTGAACATGCCGAACATCAATTCAAATTGTTAACAATTTATATGCAAGTTGAGTGTGTCTCTTAAAGCTCCAATCAATTCTTTGCACTTCTTCCCCGGTAGGATTCACCAACATAACTTTCAAGAACCCATTCAACAAAACCCCCAGTACAAATCGAGAAATATATGTGTGGTTTAAAGTAGTCCATTCAACACTTGACTAATGCAAATCTGGAAATACATGTGTGGTTGGCTATGTGAAATTACACTAGTGGAACATTAAATGTTAGAGATTGGTGTCTTATCATTGTTTGTTACGAACTTCGAATTAAAATTTTGGACGAGGTGTCCGTGAACTCCTATTCGTCCACCTCTCTCGCTGGCTTACATGACGAAGGAGTTCCAAGGTATATCGTCCAATCACTCGTTCGAATATGGAAGTATACAATTCAATCACTTTCAAACCTTTTGTGGCTAGAAGTCTAGAACTCTCGACTCACTAAATGTACGAAAGGAGATTGCATGAGAAAATATAAAAGAGGATTGCTTCTTCAGATGGTATCAAACCGAGATCTGAAACTCTCCATTTAAAGTGGATAATTAATTGTAATTCACCTAGCATTTGGGTACTAATAATCCCAATTTCCCCAGTTTATCGTTCCATAAATAAGCTTGACTGATGCTGCTCTAGCACTATACTGTTTATTTGTTTTCTTAAGTTGCATTCCTAAAATTAGTAGAGTTGAACCAAGTAAAATGGTGTATTGGTGTATATATGAGGTACCTTCAGAAGCTGTGGGTAATTAAGCCTACGATAAAGCTAGAACATATACTAGTATTGATTATTGATCAGAATTGCGTCGGTAACATATAGGGAAGTTATTACAAGGTCCTTTACGTGTTGCAACAAACACATGATGATACCTAAGGAAAACTAGCAGCAGCAAACTAAAAGTCACTACTCCACTTAATTAAGATTCATCAGTACTACTGGCAATGAACAGAGTAAATGGCTCCTCTCCAATCATAATTGTATTCAAACTTCAAAGAAGAGCATTTGTTTTACTTGCTGGTCGAACTTTTAAATGTAAACACGTTAAATCTATTCATTTGAGCCCGCTTACACCTATAGGGAAGATGTATACTCTATTCGTTTGAGCCCGCTTACATACGATCAAGAGTAGATATAGAACTCTAGTATCTTTATCATTTGGTCCAAGGTTTGATTTCTTTATTCCTGCACCACTCCTAGCTCCGACCCTGGATTTAAATATCCCATATTGAAACAATATGCAGTCAACACTGGTCTCTCATTGTGGACGTGTATTTCCAGTAACTCCTTTTGTCCTGAAACATCTTATTAGGCCCAGCCCAATACTATATGGCTCTCCACTGCCAATCACTGGTCCAACACAATTCGGCAAGTCTCATAGCTTCAAGCCCAAAAGCCCATAGTTTTTTTTAGATGGGTCGTTCTTTTAATTCGTGGTCCGTCAAGCCCATCAAAGGGAAGCATCTAGAATAGTCTTTATTATCCCTTTGTCTTTATATAATTATATTTATCCGTTGAGTCGGTTGTTCTTATCCGTTAGTGTCCAAATTGTTATTTTTGTTGGGCTTTGCTCGTCAGACCTATGACCCAGTCGTGAGATACCCTAGAAGGTTTCTGATATGTTATATAAAACCAGTCAGTCCTAGTTGTCACTCTCACTGAATGTCACCGTATGATGAATAAACAAATGTCTTTTCGAAAGTCCCGATTTTTTGTCTTTCTTTCTTGACAACGTCGCTTTCATCTATGTCTGACGCTTCCATCGGTTGCTGGTCCATCCATGCAAGAACGGCCCTTCCTTTCTGAACAACCATGTCTGAAGAACTTCCAATTCGTGTAAACCAATATGAATTATTATGACAACGTGATCTTGAGTCAATTTCAACCAGAACTCACCAGAGTATTACATTTTACTATATCAAAGCCCAAACTAGTCAATTATTGTAAATTATTCATTCCTGAGTTACATGACCAAATCATAAGATATACTTTAGTATAGCTGGATCTCCGCTAATCAATTATCTGGAGATATATACTCTGGTCGTTATCAATAAGTCGTTATCCAAACTCATCACCAAGCATGCATGTTTGCTTAATTAGCTACTTGCACTTAATTAATCTATTGTTAAATTTTGATAAATCTCCACTTTCAAGTATGCTATATTGACCGAATTGTTGCATTGCCTTAAGGTCAGCTCTTACATATTTTTTGGTATGGTATGATTTATATGCAAAGAACTGTATATAGTTGTATACTATAATATAGTTAGGGGTTGATCTATAAAAAAAATTCTAAGTTAATTCAACAGAAAAGATGAAATATACAAATAAGTTTGTCTATAAGTCTAAACTACCAAAAAAATACTAAAAAATGTACACTTATCACATTTTTAATTTTTATTTAACCATAGTACTTTCATGTATTTCATTACTTGCGACGTTTACTGTGGAAATGTTTATGTCATGCTCATAAATAATAAGGTGGTCTTCAATTTTCTTTTCCCCCCTGTGAGGGAAACATAACATTAGCGAAGGGATATTTCATTTTTGGATGTTTTGGAGTGAAAAAAGTAAGATAGAAGCTACGAAGAAAAATAAGGATTCTATGTCCAAATGCTACGCGAGTTTCATGTTCTCAACTTATGACAGGATGGTCCCTCCCAAATCTCAGTTGGTTCATACTTTCTCTTTTTTTCTTTTTTTCTTTTTTCTTTTTAACCGCTACTCCTACGGCTATTGTGGACATTGGCTATTGGCTTTTGAATTTATTCTCATATTTAGTAGAGTTTTGGGTTAACCAGGCATGAAGTAGTTGTGTATGTAATCTGGTGGAAATATGTTTACTTCTGGAAGTATGTAATCTGCAGATTAGTAGTGTAACCTCTGTGTGTGTAAACTCTGTATATGTATGTAATCATTAGTAATGTTGATGTTCTTGGTGGCATTTCAAATTTAAATTATTAGAGGTAAACTTAAAACATTTCAGCTTTTGGCTCCATCAATTAACAAATACCGAAATTATTTGAAAGTCAATAGTGATGATTGGAGGGAAACATTAAAGTGTAAGGCTATGTTACATCTGAAGATTATTTATTATAAATTCAGTTCAGATCAGTTCAGTTCAGTTTAGATGCATTAAGTTTAGTTCAGATTTGGTTAATAGTATTTTGCACTACAAATAAGTTAAGTTCATTTCAGTTCAGACTTTTTTCAAACAAAGAGAACAGAGCCTAAATAAATCATTAAAATATTGAGAGTTATTTTTTTGACTCAAGTCAAAATGAGACTATTAAAGATAGATGGAGAGAGTACTATACAATAACATATACCACCTTATATCTCAACACCTAAACCACATTATGTCCCCTACACTATAAGAAAAATTGGGTTTATATGACGCTCTCATGCGTCACTAAGCTAATTAGCGATCCATTAGCGACACATGACATTTTCGTCTCTAACGGGGTAGTCGCTAAATAGTGAGGCGACCCATGGGCCTATGCGTCGCAAAATTTAGTGACGCATGGCCATGGGTCACTAAATTTGTGACGCAAATTAGCGACCCATAGAGTGGACTCTATGCGTCGCAATTTAGTGAACCAAAAGAATTATGCGTCACAGTAAATTATCCTCTCCTACTCCACCTACTGTGTTTCCTGGGTTTCGAGTTCCCGACACCCTTACTCAATACCTTGCTAACCCAACACCCTTACCACTCGGCTACCAGTACTTATGATTTTTTCTAGTACAAGTTTTAGGAAAATATATAGTCATTGCTTTTCGCAGTCACTTCTATATCTTTATATTTATACACCGTTTAAAAAGTCTATATCTTTATGGGGTTTGAGATATCTCAATTACTAATTAGACTATCGAAGGAATAGGTCACTAAATTTAATTTTTTTTTTTTTATTTCTTAACGGTTGAGTTACTTAGAGACTAATAGTTTATTTGGAAACGGTTGGGGTTACTTAGTTACGTACTTCAGTTTTGGTGTTTTATAATATTCTTTGTGCACTTCTTAGTTCTTAAGTCTTTTTTTCTGTTAGTTTTGTAAAATAGTGTCACGTTTTGCATGTTTCATGCACTTAGATACGAAACTATGATTTTGGAGCTTAAAACGCCGCATTTTAAATGTAAAGTGATCTTGTTGAAGTTTCTCGATCTCCGTGGATGTGTTCGTGAGTGACCGTAGTTCGATTTAAGCCAAAAATTTCAATATGGGGAACTTAGCCTTACCTTGGAAGCATATTTAAAAGTTCGGATGAAGATTTTGGAGCCGTTCAAGTGTGCAAGATTGGTGCAGTCTAGCCACTTCAGTTGTAACTCCTTCATACGATATTGAACTGACCTCAAACCAATGTCCACGCGTAGCTAACTCAAAGAGATATCCAACGGTAGGTTATACACACCAATTGGATAACAGATGAGCCCTACAGCTCCAGTTGAATGTGAGGCGAACCACCTGGAAATTATGCAGTTTTTTTTAGCGACCCATAGGCCATGGGTCTCAAATTGTTTTTTTTTTTTTAATTCATTTCTCATGTTTCTATTTTTATTTTTTTCTATTTTTTATTTTTATTTTTTAAATTTGACCCACGATTTAGTGAGAACCACCTTGAATGTGAGGCGAACCACATGGTTATGGGTGGTAAATCCGCATCACTAAACCCAATTTTTTCTTGAAGCGCTACAGGCTACACCTCTCATTCATCAACCCAGCTCCCATCCACTGGACCACATTATAACTCCCCAATTGATTCATACTACTTTTATTTAAAAAAAAAAGGAATGCAACTCATCCGATATATACGTGTGTGTGTGTTTTAAACGGCAAATTTAGCTACCTTACCGGTCTACCCCTACTCCTTGCACTACTACTTTACCACCTGACTATACCAACCTTATATTTCAAATTATGCATATGCCACTTTATGACTCTCTCGAGTTCAAATCATAACCTCTTATATTCTATTCCGACCCGTTTATAATTCCTAGTGTGTGTTAATAATATGTCAATGCTCATCATCAGCATCAATCAAATAGTTGTAATCATGTGCAAGCTACATATATTCCAATCTGTTCTTCATGTCGATCTTCACTTGCCAATTGAAATGTCTACCAACCAGGCATATGCAAGTTTCGGTGATTAATTGTTATTCTTAATTGGAAAATTTAAATCGGTGGAATAAACTAAAATCTAGACTAGCAAATAGCAATGTTGTATTATTGGCGTAAGCAATTCTATCCAATCTTCCCAACTTGAATGAAACAGATGTAAGTACGAGAAGAATTAGAAAGGGGTTTTATGCTCAAACTCCAAGGTTGATATGATGATCTCGTGAAGGGACTTTTGCAGAAAATGTAGTACTAGAAACTTTGCTTACAAATCATGTAGCAGTACATGTCTGTTCTTTTATTTCGTTCATTCATTGTAAACTTTTGGTTTTAAGTTTTGTAGTTGAAAATTGTATTTTTGGTCCCTTCTTAAGTGTCAGTCCCTCACGATTTTGGTTTCAATTTAATTTTTTTTTACACTTTTGGTCCTTTTTGTATAAATACGAGATTTGTACCCACGATTTTAATCCTTTGCCATCTGAAATGCCACATCATTAGTCAAATAAAAAAATAATAATAAGAAAATCAAATTAAAAAAATGAATATTAAAAAAGTATTCTGGCGGCGCCTCCGATCCGGAGCACTACACCATGAACGGCCGATGAGAGGAGGAGCGGGTTAAGGTGATGCCACCAAACCGGGATTAAATCCCCAAACCTTCGGATTCAGTGAGAATGGAGATAAGGAGAAGAAAGCCCGACACAAAATTCCATATCCTTACCAAAATAGAGCCGAACAGAGTGAGCCGGTGATGAGGTGATTCGTGATGATGATGAACGGAGTACGGTTGTGGCGGCGTTGAGTGATTCGGGCGGAGGAGAGGTGGTGGTTGTTGGGCGCGGTGGCGGAGAGCTGGAGCACGGGCGGAGATGCCGATGCAGGCAAGAGATGGAGCAAGGGGAGGTGATTTGGGCGGAGTTGGAGGAGCCGTGGTTGTGGTACTGTAGCAGTACTCGAACTCCAGGAAGAGAAGAATAAGAGAGCTAGTGTTTTTTGTTTTGTTTTTTTTTAAATCCCTGCCAACTCAATCCAAATCAGCATACATGTGGCGTATTTGATGATTCGTATAAAATACAGTATGTAATACGGTCCAGGACCAAAAGTGCAAAAAAAAATTGAGTTGGAACCAACTCGTGAGGGACTGCCACTTAACATAAGGGATCAAAACGCAATTTTTCCAGTTTTGTAGGGTAATTGTATTGGATGCACGGCCGTCCAAAACCGTCTTTTGTTGAACAAGTGGGATCATGTCATTCATCATCTTCAACTTTCATATAGTACTATCTATCTATCCGCTTGGCTCCTCTTTTCTGCACCCGAGAGATTCCTTATCTTTCTTTTCTTTTCACCTCAATGACTTTTTTATCATCTACTTTTACTATTCCCTTTTCATCTCTACAACATGACTATTGTTAATCAATAACAAAGTTGATTCGAGATCCAAACAGTCCGCTAGTATACTTGCAGGTTGAAGTTTCAAACAACAAACATACAAAAATGTATATTTGAGCTCACTGATATAGAATTAAGATTGGATAGTCGAGCCCACAAGACCAAGATGACGGTCTAATTATGATTCTCTCACAAGGAAATTACACAATAACTTGGGTTAACCGCCCTCGGATTCAAGCAAAATAAGGCCTAAGGCACATAGGCGGCGTCTCAAGTCTCAACATCAAAGAAGTAGGTAATATTCTGAATTTTTGGCACTCAATTGCGTCGAGATATACATCTAGAAATAGGACATCGTCCCTATTTTTTATGTATAATTAGTACGCTCTAACTACCGTACTCGAAAGGTTTGGGACTAAACATTTACTTTACGCCCTATCGATTGTTAAGTTAAAATCAAACTTTATTAGAACACTATTTACAGGATACTTATAATATTTCTTTAAATATTGCTTATAAGTAGTATCTTATAATTATTTAGGATATGATAGTTAGAGGTTTCCTATTTTAGTTTAGTGGTAAAAACTGCCACATAGATAAGAAAGTGGGGGTGTTAAATGAGTTTCATTTGTAGGAAGCTTTTTTTAGTGAGTTTTAAATATAAAATTTCATTTTTGTGAGCCCTAATAAATTTAAGAGTCCTCTGATTGTTTTTTTTTAATATAATTTTTTCAATTTCATCCTAAATATAGGATTAAAGAGGTTTTAGGACTCCATAACTAGTGATATATATTCTGTTAGGACCATAGAAAGGTAGTACTCCCTTCGATTTTTAATAATTGTCGTTTTGAATTTTTCAATATTTGAAAATACTTGTCGTTTTACATTTTTCAAGAACGACATTCATCATAATTAATGCATTTTATTGAATTCCATGCCATTTAGAAATTTTCTATTGGTTGAAGTATTATAATTAATTGTAATTATTGCATTATATTTATAAAATTAATAAATTAAATAAGATATATTAAAATACAATTAAAAAAATAGGAGGGAGTATTAAAGATGGCAAATATCAATTGGCACATGCATATTGCTATTCGGATGTGTGTAATTTAAGATATTTTGAATTTTTTTTCTTATTTTCCCTTCGTGTGGGGAACAATAAGTACAAGGGTGATTTAATGCACAATGCTCGTTTCGTAAGAGTACTTGAGAATCATAAATATTTCCAGACTAAACTAAAACAGAAAGGCGATGCTTGATGGAAATCCAAACCGACATCATTCACATGTGAACAGAAACTTTTCAAGGAAAAAACATACCTCAATTAAAATCTTTTTTTCCCTGAGATTTTATGATAAAAATATTAAAACAACACTAAATTTTTTGAACTACTCTCATATAAATATAAAACTTGTCCTCCTTAAACAATTTGAAAGAATTAGCGAATACATCTTCAGCATCCAGTTCAATGCAAGCAACGGATAGATATTGTTTCCGGTTCATAAACTTGACCTTCCTATAATAATATGTACATTTGCTTGTAAATATTATTGAACGTAGGTTTTTTTTATTTTTTTAAAGCCTAAACCTAATAGACAAAAAAAAAATTAAATTATTAAAAAGATAAAATCGATAAGGTGGTGGAGAGAAGCTTTCTTGTTGCCCATGATTTTAAATTGATGATATAAATCTGATTAATGGTAGGTGAAAAAGTTAATGAGCATAAAGCAAGATACCAAAAGTAAAATTCTAACACTAAAGTGGCTGGAAAGAAGCCATCTTTTGCCCAGTGATAAAATTGAGGCTTTCCATTTATTCCTGCTTGACATCGAAAATTGTTGTCTTGATCACCTTCTTAATTAGGTCAATCTTTGTTCTGCTTAATTATTCATTGATCCATAGCGATCATAATAGGAAGTATACTGATTTGCAACTAGTACTACTAACTAAATGTATGTTTAACAATACAAAGTGTGGTAATTAAATTGACTGTTAGCTAAAGCTAATAAGGTAATTAAAATAATAAAATAATAACTAATAACAAATGATACGTCATGTTTTTAACATGAATAATACTACAAATTGACCCCTTGTTCACTTTTGGTTAGAGATTATTAGTTTATCAAAAAGTTAACTGGTTTGAAAATAACACTCCTACATACTCCTATATTAAACTTTTTAAATCATTCACATTGCTATATTGTAAAATAGTTATTATAGTAAAACAATAAAATAACTTGAAACCTTAAATTTATCTATAACCCCACTAGACGACCGTAAGAGTTGACTCAGTTGTTCAGAAAAAAAATAATAATATTAACATTGGTTGGTGAAAGAGAAATATAAACCCCATAGTTATGAGTTCGAATCCCATGGGCGTAGAATTTGTGATTATGTCAGAGCCTACTACACTTGTACGTTTTAATGCTTCACGTGGTTTTTGCATGCTATTGCGTGAACTCGTGAGATTTACCCCTGCGCTCCCAACAAAAAAAAAAAAAAGAAAGATAAATAATATTATCTGATAAGTTAACTACTCTCTCCTATCATATATAATTGTCGCTTTTAAATTTAATTTACTAAGAATAGGCTTCATAATTTATAGGAGAGGTCAATTTTTTCTTAATATTTGTGCATTGTCTATAACGACAACTAAATATGATAGGAGGGAGTAATAAAATACCATGATAATGGCGTGAAACACACCCAAACGCTTTGAGTATTGTAGTGTTTTTTTTACCTAGAGACAATTTGGTTTGGCGTTCTAGATATTACGTCGATCATGAGGTGACCTAGTATGCGTCACCCACAGTATATACGTTGAGCCTCATTGTGGAATCCATTTAAACAAACCCTTTAAACAATGAGAGGGGCACAACAACCCCAGAATCGAACTTAGGGTTCTTGGAAGGTGCTAGTTTGCAAGTGTTATATGCAAGACTAAGTCAAACAAGAACACGTCTACCTTTTATCTCTTGTGTGGATCCTAGCTGCACTTGTTCATCATCATGAATCGAGGCATTCATACTTATAAACGAGTAGGAGTAATATAATTAAAGTAGTATATGAGATCTAATCCAATCTAATGATTTATTTGACCAATCACAACAATCAATAGTTGAATCTGCTATACATGTTTATGCAACTAAATTAACTCGTGGATATAAAATGTCCTACTACTCGATTTCGAATACACATGACATCTTTTATTCTCACGGTTGCTTCAGACTGAGAAAACAAGAGTGTTTTTATAAAGCAAGTGGTTAACTTAAAAGTTGCAAAAGAATCAGTGCATGTATGAATTCTTTGCTTAGTCTAAGACTGACGCTAATCAAGAATTAAGCTCGACCATCGATATAATCTGGCATTTTGGGGCATAGTTTAGCTGTAAGATTCATTAATAACCAAGTGTCAACTTTAATCCCTTTGCAAGATTCCAGAAAGTCTATACAGTCTAGTCCTGTCCAGTCCACAGTACACTCTGTGATATAGAAATAATAAAATGGAACCTTCCTTTAATTTCTTAAATCGCCACATAGCGACAATACACTGTGCCTGTTTCCACTTGTTATAAATTTGTGGCGTTTTCAATCATTTCCTTTTTCTTTTTTTAATTCACCTAAGGTTGATGATAATTGTCACTTGGACTAAAACACCCACCACCTTTAGATCACTATAATCATTATTATCATCATAATCTACTAACACAAGTAATAATAATATTATCTTTAAAAGGGGAGAAGATAAATTACAATTAACAAACTTATTGGGAAATCGGTTGGATCGAATGAAGAACTCAATCAGACAATTCCACGATCAAAATCAAATGTTTACAAGGAAATAGAGAAATAATCAACGAAGAACACGAACAATTTACGTGGTTCAACAAAATCTACATCCAAGGAAAGATCACAAGAAAACCTTTATTGATCACCGTCATCAATTACAAGAGCATACAACGAGATTGTTAGTGGAAGATTACAGATAGATAAATATCTGATCATGTGGACATTATTGTTAGATGGCTATTGTAGATTGTAGAGAATTAGCTCAAGAAGAAATATTTAACGAGTATAGGTATCACCAAAATCAAGAGAATTGGACCGAAGAAAATGACGATTAGGCCGTTGTAATTTGTAACTTCTTAGCATCTTTTCCCTCCAAACTTCCAGTTTTAATCTCCTCCGTTCACTTCAATCTGATCCTGGCCATTGGAACTTTCTCCTAACTAATTTGAGATACAACCACCATCACATAACTAATCTCTTGTGCATCTTTAAGTGAATGAGAGACAAAATGAATTAGGCCCTTTTGTTATTTGAAGGAACATACATAGAAGAAGATGCCTTGTATCTAAACCCAATTTCCAGGTTTGAAAAGTGTGTCCGATCCCATGCCCGTCATTTTCGTAATTGCACATGACTTTCTCTTTATGCACCACAGAATTCCTCGCGCTGTGTCACCACCTTTCTCAAGGATACTCAAATTTTTAGAGTTCTCGGTCCGGTTCTTCTTTCCTCGGTAAAAAACGTTTTATATTAGCCATCGTGTTCCAAAATTAATTACAGTATGTCAAAATCATAGACGTAATAAAGTCATCAGCAACCATGATAAAAGCATGAAAATGAAATCGTAACTAAACAAAAATAGAGCCCGAAGTTAGTTTTACTAATATAATTTACATGAGAGCTACAAGTGTTTGGTTTCTATTGTTGAGATGCACATAGATTCAACCCTTATCATAACTTTACGCTGTATATTTAGCAAAAATCAATCATCTCTTGTGGCTCATCTTTTACAATTAAAAACCCAGAGTTTTGATTTCCGAGTCAGCTCCTTTTGCAAATGAGTGTAAATTATGTGAAATTTAATTTGTGTAGAGAGTAGTTGTATTATTAATCTCTAGAACATCGCAGCCAATAACCACACACTACACTGTTACATGTTTAGCAACGGGGTGCTCTCCACAATCTAACTTATGCTCAACATTTCTGTTAATGTTATTTTAAAGTCTCTTTTATTTTTAATTATGCAACAAAATTTAAGTTAGGTTCGAAGATAATAAATGCATATAGAGATGGTCCAAATTTTTTTTCCAGATTTAACCAAGTATTTATAGGGAGGAACTTTATCGGTATCCAAGATTTGAGTTGAGCCCAGTTGAGTCTTATAAACAATCAATGGATGATAGTAGTTGATAGACCAATGGTCATGATTATCCTTCGAATTGTACTTATAATCATGATTACTCGTCGTCTTCCGCTGACTTGTTGTACGGTTGTTTTGTACACGTTACCGACAATCTAGTTGAGTGTCCGAGGTCAAGTAATCATTCTTCAGCTAATTGCTCCAACTCGGAGGGGAGTGTCTCCTCACTCCTATCCTTATTCCAATAGTGACAACTACCAATTCATCTAAAAGTAAAAAAAAAAAAGTTACCCAAGTACACTCGGGTATAACAAGGTGACATGGTAAAAAGCCAAAAGTTCATATTAATTCCACCACCATATAACTGTTAGCTAGCGCAGTAACTTTAACGGAAATGATAGGACGCGTCAGTATATGAAGTATTTGTCAAAAAAGACGATACAAAGCGGTGAGGCCCCCTACCCTTACAACATTCCAAAACCGACGACAACATTATTATTTCCATATTTCTAAAACTAAAATTAAATTAAGATAAAAGGTAAGGGGTCCTATTAATATAAGACCATACTGCCCAACCCCAAAACACTCGCAGACCATTCCCATCCATATTTCCACATCATAATCTACTATCCCTTCATATCTCCACCTCCAAAAACCTCTTCTTCAAACACACACCACACCACACCACACTTCACAACCATGTCTGAAAAAATCTGCGACCACCACAGCAGCAGCAAGCGCAAGGCCTTCCGCCGCTGCTGCGCGGGCCTCCTAATCTTCTCGTTCATCGTCCTCTTCGTCATCCTCATCATCTGGGCGGTTCTCCAGCCCAGAAAGCCCCGCTTCGTCCTCCAGGACGCCACCATCTTCAACCTCAACGTCTCAGCCGCCAACGTCATATCCACAACTGTCCAAGTCACCATCAACTCTCACAACCCCAACAACCGTATCGGCATCTACTACGACAAGCTCGACGTATACGCCAATTACCATAATCAGCAGGTCACTTACTACACTGTCATCTATGGTGTCTACCAGGGCCACAAGGACACCAACGTCTGGAGTCCGTTTATCTACGGGAACACGGTACCGGTTGCACCGTACAATGGGATAGCGCTGAGCCAGGATCAGGCGAACGGGGCGATTCAGCTGAGGGTGAAGATGGATGGGAAGATTAGATGGAAAGTTGGGTCGTTTATTTCTGGGAAGTACCATTTGCATGTCAACTGTCCGGCGTATATTCCGCTTGGGAATAGCAAGAGTAATGGGATTGTAGTTGGTGCTGGGATCAAGTATCAGCTCTCCCAGAGCTGTACTGTAAGTCTCTGATTTGGTTCATCACTTGTTAATCAAAATTAATCAAAACAGGGGAACGTGGATCGATGTATGATCATAATTCATATGGATTGGATTGGTTCGGATCGGATCGGATTGGATCTTATATTAGTTTCAGATGTTATTGCTGCTTTTTTAAATTAATTATTATGATTACTGAAATAGGATGAACAAGAAGAAGAAGATAAAGATGGTGAAATTGTACATTTTTGTTATTTCCGTTGATGAACAAATAAACTGCACTATTTACAGAAGATACTAGTATCAAGCTGAAACAGAGCTTCTTGTTGTATACTTATAAACAGAGCATTTGCTTATATTTTTATATTATTATTGAAATAAATAATGAGCATATAGCAATAATTCATTGATTTCTTGGCATTGGCTAATTGGTTTTTAAAGTCAAGTGGGCTTACTTAACTTTCGGACTATAGTGGACATTTGAGGTGTCGGTTGCTTTCTTTTCATTACTTTGTTCTCAATGTGATTGCTTCTTATTCACTCGATGGATTCTTCTAAATTTCTTGATTATTAAATTTTAGTCCTTAAGTTATGGGGTTTTAATTTTTTTGGGCTGGCTCAATTATTGAATTCATTTGGGTAATAATGAAGGAGCTGGTTGTGTGTGACTTGTGATAGTAATGGGAAATGGACAAGCCATGTGGTGTGGTGGTTTCTTAAAGGATGTTCTACCAAATTGAAGAAGCCACCTTCACTTCTGCATAATCAAATATGGATCGTGGATGAATAGATATTGATTGCCTATTCTTTTATTTGCATACTCTCCTTTTAGTACTGGTACAATTTTAGCTTTCGAATTGATAGAGAGATATAAAGTATATTCATTAGATATCTTAGTAGAAATTCAAATTGAATGAGGTTGGGTGTGAGTTAAAGTCTATGATACTATATTCATTAGAATTTATCTCCGCGAAATTCAAAATTGAATCTAAATCTGTATGTGATCTAAAGTCTCTATGATACTATATAATTTAACTCTTCAAAAACTTCGAACAAGGGATGTACTAATTCTCCAATAAATACAATTTTATACTCTTGCAAATAATAGAGCTATTACGTATAAAAGTGGGATTTGAGTTCTGTTGTGATGGTTTCATATGTAATAGTCCAAATTATATGAGTATGTTTGGGAAAGTGAACACTCGAATGAATATTAAGGGGAACTTGTGGACTCTTTTGTAATTTACCTTGGTTATGATGGAGCTATCTGGCCTTAACTGGGTTGAAGTTTTGAACATCGAGTCCACATTTAGTATCATGTCTTAGTAACTCAACTTGGGACATTTGCCTAACACATGGTGTCTAATTGTTTATACCAAACTATTCTTCCCTTGGGCCAAATAATATTTGTGGTCCAATCCAACATTCAAATTTAAATGGCACATTATTTTTATGGTACTAATACATCTAAATAATTTAGAATGAATATCTGGTGGAGACAATGAGTAATTCCAATTCAATTATTAAAAAGGTGTAACCGGAATTTAATAGTAATGTGCATGGTACTTACTCCTAGTAGCCGATCTGCCAAACTATATCCCGTGGTGAATGAGACAAAAAAAATAAAGGCCACTTCTGCAGAACTCTAAAACAGAAGCCACCACCAATAATAGGTTGCCCAAAATTAGAGACACTCATCAGCATTGAGGAGTTTATTTTGTCGACTACTTAAAGTCGGCATTATGTTGTTGCGGCACAGGCTGACTCATAATCTGTACTGCTGTGGTATATACTAATTGTTCTGTTCCATAATAAATGTTATACTTTGTTTTGTTCACTTTTCGAGGGTCAATTTTGACCTTAAATTATTCTCAAATCATATGATAAAAATAATTAAAAATATTATATTATAAAACTAGAATGTTTATATTTTCATTATATAAAGTTATTAATTATTTTTCTTGTATAATTTCAGACTAAAACGAAGACAAACTGACCCTCGAAAAATTAACAAAATAAAGTGTAATATTTGTTATGGGACGGAGTTAGTAATATACAACCTCAATTAACTTTTCAATAATTTATCCAATAATTTCTTGCAATAGGTTCTCAGAGTCTCGTACTATTACAATTTTTTTTAACCAACCAAAATACCACCCAACAACCAGAACCAGACCACATACATCACCAGGGCCCGCATCTTCTTCGGGCCAAGATCACCCAACAACAACCCTATAACTTCATCACCATCTCCACCCGATCTACCACCACCGACGCTACCATACACTCACCGACTGTTTGGGATTGGGTTTTCAACCTTGATTTTGGATTTTGGAGGCACAAAATCATTTTCTCAGCTTTGGCAAATGATTTTGATCCAAAATCAAAAACCAGCACTGTTTATGGATTTTGAGAACTCAAAATCCATAAACAGTACTGGATTTTTGCTCAAAATCCAGTACTCTATCTCTCTCTCTTAACTGCAGCCAATTGCTTTTAATTGGTTGATTGATTAGTTTTCGCTTTTCGTTAGGTCATCTGGTTGAGGAATTATTTTTCTACTGATTGAACTGATATTGATTGTTCTTAGATAACATAAGGTCAGAAATTTCATGTAAACATTCTACAAGTGATTAATTTAAGTTTGTTCAATTCGTAAAGGCCGTTGTATCTTGTTAAGAAAAACTACAACATTTCTTGAAATTTTTTTACATAAAAGCAAGCTTTACTAAGTACTAACTGTAAGTTGCACTAACGATAGGAGTGTCTATATAGATATTGAGATACGGAGAGCTAGAGGTATGAGTGTCTCAAAGTACAAGCAAATTTTCGCTTTATTTGTTGTTGTTTTTAACCTCAGTTTCCATTAATTTTATATATCTTTTGTATTGTATACTGTTGGTTTGGGGTTGATGCTACTTTTGTATTGTATCATCTGAATTAACAAGTAGCAAGAATTTTCCAAAAAAAAAAAAAAAAACAAGTAGCAAGAAGGAACAGCAAGGACTTGACAAGAAGAAACAAAAGAAGTGAAGGGAACGTATTACAACTCTCAGACTTGTACCCGAAGCTTCCGAACTTGTACCTTAGGTCGGCTATCGAAATGTCTATTTTACCCTTGATGTAGATAGTTTAAATAAGTTTTCCTCTGTACTTTTCATTACTTTTTCCTCTTCCAATTTTCTGTATATCGAATTCTTTCATGTAACTAGTATACACTTGGTTTTCATCATCAATACAAGTTTAATTCAGTATTCTACTGAATTTTATTATGGTATCATTCGCCAATTTGGGAATCAAAGTGTTGTATTCACAGGAAGTGATAAGCCATACATAAGACAATAGGCACGTGATTTTTTGGAGTTTGAGATTTCTTTAAAATCTGGTGATGTGGTTTACCTCCATTTTTAGAAGGTATGTTTGTGATGTGGTTTCTTCTTATGTAGTTATACTTCTTTAATTGTGTAAACTTGTACGTGGGTTCTGTGATCGTGCTTAATCTCTGATGGTTACTAATGTATGCTTCCTGCATGATAGATCTCCATATTTATACTTACATATAGAGATGTATTCCTCCTAGTCCTCTCCAGCATTTTAAATAGTCATCCACCTTGATTCCATACCTAGCTGACTAGGAGATTTCGTCAAGTATACAGCTGCTGTTTCTCCAACTCTTTCCTTTTATTTTATCTAGTTTCAACTTTATATATATTTTCTGCCTCATTCTGTAACGTGAAGAGCTAGCCATACGATTTGTTGAATTGCTTTTTCTGTATATTATAGAAATGAAAATTACACTACTTATTATGACGCCTGTAATTGACAGTACTTTTTTTTATCCTTTTAACTTAATCATAACTTAGGGATATGATTAACATTGATTCCTTAATTGATTTCATCTCTTCAAATAAACTGTGCAGACCTTTACTATGATATTATAGCTCATGTAGCAGAACTATTGATTACAACTACTTATAATTTGTAAACTCTTAAGGTACATTTAGTTGTTACTTGTTTATTCTAAGTTGAAGTCAATAGTTACAATAAAACTCTACGGAGCAGCTAGTTTGTGATATGCATTAGCATGCATGACCATGAATTCTGTTTGCATGCTCCTCATGCTTCAGATCCGAATCGAATTAAGGTATGCCATTACTGTAAGTTATTGAGGGGTGCCTAGTACTGAAGTGCATGTTGCATCTCTTGTTTGCACTAGCATTGGTCTGTTCGAAATACTCTTGCTCTATTTCTTCATGCCTCATTCCTTATTTTGCTTTTAATTACCAGATAATGTAATGGAGTTTCTAACCCACAATGATCGTGTAAAAAAGCTCTTATTTACTGATCTTCCATTTAGCTCAAGTAGCATACAAATTAATACTACCTATATACTTTTCAGATTCTTTTAGTTCACTACTGGTTCTTATAGTTTTCCTGCTAACATGTATCACACTGCACCTGAACATTAATCGACTTTCTGTTTGTTCTTGTTATTCATCTTTTTATTATATCAAGAGAAAATGCCTTATTAGTGACTATGAGGGTGATTCTCAAAATCAACCCCCTTAGTTTCAGAATTACATTTTAGTCCAAAATGAGGAATTTTTGAGTTGACCAACACTTATTTACAACTTTGCCATCACCTGAAACAATCTCAACCAAACATGTCATAAGAAATAAATAAATTTACTAAAATGTAAAATAAAAAAAATATGTAAATTAAAAAAAAAAACCTAATCAATAAAAAACTAAAATATTTTTTTTTTTTTAACTTTTTACCTTCTTCCCCAATGGTCCGGTACAATTCCGGTACCGGAGCTTAGCAAGCAGCTTGCAGATTAAATGCAGATTATTTGTCTACCGATTGAATATCCTCCCATGATTAAATGCACTCTTCGGCTA
Source organism: Plantago ovata (assembly GCA_028274465.1). Lineage (NCBI taxonomy): Eukaryota > Viridiplantae > Streptophyta > Magnoliopsida > Lamiales > Plantaginaceae > Plantago > Plantago ovata. The sequence goes on along the minus strand of CM051455.1, from coordinate 20,731,592 downwards.
AAGTCGGTGTCAATGAATCAGTAGAAAGTATATATTCCAAGTGTTTATCACAAGTGAAAAGTTGTAGTGTTTAGAAGCTTTGGTTGAAAAAGATAGAGAAAAACACGTTCTGCTCATCTATCCCCAAAAACTCATCCAAAAAATATTTATAGTGTTTACGTTAATAAACTAATTCTACAACCAATTAGCTAACTTTTAGGAAATATTTTAGACCACTAATAATAGGACTTTGAAGACTAGAAAATTAACAACCGGCAATGATAAAATCAACTCTAAGTTGAAGATTACTAAAAATAGATTGTAGTAATATTAGTAAAAATAAAATATTTTGAAATATTCCAACAATCCCCCACCATTTCAAAAGATTTAAACAAAACAACTTGGGCTATACCATGGGCGTAAATGCATCGTGTTTGGTGTCCTGTAGACTATGAACCAACAATAGAATGACAAAATATAATGCACAGAGTAATTAGTGAAGCGTATAGCTTCTATGAACTAAAAACTCTTAATTGCACATTAAAATCTTATCGAACACAATACCCCACAATTTCTACTGTTCAACGCGGGTTTACGCATTAAGGTCGTGCGCGTGCCTGGTATTTCATGAATGCTCTATAGATATGCCACTATCTCATAGGAGGGGCCCCACCACATTCATATAGGTGATTTCATCAAATGTATAGTGCAGTTTATACACCACTCGTATAAGAGCTATGAAAATTATCTATCACCACACCATCTTGCACCTAGCACTTCTCGCACACCATAGAATAGGACAAAATTATTGTGTTAGCAATATTAACAACGACTTTGTTATTACCCGTATGAACCTTATTCATGGGATTTCCAATCACAAAGGTCGGGTTCCCATCATTGTTAATTTCCAGTTGGCTCAAGTCCTATTCCCTTGATGTTTAATAGATTGTATCACAATATTTAGTCAATGGATCGGCCAAATCTTGACTTTAAATATACCACATGAATATGCATATTCCAATATCCAAATTTCATTCTAAGTATCAATGGCGTTAGCTAGACGACTTCAACACTTAGAGCATCCCATCCAGTGTAAAAATTGCTAAGTAGTAATTAACTCAACAATTCCAACTCATTATCATAGTCAATGTGTTTTGACTGATTTTCTCAAGTTTTACCATCAACAAGGTAAAATGGTAAATATATAAAAATCGAACAAGTGTTCATGTTCTCATCATTGCAGGTGTAATTAACTGCAATGGTTATTCCCATTTAGCCGTTACAATCACATATGAATAATATTTGGTTTTAAATCCAATAGGATTCAACTTTGAAGTAACAACCGATTTTGATTCATCACCAACTGAGAATTCATAGCTAGTGAAAATTCCATTTAACTTCCTCCGAAGAAGGATAAACACAAATAATTCTTGTGAATTCCCACTCATATATTTTCTCATCTCATATCTTCATAGTAACAGAGTACAATGGATACTTTAGTACACAAAGGATGACAATTTATGGTACTAATACAGTTCACTACTATTAGTGAATAAATATAATAATGATTTAAAATATAAGATATCATCAAGTTTACACAACATCAATCCTCTATCATTGTAAGCATAAAATTACAACTTGAAAATCACACTTAAGATTGCATGAAACAATTGAAGTCAGTTTAGTGTTGAAAGAACATGCCATTAATAAGTGAACTCATTTATAAATTTTAACCAACACTCGCACCATACAACAACAGTAACCATGGAATCATATTCAGAAGAACAATCTAACAACATAGTGTCACACCAAGAATATCGTGCAGGAAATAATTAAATAGTTAACTCATGACCCAGTTACACAACATATATATAGCATAAGTTCCTTTTCCCGGAGCTTCAAAATTGAAGTTGCAAACCTTAAAGTCAATATATACACAAACCAAGGATAAAATAAATTTTTAAGACATGATGAGGATTCAGATGGTAAAAGTTCCAAGAATCATGAACTCATAATAACCAAATAATACTGCAAAATTCGGATAACTTCCATGTAAAACTAGTAAACCATTTAGTTAAATGTCTTAACTCAAAGCCAAAAATGACGCCACAAGTACTTAATTATGAAATCACGGACAACGGAACAACACCACATTACTTGATTAATTAGATACCAGATCACTACAAAGCAAACAACATTTTCTATATTATAGTTACACTTATATCACATGCCTCATGCAAAATTAACACCAGTCAGCAGGCCAAGACATACATCAACCACATTTTAGCAGGCTCATTATCATACAAGCAATTCTAATACATGCATTGATCACTATGAAATTAAATTTAGGGGTAGCAATTTATAATAAGGCCAGGAAATGAATTTGATCATATGCATCAGTAATATCAAACAAACTGATCAACCACATAATATTAAGAATATATATATAAGATAATAGTGTTCATAAAACATGCAAGCATTTATCAAATGGTTAAAGAGGAAAAGATTATATACGTACCTCAATAATGACCAAGAAAATTCATTATCACTGTTCACTAGTATTTGGTAACACACCAAGCTAAACACACCCATATGGACGGTAATCACTCGGGATACTAACTAGCTGATCACCAATTGATTTTGATTTCAGCTAGAGAACAGACCTGGGCTTTACTTCTTTAATTTGTCGAAACTAGATAAAAATTGATTCCCAGTAGTAATGTTGTTTACAAAACACAACTCTAATTTTAGTGAAGAAAATTGTTTGCATCAAAGAAACTATTCGAGAATAATCCTTTAGATTGTTGGAAAAAAATGAAAAAGATGCAAACAAGAAGAGTATAGAAGTGAGTAGTGCAAGTCGTGCGAGCACTGTCCTAAAGGATTATTCGTCTAACGATTGAATATCCTCCCAGGATTAAATGCACTCTTCGGCTAAAGCCGGTGTCAATGAATCAGTAGAAAGTATATAGCCCAAGTGTTTATCACAAGTGAAAAGTTGTAGTGTTAGAAGTTTTGGTTGAAAAAGATAGAGAAAAACAAGTTATGCTCATCTATCCCCAAAAACTCATCCAAAAATATTTATAGTGTTTACTTTTCAACGTTAATAAACTAATTCTACAAACAATTAGCTAGCTTTTAGGAAATATTTTAGACCACTAATAATAGGACTTTGAAGACTAGAAAATTAACAACCGGCAATGATAAAATCAACTCTACGTTGAAGAGTACTAAAAATAGATTGTAGTAATATTAGTAGAAACAAAATATTTTGAAATATTCCAACAAGTTGGACCAAATCAACCCAAGAGGAAGAGGATCCGCAAAGACGAACCACGAGGCCCGGCAGCCTAGAGGCCGGCGTGTGGAGGGCGGCTACTGGGGTTTTTTCCTAGTTATATTATTTTGCTTTATTTAGATTTATTTACTTTCATTTTGAATAAAGACTCTAGGTTATTATTATTCTTAGTTATCAAGTTAGGGTTTATGCTCTAGAATATTCTCTTAGGATGGATTTAGCCCGTAGCTTATTGGGTTAAAGCTTATTATTTTAGCTATTATAAATAGCATGTACGACTTCATTATTTTTCATTCCAGTTAATAAACTCGTGAGTTCATGGCTAGATTGCGGCCTTGTGTTTTTATAGTACCTTGCGACAGGGGAGATCGTCCAACAGAACCGTGTTACCGGGGAGATGGTAACAGGAGGGAAGACTACTCTTTAGTAGCTTTTCTTCGCCTAACTGTGATCGGCTAGGAGGATTGGTTACTTTGAGCATCGAATCCAGGTAATTCTTATGTTTTACCTTGTTTATTATTTCCGTCTTGCTATTCGAAATCGAGGTCCATCAACACACTTTTAAATCGACGAGTTGGATCCAGTTGAGTCGGATTGTAAAATCGCATATGTCAAAACATGGGCGGCTAAATGAACGGATGTGTGATTAAATATCACTATGCAAAATACTGCTCAATAACAGACGTGTAATTGTAATTAAACGCAAATTTCATGTTTTGCATGGATAACAACAGCTTGTCAATTTGACGCATAATACTATTGAAGCTAGCTAAACGTGTCCCCAGACTAATATTTTCACCTATAAATAAGACTATAACAAGATCTGCATCTCTCACAAGTCACAACACACACTACTAAACATGAATCTTCAAATATCTCTGCTTACGGTAATGATGCTAAACCAGAAGGCCAGGAAACCACGAAGGACTTTGAGCCGAGGCCAAATATCTCTGCTTACGGTAATGACGCTAAACCAGAAGGCCAGGAATCCACGAAGGACTTTGAGCCGAGGCCAAATATCTCTGCGTACGGTAATGGTGCTAAACCAGAAGGCCAGAAATCTGCAAAAGACTTTGAGCCGAGGCCAAATATCTCCGCGTACAGTAATGGTGCTAAACCAGAAGGCCAACAATCTACAAAAGACTTTGAGGCGAGGCCAAATATCTCTGCGTACAGTAATGATGCTAAACCAGAAGGCCAGAAATCTACAAAAGACTTTGAGACGAGGCCAAATATCTCTGCGTACAGTAATGGTGCTAAACCAGAAGGCCAGGAATCCACGAAGGACTTTGAGCCGAGGCCAAATATCTCTGCTTACGGTAATGATGCTAAACCAGAAGGCCAAGTTTCCACGAAGGACTTTGAGCCGAGGCCAAATATCTCTGCTTACGGTAATGATGCTAAACCAGAAGGCCAAAAATTTGCAAAAGACTTTGAGCCGAGGCCAAATATCTTTGCGTACTGTAATGGTGCTAAACCAGAAGGCCAGGAATCCACGAAGGACTTTGAGCCGAGGCCAAATATCTCTGCTTACGGTAATGATGCTAAACCAGAAGGCCAAGAATCCACGAAGGACTTTGAGCCAAGGCCAAATGTCTCTGCTTACGGTAATGATGCTAAACCAGAAGGCCAGAAATTTGCAAAAGACTTTGAGTCGAGGCCAAATATCTCTGCGTACAGTAATGGTGCTAAACCAGAAGGCCCAAAAGATTTTGAGCCAAGGCCAAACATCTCTGCTTACAGCAATGATGGTAAATCAGAAGGCCAAAAATCCACAAAAGACTTTAAGCCAAGGCCAAATATTTCTGCGTACGGTAATGATGCTAAACAAAAAGGCAAGAAATCTACAAAAGACTTTGAGTCGAGGCCAAATATCTCTGCGTACAGTAATGGTGCTAAACCGCAGAACCCAAAGCTCAAAACAGATTTTGAACCAAGGCCAAATGTTTCTGTTTATGATGAATAGGAAGCATATTTATTTGATTGTATCAAGTAGTTGAACTCGGTAGAGCAAACAATGCTCCCGTTTGTGTGTCTTTAATAAGAATGTGTGTGTTGCACTCTTTCTATAATAAACAGTATTTATGTATATAACAAACATCATTTTTACTGTCATTCAATTATTACAAATATGAACAATTTCATGGGCATTTACGAGTTATAACTAAAAACTTCAGTACCAACCAATTAATTCGCCTGAAGTTTTTAGTTACTAACAAAGCACGACTTTCCATCCAACATTAATCGGATGCACATAGATCTTCTAGCGCAAATTATTGAGGAGAAATTTTGGGGTGAATTTGTGCCAACACTCAATAATCCAATTTTGGTTAACCTCAACGAGGAAATGAAGATAAACTTGTGTGGTGTATGTTAGGCTAGAAGACCCCAAACAATTTTTCCTTTCTAATTTCACCATATTGTAGCTCCCACGTCCACCGAGATACAATCATCGATATGCCCGACCCCTGATACATGTTGATTCAACATCAATGGACAATTTTCGCTCCCACTTAGTATCACGGGTGAGTTGGAACACCACGATTACTCACATATGATTGTATGAGCATCATCCTACTACGGCTCACATAGAACCCTCATTCTGTCCAGAGTCTCCGGCTGGACAATTCTTAGTTCTACAATTTTGGTCATTTTTTAAAGGAAAAATTACATCTGGACCCCCTACTAGTAGCACAATGCACATCCAAGGGACCACTTTATCATCAATTACATCCAGGTCCATTTTACTCAGCCAACGTTGACAAAAAAAAAGTCTCACTTTCTCTCTCTTTGAGCCAAACATGCCCTAACTCTTATTTTATACTTTTTTTTTCTTTTTCTTTTTTTTTTCTTGCATTTTCCTTTTATTTTTCCTTTTTCCTTTTTCCACTTTTCTTCTTCACAAACTCCGGCACCGGAATCCGGTGTCGGAGTATTCATAACTCCAATCTGGAGCTTCAACGCTCCAGATCGGAGCATGTCTCCTTCATCGGAGTTTGCTGCTCCGATCAAGGAACACACAGCTCCGGTACCGGATTCCGGTATGGAGCTGTGAAGAAGATGACATAAAAAAAATTTAAAAAAACTTTTGTGGCATTTTTGTAATATTCATTTTGTTGGGGTACAATTTATAATATCTTGTGAGGTCAATTTGAAAGACATAATAGATTAGGGGAAGCTCTAATATGTAAAATATGAAAATTATAGTTGTTTGGTTGACTGGAAAATCCAATATTTGAACATGGACAAAATTGTAATTCCGTATTTTAATTAGCCAAAAATCAAATTCGTGGACAAAGATGTAATTAAAAAATCTAATAGGGAATGTCAATGTAATTGATGATAAAGTGGTCACCCATGTGTAGTAATTGAAACTAGTAGGAGGCCGAGATGTAATGCACCCTTTTTTTAATTATAAGATGGAATATTGGTTCTAGCGTTCTACTATGATTGCTATCAAAGAATCATATTGTTCCATGGATAACTCTAATCTCAGTAAGTATAAGGCTAGCCCTCCTTATAACACGTCTGATCTTTATTTGAGGTAGGCACGCAGGTTTCATGGCTTTAAATATGTTCTATGAAATATGTCGAGTAAGTTGTATAGGTAGAGTGATGTAAGCGATTCTTCTCATCCCTTCTGGTGTTTCTATATATTTTTTTCCCTCTCTTAAGCCTCACGGGAGGGGAAGAGACCTCTCCCTCTGTATCCTGCTCAAATCAACCGCGAATCGAATCCCATACTATTTGTTAGCATCTGAACCCAATCTATAAGGGAACACAATAATCGATGATCTAGGTGAAGGTGAAATTTCTACCCATCAATTCACATATTCACCAACATCCTGAAAGATCACATATAAAATAATTATAAATAATCCGTTTTGTGTGACTAAACAATGAGGCCTGGGTGTGTTGTGTCATGTAGGAAGTCCCCGAATGTTAAAATATGATCAGATATCAAACCAAGGAGTAAGTAAATTAAGTAGGGTAATTAAGTCAATATGCCACGTTTTGTTGAAAGCTACACTGGCTGACAGGTTGTGGCTGCGTACACAACAAAATAATCACCACATGTCATTGTCCAGAAGAACATATCTAGCCCATACTACTCCTTAATTAGGAGAAATTAGAATAAACTAAAGAGAAGAAGACAAATGAATTCACACCGCATTTCCATTTTGTTTTACAGTACTGATGATGAGGATTGGGGACTTTGTTTGATGTAGAAGAACAACGCATAGAAGCAGCAGGTAACATGCGCCTAGAAGAATTATAAATATATCTCATTTCATTTTTAAGGACTTAATCAAACAGTCTTCTTTGGCACAGTGTGGACTGCTAAATCATTTTTATTGCAAAACTATGACATATTATTCAATTACTTACTCGGTCCTGATTAAAACATCTTACTTCGTATTATTTTCATTGGCCATTTTTTAACACAAATTATCCCTAAATCACAACTTTAAAAAAGTTAGAAAGCTGTATTACAAAAAAGTATAATAGTTATACGTATATTTTTTTAAGGACTTTTTATATTCGATATAATTTAAGAGTTATTCACAATAAAAAATAATAAATTAAACAATTTTTTTTTAATTAGAACAGAAATAATCTGTTATCCGCTCTGAAGCCCTCTCTCTTTCCTACCACTTCAGTTCTCACAAAATCATTTTCAACATTCATCCCATATTCCCATGTTAAATCCCACTGCTTCATTTTCTTTTATACCGAGTTAACTAAATTCTAACCGTTCATACGCCGATGATTTGGAATTTTTCATAACCACCAAGTGTAGCCTTAGTAAATTATTGGTGTGTCACTTAAAAATGCCATTAATTAATTTGACTATATCCCAATTCCCTTTTATTCCCACTATTTGTGTTAATTTGCTAAACATATAACACTGGACACACCTATTAACTTTATAACTCCTCTATCAACTTTTGTGAGTATTTTTTTCCGTCTATAATTCTTTTATTACAATGCTAAATAATCAAAGATTTGTAGCATGTCACCAATCATCAACTATAAAAGTACAATTTTCAATATTTCATCAAATATAAAAGTCCAATTTTCAACCTCACAAAATATTATTTTTTACATAACACCCCCTCATCTCAACATTTTCACACAATTAGCACAACAAGTCAAGCTCAGGATATTTCCAAGCAAATCCCGTTAGAAGAAAAAACACTCCAAAATCCAAATCTTAATAAGCAAACGCGTCTATAGGCATTAAATTCAACATACAAATCCCTAACAAAGGAAAATTTCTCAAGTAAAAACACAAATTAAATCGGCTCCGCGTGTAATTTAATTAAACGCAGTTTACCAATTCTCCACCATCCCCATCAATCTCAACCACTTTCTCTCTCTATAAAATCCATCCAAAACCCCATTCATCTTCTCCGCACATCAATTCCAATTCTCAACAAACAAACAACAGTTCACCAATCGAATCAACCAATGGGAGAGTCTCGACAACCGCAACTCAACGGCGCCTACTACGGCCCATCCGTCCCTCCGCCGTCCAAAACCTACCACAGCCATGGCCGCGGCGGCGGCGGTTGCTGCTGTAACCCTTTCAGCTGCCTCTGCAGCTGCATAATGAATTGCATCTGCACTTGCATCTTCCAGATCATTTGCACGCTCCTCGTCATCGCCGCTGTTCTGATCTTCATCCTGTGGCTCATCTTCCGCCCTAACATGCTCGTGTTCCATGCCTCCGACGCTTCTCTCACCGAGTTCAACCTCGACAGCAGCAACAACCTCCGCTACAACCTCGCCGTCAATTTCACGATCCGAAACCCTAACCGCCGCGTCAATGTGTACTACGACTCGATTGAGGCGAGGGCGTTGTATCACGGCCAGAGGTTTGCGGCGACGAATCTTCAGCCGTTTTATCAGCGCACGAAGAACACTAGCTATTCAACAGCGGAATTCCAGGGACAGCACTTGATGACGCTTGGAGGCGGTGACCGGTCGAATTACGATAGTGAGAGGAGTGCTGGTGTGTATGAGATTGACTTGCAGCTTCATTTGAGGATCCGATTGAGGTTTTGGTTTGTGAAAACTGGCAGGTGGACACCAAGGATTGACTGTGATAATTTGAGGATTCCGTTGAGGAATGGAACGGTGGCACCTGGCACCACGTTTCAGGCTGAGAGATGTCGTTTTGATTGGTAGATGATGCGTTTTGATTGAGGTCAGCAGTTACTGGTGATACATATTTTGTATCTTGTTATATTCTGGTGATGACGATTCTTTTGTTACTGTTGATGCTCTCTCTCTTCTCTTCTGAGAGTTTGTTATTGATTCAGTATTAGTGTTAGTACTATTACTGCTATTACTTACTGCTATTCGTGTTTGTTCATACTATTCTGCATTTCTCATGTATGGATTATATTCTTTGTGAATAAATAATCCGTCGTCTACTATGAGTTCTTAGTGCTACTGCTAATTATTCTTGTTGCTTCTTTTCTGTCATTTTGTTCTTGTTCTTAATCTTTGTTGGATAGTATATATAACTGTTTGTTTAACTTCAAGAGTTGACCAGTCCTTTTCCTTCCGTAGAACTACTTTAATAAAATACTGTAGTATCTTGAAGAAGTAGCCGTTACGCTTAAAAGTTGTTGTCATCAATTCATCCATTATTAAAGGTGCTCATCCTGTAACTTGTGCCCCAATGGATTAGATTTCGCGGAGATTGCACCTTTAATGATATAAACTTTAAAATTGCATCAACGGCTGACATTTATTAAAAAGTGAAGGCGTTGGTGTTCAATTTGACTATGGTGAGCCGACGCATACAAGATATTATTATATGGAAAATACCAGATTCACCACTAAGAATTTAAGATCATGATATCCAATTTCTGTACTTGTGAATTTTCAAGTTTGATCATACTATTTTAAGTCATCTTAATAACAAGGGAGCTTGAAGCTCCATTAACATAAGCTCTATATTAGTGGAGCTTTATTTACTTCGAAAAAAAATTAAAGAACATAACTACAGGAATTGCTTTACAACTTTTACGGTGGCAAAAATTTGAAAATTTGGTGCCACGAGTAATTTCTAACCCATTTTAATGCAGGAGTACTCAAATTGGACGGACCTACTCAAGATCCAAATTGAACACAACTGTAGAATACATTGTTCAACCTTTTTATCCCAGTTTCAGAAATACTATCACCAATCCCGCCATAGAAACCCACTCTTTTAATATTTGGAATTTTTCTTCTTCTCCGTGTCTTAAAACATCAGCCAAAGAACATGTTGTTGCCCCACATAGTGTACTTTAAAAAGTTAAACAAAGCTATTTAACAGTCATTTAGATCACCCGCATCATTGGTTTAAGGTTAAGGTCAGTTTAAGGCCTTAAACTGGTTTTAACTGCGTTTAAATAGTTTTCCGCATCAGTCACTGCTTAAACGAGGCTAAGGCGAGGCTAAGCCCTACCACGTCATTATAATTCTTTTCTTTTTTTTTTTTTGCTAAAGAAATCGATCGTTTAAAAAGCAGGAGATCGAGTCTCGATATTGGATTTGAGCGAAATACAATGATCCATAAATAAGTCATCTAGGAAACCAAGGAAAAAGAGATCCGGGAAGGTAGGCTTTCGAAAAAACAGAATAAGGTTGGATATTCAGTCCCAACTTGTAGCGCGAAAGAAGGGAAATCGACTTCATGAATCCCTACTTTCTTTACGAAATTTGAAGAATGAAGAACATGTGCCGTATCCATTGCGTGCGGGTCAGGGTACTGTGAAGAAGCTACTGCTTAGAATTGTGAAAGAAAGCCTATGACAAATGCCTCCTACCATTGCTGCTTGGTCCATTCGAATCAAGATTTGTTGTAAATAATATTGAATTGTTGAGATAGTGTTTTGATCTTAATTAGAGTTGGAGAAGATGTGAGCAAACATATCCAAGATTGATGTCTATTTATAGATCTCGAAAAGTTATGAACGTTGGTAATTTTATTTATTTTTAGCATTTTTATTTTAAAATTTATAACCGTTTTAAGTTTAAAGTGGAAAAAAAATAAAAAACGGAAAAAAAATAATAAAGAAAAAGGACATGTGGCTGCGCCAGCCACTAGGCTGGCGCACAAGGCTATGTCGGCGGTTAGCTTAACCGCTGCGGACAGCCCAAAAACGAGGGCTTAGCCGCATTTTGGGCCACAGATGCTACGCCCGCGTCTCAGGGCCCTTAGCCGCGGCCCAATATATCAAATGCAGAGAGTCTTACCGGTAATTGAACTTCAACTAAATAAATATTTAACAAGACCAACAAAATAATTTCATCATTTATCAATATCATACCTACAAGCTTCCAGTATCTCTATATACAGAAAATTTTCACTCTGTAACGTTAAAACAGAGCTTAGCCTCATCCCAGGGGCCATTAATCTCGACTTTGTACCCTTGAATCTTAATCAGCCAGTACGGACAAACTAAATTGACAAACACCAACAGACTCAACATCAAAATAAACAGTAATTGGTGCAAGCTGTAAACGAAAAACAGAGTCACCGCCATCAACCCCATTGAAAAACACACGTGCAGCCGAAAAGAATATTTCTTCATACAAAAGCTTACCAACGGAGCAAACAAGAAAACTTGCAAAGAGAACAGCATGATAGCAAATACATGAAGCCTGGAAGGCAGTCGTGAAGCAATTAGAAGTGAAGCTACTATAGAAGCATTAAGAGAGATATTGCCGGTAAATGTTGGACTTTCAAGAGTGCCAGGAGCTTTCACAGTGGAACCGGAGTAGTTATGCAGAAACAGATGGAGTATGATGAGAGAAGCTGTTAATGCCCAAATGGAGTCTGAACTTATGGATCTTGTAAGAGTCTGATAGATTGGAGATAAAACATACAGGCCAGTTGTAAAGAAGGAGATTTTAAGAATGTAACCGAGGAGTTGATCTAATGAAAGCGTTTCTGCAGTTAGAAGGAAAATAAAGAAACCTGATCCGAGAAGTATAATGTCAAGTAAGATGAGGTTGGTCTCACTAAAGGTAGATCGGAGTGTATAAGTCCACACCAAGACTACAAGAGCAACGGTGCATAAATATTGTGAAATTGAAACTGAGTCGAGCATCACCTTAACCAAGTCTCTCTTCACCACATTCGCATTCATGATCATGTCTGCCAGGAAAGATTCGTCAGTATGGTTGTCATCGAACCCAGGTTGCATCCCTCCATATGCAACTTTCCTCCATTTAGGATACGTTGGAGATGACCTCCTACTGAAGTGGGACTCCATTTGAATAAAAGTATACTACGTGAAACCTGTTAACCAAGGCATGACAGAGTTAATAACGTTTAATGGCAGAAGATAAATGGTTTAATGATCTGCAATGTTATTTAAGAAAACATCTAAGCATCATTCAGGAAGCAAGACATAGGAAGATGAAATAACAGGGAAAATGACAGATACACAAAGGTTCAAGCATTTCAGCATGCACTCAATTATAGAATAAACAAAACTTTGCACAACTATGGAAAACAATAGGTGTACTTGTCAGCTTAAGGGATGCACAACTTAAGCGAAATAGAATTGAGATAAGGGAGAGTTCATAGGAAGTTCAAGGATGTAAGGGTCAATGAACAAGTACAAGGCACAAACTGAAAGATCAAAATTCATTCCCAAAAAAAAAAAAAAAAAGAGAGAGAGAGAAATTGACAGCAAGAAACCAAGAAGGGCTTAAGCAACACAAAGTGACGGTGAAATTAAAGAAATTTGTAAGTAAATGACTTTAATTTATTCATTCAATTACCTCTGCAGACGTTTGTCCCTGGTGGTAACGAGAAATGGAGTATGAGATTCCGCAAGACCAGTACAAAGTTCACGGCATTCAGAGAATAAGACCCCAGTATTCACCCATCAGACGTAGTAAATGAGATTAGGGCTGAGATTGGTAAAATATGAAGGGATCAGTTCAGATGCATGATTATCATCATCCTGTAATTCAACATACAACTTGATTTGCGGAGTTCAATGTGTTTTTCAGCTGAAACAAGCCGCTTTCAGATAAAAATTTAACCAACTTTTCATACCCGGCGCTCAAGGTATACATCCCAAAAAGTGTCATTTTAAGTTTTTGATATAGATAAGAAAAACAAATACTGTATACTACTACTACTACTACTATGTGATAGCAGAGATAAGTAGATGAAGTAAAAGTATTGCATATCATATCAAAATTTCAAATGTGGGACTTTCCTTGTACGATGAAGGAAGTACTTCTCTCACCCATCCATTACTATTTTTCATCTATATTCTTCTATGTTCTGAGAAATATAAACAGTGAGTTCTGAAGTGCCAATAACTAATACACGTAACAGAAGAGGAACTGTATACCCCTAGTCTGTAACTTGACATTTGGTTATTCTTTTTAACTATGGTTCTAAACATAAAATCGTAGACCCAAGCAGCCTATCCAAGCAGCGGGTATCGACAAACAACTTCAATGTCCCCTGTGGTCTTAAATCCAAAATCTTGGAGTGACTTACGAACAAAGTACCATGATTTGGTTACGGATAAGAAAGTTACCAGACAACAAATCAGAAAGAATATAACAATACCGAGTGTTTCCAGAATCTCCAGATATTATAAGCCCAAAGTTTAGAACATACAAGGATAAGTACTCCTTTTGTTCTAATACATTCAGGTAGGCTACAGAAACAAGAATTCATCACGCGCAGACATTAATCACTTCCACAAAGCTTCACAACAGTCTAGATTAACAACATAATGAAGTGAAACCAAAGAGCCCCCAATTCTAGTCATGGCTATATTTCTTCCATTTCCAACATTTATTTGTTCATTAAAGACAACTGAAATGCTTAGATCTCAATCAATTTTACATAAAAGCTTAAATTATAGCAGTACTAATCTCCAATTCCAATTCTCATCCTCACCCCAATCTATTATCAGTCCTGCTTCTTATACTAATTCATTCATTCATTCATCCATCGAATGGAGGATATAGTTAGCACAAAACTACTCTGTTGAATCAAAACACATACCCTTACTAATCACGAATTTAATTTAGCAGGGGAGATTCAAGACAAGTAATCAAGAACAGAAACAGAGAATAAGAAAAATGATCTCGACCAAGATGAAATAATCGAACATAAAGAACAATTTAATATTAGATTCTTGAAGAAGCCGTTACCTGAAATCTGAAGCTCAATTTTCTTCTTCTTCTTCTTCCTTCGTGTCCGTTGATGACTGCAAGTCTGCAAGTCTGCATGTGCAAAATCGTAGTTTTAGGCTTGTTTTGAATCTCGGGGTTGACCCGGTAATAGGTGACCTTCACGGGACGAACCGATAAAAACTCGGAACCCGGGATTTTCCCGGGTTTTGGCCGATTAAACCGGGTCAACTCGGGTTGACCCGGGTTTCAAGCAGGAAAAAGACGAAGCTCGAACTGGAAAATAACAATTCCTTGGGGCAGATCTGAACACTTCGATCTTGAGCAGACTTGTGGAGCCTTGGAGCTTCGATTTGCAGTGAGGTATCAAAGATTGGAGATGTGGTTGTAGACTTGTGGTTGTTGATGGAGATCTCGATGGGTGTTGGTGTTGATGGAGATGGAGTGTGGTGGTGGTGGTGTTGATGTAGATCGAGGCGTTGGGTAGTGGTGGCTCATAGGAACTTGAAGATTGAAGGGAATAATTAGTGAGGAGAAGAATTCGAGTAGACAATTGTAGGAAGGAAGAATAGAGATGGAAGTGAAACAATGAAGTTGACGGCAAGCACAAGGAGTAGGGTTTTTTTAGATTTTTTTACAAAATACCCCCTCAACTTTAGTTACTTTACAAAATATACATAACATTTTATAAATATATTTATTTGGCCATAAATATGTATAATAGTTATTATATATAAAATTTTATATATTTATTATGTGTACCAATACAATCGTCCGAGATGACCCAGATTGATCCTTCTCAGAAGGTCGTCCGAGATGGCCTCCGAGACGAGATTCAAAACATAGGACTTTTAGGCACATAATTCGCGTGAAAAAGAATTCACAATTTCTGATTGGGGCCGTGAGCTTAGCTATGGTATAGTACTAGAGTACTATAAAATGAGCCGCGTATTTATTCATGATTAATTCGCGACTTGGTTTAGGCCATGAATTCTTCTCAATTTAACACATACATATTCCCCCGTGTCTCAAAAAATGTGCGAATTTTTTTATGTCGATGTTAACCCAAATTACTTTTAAGTTGCACTATATAACAATTATTTTTATAAAATTGTAGTTCTTGAAATTTCATACGTTGGTGACCTCAAATAGTCAACACATTATTAGCGGGCGGATAGAGTTCACGATTTTGGAACCGTAAAAGTAGTATGTATAACCAACTAGTATCATTAACTTATTTTTCAAATAAAGTGGTCCATAGCTAGTTGATCAATCAACCTATTTTTCAAAACGATCACCGAATTTCTTTCACTAAACAATGTCTTAAATATGAGCATAGATAGATTCTCAGAATCATGGTGGTCAACCTGTAGTGCGTTGGCGTGTTGGTCCTCATCCTAGAAGGTCCACATTAACTGAATCAGAGTATAGTTATTAACTCACCATCGTATTATCAAATATCAGATAATGCTGCAAATATATAATGACCACATAAACGAATGGCTGAAGCTATAAAAAGAAGGGAATTCACCTCAACCTACCGCACTCCCACCCCTTCGGCCCTTCCCAATATAAAGGCCTATAATGGATGTAGAAAAAGAACCAAATTGTATATAAGATGTAGTATTATCTGTTATTCTCAACTTAAAAAATATTTGATATTGAACTTAAGGTGAAATGAAGAGAGTCGTACTGTGTATGTGTGTTTTGCAATCATTTATTTATAAACGCATTTGGTTATGGTCTTATCTCATGAAATTGACCTTCAATTTAACAAACATTTACTGCAAATTACGGCTATCCGAAATCCTCTGTTAACGCTAAATCAGTTCGAGTAAATGGACATGGCCTCAATTGCGGCTTTCTACGGTAGTGGTGCAATTTGTTGCTTGAGATCGTTTCGAAGAGAGGACGGAAATGAACGCACTAGGTGGATGCTTGTAATAAGAGGAAATAATTAAGTTGTGGGCATAAAAGTAAAAGGAGCGATACGGAAATTTCCAGCAACATTAAGTATATATTCAGGTCTTTCGGTTAATTTCGATTAAGTTCCAGCACCGCACTCACCGTTAGGGCACTCCTTCCTCAGCCTCTGCACCTTTCCAGAGTCATCCACCTTGTAAAACTGGAGCACAGCGAGCTTCACCTTCTTCTTGTTGTGCTTGACCTTCTTTGGCTTGGTGTAGGTCTTCTTCTTCCTCTTCTTCGCGCCACCACGGAGGCGAAGCACAAGGTGGAGAGTCGACTCCTTCTGGATGTTGTAGTCAGCGAGGGTACGGCCGTCTTCGAGCTGCTTACCAGCGAAGATGAGGCGCTGCTGGTCCGGTGGGATGCCTTCCTTGTCCTGGATCTTAGCTTTCACATTGTCGATCGTGTCCGAGGATTCAACCTTGAGGGTGATGGTTTTGCCCGTGAGGGTCTTGACGAAGATCTGCATCTTCGGATATTAGTGGCTGCGGCTGCTGTTGGTGCTGACGAAGGTGTGTGGGAATGCGTTTAGAGGGATGTGGTGGAGGTGAGGTTTGAGGCCGTTATTTGCCCCCGGAGAAGATGAAGCTTTCGTTGCTAAGTCTTTTGTTTGGGTGAAATAGGTGTTTTGGGGTTTCGCTTCTAAGATGAAGCATTGATGCTAAGTCGTAGTTGCTTGAGTAGTCCTCTAGTGGTTTTGGCCTTGTTAGTTTTCTTTATTTTTTAGTTTTTGTGTCGTTCGAGTCTTGGTTGAGGTAAAGTCGTAGGTTTAGGGTCGTTTTTTTAGGGTGAGCACGTTTTTCATTCTCTGTCGGTCCTTCTCATTTTCTGATGATGTTTTCCTACTGTATGACCGAATATTTGGCAACAATAGCTCTTTGAGCTGCGACGACGGGAGGGAAGCTGATTTGGGGAAGAGGTTTATTTATGTGTTCATTTCGAACTACATTCACTATTTCCTTTAGCTCGCCGTGCAGGTCTGCGAAATTGCTACGCCACGAAGAATCAGTTGCTTCACATTTGCCGTTTGTGATATGCGACGTTGGAAGGGCAAAGCTTGACCGGAGCAAAGGCGGGTTGGGATGGAGATATATATGGAGCGGGTTGGCATGTTTATATGCTGAGGTGGGGTTGTTATGGAAGGTTGAGATGGCGACTGAATCGGATGGGCGTGTGGATTTTGAGGTTTGGGGGAGGTGTTCTTTGTTTGGTTGATTCGTTTTCTTTTGTTGTTGTTGTTTACGTTTGTTTGTTTTTGTTTCGAGCATTTCTTATGTTTTTTTTTTTTTTTTTTTTTTTTTTAATTAATAAAAAAATTTTGGCCACTTCAAAAAATAATCATCTTTCAATGTGCTATTTCGCTCATTTTCGCTTTGTAATTTCTAATTTTTAGACATATTAGGGCAACATCGAGCTTCTATATATACGAAGCATGTAATGGGATTTGTTTCAACAACAACAATAATTATTCAACGTTATGCATTTTACTTTCAAATGTATACGTTAACTAAAATGTGATGAAGATGAAAAAATTGGATATGTTTGTAAAAGAAATATTGCCTCAGCACAATGTTAGTAGTTAAAAGAAGAAAATTGTAAATAAAAAGAAAAGTGAAAAAAATAGTGAGTTTGAAATAATAAAATGAAAGTATAAAGCCCCACAATGGAGAACAATATATAGAAATAGATAGAGAAAAATGAAAATAGAAAGGAGTAAAATGAAGAAACTGTGAAGTTGAAATTAAAATCAATAAAAGGAAAATTAAAATGAAGGAAAATGTAAAGAGAACAAAGAGCATCGAACACATGACCAGCAGCATTGACGTAACACTTAAAACACATGACCAGCAACATTGACGTAACACTTAAGCTCTACTCAAAATCCATCGGGCCAACTTTTATTACATTATGTGAAATAAAGGGTATACCTATACATTAATAGTAAAAATCAAGGGGCACCAAGTGAGGCCCCAAACGCCTTACTGGGCTCGCCCCTGCAGCCATTTATCTGAAACATATACAATCAAAGTTTTCTTTAATGTTTTTCCATTACTTTTGACACATTATTATGTATATATGCACATAGTAATTAGATTCGTTCAATTGGGTATTTTGTGTTTGCTTGCACATTTCAACAACACATATTTTTCTCTGTTTCCCGTCAATGGCTTTCGTTAATTAATTATGTAACTAAGATGAACGTCTGGTCACAATATATGTAGTAATATAATTTGATCTCCAAATGAACGAACAGGTACGTTACTTGTCTATTTTACACGCTAGCTAACGTACTTGGAAAATTATGAAAACATTACACATACAGTTGATTCAGTCATTTAAGTCGACTTTAAAAAATTCAGAATTTCAATTATTTATATATGATCAATAGCTAGCTTATATACACCTATAACTAATTGCCATGCAAAAACAGAGAATTTAAAGAATCATGAAACTCCCTGACTACTTGTTTTTCTTACTCTTTTGTAATTTCCCTGGTTTTGTTTTCAGTTTAACCAATGTTACTACTGACCAATCAGCTCTTCTTGTGCTAAAATCCCATTTTGATCTCAGCCCTTCTCATAGTTTGTCAATGGTCTGGTCGAATTTGACTTCTGTGTGCATCTGGATAGGAGTTACCTGTGGTTCTCGCCACCAAAGGGTAACCGGTTTAGACCTTTCTGCCATGAGCCTTAATGGAAGCCTACCACCACAACTCGGAAACCTTTCGTTTCTTGTTTCACTCAACTTGAGCAGAAACAATTTCTACGGTAACATGCCTCAGTCCTTAACTCACCTTAGGCGATTAAGAGTTCTCGATTTCAGTTACAACAATCTGAACGGAAACATTCCGTCCTGGTTTAGTTCCTTTTCTAGACTCCAAGTCTTGTATCTCAGCAGTAATAGCTTTACTGGTGTCATTCCGCCACTCACTAACATGTCGAATATCCAAGCTTTGGATCTCTCATTCAACACCCTACAAGGATCAATACCTCATCAGATGGGAGAGCTTCTCAATCTTGAGATGCTCATGTTAAATTCCAACCAACTTTATGATTCCATCCCATCAACACTCTTCAATATCTCGAATATGGAAATACTTGATCTTTCAATGAACCGTTTGTATGGCAGCCTCCCTGATAGCATGTGCAGTGGTTTTTCCAGGCTCATACGGATTGAAGTAACTGGCAATGGCTTGTATGGTGCAATACCTGCTAACCTGCCAAACTGTTCAAGACTTCAGGCCTTATGGTTCGCAGAAAATCAGTTTAGCGGATCCGTTCCAAGAGGTATTGGGAACCTGAGGAGTCTTCAAGTATTATATCTTCAGGAGAACAATTTGAGAGGTACCAATCAAGTCTCTGAACTTTTTTCTTACTCAGTACTCTGTAGGACAATTGGTGATAATTAAATCAGTATTCAATTATTCATATATCTCAAAATTTGACAGGTCGAATATTTGATGACTTGAGTAACATTACAACATTGAGGATATTGGATGTTTCACAAAATCATTTTACCGGCATGATAACTTTAAACAGTTCTTCATTACGAATTTTTAAGTGTGAACGAAACAACCTGTCTGGTACACTCCCACTGGACATGTGTTCCCATCTTAAACAACTGGATAGGGCTTCATTTGCTGATAACAATCTACACGGCCTTCTTCCTACACGGTTGTATGAATGCTCACGACTCCGGTATCTCTTACTGTCTGGAAACAGATTCACTGGAGTCTTACCAAGAGAAATTGGTAACTCAACTCGGCTCGAGATGCTGTACCTAAGAGACAATCTGTTCACAGGTGCTCATAAAACATGCATTTTCCAAATTGTAGTATATGTTGTAGATTTTCTGGATCAAACTCAGATTGCCCCATTGTCATTGTTTTACAGGTGTGATTCCAGACGAAATTGGCAATCTTGTCAATATGGAGGAATTTTCACTAGCTGGGAACAATTTTACTGGTTCCATCCCAGTGTCTCTATTTAATATCACAACGTTAAAAAGGTTATTACTTTCCCGTAATCAACTATCAGGTGATCTTCCTGAAGATCTTGGTTTGCGCCTGCCAAATCTGGAAGCGCTACATTTATTTGAAAACAACTTGACTAGTGCATCACTAGAGCTGAACTTCATAGCTTCTTTAACAAATTGTAAAAACATGACTCATCTAGCCGTCGGGAGCAATCCTTTAAGAGGTGTGCTTCCTCCATCAATAGGGAACTTTTCGACTACCTTGCAGTATCTCCATATATATGATTGTGGTCTTACAGGTAGCATCCCACCTCAAATAGGCAACCTGAGTAACTTGATTTTGCTGAGTCTTTTTGGTAATAACCTCACAGGATCACTTCCGAGAACTCTAGCAAATATGCAGAACCTACAGGGGTTATATCTGTACGGAAACAGAATAAGTGGAACCATTCCTACAGGTATCTGTGATTTGAAAAGGTTGAATGCACTATACTTGAATGATAATCAAATCTATGGTCCTATTCCTTCATGTATAGGAAATATTATGATGTTGAGTACTCTAAATTTGAGTGTGAATAACTTTAATTCCACTATTCCGGTAAGCCTGTGGCGAATCGTGGATCTTTTACAGGTCAATCTTTCATCAAATCGATTGACTGGCTCTTTACCAAATGAAATGGGAAACCTGACATCCATAACTGCGATTGATTTGTCGCTGAATGAGTTGTCAGGCATGATCCCGACTACCATTGGGGGCTTGCAAGAGTTGGCCAACTTATCCTTAGCTCATAACGGATTACAAGGTTCTATACCGGACTCAGTATCTCAAATTGTAAACTTGGAGTTCCTTGATCTGTCTTCTAACAACTTTACTGGTGCCATACCAGTTTCAATGGAGGAACTTGTGCATCTCAGTATCTTCAATGTTTCTTTTAACAGTTTAATTAGTGAAATTCCTTCTGGTGGTCCTTTTGAGAACTTTACGAGCCAGTACTTTATAGCTAATGCAGGGTTATGTGGTGATCCGAGATTCAATGTTACGGCTTGTAGTGAAAATGGAGGCACCAGAACAAGAAACAAATGGAAACTCCGAGTAGCATTTATAGTTTTAGGAGCTTTAGTATTTGTTGTTGTGGTCTTGATGATGGCATATTGGTTTTCTAGAGGAAAAATGAAAGATAAGCCAATGGATAGATCAGATGCTTTCACTATGCGAGGTCAATCACGAATTTCATACTATGAACTTCTAGAAGCTACTAATAGGTACAGTGAAGGATATTTGATTGGCAGTGGGAGTTTCGGCTCAGTATACCGGGGAACTCTTTCAAATGGGAAAGTTGTGGCCGTAAAAGTTTTCCATCAGCAAACCTAGGGAGCATTTGAAAGTTTTGAAGTGGAATGTGATGTGTTGAGAAACCTGCGCCATAGAAATCTTTGCAGAGTTATCGGTTGTTGCTCGAATTTAGACTTCAAAGCACTGATACTAGACTACATGCCTAATGGAAGCCTTGAAAAATTGTTGTACTCCACAAATTGCTCATTGGATTTAGTTTGCAGGATAAGCATAATGATAGATGTGGCATCTGCACTGGAGTATCTTGATCACTATGAACACCCAACACCTATAATTCATTGTGATTTGAAGCCGAGCAATATATTACTAGATGAAGATATGGTCGCACACTTGAGTGATTTTGGCTTGGCGAAAGTTCTTGGTGATGGAGAATCTGTAACGCAGACTTTGACACTTGCTACATTGGAATACATTGCACCAGGTATATTTTAGTACATATATATGTGCATATTTCTCCACCAAATGCTTTCCTTCATAATATTGAAAATGTCCCTAACACCGGTTATGTTTTGAGGCAGAGTTTGGAACGGCTGGGCACATGTCAATTAAAAGTGATGTTTACAGTTATGGCATTACGTTGATGGAAGTTTTTACCAGAAAGAAGCCAAACGAAGAATCTTTTACCGGATACTGGAACCTTAGGGGTTGGGTGCAGGATTCAATGACTCATGGGATTGTTCACATAATCGATCCAAACATTGTGCAAGCAGAAGAGGTTGATGAAAATCTCTCGACTTTGAAGCTAAATTGCGTTCATTCTGTCATGAAATTGGCTTTGCAGTGCTCCATGGAGTCTGCTAGTGATAGGATTAGCATTAGAGATGTTCATGCTTCTTTGAAGAAAATCAGACATAGACTTTTGTAACAACTGATTCAAATGAACACACAATTTGTAAGTGTATGTGTTTTTACACTGGAGTTGACCAAGGAGTTATCCTTGGAGTTAACCTGTTTGGTTAACTCCTATATTTGTCAACGATAATTTATACTGTGTTTTACCTTTACTTTACTACTAACTAGTTCCACAGCTGTAGATATTTATTGTGTGCAGGAAACTAGCTTTTAGAATGTGTCAATAGGAAGAAGTTGTTTCTGACTAGGAAAGGAAGAAAAACAAAGCATGAAGCGTGTTGGATAAAGTATAGAGAATCCAAGTAGGATTACAATTTCTATTGGATAAAGGAGGACGAAATCATGTCCAGATTCAGAGTTTGAAGTCATTCAAAGTTGATGTCCTGTTTAGCTAAATAGTAGGAACGTGTTTCCTGATTGGATTCGTTCAGTACTTTGCTAAATAGTAGGGAAGCGATCCGCTATCCGTTCAAGCACTTCGCTACCATATATATGTCAACATCAACGATGAAGAAGACATCTCGAGAGCAAGAAATTTACAACCAAAGAATTCGTTTAGAGTCTTTCTTGTTTAGTTGTTTGTTTTTGAGTCTTTATACTAGTTTATATTCTAGATCTCTCTAACAACGTATTGAGAATAGAATAGATAGATTGGGTTCTATATCATCGTGAGGTGACTAGTATTGTTTCAGCTAAGATAGAATAGGGAGTATACAGCGTTGTACAAACATATTCTTCTTAGTGGTTTTTCTGCCTTGACTGGGCATCAAGCAAGCTATCCAAAGCTGCTT
The DNA here is from genome assembly GCA_028274465.1 of Plantago ovata. NCBI lineage: Eukaryota > Viridiplantae > Streptophyta > Magnoliopsida > Lamiales > Plantaginaceae > Plantago > Plantago ovata. The sequence continues at coordinate 20,708,203 of CM051455.1, read as the reverse complement.
GAAAATTTACAAACACAGGTTCTTATTTACTTTCCGTTGTGCTTAATATTCTGATATATATATTACTTGTGTTTGTCTGACTAATCTGCAGGTAGTAGTTGTGGATTACTGAGGGGTTATCGTACGAGTTGTTCAACCACATCGATAACTCCTGCTTACTGGCGAATTGTTCCTATTAACAAGTTATTATCGATCCTTATATTCTTTCAATTGGCATCTAGAGCTTGTTACTTTTATAAGTAATTGTTTTTAGGTACATACGATGAATCACGCCAAAGAAGGAAGACTTCAAGATGGTCTATTTTATATTTTTGGGAAGAGGAAAGCTTCCATGAACGTTTTTATTTTCAAAAGACCATCTAAAAATATTTTTCACAAGAAGTTTGTCCTAAAGTTTTCTCTTCGGAATTGTTTTTCTAAACCTTATGCTAACAACTTGCGGGAGCGAGTCAATTTTTGTTTCTTATCTAGCATTAAAGGTAAAGATCCAGCAGAAGAGAAAAGAACAGCAGAAACAAAGGATGCAACTGCTCTTTTTTATCTCAATAGGAGAAGTTGATGAATTTGGTGATGGTGTTGACCAGCGGCGCTGCACAACTCCTACCTCAACACCAGAGCAGAGATTTAATTTTGATTTTTCTTACATCCATTGTTTCTATAGTGTTGTTTTTAATGCAGGACACCTCCTGGAGAATGCAGAGGTGATGAAAACTCCTATGAGTTCTAGTGTGAAGATCAGTAAAAAAGGAAAAGGTGAAAGTGTTGATCCAACACTATACAGATCCATGATTGGTAGCTTGCTATATCTTTCTGCCTCCAGACCCGATATTATGTATGCGGTATGTGTGTGTGCTAGGTATCAGTCTGATCCCAAAACCACCCACCTAAATGCTGTCAATAGAATCCTCAGGTATATTTCTGGCACCATTGAACTTGGTATATGGTATACTAGAGATACTTCTTTACAACTTGTGGTTTTTCTGATTCTGATTGGGCTGGAGATCTTGATGATAGGAAGTCTACTAGTGGAGGATGTTTTTATCTAGGAAATAACTTGGTTTCTTGGTTTAGCAAAAAACAAAATTGTGTCTCATTGTCTACTGCTGAGTCTGAGTATGTTGCCGCTGGTAGTGATGCCACGCAGCTTCTTTGGCTTAGGTCTATGTTATCTGATTATGGTCTTAAATGTGAGTCAGTTTTGTTATTATGTGATAATTTAAGTGCAATACATTTGTCTCATAACCCAGTACATCATTCTAGGTCTAAGCATATAGACATAAGACATCATTTTTTGAGAAAACTTGTTGAGGCCAACATTCTAAGTATGGATCATATAGAAACGACCAACCAACTTGCTGATCTGTTCACCAAGCCCTTAGACACTGAGAGATTTCTAAGTCTTAGGAGGTCTCTTGGTCTTTGCTTTCACTAAAGTTAGGAGTCGACTAGGGGTTAGCTTAACACCACAGTTAACTCCTGTAGAATGAATGTGGTGTGCGTGTGTCATTTTTTTATTTTTTTTATTTTTTTTATTTTTTACTTTTTATGTGTCTGTGTGTATGTGAAAAAGCATGAATCTTTGTGATCAGTCTATGTACTATGTTGCAAGTAAGCTAGAAGTTTGGCTTTCTGGAATGCATAAGTGAAAGAGATTTCCCTAAAAAGTAATAGTCCCTGTTGACACCTTGTTTTGCTCATTTATTGGAAGCCCTCTCCTGGAGCTTGAGCAGCTCACAATAATATGAATGACAGCCAGTCTTTCATTAGGAACCTTGAATTTCCTTTGCATATTATATGCCTTTTCACAGGAGAAAGAGCACATAGGGGCCTTGAATTTCCTATGTAGCTAAACAAGTGCCGCAAAGGTCCGAAAGGCAAGGAAAGTAAAACTTGTCTCTGGTTTTCTGGCAATCTTTGGGTCTCAAGTCTATGAAGGTTTGGAAAGAAACAAAAGCAAAAAGCTGCATTAAATAAATAATGAACAGCACAAACAAAAAAAATATATATTTTTGCAAATTCACCCATGGACATTGCATTGAGATTTAAGCAAAGACCAGAAAGCAACTTGTTTCAAACGTCTTCTAAAAATTTCAGGTGAAAAATACAGGTGAGGCTTTTATAAATATGGGAGCTTCTTGATCGAGTGTTGACCTGGAAGTTGAGCAACTCCTTACCCAACACCTTTGGACTGATTGTGAATTTTCTATGTGATTTCATAAATGTTTTTTTTATTTTTTTATTCATTGTTGTGTCTAAAATTCTTAGGTTGTGGTGTTTTGTTGGTTATTCATATAGGTCGTGTTAAGGGGGAGAGTACATTATGCATGGGGTTGGGAATTTTGTTTTCTGTTACATTAATAAATTGTGGTATTTCTTAAATACAAAATATCCTCCCTTAGTTTAATTCCTAAAATTTATTTCTTTGTCCTGATCTTGAATTTGTTTCAAATTTTTTTTGGTATACCATATATCTTGTTTTTTTTGGTGCTAACCATTTTTTTTCAGATATATTTTATCTCAAATATACCAACATTATTTTTGAGGAGGATCTTGACACTGTTTAGGAATTAGCTAGCATATTACCCTACCCAAACACTACCTTCCCAATTCCCACTCAAACACTTCATCTTTTTTCTCTCTCGCCTCTCTTCAACCACCCGTAACCCTCATCAAATCGCGCCGCCAAAAGCTCAATTCCGGCCATCTCCCTCTCAAAGAGCTCAGTTGGTTGCAATCCAAGCTGAAATTGATGGGCTCTTAGGTTTGAAAGCAATCTTGGGTTTTGCTTCTACTGGACACCAAGGGGGAGAAAGTGGTTACAAGGGGAGAAGATGCTGCTACTCAGGGGGAGAACCAAGTTTGAAGATGAGAGGAGATATGAGAATATGAGAGTTCTGGACTGAAGATGCTGATTCTGGATTGTTTTTTTTCTAACTTTTTTTTTTCCTTCTTTTGAACTCTATTTGTGCTCTTGGAGACTGCTCCGAGTTTTTACATTTATATGTAATATTGACAGTATGTTCTATGCTAAGTAGTTTCTGCATGTCTTTAAGGCTTTAGGATTTAGTTAGTATTTATGTGCTTATCTGCTCTATGTGTTAGATTGTTCTAACAATGTGTGCAGGTATGCATGGTGTCAAGTAAAAGGCAAAACAGGGGGAGATTGTAAGTGTATGTGTTTTTACACTGGAGTTGACCAAGGAGTTATCCTTGGAGTTAACCTGTTTGGTTAACTCCTATATTTGTCAACGATAATTTATACTGTGTTTTACCTTTACTTTACTACTAACTAGTTCCACAGCTGTAGATATTTATTGTGTGCAGGAAACTAGCTTTTAGAATGTGTCAATAGGAAGAAGTTGTTTCTGACTAGGAAAGGAAGAAAAACAGAGCATGAAGCGTGTTGGATAAAGGATAGAGAATCCAAGTAGGATTACAATTTCTATTGGATAAAGGAGGACGAAATCATGTCCAGATTCAGAGTTTGAAGTCATTCAAAGTTGATGTCCTGTTTAGCTAAATAGTAGGAACGTGTTTCCTGATTGGATTCGCTCAGTACTTTGCTAAATAGTAGGGAAGCGATCCGCTATCCGTTCAAGCACTTCGCTACTATATATATATCAACATCAACGATGAAGAAGACATCTCGAGAGCAAGAAATTTACAACCAAAGAATTCGTTTAGAGTCTTTCTTGTTTAGTTGTTTGTTTTTGAGTCTTTATACTAGTTTATATTCTAGATCTCTCTAACAACGTATTGAGAATAGAATAGATAGATTGGGTTCTATATCATCGTGAGGTGACTAGTATTGTTTCAGCTAAGATAGAATAGGGAGTATACAGCGTTGTACAAACATATTCTTCTTAGTGGTTTTTCTGCCTTGACTGGGCATCAAGCAAACTATCCAAAGCTGCTTGAAAATTTACAAACACAGGTTCTTATTTACTTTCCGCTGTGCTTAATATTCTGATATATATATTACTTGTGTTTGTCTGACTAATCTGCAGGTAGTAGTTGTGGATTACTGAGGGGTTATCGTACGAGTTGTTCAACCACATCGATAACTCCCGCTTACTGGCGAATTGTTCCTATTAACAAGTTATTATCGATCCTTATATTCTTTCACAATTCATTCCACATGATGCTGGACTTTGTTATTTGAATAAACTCATCAACATCAAATAAATTTCAGTTTGCTGACTGAATAAACTCATGTATTATTAATTACAGACTTGAATTTTATGAACAAACTATGAAACAAGAACCGGAGTGTTCTATATTTTGTACCACTAAATCTTCCCTGGAATATTTTACCTAGCCTCTTTATATGAACATATCATCATAGCTTATGTTGAAATAATCCGGAATGTAATAAATTTGATCAGACTCCACAGGCAGTGGAACTTCATCTTCCAGCTTGAATGACGATTGAAGCATGCCATCAACACAAATGTTAGCCGAACTAAAGTTTCCTTCACTAAGCTGGGCACCGGTGCTTGAGGAACCTTCTCCGTTGTTTGTGCAGTGGTTGTCCAAAGAACCCCCTGTGTAATCCTGGGTTTGGAACTGATCTGATGTGAGCCATTCAGCAAATAGAACTTTAGGCAAATTGCTTCTGAGTGCTCCGTTTTGGTTGTTTATTTGTTGGCCTTTATCATTTTCAAATGACTCCATAGAGCTACAGTTTCTCAATGTTGTGGACGATTCTGATGTTTGAGTTTGGTCATTTGTGTGATCACCATGAGCTTCAGAGCTTCCAGCCATGTTCACCACCTTTTTCTTAAGATAAGAATGCCAGTAGTTCTTAATCTCATTATCTGTTCTTCCGGGTAAATGATTTGCTATTTGAGACCACCTGAAACATTACTAACTTTATATGTTATGCATTATACACGTTTTAAAACGTTACAGCGTTTAAATTAAACTAATCCATATATATATATATATGTATATATATATATATATATAATATATATATTGGTGTGGTTCTTAATTTCTTATATTTAAGGGTACGTGCAAATTAGTGGAATACATCCACACCCCTCCCGAGGGTGGTAATATGTTTATACCACACAAAGTTTTTTACGAAATATTATTGAAAAACGCGGTGAGCAGTAACATTATTGAGATGCAAAGGGGGCCATATTATCTCACTTGTTGCCTAGTAAATTATGAAGGCTTAAAATCATGTCACCCTCTTGAATGCTGAATTTTCCCCGCTTTAATCCAGGCCTCAGATAATTAATCCATCTTAATCTGCAGCTCTTACCGTTCCGTTGTAAACCTGCACAGTTAGGTAAATAACATTATTGAAAGGTGTTCAAAAGTCAATTATGAATCTATTTTTCAGAATTCAATATTGCAACACATGTTACATGCGATTAGACTAGACCGAAAAATAGAATCGATCAAGCCCTGAAAACTCAAATCCTAGAACATGCTTACAAGTTACAGCTCAAAGCTTGCTCACCACTTACGAACGCTTATTTACCACTTAACAAATAATTTTTACATTGAAGATGAAACCCAATTGTAATTTCTTTTAACCTAATCTTTTTCCTTTGAACATGTCATATCTCGTTCATTAAAATTAACATGATGTGTAATGTCTCGATCATTAATTGATCGAGATTATGATCCTTAGGACTGATATAGTTACTCACGGACCGGGCCTTAATTAGAAAATATTTCCATCATGAATGAAGACAAAAAATTGGCAGAAAACGACCTTACACACATAAAACACAACATGATGAGTTACATCACGGTTAGTAAACTAATGACAAATCAAAGTCATGAACAAGAACGATTCAAACCGCTCTTCCCCGGTGAAATTAACGTCCGGTAAGTATGTTCTTGATATGACGAAACAATTAAACTTAGATTATATAAGAACATCATATTGAAAATTGTTAAGCATGCATGCAGTAGTAATAATTAGTGGAGTAGTAATTAATTACCAGCATTGATGGGAACTGAACTCCAGCATTGCAGACCATGGTTAAGGATGTAGTTAATGAGCTTTTGGTCTTCATCTGGTGACCAAAGCCCTTTCTTGTGCTTCTTCTTCAGCTTCTTCTTTGCTGCATTATGATCTAACACCTTGTAGTTGTAATCCATCATATACTCAATTTATCACAAAGAGCCTTAACTTTATATATGTTGCAAGTTATATGGGATGTATATGAAAAATGATAGTACATCATTGATCGGTATTTAAAGGAAAGCTTAGTCGTCCTTATTTATGTGTAACAAATTGTCTTCAATTACCCTACCAAACTACCAACCTTTTTATTTTTAAATTTTTTTTTATCTTCCTTGCTACACATTTCATTGGCCTAACGAATTTAGGTACTAAAATAATTAAGCATGACCTTTTTATAAATGATTGAGATGTTAATTTGACTTTTGTATTAATTAGAGTATCGTCATCTTCTTCTTAGAATTAAGAATATTTAGTAACACCAATAAAAACAGTCCACCCATGAAAGGGAGGTACGTATATGGCATTGTGTCATTCTACACGCAAGATTTTAAGTCGATGGTTCTTACTAAAGTACTCCTTGCAAGACGGGATTTATTAATATTTCCTCCTCTTAATAATCTTAATAGTATATTGTTTTTTATTGCCTCAATTTTCGTTCCACATGTAACAGGAAATTAACTACTACTAGACTACTAGTAGTCTATTGAAAGTAATTAATTAATTGTTAAAAGTGCGTTAGTGTATTGTAGGTAGGTAACAGATCATATTTATATATTCTCTGGCAATCCTTTTCTTGAAAAACAGGATCCCAGTCCAGCCACGCCTTTAATTATAATTCACCAAAGTAAACGATGATCAGTTAGTAGCAGCAGCTACAGTAATATAATGAAAACTTTTATGATAATATGACCCCAAAGACTTTCACTACATAACAAAATGTTCATTTCTAGTTTTCTGCTGTACAATTATATCTATATCAATTGGTTTAGTGCAAGAGCAAAGATAATATATTTGAGGATTTGCATTACAACTTTTATGCCTGCCTGGATACAAGCTTTGTTTGCCAGATATTCAAAAATAAATCAAAATTCATAATTATGATGTGTGTGTTAATTTTAAAAGTGCTGTGAGGGAGTTAGATGTAAAAGGAATCGTCAAATGCAGCGGGGAAATTCGAGTGGCGTACTAGGAACTGGGAATGGGTTGGAAGCTAAGAAGTACGGAAACTTCAAATGACTCGACGTTTTTTAGGAAACGTTTCGAAAACGTTTCCTCTGCGTTTCCTTACCGGAAACTTATGGACTACCTTTTTCGGCTAAAAAATACGTACTCCATACCTATTTCAACTTATTATGTTGTTTGTAGTTTGATTTGACTAATTTATCTATTTATTTGGTTGTTTAGTATTCATGTGTTATTATAAGTTTATAAATATTACTTTAAATATTAAATACACAATTAAATATATAAAAAATTAAATGTTTTCTACACGTTTCTGTTTTCTACTTTTTTAATTTGGCGTTTCCACGTATCCGTTTCGTTTTCGTTCCCGCTTCTGTTTCCGTTTCCGTGCTTCCAAGTAATTGGGCTGCTCAATGAGATAAAAAAAATTATGTGGCGTATTCTTAAAAATTATTCCTACGTTTGTTTCGTTAAAAGGACATTGAAAGTAGTACTATTTCCTCGGTGTAGTTGTGAGGATGAGTCGATAATTCATATCTTAATTAAGGGTCTGTCATTCATGCAAGGTGTTTTATAATTTTGGGCTCTATCACATATTCCTAATATTTAGATCTCAGCACAGGCTATATATATGCATGCGAGTGAGGCGCACTGTACGTCTAGCTCTTATACAGAAGATACAGCAAATGGAGTCCTCTCCTCTAATGTTCATTGTTGGAGGCCTTGTTGTAGAAGATATTAAGGTCATGTCGGCTAGCTTTGTTTCCGTTTCTTTTCTTTATGTTTCTAGACTAGCTTGGTAATAAGTTTTGGAGCATTTGTTCGCCACGATACTAGTATTGATCGATAGTGACAGTCATAGTACTAATAATTCTTTAACAGCAATAATATATGCTTGTTTTCTCTATAATGTAATTAAAGAACAAAGTGTTATTGGTAGTGTTAATTAAATCCATCAGGCCTCGGCCTCACTTGACCCTTAACCCTTTTATCAATAGATGAGGCAAAATTAATTACTAGACTCATCATAGGCTCCAAAATAAAAAATAAAAAAAAATAAAAACTTAAATATACTTGTAATTAAGTCTAACTAATGTATGGAAGAATATGGAATAATAGAAGTAGGATTTATATAGTTGACCTTTATTTTTTTGTGCAAGTTCCAAATATTATTAAAGTCAATGGTTATTTGTTATGTACTTATAGTAGTACATTTTATTATAGTAGTACATTTTATGATATCATAATTGAATTTTAAATAAAAGGCCCTTTTGTTGAATGAAGTAGAAATGTATAATAATAAAAAAGCCTCCATTATGTCCACCCTTATTTCGCCCTCCGCTAGATTTATCCTTTTTGTAAAAAATAACTATGTATTATTGATATTTTTATAACTTAATGTCAAATTTGTGTAATCTAAATATTTTTTTACAATTTTGTATAATCTAAACTTGTAACTTTGGTGCTCCCACACTTTTGATAAGATGCTCTCATAATTTTGATGCTAGTATATGTTGGGGATTTTTAAACAAGACGATGCCGCTTTAATTTGGAGATAATGCTAATTCTATGACAAAAATTGCTAATTCTACGACAATTTTTTTTTTACAAAAAGATCCCTAAGTTATATAAATTACAAAAAGTCTCATAAATTTTAAAATTGAAAAAGAAGAAATTTAAACTAACCAAACCATTCCAATTCGTCATTCAACACTCGCAATCATATCCATAGTGATTATTTAATATCTAATAATAAATTTTGAATGAGTAACTTCATCGGATAGTTAGTAACATTTGGAAATATTTCTAATTAATTCCACCAATTATTACTATATTCGTCTAAATTTGATCAAAATAAATATGCACTTAAAATACATTAAACAAAAAAACCACTGAAAATTCACCAAAAAAAAAATCGAATTTCCAACCTCCAAAGGGCTACCCGTGAATCGGTGGGTAGCCCTTTGAAGTGATGCCCACCGTTTTGGTATGCAGCCCCCTATGGGGTGATAGGGGGCTGCCACCAGATTTGCTGGCAGCCCCATTTGCCGACAACCCCTTCAAAGGGTTGTCTGTAAAACGGTGGGCAGCCCTTTGAAGGGCCGAAAAATATCCTCTTTTTTGAAAATCCCCTTCAAAGCTCGTAAATGTACATTATATTCATACATTAGCGAAATAAACCTAAGCACCAAGAAATCTCGTGTGAACTTTCTTGTCCAACTTTTTCTAGATGCTCGGGGAGCATCTAATAAACCCCCAGACACGTTTAATCTTTTCTAGAGGTCAATCAGAGTGTAACCAATACCAGTGCATAGAGAATGTAATGTTCAAACGTAAGATCACATTGTCTAATAGATAATGTCGCAGTGGTTACGCCGCTATCATCAAATAAATGGGTTGACCCAGCCCAATAGCCAATAGTAGAACATTTTTAAGTTTGAACCAATTTGTGCTAGAAGTGCAAATGAAACTAACCGTTAGAAAGTTACTCATGTGGAAAAGTAAAAAAATAAATTACATTATGAAAGAAGAACAACCGGCAAGACTGGATTGGAGGAAACGGAAACGACGCCGACTTTAATTCAACCGACTACGCCATTTCCATTTCATTTCAAGTTTCAACTGATCACCACTCTCAACTTAATTCTTCACAGCATTTTCTCTGTTTCTACCAAAATTTATCTCCTTCTTCCATTCATGTAAGTTCAATTCCTCTTGATTTTACTTGATTTTTCATGCATGCAACAATTTGTGCTACTACTACACTCGTATATTTACCTAAATTAATAATGTCTGATTTTTCTTTTTGCCCCCTTTGAAGTAGTGATAATCTGAAAAGTGAGCTGGAATGGATGGTTCTGAACACTACAAAGATCAGTTTATTGAGATGCTGCTCTCAATGTCTCTACCAGAAATTCTTGATGTCGATCTCTACAAATACCAGGTCCATTCCTTAATCATTGTTTTTATAAGTCGAATTCCTTTTTCTTTACAAAAATAATTAGTGAAACACATAGCATCAATTCGAAGTTGTTGTTCTTTTACTGAAGCATTCTAGTTTTAGACTCTTGATGTTTGAGGTTGAACTAGTTCTAGCTAGCTTTGATACATGATTGTTGTTATAACGCTGTGACAGAACATGCAAGTTCAACTTAACAAGTTGTCACTGTACCAGTGCATTTTTGTCTTGTCGCTATTTATTTCTCTGTTTCAGACACAAGGTTTTAATATTTTCATGTCTTATAGCATTTTAGACTTTATGCAGCTAGGTATTATGTTGATTTAATTTCAATGTTTTATTAGGTTGAGAAGAAACCTGATGAGTTTGAATCCGTGGATAAGTACATGGGCTCATATATCTTTCCCTTGCTGGAAGAAATTCGTGCTGAACTTGCATCTGTGATGGAAACTATATATAAATCACCCTTTGCTGAAGTATCAAAGCTGATTGGGTTTAAAGCTGACAAGTTTAGGTATGCTGTTCAAGTCGATAATTGGAGGAATGGATCAAGTAATCCGGGCAAGGATCCATACACAACCAAACCCGGTGACATTCTTCTATTCTCGAGTTTGAAACTAGAGACTGTAGAAGATCTGGGACGTGATGGCTGCACGTATACTTTTGCATATGTACGGAAAATTGATGATGATTTGGGTGGTGGAAGATTTCAAGTTATAGCTGCAAACCAGATTGAGATTGAACATCGATTGTGCGAATCTAATGTTGTTTTCTTGACAAATGTAACGACGTATAAAAGATTATGGAGCGCATTAAGCAGGCGTAAGAACCTGAACATCATTGAAAACGTCTTGTCCTATAATGAGTTGGTAAGTTAATTTCTGATGTTATTCTTTCCTATGTTATTTCACGGTACTCCAATACTAAATTTTTCTACATTTTACTTGTAACCATGTTACCTATCTACAAAATAGGCCCAGGACAATTGTGATCTTTGCACTCGAGAAAGCAATATCAATCCAGGTGTTGAGTTTGGATCAGCTCTTTTGTCCAATTTGAATGAAGCACAGAATCAGGCCATTTCGGCAACTCTAGTCGGACTTGGATGTAACCATAAGCCTTCAGTGCACCTTATATGGGGCCCACCTGGAACTGGAAAAACGTGGACTGTAAGTGTTTTGCTATATATACTCTTGAGAATGAACATTAGGACCCTTATATGTGCTCCAACAAATATGGCAATTACTGAACTTGCCTCGAGGGTGGTAAAACTCGTAAAGGATTCATGTGCATTAAATGCTGATATTGCCGAGAAGGGTCTTGCACCCTGTGATTTAAGTGATATTCTCATATTCGGGAATAAGGATAACCTGAAAATAGGTTCGGAAATTGAGGATATCTTCCTGGATTACCGTGTTGATAGGCTTGTTGGTCTTTTGGGAAATGGTTGGAAGCACTGTGTTGCATCTATGATTGATTATCTAGAGCACTGTGTTCAATGGCATCAAGTTTACTGGGATAACATAGATAACAAATATGATAACTCGAAGCCAAAGTCACTAGTGGAGTATGCCAGAGATCGTTTTAAACACACTGCATCACCTCTGAGGGAGTCCATGTTAACATTATTGACACATGTTAGCAGGAAATCAATTGCAGCACGAGATTTTCAGTATATGGTGAAAGTTTTATCTCTTCTTGACTCATTTGAACGGTTACTGTTTGACAAACACCTAAAATCTAAGGAATTGCAGAATATTTTTTCCCATCAGGGAAATAATAGTGGTTCTGAGTCAACTGCTCTTCTCTCAGATCTCTTCATTCATCTCTTGCGACTGATCACCTTCCACATGTCACCAAGAAAGATACTGCAAAAGAATTTTGTTTTCAAAAGGCTTCTTTAATATTTTGCACAACTTCGACATCACATAAATTGCACCGGGTGAGAATGGAACCACTTGAGATTTTGGTTGTTGATGAAGCTGCTCAAGTGAAGGAATGTGAATCCATTATTCCTCTTCAAATTCCAAAGCTGATGCATGCTTTCTTTGTAGGTGATGAGTGTCAATTGCCTGCTACTGTTACCAGCATGGTAAACATGATAACATTTAATTCCTTTTGTCGCGATTTAATTTGAATATGATATCTTCTGGTTAATTTAATAAATATTTTATTCATTTACTGCATATACACAGTTGTCAGAAGAAGCGGGATTTGGGATAAGTTTATTTGAAAGATTGAGCTCCATTGGCCACCCAAAGCACCTTCTTAATATGCAATATAGGATGCATCCATCAATAAGCCGGTTTCCAAATTCAACTTTCTACGCCAGTCAGATTTTGGATGCACCTAGTGTCCAGCACCCAAGTTATGAAAAGTCATATCTTCAGGGGAGGATGTTTGGTCCATATTCCTTTATAGACATTGTTGGTTGTGTAGAAGAATCAGATGATCTTGGACGGGGTAAAAGGAACTTGGTTGAGGTAGCTGTTACAGTGAAGTTGATTCAGAAACTCTATAAAGGTACTTTGTTTTGCATGTACTTTGTGAAGGTCCTCAATCCATTCACATTTCTTGAATCTCGTTTGAAGTTCTCTCTTTGAAGGAAGGAAAATATTAAGATAACCTAATGATCTTAAGTTCAGTTGTGACTTAAATGTTCTTAAAACGCATTACCTCTAGTTTGTTATTGTCTGTCAAGGTGTGAGGATAAAGTTAAATTTTCGTTCAACGTTCAACGTTGAATTCTTGCTTGAAATGATTTTTTTTTAAAATCGTATGTACTCTTGCTGCACTTTATAGATAATATGATATATTTTCAAAACCATGGTGTTGTATTTCAATCCATGTTTATCTTAAACAGAATGAATCAGGGATTGCAAGAGAAACTCAGCATTGGGGTGATATCACCCTATGCTGCTCAAGTTGCGGCAATTCAGAATAGACTTAAGCAGTTTGAAAATCAGGAGATGTTTAGGATCAAGGTGAAGTCGGTTGATGGTTTTCAAGGTGGAGAAGAAGATATCATTATACTATCCACTGTAAGGTCTAATAAAGACAGGGCTATCGGCTTTCTGTCTAGTCCTAATAGAGCAAATGTTGCCTTGACAAGAGCTAGGTACTTCGACATGAAATTCTAATAGTTAAAGTTTTTTAGATATTTTATAAATTATAATGAAGATCATCCGTTCTTTTGGCTGCTCTGTTTAGGCACTGTCTCTGGATTTTAGGAAATGCAATGACATTGAGTCGAAGTGATTCTATCTGGGAAGCATTAATATGTAACGCCAAACTACGCCAGTGTTTCTATAAGGCAAATGAAGATTGTGACATTGCGAAAACTGTTCTAGATGTTAAAAAGAAGCTAGATCAGCTTGAAGATATACTGAATGAGGATAACATGCTGTTCAAAATGCAAGATGGAAGGTAAATTACTTTTGTTACTATTTGTAGATGAAAACATCTAGTGTACAACAGTTGGCATAGTAATCTTTCACCAATATAGACACTAGCTTATCTATTTTTCTTGCATTCTCTTAGGTTCTATTTAGTGATAACTTCCGAAAATCGTACAAGTCACTAAAACCTTTGAACATCAAGAAGCTAGCAATGAATTTATTACTCAGGCTTGCAAGTGGGTGGAGACCCAAAAAAGTAAATGTCGACCTGACATGCGAGAGGAGTGCATATATTGTTAAGAAATTTAAGGTTGAAAGGTACTACATCATTTGCTCTGTTGATGTGATTAAGGAGGACTCTGTTTACAAACAAATCCTGAAAGTCTGGGATATTTTGACGGTGGAGAGAATACCTCAATTGTTGATGCGACTTGATATCATATCTGCGAGGTATACTGAAGATTTCATCAAGCTTTGCAATGAGAAATGCTTTGAGGGATATCATATACTGCGAGGTATATTATGATGTTTAAATATTTTTGGTACAAAATAATGCAATCCACTAACGATGCACTCTGGAAAAAACGTTGATTGATGTGTGTTAAATCTGCATTTAAATGTTCTTAAATTATTACTTCGGTTTTACTTTTTATTGTTAAATTGATACTAGTCTGTTGTAAATACATTTTTTTTAGAATGTTGGAGGTGCCCAAGAATTGGTTATTTACTGAAGAGATAGTGCAGTATAAGACTCTGAATCACGCCAAGTCGAGCACCACTATTAGTTCTGAAGTAGAAAGTTATGTTGAAGATTCCAAAGTGAGTGAAAGCTTGCTTTTATCGAAATTCTACTCCTTGTCGACTTCTGCAGTGAACCATTTGCTCACAGATAAGGAGGGCACTTGATCTTCCGTTTGAGGTAACAGATAAGGAGCGCAAGATTATAATGTTTCCTAGAAGCAGCTTCATTTTAGGAAGATCAGGAACCGGAAAGACTACCATCTTGACTATGAAGTTGTGTCGGACTTTACAGCAGTACTGCAACTATTCAGAGACGTGTGAACAGGATGAGATTAAATTACACCAACTTTTTGTCACTGTGAGCCCGAAACTATGTTATGCTGTGAAACAGCATGTATCTCATCTGAAAAGGTAGAGTTCAGAACATTTGCTGTTAAGTAGTCATTTTGGTCTAAAGTTTTAATATATTATTCCATCATGTCATGAATATTTGCATTATTTCATTCTCTGGCGACTGATCATATTTATTTCTTTAGTTTACTTTGCTGGGTAGAATTTTATTTATGGTAGAAAATTCTTAACAATATCTCTCATTTTTCTACTGCATACAGATTTGCTATCGATGGCATCTCTAGCGATAACATTAATAGGTTTGAAATGGATAACATTGATGAAATGGCTGAGTTTGAGGATATCCCTGACTCTTTTGTTGAGATTCAGCCTCAGAAGTACCCTCTTATTATCACATTTCACAAATATGTAATGATGCTTGATGGTACTTTGGCCAACTCATATTTTGAGAGGTTTCGTGAACTAAGAGATTCCCTGGGATCTGAAGGCACATGTTCAAGATCAGTAGCTCTGAAGGCTTTTATACGGAAAAATGAGGTTACATATGATCGCTTCGTTTGCTTCTATTGGTCGCACTTCAATTCACAGATGATAAAGAATCTTGATCCGTCAAGAGTGTTTACGGAGATAATGTCTCACATTAAAGGAGGTCTTCAAGCTGGAGAGTTTTGTGATAGCAAGCGAAATAGGCAAGACTATGTAGGTCTTTCCAATAGCCGGTTGTCAACTTTAAGCTCTCAGATGCGGGAGGTTATTTATGATATTTATGAGGACTACGAGAAAATGAAAATGGAGCGTTATGAGTTCGATCTTGCAGACTTAGTCAATGACATTCATCACCGGCTAAAAAAATGAGGCCTTGTTGGGCGATAAGATGGATTTCGTGTACATTGATGAAGTTCAAGACCTCTCCATGGGTCAAATCGCTCTGTACAGGTATGTTTGCCAAAATGTGGATGAAGGTTTTATTTTTTCGGGAGACACAGCACAGACGATTGCAAGAGGGGTCGACTTCAGGTTTGAGGATATCAGGACCCTGTTCTACAATGAATTTGTTATGAAATCCAAGAGTCGCAGAATCGAAGGAAGAATAGAAAAAGGGCAGATATCTGATACATTCCATTTGTCTCAGAACTTCCGTACACATAATGGTGTGGTCAGATTAGGACAGTGTTGTCGATCTTATCTGCCATTATTTCCCACAATCCATTGACATCTTAGCTCCCGAAACAAGTTTAATAAAGGGAGAGCCTCCCATTATACTCGAGCCTGGCACTGATGAGAACACCCTCACAACTATTTTCGGAAACAGCAATGATATTTGTGGGAAATGGATAGGCTTCGGGGCAGAGCAGGTGGTTTTGGTTCGCGATGATTCTGCGAGGACTGAAATTTCAAAATATATAGGCAATCAAGCAATTGTTCTGACCATCTTAGAATGCAAAGGCCTCGAGTTTCAGGTTTTTTAATTTGTTTGTTATTACTTCCAATGCATTTATTTTTAAAGTATATATAAAATGCAAATTATTCTGTGGATGAGATTTACATAGTTCACCGATGAGACTTGTTTGTTGATATCTCAATTTGTAGGATGTTCTACTCTACAACTTTTTTGGATCTTCACCATTGAGCAACCAATGGAGAGTTTTGTACGAGTTTTTTAAGGAAAAAGATTTTTTGGATGATAATTCTCCACAGTCCTTCCCGAGTTTTGGGCAGTCAAGACACAATATATTGTGCTCTGAACTCAAACAATTGTATGTGGCCATTACTCGGACAAGGCAAAGACTATGGATTTACGAAAAAGATCATGAGTTTTCACAGCCCATGTTTGATTACTGGAAGAGGATGAATGTAATACAAGTGAGGGAACTTGATTCGATTTCCGAGGAGATGCAAAGGGCTAGCAGTCCAAGTGAGTGGAGAACTCAAGGAATTAAGGTGGGCCTCGTCTTCGCAGTGGCTCCTGTTTATTGTATTTTCGATTGTTGTACTAATATTAGGTCTTACACATCATGTGCAGTTATTCTGGGAAAGGAAGTATGAGATGGCATCTATGTGCTTTGAGAAAGCAGGTGACATGATATGGAGGAAAAGGGCTAATGCATCTCGCCTAAGGGAAGCTGCTGCCCGCTTACCTGATTCCAATTCAGCGGAGGCACGTGCATTGCTTACTGATGCTGCTGAGATTTTTTAATCTATTGGCAATTTTGATACTGCAGCAGAATGCTATTGCGACTTGGGCAAATATGAAAGAGCAGGTATATATTATTGCAACACTAAATCTAGCTACATTCATCGAAAATTACGTACAGTGACTGTATGAAATATTTTGTACCAAGTAAAACAGAACCTATAGGAAATGCTTAGATAAGATGCCTATTTAATTTCCAATTTCAGAATCTTTTGCTAGCATACCATATCATCGGTAGTATATCTGATATGCAAAAAATTGATATTATTTTAACTCCTGACAAAACAAACAGTGAATTAGGGTGAAAAAATGTGATTATTTTTGTGTGACTTTGCAAAAAATTGATGTTATTGCAAGCAGAAGGCACAAATGTGACAAAATATTCTAATAATCTTCTGATACTGTACGTCTTTATGATAATTCGAGTCAGCATAAGCTTGTAAGATGCATATCTGATTATATTTGACATATAACAGCAAATTATATGGTGTGTATTTGTGTCCATTTAGAGCAACTTTATTTGCTGTTATGAATCATATATTATGATTTCTGTGCAGGAAGAGTTTACAGAAAAATATTAAAGCTGAGAAAAGCTGGTGAATGTTTCATGTTAGCTGGATGTTGCAAAATTGCAGCGGAAGTTTAGTGCAAGGGAAATTTTTTCACCGAGTGTTTATCAGCTTGCATAAAGGGAAAGTACTTCGAAATGGGTTTGCAGTTTATTGAGAACTGGAAAAGGCAAGCACAGCAGGATGGACTCTTGCAAAGATCAAAAGAAATCAATAAATTAGGGGAGACGTTTCTGAAAAATTGTGCGCAGGAATGTTACAGGATACATGATAACTTGTCAATGATGAAGTATGTTTGAGCGTTTAACAGTATGGATTCTAAACGCAACTTCTTGAAGAAATTAGACTGCCTGAGAGAGATTTTGGTTTTGGAGGAAGAATCAAGAAACTTCGTAGAAGCTATAGAGATTGCAAAGCTCATAGGAGATGTTCCACTAGAGATTGATCTGATGGGTAAAGGTGAAAAGTATGCTGAGGCTGCCCGTCTCACAATCACTTGTGTGCTTTGTGAGTCTCTATGGACATCTGGAAACAATGGTTGGCCTATCAAGTCTTTTCTGGGGAAAGATGAACTCTCAAGTAAAGCCATATCTTTTGCAGAGAAAGTTTCTGTAAACTTTCATGAATTCATCTGTAAAGAAGCAGAGATACTGTCACTCAGCGAATCGACCCTGCCTGAATTGATGCAGAGTTATATCTCTTCAAAGCAATGTGAAAGCAAGATTTGTGAAATTCTCTCTGTAAAGAAACTACTAGATGCACATGTTCAAGTTGATGCCACGAATTATGAATGGGAATATGAATTGCCTATTGATGCAGGAAGATATTGGGAAGAAAAACTACTATCGAATCAGCTATCTGTCCGATCCTTTCTTCACACATGGTCTTTGCACAAGGGAAACATTTTGGAGATACGAGAATGTTTTGCTTCTCTTAAAAGCCTAGTCAGCACAAAGGATTGTGGTATGACTGATTTCGTTCTAAATTATTTCGGTGTTGTGCCGTTGGAAGTTTCAAGTGTTTCATATCGGGTGCTGAATCCTACTGCTGCATGGATAAATATGGTTGATGAGAGGAAGCTGCAGAAGAAAAGAAGTCTGGTGGAAATCAATGTTAGTGAATTCATATTGGTAGCTCGTAGGCATTGGGAGAAAGAGTTACTCACTGTTGGCTATAGTGTTTTGGAGACTCTACAAAAACTCCACAAAAGTGCAGTTGACCAACCTGCATATTGCCAAAGCACATGTCTAACATCCATCTACGGAATAGCAACTTTCTTCATGGAGTTACGTGCACTTAACATCAAGAGAGGGCCTGATTTTCAAAGGTTGTGAAACTTCATGCAAGTGTCGAAGGGATATGCTGAAATTGTTTTCCCATTAGATCCCCGAGAGTCCTTATCAAAGAGCATGGTTGCCTTGAGGGGATTAGAGATCTCTAAGAGTTTATTGGAAGAAATTATGTATAAAGTTACTGATGGAAGAGACAAGCTCACCTATGGACATGATATGGCTAGGTTCAGGCAAGCCTAGACGAAATTTCTATGAGAAATTTCTTGGTAAAATTGGTGATCAATCTGCCTGGAAATCTTTCATTCAAAGTGCTTGGATCATGGAATTTGCTAGTGAAAAACTCCAGAGTGCTTTGGAAGAGACTTATTTAGCCAACTGGAGGACGACTCTGGACTACATGTCACCAAAATGTTTCATGTATCTCATTGAACGGCTTTTGGTTTTGGTTCCTCATTCTGAAGGATACTATTACACCACAAAGTCTTGTTTCCTGGAATGGTTAATGTGTCAGCAACCGGATTTCAACCCAAGATCCTGCTGTTTAATTAATTCGGAGGAGCAGCATTTCTCCACCTGCAGGAGTATGTTCAACTTTGTTGGCAGAGTGGTCCATGAATTAATTCATGACCTTCCTGGTACAGTAGAATGGATGCACAGGTCCCAAATTGATGGCAACCACTACAAGCCGGTGATGGTGCTAAGATTGACCATGGTACAGTGTTTTCTGTGTCTCAACTCTTCTCAAACGCCGTTCTTTAGAATTTTTGAGCTGTTCAGGCAAATCAGAAACCAGTTGCCTATATTATTTTGTGATGCTATCAGACGTGGTAGGGAGAATGAGTGGACTGCTGATGCCGTTGCCAGTGCATTCAAAATTATTGGGGATCCCCTTGTGGTTGTTGCATCAGTTGAAGGAGAAAGTAATATCATCAAATCCATGTTTCCTGCTGAAGCTGTTTTCATCGACCTCAAATGCTTTTCATGCAAACAAGACATAATCAAAACCCTGTTTCCTGATCAGCTCACTGTTGAAAATAATGAAGAGGTTTTTGGAATGGCGTCAGAGATCTATCCAGAATCTGAGTGTGAAACTGAGCTTGGGCGTTGATCGATGCGTGTAATCAAGTTAGATTTTGTCTAAACTATTTGGTTTACATGTTTTGCCATGGCAATTAACTTGTTGAACTGAGTCTTTAGCAAGCAGAAAAATCTTTACCTGGTATAATTTACATCTTGTCATTCTTATGGTGTTGAATTATCTTGAAAATGCAGAAAAATCTTTACCTGGTATAATTTACATGCTGCTGAAACTGCTTGAACAACCAAAGCATTTCCAAGTCCTGTAATGCATGCATTCCATTCATTCACATATACGAAACCTGAGGGAGAAACAAGACGAACATAAACCAGAAGTGCAGGTATCTAAACATCATCAAGACAGTAATGTAGAGCCTGAAAGCAGAATACAACCAACTCTCACTAAATATATTGATTCACGGCATAAATCAGCTCGAGTCGCTATTCTCTAAGAACTGAAACCGGAATCTAGAATACAGTTCTCTGGGTAAAATCCATCTTTAGTGCTATAAAGTTGTTCAAACAACTTGTCTTGAAAACTACGTAAGTCATGAACTTCCCTGATTTTCTCAACCACTAATTCACCATCTTCTTCACTCTCACCCCATTCAGTCCGCAATACCGACAATTCCTCCAAATCCCTTTTAAAACGAACACTAAACTTCAACAACCATTTCGAAATCGAAAAATCCCTTTTTCCAATTCAAACACCCAATCAACTCATCATAGTTTTCGACTGCCTCAGATCACAGGATGAACTCCATCATTCCAATCATCAATCTCCGAATCGTACACCTTATAATCTGGCACCTCGGAAACAAACTAGAAATCCATTCCTCCTCCTTGTAGACCTAACACAAACAATCTCATGGTGTATACCAAAATCATTAGTCCAAAAATATACTGTCTATTTCATTAATTATCTTTTTTTATATGACTTTGAATTTATTGAATGTAAAAACGGTACAAATAAAATAATAAAATAAATAACTCACTAGAACCGATGGAGTATTTGAAATTGAAACTATGTACACATAATTTTATTTATGACGAATCTAACTTTGATGTGAATTGAGATCTATGTGAGTTCAAGTCGACGAATTGAGAAAGAGTTAAATATTGCAAGCCAACCAATAAAATTTGGAAGGTTGCAAAATTCGTGGTGTGGATGGAAAAAAGAAAAAAGGATAGAGATAAATGAGAAGTAGTAGTAAGAAGTGAAACAGATGTTAGGAATTGCGATGAAAGTAAAATGAAACTCAGAGTTGTGGGGAAAGAAAGAAGAGTAATGTAATAGAGCTTTATTACTCCTTTATTTAATGGAGATCGGAGATCATAAACATACATCATAATAAGAGATTGACAAAATAATTAGAGATAATGGTAAGGCAAAAAAATGCTATTTACGGACCACACAACCTTTAAACATTTATAATATAATTAAATAAATACATATATAATTGAATATGAATAAATATACTTAGTAGAGGGTACTATAGTAGACCTTAGTAACACATAAAAAAGGGCTACTAAATAGTAGCAGACTAGCAGTACTGTTTGTGTTAAAATATGTCCAGTCCGCATTTACGAGCTGGAGCGGTCTAAAAGCGCGACAAGGCTTTAAGGGCCGTCCCTCAAGGGTCTCGACCACACCCAAGTATGTCACTTGAGTGTGGCTCGACCAGCATATGGTCCGACCATCATTATGAGGCTCACCCTCAAGACAGTTCACTACAAGGATAAGACTCACCAAAGTATGGCACGAGGAACATCCCTGGGGCTCGACCACCATGCGTGGGCGGACCGAGGAGGACCTTACGTCAAGGTATCACCCTCCAAAGGGGAACAGGCAGAGCACTACTTGGACCATGGAACCTGAGGAAGGCATGAAGACCCAGGTCGACCACCCCTTGTCGGTCCCTAGGGGGCCCGCCTTCCAGAATATTCCATGAGACCTGAAAATTCAATAATGCCCTCCAAACCCTAGTTAAGATGTTTGGGTCAAAGCCCATGGACCTCCTTAATGGGCTTGGGCCAAAGGAGTCTTCTATCTCAGCTGGACACTTGTCACGATCCTACATAAGGTGACAATAAAATACTATGAATATAAAAAGGAACTCATTCATAATCCCAAGGTAAGCAATCATAACTCTCACCTACCACTTACCTACCACATTTAATACTCTTACTAGGGAATCCTAGACATACCGGGTACGAGGTACTAACCCCCCTCCAGTCTCTTTTAGGTATGAAGAAGCTACACGAAGACTACCTATATATCAGAGGAAGACTACATGAAGAAGACCTAAGTAGTTTCCTCTAACGATTTAGTACGAACTTAAGAGATAGCACGAACTACCCTACGTAGTCCTCAATTAAGCACTTCAAATTAATATTTTATGCTTGCTTGTTTGTATGTTTTCAATATTCAATAAGTTTAAAGATCTAATTAAGTTCTAAACCATTTGAATTTTTAATTTGAAAAGTGTTTTTTAGATTTTATGTTTAAAGTCTCAAACCATAACCGATTTGAGCTGGCCTTGAAAAAGACACCAAATGTTAGAAAGTTAAAATTACTAGATAAAAGTAATAAAAAAAATTTAAAAAAAAATTACTAGGTGTACATTGGAAAAGAAGAACAACCGGCACTGGCTGGGATTGGAAACTGAAACGACACCAACTTTAATCCACTACTCAAGCCATTTCATTTCATTTCAAGTTTTCAACTGATCACTCTCTATCTAAATTCTTCACTGCATTTTCTCTGTTTCTACCAAAATCATGTAAGCTCAATTCCAATTTCTACATTTCTTTAGGGGAAACTTGATTTTTTATGCATGCAACAATTGAACTAGCTAATTTTTCTTTTTGTCCCCTTTGAAGTAGTGAAAATCTGAAAAGTGGGCTGGAATGGATGGTTCTGAACACTTTAAAGATCACTTCATTGATATACTCTTCTCAATGTCCCTGCCAGAAATTCTTGATGCCCAGCTATACAAATACCAGGTCTATTTCTTAATTATTTTATATGAATCCAGATCCTTTCCTTTTATTATTATTTATTTATTATTTTCATTATTTATTTATTTTTAATTTTTTTTGTGTGTGGGATAAAATGAGTTTTAAATATAATAAGTAAAACATTAATCAGTTAAACATCTAGCATAGATTCGAAGTTGTTCTTGTGTTGAAGCATTTTGGATTCTTGATGTTTGTGGTTAAAATAATTCTAGCTTCGCTCCATTGTTCACTAACTACACCAATAATTATTGTGTTTAGACTTAATTTAGAGTGTGACAGTGCGAGTTCAACTTCATTAACAATTTGATCTGTTCCTGTTTTTCAGACACCAGATTTTAATAGTTTCATCATGTCTATATTGTCTTATAGACTATATATAGCAGCTTAGATTTTATTTGGATTAAGGATTTAAACAGCCTCATGATGGTATTTTGAATTTTTTATTTATTATATAGATATATATACAATGTTGCTTAAATTTCAATGTCTAATCAGGTTGAGAAGATACCAGATGTGTTTGAATCCGTGGACAAGTACATCGGCTCATATATATTTCCCTTACTGGAAGAAATTCGTGCTGAACTTGCATCTGCTCTGGAAACTATATCCGAAGCACCCTTTACTGAAGTATCATACCTGACTGGGTTTAAAAATGACAAGTTCAGGTATGCTATTCAAGTCAATCATTGGAGACAGGGATCAAGTAATCGGGCCAAGAATTCATACACAACCATGCCTGGTGATATTCTTCTGTTATCGAGCTTGAAACCGGAGACTGTAGAAGACCTGCAACGTGATGGTTGCACATATACTTTTGCATATGTACCCAAAATTAGTGAGGATTTGGGTGGTGGAACATTTCAAATCATAGCTGCAAACCCTATTGAGACTGAATGTAGATTGCTCGAATATTCCAATGTCATTTTTTGACAAATGTAACAACGTATAAAAGAGTATGGAGCGCACTGCACAAGCGTAAGAACCTGAACATCATTGAAAATGTGTTGTCCTATAATGATTTGGTAAGTTAAATTCCTCATGATATCATTTCCTGTAGTTTTAATATTTTACAGTACTGAAGTACAGGATGAGTTTTCTGATCTTTTTAATGTAACTATGTTGATGTACAAAACAGGCCCAGGACTATTGTGATGTTTGTGCTGGAAAAGGCAATACTAATCCGGGTGCTGTGTTTGGATCTGCTCTATTGTCAAATTTGAATGAAGCACAGAATCAGGCCATTTCAGCAACCCTAGTTGGACTTGGATGTAACCATAAGCCTTCAGTTCATCTTATATGGGGCCCACCAGGGACTGGAAAAACACAGACTGTAAGTGTTTTACTTTATATTCTCTTGAGAATGAACATAAGGACCCTTATATGTGCTCCGACAAATATGGCAATCACTGAACTTGCCTCGAGGGTGGTAAAACTTGTTAAGGATTGTCCACTAAATGCTGAGATTGCGGAGAAGGCTTTTGTACCCTGTGATTTGAGTGAAATTCTGATATTCGGGAATAAGGATAACCTCAAAATAGGCTCAGACATTGAGGATATTTTCCTGGATTACCGTGTTGATCAGCTTCTTGGTTGTTTGGGAAATGGTTGGAAGAAATGCGTTGCGTCTATGATTGATTATCTAGAGCATTGTGTTCAACAGTATCAGGTTTACAGGGACAACATAGCTAAGAAAGATGATAAGTTGAAGCCAAAATTACTGCTGGAGTATGCCAGAGATCGTTTTAAGCACATAGCAATTTCTCTGAAGGAGTCCTTAGTAACATTATTGACTCATGTTAGCAGGAAATCAATTGCGGTACCAGATTTTCAGTGTATGGTGAAAGTTTTATCTCTTATCGACTCATTTGAGCAGCTACTGTTTGAAGAACACCTCAAATCTAAGGAAATGCAGAAAATATTTTCCCCCAAAGGAGATAATAGTGACTCTGATTCGATTGCTAATGCTCCATCAATGTTGCTTATGAGAATGGAGTGTCTGTCTTCTCTAAGATCACTTCATTCTTCTCTTGCAACTCAACTTCCACATGTCACCAAGAAAGAAACTGCCAAGGAATTTTGTTTCCAAAAAGCTTCTTTAATATTTTGCACTATTTCGACATCACATAAATTGCACCGGGTAAAAATGGAACCACTTGAGTTTTTGGTTGTTGATGAAGCTGCTCAAGTGAAGGAGTGTGAATCCTTTGTTCCTCTTCAAATTCCGAAGTTGATGCATGCTATCTTTGTAGGTGATGAGTGCCAATTGCCTTCTACTGTTACCAGCATGGTAAACATGATGAAAATTTATTCCTTTTAATTTGATTAGATTTGAAGATTTTAAAATGATACCTTGTGGTTAACTTGATAAATACTTTTTGTTCATTTACTGCATACACAGTTGTCGGAAGAAGCTGGCTTTGGGAAAAGTTTATTTGAAAGATTGAGCTCCATTGGCCATCCAAAGCATCTCCTTAATATGCAATATAGGATGCATCCGTCAATAAGCCGGTTCCCAAATTCAACTTTCTATGCCAATCAGATTTTGGATGCACATTGTGTCCAGCACCCAAGGTATGAAAAGTGCTATCTTCCAGAGCAAATGTTTGGTCCGTATTCGTTTATAGACATTGTTGGTGGAGTAGAAGAAATGGATGATCTGGGACGGAGCAAAAGGAACATGGTAGAGGTAGCTGTTGCTGTGAAGCTGATTCAGAAACTCTATAAAGGTACATGTTTTCTTTTACTTGTATTCGTTAAGGCATTCAAACATGCTCATCTCTTGATTTTCATTTAAAGCTCTCTCTTTGAAAGAAAGAAAAATAAAAAGACCTCTAAATTAAGAATGCTAAGATCTGCACTGGAGTTTTACTTATAGAAAATTAAATCTGCATTCAGATCCAAGATAATCATCCTAGTTTCAGTTGTGACATCATGTTCGCGAAACTTATTATTGCCTTGCCTAATTCTGATTGATCAAGGTTATATAATCGAAGAACGTTAGATAAAGTTAGGATTTTTTTAGCACAGTAATTTTCATTCAACATTGATTTCTTGACAAGTTCTTTTTAATTGTGTGTTCTGCTTTTTCTAAATAATATGATATATTTCAAAAGCACGGTATTAAATTTCTATCCATGTTTAATTCGAACAGGATGGAAACAGGGTTCACAAGATAAACTCAGCATTGGGGTGATATCACCCTATGCTGCTCAAGTTAAGGCGATTCAGATTAGACTCAAGCAGTTTGAAAATCATGAAATATTTAATATCAAGGTGAAGTCCGTTGATGGTTTTCAAGGTGGAGAAGAAGATATAATTATTATATCCACTGTGAGGTCTAATAAAGATGGGGCTATCGGCTTTCTGTCTAGTCATAAGAGAGCTAATGTTGCCTTGACAAGAGCTAGGTACTTCGACATGAGATTAAAATAGTTTTAGTGATTTGTATACATCATATATTATATCAGTCATCCAATCTTATGGCTGTTATGTTCAGGCACTGTCTCTGGATTTTAGGGAACGCAAGGACATTGAGTCGAAGTGGTTCTGTCTGGGAAGCATTAATATGCGACGCAAAACAACGCCATTGTTTCTTCAAAGCAAATGAAGATTGTGAGATTGCGAAAACTGTTTTAGATGTTAAAAAACAGCTAGATCAGCTTGAAGATATGCTAAATGAGGATAGCATGCTGTTCAAAAATGCAAGATGGAAGGTAAATATCTTTTGTTACCATTTGCAGTTGAACACACCTATTGTACGAGGGTTGCCATTAAATTTTCGCCAATTTAGACATTAGCTTATCTAATATTTCTTGCATTCTTTCAGGTTCTATTTAGTGATAACTTTCGAAAGTCGTACGAATCACTAAAACTTTTGCACATCAAGAAGCTAGCTATAAATTTGTTACTCAGGCTTGCAAGTGGGTGGAGACCTAAAAAAGTAAATGTTGACCTGACATGCGAGAGGAGTTCGTATATTGTTAAGCAATTTAAGGTTGAAGGGTACTACATCATATGCTCTGTTGATGTGATTAAGGAGGATTCTGCTTACAAACAAATCTTGAAAGTCTGGGATATATTGACAGTTGAGAGAATACCTCAATTGTTGTTGCGACTTGATACCATAACTGTGAGGTATACTGAAGATTATACCAAGCTTTGCAATGAGAAATGCTTTGAGGGGTATGTAATTCCACTTGTTTCTGCCTTATGCACAATTAGTATTAAGATTTTTTTGTTCTTTTTCTACAAAATAATGCCACTAAAGATGCATTCATGAAAAAAGATTGATTGAGGTTTGTTAAATCTGCCTGCAAATGGATATGTTGCGAAATTTTATTTTCTTCCATCTTATTTTCTGTTGAGAGAGATATATTAAATCTGTTGTATATACATTTGCTTAGAATGTTGGAGGTGCCCAAGAGTTGGCTGATTACTGAGGAGTTAGTGCGGTATAAGACCCTGAATAAAGCCGAGTCGAGCACCAGTGCTAGTTCTGATGTCGGAAGTTATGTGGAAGATTCCAAAGTGAGTGAAAGCTTGCTTTTATCCAAATTCTACTCCTTGTCAACTTCTGCAGTGAACCATTTGCTCACTGATAAGGAGGGTAGGGAACTTGATCTTCCATTTGAGGTTACAGATGAAGAACGTGAGATCATAATTTTTCCTAGAAGCAGCTTCATTTTAGGAAGATCAGGAACCGGAAAGACGACCATCTTGACTATGAAGTTGTGTCGAACTTTACAGCAGCACTTCTACTATTCAGAGTCGAGTGGACATGATGAGACCAATTTACACCAACTTTTTGTTACTGTGAGTCCAAAATTGTGTTATGCTGTCAAACAGCATGTATCTCATCTGAAAAGGTAGAGTTCAGAACATTTTTTGTTAAGTCTTCATTTTGATCTGAAGTTATAATATATCATTCCATCATGTAATTGTGAATATTTTCATTATTTCATTGTCTGGCAATCGATCCTATATATTTATTTCTTTACCTTACTTTGTTTGGTAGAGTTTTGTTCATGGTGGAAAATTATTGACCATATCTCTCAAATCTCTACTGTATGCAGATTTGCTATCAATAGCATCAATGGCGACAACAATACGTTTGAAATGGATAACATTGATGAAATGGCTGAGTTTGAGGATATCCCTGACTCGTTTGTAGGCATTCCGCCACAGAAGTACCCTCTGATTATCACATTTCACAAATTTGTAATGATGCTTGATGGTACTTTGGCAAACTCATATTTTGAGAGGTTTCGTGAATTAAGAATTTCTCTGGGATCTGAAGGTTCACGTTCTAGATCAGTGGCTCTGAAGGCTTTTATACGGAAAAATGAGGTTACGTATGATCGCTTTGTGTGCTTCTATTGGCCTCATTTCAATTCACAGATGACAAAGAATCTTGATCCGTCAAGAGTGTTTACGGAGATAATGTCTCACATTAAAGGAGGTCTTCAAGCTGGAGAGTTTTGTGATAGCAAGCGAAGTAGACAAGACTATGTAGCTTTGTCAGATAGTCGGGTATCAACTTTAAGCTCTCAGATGCGGGAGTTTATTTATGATATTTATCAGGACTATGAGAAAATGAAGATGGAGCATCATGAGTTTGATCTTGCAGATTTAGTCAATGACATCCATCATCGGCTAAAAAATGAGGCCTTGTTGGGTGATAAGATGGATTTCGTGTACATTGATGAAGTTCAAGACCTCACAATGGGGCAAATAGCTCTTTTCCAGTATGTTTGCAAAAATGTGGATGAAGGTTTTGTTTTTTCTGGTGACACTGCTCAAACAATAGCAAGAGGGATTGACTTCAGGTTCGAGGATATCAGGACCTTGTTCTACAATGAATTCTTTATGAAATCTAACAGTTCCAAGGTTGAAGGAAGAAGACAAAAAGGGCACATTTCGGAGACATTCCATTTGGCTCAAAACTTCCGTACACATATTGGTGTGCTTAGATTAGGACAAAGTGTTATCGATCTTATCTGCCATTACTTCCCACAATCCATTGACATCTTGGCTCCCGAGACTAGTCTGATATATGGAGAACCTCCCGTTATACTCGAGCCTGGCACTGATGAGAACTCCCTCGCAACTATTTTTGGAAACAACAGTGATGCTTGTGGAAAATGGATAGGTTTTGGGGCAGAGCAGGTAGTTTTGGTTCGGGATGATTCTGCGAGAACTGAAATTTCAAAATACATAGGCAATCAAGCAATTGTTCTGACCATCGTAGAATGCAAAGGCCTCGAGTTCCAGGTTAGTTCACATGTTGTATTACTGTCAATTCATTTATTTTTAAAGTTTAATGCAAATTAATGTGTGGATGGATATTGACATAGTTCACTGATGCGACTTTTCTGATGATCTCTCAACTCGTAGGATGTTCTACTGTATAATTTTTTTGGATCATCACCCATGAGAAACCAATGGAGAGTTTTGTACGAGTTCTTGAAGGAAAAAGATATGCTTGATGAAAATTCTCCACAGTCCTTCCCGAGTTTCGACCAGTCAAGACACAATATATTGTGCTCTGAACTTAAGCAATTGTATGTGGCCATTACTCGAACAAAGCAAAGACTATGGATTTACGAAAAAGAAGAAGAAATCTCACAGCCTATGTTTGATTATTGGAGGAGGCTGCACTTGGTACAAGTGAAGGAACTTGATTTGATTTCCAAGGAGATGCAGAGGGCTAGCAGTCCAAGTGAGTGGAGAACTCAAGGAATTAAGGTTGGCTTTGTCTTTGCAGTGGTTCCTGTTTACTGTACTTTTCGGTTTGGGCTTCAATTTTGTACTAATAGGTTTTTTGCATCATGTGCAGTTATTCTGGGAAAGGAACTATGAGATGGCATCTATGTGCTTTGAGAAAGCAGGTGACAAAGTATGGAAGAAAAGGGCTAATGCATCTGGCCTAAGGGCAGCAGCTGCTCGTCTACCTGATTCCAATTCAGCGGAGGCACGTGCATTACTTTTTGGTGCGGCAGAGATTTTTGAATCCATTGGCAGATGTGATACTGCAGCAGAATGCTATTGTGACTTGGGCGAATATGAAAGAGCAGGTATATATTTTTGCAACACTACATTCATGTAAAAATAAGTAAGGTGAATATATAAAAGATTTAGTAAAACAGAACCTATAGAAAATGCTTAGATAAGATACTAATTTTGAATGTCAGAACCTTATGCTATCATACCAGATTGTCACTTGTCAGTAGCTTCTATGATATGCGAGTAATTGGTATTATCTCAACCCTGACAAAACAAACGTCTTTGAATTTGATCGAATCTTGGAAACAGAAGGCACACTGAAAATCTTCTGATACCGTCTCTATGATAATTCTTCAAGTAAAGATAATCTTTTACGTCATGTCTGATTATATTTGAGATATTTGTCTCAATTTAGAGAATCATCATTTTCTGTTATGGATTACATTGCAATTTATTATATGACTTCTTTGCAGGAAGAGTTTACCAGAAAATGTCAGAGCTTAGAAAAGCCGGTGAATGTTTCATGTTAGCTGGATGCTGTAAATTTGCGGCGGAAGTTTACTGCGAAGGGAAATTTTTCGCAGAGTGTTTATCGTCTTGCATCAAAGGAAAGTACTTCGAAATGGGTTTGCAGTATATTGAGAACTGGAAAAGGCAAGAACTATCCGAAGAAATCAACAAATTGGCAGAGGAGTTTCTGAAAAGTTGCGCGCAGGAATGTTACAGGGTAAACGATAACGTGTCAATGATGAAATATGTTCAAGCGTTTCACACTATGGATTCTAAACGGAATTTCTTGAAGAGTTCAGACTGCCTGAGAGAGCTTTTGGTTTTGGAGGAAGAATGCAGAAACTTCACAGAAGCTGCAGAGATCGCGAAGCTCATCGGAGATGTTCCACTAGAGATTGATCTGCTAGGTAAAGGTGAAAAGTATGCTGAAGCTGTCCATCTCATAATCTCATACGTTCTTTGTGAGTCTCTATGGACATCAGGAAACCAGGGCTGGCCTATCAAGTCATTTATTCATAAAGAGGAACTCTTGAGTAAAGCCATATCATTTGCAGAGAAAGTTTCTGGGAATTGTCACGGATTGATCTGTAAAGAAGCAGAGATACTGTCACATGTAGAATTGACACTGCCAGAATTGATGCGGAGTTATATTTCTTCAAAGAAGTACGAAAGCAAGATTTATGAAATCCTTTCTGTAAGGAAATTACTCTATGCACATTTTGAAGTTGATGCCGCAAAGTATGAATGGGAACATGAATTGCCTATTGATGCAGACAGGCATTCTGAAGAAAAAATACTATTGAATCAGCTCTCTGTCTGGACCTTTCTCCACTCATGGTCTTCATTGAAGGGGAACATTTTGGAGATACGAGAAAGCCTTTCTTCTCTTGATAGCCTGGTCAGCGCAAAAGAGAGTGGTATTTCTGCTTTCATTCTAAATTATTTTGGTGTGACATCGTTGGAAATTTCAAGTGCTTCATATAGGGTACTGAATCCTACTGCCTCATGGATAAATATGGTTGATGAGCGGTCGCTGAAGAAGAAAAGAAGTCTGGTGGAAGTTGATGCTACTGAATTTGTAATTGTAGCTCGTAGGCACTGGGAGAAAGAGTTCCTTGCTATTGGCTATAGAGTTTTAGAGACTCTTCAAACACTCCATCAATGGGCCAAGGGCAGACGTCTGTCTTCATATTGCCAAAGCACATGCCTAACATCCATCTATGAAATAGCAACTTTCTTTATGGAGTTGCATTTACTTAACACCAACAGTGGACCTGACTTTCAGAGGATGAGGAACTTCATACAAGTGTGTATGGGATATTCGGAAATTGTTTTCCCATTAGATCCCCGAGAGTCTTTATCAAAGAGCATGGTTGCGTTGAGAGGATCGGAGATCTCTAAGAGCTTACTGGGAGAAGATATGTATAGAATTATTGATGGAAGAGACAAGCTCACATATGGACAAATCGGAAGGGCTGCAATGATATGGCTCGGTTCAGGCAAGCCTAAGCTAGATCTCTATGAGAAATTTCTTGATAAAATTGGTGATCATTCTTCCTGGAAATCATTCGTTCACAGTGCCTGGGTCATGGAGTCTGCAAGTGAAAAACTCCAGAGAGCTTTGGAAGAAACTTATGCTGAAGACTTGAGGAAGACTATGTCACCAAAATGTTTCATGTATCTCCTTGAACGGCTTTTGGTTTTGGTTCCTCATTCTGAAGGTTACTATTACACCACAAAGTCTTGTTTCCTGGAATGGTTAATGTGTCAGCAGTCAGATTTCAACCCAAGGGCCTGCTGTTTAATTGATTCGGAAGAGCTGGATTTCTCCAGTAGCAGAAGCTTCGACTTTATTGGCAGAGTCGTCTATGGATTAACTCATGATGACATTATTGGTACTGCAGAATGGATAGAAAGATCTCGAATTAATGGCGACTACTACTTTCCGGTGATGCTGCTGAGATTGACAATTGTACAGTGTTTACTGTGTCTCAACTCTCCACAAGTGCCTTTTGCTGGAATTTTTGAGCTGTTGAGGCAAATTGAAAACCAGTTGCCAAGATCATTTTGTGATGCTCTCAGACGCGGTAAGAAGAATGAATGGACTGCTGACGCTGTTGCCAGTGCATGCAAAGTTATTGGGGATCCCCTTGTGGTTGTCGCATCAGTTGAAGAAAGTAATATCGAGTCCATGTTTCCTGCTGAAGCTGTTTTCATCCACCTCAAACGGTTTTCGTGCAAACAAGACATAATCAAAACTCTGTTTCCTGACCCTGTCTAAATTAATGCTGCTGATGGCCTCAGAGATCGATCGATGTAAAACCGAGCTTGGGCATTGATGCAAGAAAGCAAGGTAGATTTTGTCTAAACTATTTTGTTCCCATGTTTTGTTATGGCAATGGTTCAACTGAGTCTTTCAGTCTTTGATAAGTAGAAGAACAAACTTTTACCGGTGATCCAATTTACATCTTGGCAGTTGTGTTGAATTTAATCCATTTATCTAAATCTCTAACAATAGGAGTTATAGCCTTATAGGATAAGCTGGAAAACAGTGTCAAGTGTGAACCAAACTTGGAAAGAAGTTTTAATGCTAATCACACATGTTGATGTGATGATAATCTTGTCTACATAGAGCTGAAAATGTTTCAACATGACCAAAGCATTTCCAAGTCCGGTAATGCATTCATTCACATACACGACACGAATCCTCATGGAGAAACAAGGCGAACATAAACCAGAAGTGCAGTATATAAACATCATTATGACAGTAATGAAGAACCTGGCAGCAGAGTACAAGTTAACTGAATAAATCAGCTCTATAGTCTCTAACTGAAACCTGAATCTGGAATCATACCGTGTAAAATCCATCTTTAGGACTATCAACTAGTATTCAACTTCTTCAATCAGCTTGCCTTGAAATTCGGCCTAGCCTCGGTCAGAGGATGAACAATTAAATCACCTGTATTCCACTCGAGAAACAACCGTTCCAATGTACTCGATCAAAATCCATTTCCGTTGGAACCAAGTAATTTTCAGCACAAACATGCCAATCAAAGATTCTAAAACACCCCAAATCTGGCACCTTCTCCAACCGCTAGGAAACTGATTGCTTAACACGAAAACCTAACACGAACAATCTTATAGTGAGAGTCGATTCCAGTGAATCATAGGCAATCATCACACACGGAAACTGATTGCTTATTATCAACACGAAGAGAAATCCTGAGGGAGTGTTTGGTGGTCGGATTGTAAACGCAACAATCCTGAGGGATTGGTCAGTATTCAGTGGTCTGTGCGTTCACGAACTACTGACCACTAATATATGTGTTCGATTTGTTATATACACAAACATATTTACGAAGTGAACTCGAAAACGAACCGACACCGGGCATTTTCGCAAAACCCCTATATCCTACTACATGGAGTGAAAGGGAGCGATTACATTACACTGGAGTTCGGTTCACGAAACCAAATCACGGCGAAAACGTAAATGGTGATTATGAACTAGGTAGCTAAAATGTCAAAATCAGACTAATTTATTTGAATAAATAAACAATATACAAACAAAAAAAAGGAAGAAGAAAAAAAAACTAAAAAACAAAATACTACTAAAAGACTAAAATATCCCGAATTAGCTGACCTAATTACACTTCTGATGACATCACAACCGTTGCTCCGCCATTTCCTCTCGTCGACGGATCATCGACCACCACCTCACGAACCGGAGAATCCGTCGGCGTGAAATACACAGGCGAGTCACATGGCGTCGAGAACGGCGTCGCATCATCATCACCGATCTCAATCGCCACCATCGCCTCTTCCGCCGCACTCGTACACTCCTCCAAGCTCACTCTCGTAATTCCACTACTCTCTTTCCTCTTCTTCTTCACCTCTATCTCCGCCGGAGAATCCATATCCTCTTTCTCCTCCTCCTTAATCGTAAACAGAAACCTCGGCGGTCCAAACACTCCAGAAAACTTCATCAAATCGATATCGATCACTTCCATTTCCTCTTCCCTAGCCGAATCGCCACGATTCGAATCAGAATTAAGCGTTAAAGCGTCTCGGTCGAGGCGAGTTTGAGGTCTGATGCAGAACAGGTACAGTAGCTCCTTAGACGATGCAATTGGGGAAAAATTGGACTCCGTAGAGGAGATTTGCGGTAGCTGATCTGCGCCGCTGACTCTATTCGTTTGACGGCGAAATGCTCGGCGGCGCCACAGGACGTAGAAAACCTCCGCTAGTAGCGCCACCAATGAAACCACGAAGATGATTGTAAGAACGGTGCCGAGCTTGCTCATTCCTCCTCCGCCGCCGCCGTCGGTCATTTTTGATTTGTCTGTGGGGTAGGATTTGTGACTACAGGTAGTTGGAACCTATACTGAGCAGAAGTGAGTTGAATTTGCATTTATTTTTGGCAGCAGTCAGTATTGGAAAATCTGGTTTTGGGGAAGGGATAAAATCGGAATTCAGAGATTTTAAGTACAGTACAGCTCTGTTGGGATTTGGATTTTTGGTAATCATGGGAAATATTAATTTATGTTGGAGTGACGGGTTACCGGAAGTGGAGGTAAGAGAGAGGAGATGGTTTAAGGAATTTTTGGTGGTGACGGTGACGGGCTTTAGCCGGTTGTAGGTTGGAAAGGAGTAACGGGTGAATTTGTCGGAGTTGGGTAAAGGACGTTTTAATTATGACAGATGACCCATTTGGGTCGACTAAGACCCCACACTGACGTGGATATTTTATTTTTCATGTGTTCTAGTAACTTAATTAGTTACTCCCTCCGTCCCAATAATAAGCCTACGTTTGTTTTTTACACGGTTTTTAATGAATGATTTTGTTTGGTATTGTTATATTAATATTGTATGTAAATGTGGGGTAGTTGATTAAAATAGTGTGAGATATGAGTGGAGATAAAGAAGTGTAAAAGTGGGGTCCATGTTTAAAATAATATAGATGAGATGTGGGGTACTTTCCAAAAATGAAAACGTAAATAATTGATTGGGACGTCCAAAAAAGAAATACTTAAATAATTGATTGGACAGATGAGTAATTTTTTAGAAAAATAACCACAAATTATTTGTATATTAAAGTCTTTAAAGATACAATTACATAAACCCACTAATTTGAATTTTTGGAGTACTTTTTTCAATTTGAATAATTATGAGATTTCAATTCACCCAAAGAACCTCATTTTATGTTTAATTTAATATGAACCCACATAATTTATCTAAACTGTAAAAATGTCTCAAATAAAATTGCAAAATGAACCCTCACAATATTTAAATTCAAATTAAATCTCAATTTTTTTTCATTTTTTTCTTCTTCTTCTTCTTCAAAGGTACCGGATTCTGGAACCTTTGTTGGCAGCTCCAGTTGGAATTGAGCTCCGATATGGAGGTGTCAGTAGCTCCGATCGGAGATGTTATGGTGCCGGATTCTGAAACTGGAATCTGGTATCTGTAAAGAAAAAGGAAAACAATAATGGTGATGGTGTGGTTCGTTTCCCTTTGTTTGAATTCCTAGTTCCCTCTACTCTTGTTCTCTCGCCTGCTTGTGTTGGTGTGCCTGAGGCTCAGGATTTTATGGTGGCTTCTCTCGATGCTTTATTTTTCAAAGGGTTGCGTACTGTCAAGTCGATCCCTCCTTAAGTGTCGCATGGGGTTTTCGCGTATTTTAAAGGGGGCTTTGGATTCTGTGGCTTCTTCTCCATATGATCTTTCTTGCTGGGTTCGCTTGCTTGTGCTTCCTCTTTGTACGCTTAAGACTTTTTCTCCGATGAGTAGTCTTGAGTGTAGGGCAGTTGTTAGGCGTCAGCGCTAGGAGGAGTGTATCACTTCTGCCTTCCGTACTTGGGATGTAGCTGGGGTGGAGTTTACATCTGCTTCGTGACACTTTGGTTGTGGATTCGCCTTCTGTTTGTCAGGAGTCGGATCTAGATTTGGGTGAAGTCAATATTCGACAGTGTCTCAGGAAGGACAGTGATGGGCATTATCCCGCTGTTGTTCGGGTCCTTTCTTCCTCTGGTATTGCTCCTTACTCGGTTGATACTCTGGAGACCTTGAAGGGAAAGCACCATTCTGCTTCTTCCCCTTTTTTGCCTCCTTAATTACCTGCTGGTCTTTGCCTCCTTTCTGCCTCCAGTACTACTATTCTAGATATGATTCGTAGTTTCCCTCGTGGAACCTCTTGTGGTACAGATTGCTTGCGAGCTCAGCACTTATTGGATTGTCTGGACGGTGATGTTGTTGCTCTCTCTGATGATTTGATCACCTCTATCACTCGGGTGGTTAATCTTTTCTTGGAGGGTAAGTGCCCACATGTTTTGGGTGAGTATATTGCTAGTGCTCCCCTCACTCCGCTGGTTAAGTCGGGTGGTGGCATACGTCCTATTGTTGTGGCTACTATTTTGCGACGCATGTTCTATGAGGTAAGTGATGTTTTGGTTGGCCCCTCTTTATCTGGATATTTTTACGGTCTCCAGTTTGGTGTTGGGGTACCCTGTGGAGGTGAGGCTATTCTTCATGTCTTGAGTCGGTACGTAGAGGCAGAGAGGTGGGCTTGACTATGTTGTTAGTTGACTTTCAAAATGCTTTCAACATGGTTGATCGTGACGTTTTATTACTTGAGGTTCGTCGTCGTTGCCATGTTATTTCCCGTTGGATCGAGTTCTGTTATTCCAGTCCGGTTAGGTTATACTGTGGGAAGCACATTCTATGGTCTGGTCAGGGGGTCCAGCAGGGTGATCCTTTGGGTCCTCTTCTTTTTGTTTTGGTTTTATACCCGTTGGTTTGTAAGATCAGAGATTCTTTTGACTTATCCTTGCAGTCCTGGTATTTAGATGATGACACCATTGTCGGAGATACCTTAGTTGTGGGGAAGGTCTTAGAGCTGCTCTTGGAGGACCGACCGCGTTCTGGACTTCACCTCAATGTTTATAAAACTGAGATTTTTTTGCCTATGGAAGATCCGAGGAGTAGGATTCCTGGTGTTTTTCCTCCTTCTATCGTCAGGCCACTCCGTGGGGTCAAACTTCTTCGTGGCTCTGTCAGTGTGTGTTCTAATTTCAGTAGTGAGCTTGTGGTGAAGAGGGTGAATAAGACCATTGAGCTTATAGACTATGTGGCGAAGTTTAATGATCTGCAGCGTGAGTTGTTCCTGCTTCGTGCTTGTACGGGCATTTCAAAGTTCTATATATATTTTTTTGAAACGGCCAATGTACTCCTACACTACTTATATACAAGGGAATATTACGTCTAGACCCCCCACTAGATGACCATTTTTCATCTGAAGGACCATCTTGCTTTTTATTACATCCAAGTTCATTTGGTCATTCCGGCGTTGACTACCCAATTTCCAGATTTTCTCTCTCATACAACCAAACATGACCTTATATTTTAATTATTCTTTTTCACTTTTTTTTTCTTTTTTCATTTTTCCTTTTTCTTTTTTTATTTTCCTTCTCTTCTTCTTCTTCAAGTCCACTACCGAATTCCGATACCGAACTTGAGGATGACAGTGGGAGCATGTAAGCTCCCGATCTGGGAGCTTCTGTAAGCTCCCGATCAAAGCTTGTAAGCTCCGATTGGGAGTTGCAACGCTCCGGTCACCGGTGATAATTTCGACGATCGGAGTTGTGAAGAAGAAAGGTAAAAAAAAAAGGAAATTTATTTTTGTTAAAAATAAATTTGGGTTTTTTTTTAAATAAAAATTAAAAATATTTTGGTGTATTTTGAAATTTGCATAAATTATTTGGGTTAAGTTTGAATTACTTAGTGTCATTTTTGAAAAATAGAAAATATTAGGGATTATTGTGCAATAAACATAAAATGAATTTGTTTGGGTGAGAGAATAATCATATTTTCCAGCAAGGGTAAAATTGTCTTTCCATGTTTTAGTTCACCGAAAGTCAAATTCGTGGACCTGGATGTAATTAAAATGCATCTAGTTGGATGCTGAATGTCATTGGTGAACTTATGGTCCACTAGATGTAACAATTGAATCTAAGAGGGGGTCCATATGTAAATCGCCCTATATACAAAGATCCTAAACCACCTTATAACTCCACACATCTAAACCACCTTATGTCTCCATTGGGGATCGAACCCTGCACCTCTCTTTTACCACTCCAGCTCTCTTCCACTGCACCACCTTATAACTCCCAAAACCTCTTTGATCAGGCTCTCAGATCCTCTTTGGAGCAACCTTGTAACTCCTACACTACTTATATACAAAGATCCTAAACCACCTTTTGATCAGGCTCTCAGATCCTCTTTGGAGCATATTGTTACGGCGTCGGGGCCCGGTTTTGGTGATTGGCAGTGGCGGCTTGCTACTTTGCCCTTTTCTTTTGCGGGGGTTTGGTGTTTATACTGCTTTGGATGTTCGCCATTATACCTTCATCGATTCTCGCCTTTAGTATGTTGGTTTGCATGCTAAGCTCTTGTGTCCTTCTAGTATCACTTCTCTTAGACCTACTTTTGATGGTGCCCTGTCTTTGTTTGTTGAGACCACAGGTTCTGACCTTTTGAGTAACCCCGGTGAGATCGTTGTCCCCAAACTTATGAAGAGACTGGCAGATATATATTTCATGAAGGTTGCTGCTTCTGCGGAATCTGTCTTCTCTTTATCTCCTCGTCAGGTAGCTATTTGGAAGTCTCATCAAGGTGCCCATTATTCTAATTGGTTGCGTGTAGTTCCTATTTATGGTTTGGGGCAGACTATGAACGAGAGGACTTACAAGTGCCCATTATTCTGATTGGTTGCGTGTAGTTCCTAATTCTGATTGGCTATCGGCTTGGTGTTGCTTTGTTTTCGATGTCCAAACCCTGCTCTACTTGCTCTCAGGTATTTTATGGGGATTCGTTTGGTGATCATGTGGTGTCGTGTGCTGGGGTGGTGGATATCAAGCACCGGCATAATCTTGTTCGTGACACTCTCTTGGATATGATGTCCGATCTGATATTCTGCTGGTAAGGGAGTGGAGATATTGGTTAGCTAGAGCGACGGGAGTGACAGGTCCCTTCGTCCTGTAGACTTGTTCCTTTATGGTTGGGATAGGGCACGGTTATTTGTGTTGATCAAACCGAGTCTTCCCCATTGACCCAGTCTGAGATGATGGACTTTGTGTCTGGACAGGCGGTTGTTGAGGCTGTCAAGCGCAAGTGTGTGAAGTATCGAGATTTGTATGCAACTAAGGGATATGGATTTCTTCATTTCTATTTCTCGACACTTGGGGAGTTGGATGCTGATGTTGTTGCTTTGCTTGTTAGAGTCCGGGGTTTCGCTTTGGCTCAGGATGCTGGAGCGCGTGCTGCTCATCATACTTTTTCAAGGATTAATTTTGCTATTGCTAAGGGAGTGGGAGCACAACTTATTTCTCGGCTACCCACTAATTTTGTGTAAACATTCGTTGTATTTTATTTATTTAATAATAATAATAATAATAATAATAATAATAAAAGAGAAAGAAAAATAAATAATAATAATTTGAGTAAGGTTGTAAGGGCAAGTTTGATTTGCACTAGTTGAAATTGTTGGTCAACATAATTGATTATTTTGAGGTTAAATGTAATTGTTATTCTAAAAACGAAAGAAATGTAATTAGGGCCTCCAGCAGGGGTTATGTAAGAAATAAACCCTATAAAATATTTCAAAATTATTATATCATAAAATATCCATTCTAAGAATTACTCTATTATATTTCATTTTATAGCATAATATTATTACTATAATCTATGATGATATAATTTTGGTGTAATTTAAGGTCAAAATTATTATCAATTGAAATGGAACGAGAAAGTGAATATTTATAAAATATGATGATTGATTGTCCTATATTCACCCCTACCCTCCTCTTTTATGAAAGGGTAAAAAATAGTTAATAGAAAACTAACATATTGTGTATTAGGAATGTTCGACATAATACAACCACCTAAAATTCTAAAATTATAGCACCTCAAAACACTAATGATACTACCCTCCACCTTTAGAAGAGATTCGTCCAAACAAGAGCGTTATATGGAAACTAACAATTTTGATTAAATATGAAAAAAAAATTAAAGGGTAGTGAAATGTGAATTTAGTATTAAATATATGCATGGTAGTAACAAAATTCAAATGGTTCCAAAAACTTCTTCATACCTATTCAATACGGAGTAGATATTAAATGAATGATGAAACTCATCCAGTCATCCATGCCATGAACAACATTCATAACTCATAAATAACTCATAGGGCCATTTACATCTGGATCCCCTTTTAGAGTCCATTATTACATTTGAGTGACCATTATATTTTTAATTACATATAATACCTAGTTAGATAGTTGTAATTACATCTAGATCCACAAATTTGAATTTTCGTGAATTAAAACGTTGAAAGTACAATATTATTCCTGGTAAAATATTGAATTTTTCAGTCAACCAAACAACTCCAATTTCAAACTTTTGCACATTTGACCCCAATCTATTATATTTTACACAATTAACACAATATATTTTAAGATTAAGTAATACAACTTACCTAAATTTCAAATTGACCTCAAAAGTTATTATAAATCGTACCCCAACAAAATTAATATTGTAAAAATACCACAAAAAAATATTTTTAATTTTTTAATACTATTCATCATCATCTTCACAGCTCCGGTACCGGAGCTGTGCTCCAGTCGGAGCAGCAAGCTCCCAGAAGGAGGTCTTCTTGAATGGAGCTTACAACTCCGATCTTGGGAGTTTACAACTCTTTGATCGGAGCTGTCTGTAGAGCTCTCAAGCTCTACATATCAGAGTTGTAAGCTCCGATAAAGGAAAATTGGAGCAGCTAGCTCCGTTGATCGGAGCATGCTGCGCTTTCAATGCTCCGACATCGAATTCTGGTGCCGGAGTTTATGAAGAAGAATAAGAATAGAGGAAATAAAAAAGGAAAAGAAAAATAAAAGAAAAAAGCAAAAGGAAAAAGAAAAATAATTGTAGTTAGTAAGGCCATGTTTGGTTGTTACATATAGAAAGGGAGAAAAAATTTGGTCAACTGTCCAATTATAATTTGGACCTAAATGTAATTGTTACAATGATGGTCACCTAGATGAAAAGTATGACTCTAATCCAAACTTTGATTTAGCTATATATTCATGAATATAGCTAAATTCATGAATAACAATGACAATTCATCTTATATTCTCTAACTGGAATATAAGATCTTTGATTTAGCTATATTCATGAATAACAATGACAGTTCATTTGACCAATTGACCGATCAACTCTTAATTAGTGACCGACGTACCAACATTTCACTATTAACCGACATACATACATCTATTGGACTGCTTCATCTATAATACTATAGTTTGTGATGGTGTGTATCATTATCTCCCATTTAAGGGTTTAAATGTATCACTGAACATATTATATCACTACATCATAATCAACTTTATTTTTTTAAACTGCAAATTGCTTTTTTTTTTTTAAACGGCAAATCTAACCTACCTTACTCCGATCCTACTCTAATCCCAAACCACTTTATAACTCCAAAAATACACACATACCACTTTATACCACCGTCAGAAATTTAGATCTCCTTCCAAGTCGTACATACGACTTTCATCGAATACAACTTTCCGTAGAATTCTACAACTAAAGAAAGAAAGATAGATTTATGATTCTTAATTGAGCTTATTCAACTAACGAGATTTCACCACGACCTTTCATGTGCTACTCCAATACTCTTACCACTCGGTCACCCTGTTGTTACGATGCACATGGTGATGATGCCAGGAATTAATTTATTAATGCACTATTAGTTTTTTTTCAAGTTTAGCCTAAAATCAATTCTATAAGATGATCTCCAACATAAAACTCCTTTGAAACTCCCTCATGTCATGTCAACTTTTCAATAATGGGAACCTAAATATTAAAATTTATTTTCACCAATGAAATCCGTTAGAACCTACGTTTTTTAATTATTTCTTATTAATACAAACAAACAAAGAAATGAATAATAGGAAAATAGAGAGAAAAAAGTAAAAGTAAAAGTAGAAATTAAAAGGTATACAGTGTCGGAATTGGTTCCGTCATTAGAACCGATTGAAACACTCTTGGGTGTTGTAGCTAGGGAGGTTCCACCCGAGTTCTTCTACCATTTGGTGAAACATTAAGTGAGATGATAAAATAAGGTTAGATTGTTATGACATTAATACTTGTAATCTTCAATTATCATTATCACCCGCCCTAAATATCTATCATTTGTGTAATTGGACTTCGTCAGATCAACTAAAAGCTACTAGCAGACTAGCTACTATGCTAATTAGATATTTGTTCGGTCTACGTACACTAACTACATGTAAAGATGAAATACCAGGGACCAGTTTGGTTATCCTTAATTTTCAATTTGCTTGTTACATGTCATGCAAACTCCATGTGATTTGAGAACTTTACTGGTCTGGTTGGGACAAATTTTCAATTGGTGTAAAAAGCTCATGGAGAAAATGACACCTTTAAGTATTATAGTTTTACCATGTGGCCATCAACATGATGTAAACATATTTTTGGATAAGGATGCAGCCAGTCTAAATAGTTATATACATTGGTCATTTTTCAAGTGATTTGGTTAAAGAGAATTTCGGGGTTGATTGCAAATAGACGGAAAATTGAGGTGTATTTTAGTGGAGTTCGGCCAGATGTTAAACGCAAAATTCTTGAGTTAAGTCGATTACAGGAAAGCAATTTCCATTTAAATATCTGGGGTGCCTTTAAATGGGAAGAGACTGTCTATTTTGCAATTTCAACCATTAATTGAGGGGGACGTTTACTACTAATTAAAATCGTCTTATATGCAGTTCAATTTTATTGGTGTAGGAATTTTCTTTTCCCAAAGAAAGTAATGACTGCAATTGAGGGGATATGTAGAAGATTTATGTGGACACTGGACAGGAGAAGTGGGTGAAAGCCGCAAGTCTCCTGTAGCATGGGAGCAAATATGTCATTCTAAAAGTGAAGGAGGTTTGGACCTAGATCATTTTCCATCAAGCAATAAAGTTACTCTTGAAGATTTT
The DNA here is from genome assembly GCA_028274465.1 of Plantago ovata. NCBI lineage: Eukaryota > Viridiplantae > Streptophyta > Magnoliopsida > Lamiales > Plantaginaceae > Plantago > Plantago ovata. Next base: position 20,664,872 of record CM051455.1, on the reverse strand, counting down.
ATGGGCTATTAATAAGAAATCGGATAAGATGTGGGTGAAATGGCTTCATGCCTATTATATCAAAGAGAATCCGTTGAAAACTTTGATTGCTCCGGTGGATGCATCTTTCATGTTCAAAAAAGTTCTTAAATGCATGGACAAGGTGGTTATGTTGGATGAATGGGACACATTGATGGGGACAGAAAACTTTGATGCTAGAGCTGCTTATCAGGTTATTCAACAAACTACAGACAAGATGCAATGGAAAGAGCTAGTCTTGAACAACAGAGCAACTCCACGAGCGGAATTCTGTTTATGGATGGCTTTGATGAAGAGATTAGCCACAAAAGATCGAATGTTGCATTTTGATTCTACCATAGATCCACAATATGTTTTCTGTAAACGAAATTCGGAGGACCTTAACCATATCTTCTTCGACTGTGATATTACCGCAAACAATATGGAGCAGGATTTTGAGCTGATGTGGCATTACAGATATATCAAGGGATTGGGATGCTACTGTGAATTTGGCTTGTAAGTATGCCAAAGGGAAAAGTGCTAAACACAGATTCTTTAAAGTGCTTTCCGTTGAATTGCTCTATAGCATTTGGATTGAGCGTAATAACCGAATCTTTCAGCGCAAAGAAAGAGATTTGAATGGCTTGTTACGTGATACCATCTAGAGTTTTTGATAGGTGTTATGAGGATAAGAAGTTGGGGATAGTTTGTAAATCCTTTTTGTGCTATCCTAGATTGTACGTATTGGTTAGAATTAGATTAGATACTTATGTTCTTTGAGATGTTGAATCTCGTTTTTTATTGAGTTGTTGAGCGTTCATGCTATGGAATGGAAATCTATCTTTCGTTAAAAAAAAACTTCTTATATAGTAGTATATTGCCTAATAGTTGCTAGTTGGGCCGGGTCACCAAAGTTCTTTATACTTGTCAGACTTCAAGTCCAAGAATTAGTCCGGTCCACATTGTTAAACAAGCCCTTGAAAGTTGAAACCTCTCCAACCCCCAAGATTATGTAGCTCCGATAAACAAGCCCTTGGAGTAAGCTTTTCCCAGTTTCCAGCTTTTATTGGACTAAGCTCTCTTTTTTTTATCTTTGTTTTTTTAAAGGAAAATTGGAGAAGTTACTTCTGAAGAAGTCCAACTAATTTATGTTTATGCATGGTGTCACCAAGTTCTAGATAAGACTGTGCAGAAGATTTTTTTTTTCATTATTTTTAAACATGCACGCAAGAGGAGGCTACACATTTCGGTCTCCATCATAGGTACCAGTTGTACAAAACTCTCAATCTTTTTGGAAAACACAAGGTGATGATACTGTATACATAATTAGATTAGATGGGCAGGGAAGATGTACCAAATCATGGTATTAAGAACTTCTCCTTAATTCAAAACAGCTCGCTTCCCCTTGTAGACATAGGAAATCTTCACCCTTCCGACTTGATTGATTAATTAGTTTCTGGATATCAAGAATCCTATTCTACGTACGTTAGAGTGTTGGGTGCTACCCTACGTACTCGATCCATGCATATATATAAGGGTGCATCATCATCAAGCAGCATTATTACATGCCAAACACTACTGATGGGGAATTTAGCTAATGTTAATCAATTAAATACTCCATCAGGACCATCACACATTGAACTGTATGTATTTATATATATTTGACAAATTTTACCTCATTTCTTTATTACTACTAGTAGTCTCACCACATGCAGGAGCAACAATTAGTCACAACTCACAAGTGACATTTTGCAGAGAATTCGGCGTATTAGAGCGTGTATCTTTATTACTACTAGTAGTCTCACCACATGCAGGAGCAACAATTAGTCACAACTCACAAGTGACATTTTGCAGAGAATTCGGCGTATTAGAGCGTGTATGTCCGGTGCGCCACGTAGAGAATTTGCTAAAGATATAAGAAGATATATTTGATATACTTACCTGGATTCTCGGTTACTAGAAGTATTATACTATATGTTATGTTTATGCGTTGAAATTAAATCCAGTGACGAATTCATGAGCAATTTCCACCGGGGTCGTAGTGTAACTAATTTATCGTAATATAACAACTTTTTAATATAAAATAACATAAAAATTAATAAAAAGCTAATTTTTCAATATTTAGGGGGTCAATAATGTAAATTTGTAATTTTGAGGGGGTAAAAATGCAAAATTAAGTAAAAACAATTTAATGGAACATGACAAGTTTGCATCCACCCCCGGTTAAACCCGCATATAAGAGAAGAGGCATGCAACCCAGTGAAATTCTTATTATATTTCCTTTATATTTAGATATATAATTACTAACAAACTCTGTCTTCAAAATCAATATATGTCGCGGTTGTGCCCTAAATTTGTATGACGATTGTCGAGATAATATGAATACATTGTGATTAAAAACTTCCCTGACTTTGTCTATCTCTTTCGTTTCAGGGCTGCTGATCTTGTAAGTTGTTCTTTTTTGTCTAAATTATATTTCTGTGTTATTTGTCTAGAGGTCATTTTATAAGATAAGAATCCATGATAATTAGCACGAATTATTTATCCAGAGAGATCTCAGCACATTCATATATATTGTAATATCAATGACGGATACCCACAAATTCCCTTGGAAAATGATTTATAAGGTGGTACAGTGGAAGGGATCATGGATTGGTGACGGAGAGGTGCAGGGTTCGATCCCCGACGAAGACATACGACGGTTTAGGTGTGAAGATATAAGGTGGTATAGGATATAGTAGTGTAGTAATAGATGTAATATTTTCCGTTTAAAAATAGCAAAAAAAAACAAACTCCTTGAAAAAAATACCTTAATACGCCCCTAAAAAGTGATGAAAACTTGGACAATACTGAAGATATCTCAATACGGCCCTAATTATGTTTATTTATATTATTAGGCTATGTTTTTTTCTTCTGAAATTAATTATTTTAATTTCAGTTCACATGGTTCAGTTTAGTTCAACTTCATTCAGTTCAGCTCAACTACATTCAATTCATTTAAGTTCGGATCAATTTTGTCTTGAAGTTGAGCTGGTAAAAAAAAGTTTTTTAAAGAAAAACTTAAAGAAAAAAAAAAGAATGAAACCAAGTTTGAATCCAAAGAGCTCATAATCTCATCAACGATTACACAAACGACACTATATATGCATACCTTAAAGACTCCTCGTCTCCTTAAAGAACACTAAACTCCATCCTGAACCAACACCATCGAAGGCGGAATACATTATCCATCAAGTGAGCTTGAACTTTTAAGGGTAAATTTTCAACTAAATCGTTAGGTGTCGCTCAGACCAACCTAGCCGGTCCAAGTTCTAGCTTGAGGACAGTATTCTCTTCTAAAAGAAAATGAATTTGGCTATCAAATCATGAATGTACAAGGGGCAGAATGGTTCTTCCTTATCCTAAACTTTTGAAGATATAAAATGCATGGTGGCGTATATGTTGTTTGTTTAACGATTAAGAAAATTAGGTCTGAATAGTAGTTTGCCATGTCATGTGTCGCCTTTTCCAACCATGCAAAACATTTAAGTTATTAAGGAGCTTCATATACATACTTTTTCCAAGTTAAGATTACATCCATCGATGATCATATCAATTCACCTATCCATTAAATTGGTAAACTAATATAGTACTAGAAGATGATGATGAAGACTAATGTAAAAGGCATTTAAAGGTGCTAAAAAAGGTGCATGGTGTAATAAAGTTGATCTTTTTAACTAATAATGCACGAGGGTAACCAAAAAAAGGAACAACTTTGTGTTAAAAGGGCTGTCCACTTTCTACCACACTTATACTTACAAATTAATAAATAATTAATTCTTTCTCAGATTAAATCTCTCTTTGCACTGCACCACCAAATCAGTCATCATGGCGAGTATCTACCTTCCTGCTTTTGAGGGGAAATTAGATTCCATGCTTTATCTATATGTAATTAACTTAATCTTACCTTAACAACAAGATTAATTATGATCAATTTTAAATGTAATCTTAGTTAGTACCGGTGTATATTAATCTTTTCTGTATGGTTATGAACATGAATATATTCTCTAACTTTTAGATTTTCGGCTCGCTAACATGTCCCGACCATTTAAAACTCTCCTGTACATATAGTGCTAGCTTCCCGGTGACATGAGAGGTGAAATTTGCAGATTAAAGTGATGTGAAACCAATTAAAGGAGTACTATACTCTTTGTTAAATATGACTCCGTAAATAATGAATGTTTAACATGTGAGTACATTTTTTTTAAAAACGGCTAAAATTTATTAATCACCACCCAATATTTCATACAATAAGGTACATAAGAAATGAACTCCGATGAAAGGCTCAAAACCATCACAACCTAATCAAGAAGAGAGTAATACGCGAGAGCAAACCTCATATCCGTTATGACCGTCGCATTACTTGCACCACCCCCCACCCCCCGTCCAGTATATCCATCCTACCAATAAGAGACCGAGATCCGGGAAGTTGCAAGTTGTACCAATAACTCTCATCCAAGTCCGAAGGAGTGTGCATATCTTTCATTGCAAGTCTAGGAAATTTAACTAGAAGTGAAAGATGATTTTCTCCTTCGGACCACGGAACAATCACGGAGATATGGAAAGTGGCTTTTGTATACTATTTACAAATAAAACAAAGTAGAACAAGAGTACAAACTACCACTATCAATCTAAAGGCTTCTACAAAAGCCTAACTTCGGAACACCCACCTCCAAAGAGCTTGCAAAAAGTAACTTGAAACACCAATGAAGGAAACAATAGCCACCGGAATGACCATGTGATGCCAGAGAGGAGCAACCGCTCGAGGAGCCACAAATCAACACCACACCCGAAGGGCGAAAAACTCAAGCTCTCACTACACCAACCCGAGAGAACTCATGTGGTCATGCTCCTATACCCTATGCCGGAAAGTGAACTTAAAAAGAGCAACTTTAAGTTACGAACGTTTGAAACTTCATCAAACGTCAAGGTTCATCCTTGTTAATGCGGGGTGACTACGACTTATGTTAACCCTAACCCTCCTCTTAAGTTCACAAAACCAACAAGTGGCAAACAATTTAAAGCCACACCAACATAGACTAACGAGCTACCAAGAAAACCAACCAAGAGTGACAAAGACCTCTCCGAGATTTTTAATCTTGACTATAGAAGTGCAAGTCCTCGGATAATTAAAATTCGGTAGAGGTTAAAAGACCCATAGGTCTAATCTCCTCCCCCAATCTACTTACCAAGTCTACAATTCCTCATATCGAGCAAATCTACACAAGAAACAAACATGTTAGCAACAAATCCTCCATGGAATTGTCCACCTTTGTTCCTCTACCTATAAAAATAACACACAGTTAGTTTCACACGCCCCTCAAGTAGGGCAGCCCCTAAATGTCAATAACGCCTCCCCTCCCTTCCTCTCCTTTTCCACACTAGCTCAACCGCTCAAACAAAGGTGCGGTTCCAAAAACCAAGAGCCTAAATAATCGTAATCCTTTGGTCTATTTCTTCCCTTCAACCAAAACCAACAATTCAATTTCACTTTTTCTACCACTTGCGAAGGATTGAGAGCTTCGCTGGTAAAGAGTGCTCCATTTTTTGCCAATCAAAGATTCCATATTGTACAATGCCAAAATATTTGCCAAACTCCACTAACCCCTCTTGGCGCGCCCCCTCCATAAGCCTCTAAGCTTTCAAGAATGCTTTTGCCTATAGGAACCTCCACTCTTAACCACTCACCAATGCTACTCCACACCTTTTTTGCAAAAGCACATCCACCTATAATGTGCCAAGATGTCTCCACCTAAACCCCACACCACTTACAAGCTCGATCTATCTCACTCATGAATATACCTCTCTTCTCCAAAATGTCTTTTGAAGGAAGTCTATCTTGTAAAGCTTCCAAATGAAGGCATTCACATTTGAAGGAGCAAATTTTCACCAAATTTTCTTCGCCCACCTTTCTAGTTCATGAGTTTCTTCAAATTCATGAATTTTCCGATATCCCTCTTTGGTCGAATAAGCCCCGTCCTTACTTTTAGTCCACTTCCAATTATCTTCGGAACCCTCCCATCTAGGGGATCTCCCTACAAAAAGTTTCAACCGGTTCTCTTCCTCTTTCTCCCATTCAAAGAGATCTCTTCTCCAATCCCCTTGAAAAATGGTGTTCTCATCCCCCCTTACCACTCGATCACTTACCATACAATCTTTTCCTCCTCATCTATCTTCCCAAAAATAGGTTTTAGAGCCATCCCCAACAACTTTCATACACCCTTTTTCAAACCAATCCTTCACTTCTATTGAACAAACCACATTCCTCCACCAACCCGACCACCTCCTAGGCACTCGTTTACCTTTGGCTATAATCTCAACATTATCTTTCCCCGTGATCCATATTTGGTCTCAATGACCTTCAACCAAAGTTCATTCCCTCCTTGTAACAATCTCCACGCCCATCTTTCCAAAAGAGCTAGATTAAAAGGACTTCAAGTCTTTGATACCGAGTCCACCCTTTTCTTTAGGTATACGCACTTTCTCCCAAGACACCCATGCAATCTACCTCCTCTCTTTATCTGGGCTCCATCCCCATAGAAAATTTCTTTGTAGACCCTTCAATTCGTTTAAAATTCCTATTGGGGCTTTGAAAAAGGAGATGTAATAAACCGGGCGTGCTCCAAGCACCGCATTGATGATCACTACTCTACCTCCAAGAGATAAATACTTGTTTTCCAAGAGCCCTAGCCTCCTAGTAAATTTGCCTTTTACCTCTCTCCACAACTTTTTCTCTCTAGATAATCCACCAATCGGGAGCCCCAAATAAGTGAATGGTGTTGTCCCAACCTCGCATCCAGGAAGTCTAGCCCAAGACTCAAGATCTTCTGCCTCCACCCCCACTCCTACTAGACAACTCTTTTGGAAGTTTATCTTTAGACCCGATACCAACTCAAAGCACCTCAATATCCTTTAATGGCAATCACGTTCTACTTACTCGCCTCTCCAAGAATAAGTGAATCATCCACGAATGGAAGAAGAGAACAAGGAATTTCATTCTTCCCTACTAACACCGGTTTAAACACATTTTCTCCAAAAGCTTTCTTAATCATCCGACTAAGACACTCCGCCATCACCATGTAGAGAAAAGGAGATAGGGGATCTCCTTGCCTCAAGCCCCTTTGAATATGAAACTCATTCATTGGACTTCCATTCACTAAAATTGAAGTGGAGGCCGTAGAGACACACTCTTTAATCCACCTAATCCAACGCTCCCCGAAACCCAACAACTCCATCATATGGAAAAGTGCCTCCCAATTCACGGAGTCATACGTCTTCTCAAAGTCAATCTTAAATAAAACGATCGACTTCTTCCTCTTCTTTGCTTCATCCAAGACTTCATTGGCCACAAAAACTCCATCTAGTATATTCCGATTTCCAATAAAAACCGATTGGTTTTCGGAGATCACCTCTTCCAACACCTTGCTCAACCGATTTGCTAGGACCTTAGCCACAATTTTGTACACACTCCCCACCAAAGAGATAAGCCTATAGTCCCGCAGAGCCACCGGATTCACTTTTTTGGAATAAGAGTGATGAACGTGCTATTGATCCCTTTACATAGCTTCCCGGTGTTATGAAATTCGAAGAAGAGCCTACAAAAATCGTCCTTCACCACATTCCAAAAAGATTTGAAGAAGCAACCTCCAAAACTATCCGGACCCGGACGCTTATCACTACCACAACTCCACACCGCCTCCTTTATTTCCTCTTCATTAAAAGGAACTTCCAAGAACCATATAAAAGCGTCCGAAAGTGTCGTGCCCTCCAAACCTCTCACTTTAAAATAATCTTCGTCTCTCCTTTGAAAATGATTCTCAAAGTAATCAAAGACCCCATCTCTAACATCCTTCACATCCTTGAGCCACTTGCCTTTAATCCTTACGCTTCTTAACAATTTAGCTCTACCTCGTCCCGCCACCGCTCCATGAAAAAACTTCATATTTGCATCACCCTCTTTAAGCCAATTTAACTTGGCTTGTTGGTGTTTCAAAGAGAATTTGTGCGTACTTTGATTAGAACAGGCGGTATATTAATTTTCAGGTACACGCACATTACACGTTTTGAAGTATCGATACTTTTACATTTCTAAACTCTTTCATTCTCAAACATTTTATGTTGTTTAAGTGGGAGCACAACTTCTCTCTCGACTCCCTTCCAATTTTACGTGATTAATAAAAGTCTAGTTTTATAATAATAATAATAACAATAATAATAATTAATAATAATAATAATAATAATAATAATAATTATTATTATTATTATTATTATTATTATTATTATTATTATTATTATTATTATTATTATTATTATATCGGCTAATTACAAAGGTTCCATCTGCAGTTAACCATATTTCATTACCAGCTAGCTAAAGACTTACCATTCCCACATGAAAAGTCCTTTTGGAGAAGTTTACTTGCTAAAGCCTTTACTCGTTGGTTTCGATGGTCGTGGTTCATGCACAGGGAGGTTATGGCTACTCTTGTCGATGATTATTTTGGTTTGGAATGTCCTGTGTATGTATTTTGGTGATGTGATTTTCCATTGTAATTAAAACTCTTTTGGTGTTAAAAAAAAAAAAAAAAATACTACCACTTCATTTTACCTGCACTTGGTCCTTGTATACTTCCTTCTTTCCAACCGCACCTTCATTCCACTCAATCACCTTATAACTCTAGAAGAGGTCCATATATAATCAAAATCAAAAGAATTCAGGTTGACTGTAATGAAGGACGAGGTTGCAATATTTCTTTATACATCTATGTAAATCTTATTAGTGTGGGTGTTTTGGAGCTCATTATTTATTTTGGTGCGTTCGGTCAAGTGCACTATATGAGCTAGGGTTTAGTTTTACAATTGTTGTACTTGTATGATCTTTTAATTTTTCTCTTTGCAAAAGCATAATTATGACATTCTCTACTATTAGTACAATGTAACTTAAAACATTTTACACCTAAAATATTTGGATCCTACAAGGGGCCGTGAAATTTACCCGGAACATGCCGTTGGGAAGTGATTCAGTAATTAAACCTCTATACCAGCCCGGCTTTTACTATCGCTATAGGATCAAGTTTCAGAGGCTTCATACCCTGCAACTTTATTCTGAGAGGTTTAAGGAAATGCAACTTCAAAAAAGAAAAGCAATAGTTGGCATTGGATCTCATTTCAGAATGCCTTCGACCGAACCCAGTCCTCTCGTACTAGGGTTGGCTCATCGAGATAGGAATGGCTTTATTCGCGACTGGATGCCGTTCCGTCTTTGCTGGTAGCAAGAGCAAGCCCTTAGTATTAGGTACTCTCTGAGGGTAAAGAGATTCGTATGAATCGAGACGATCCCACCATCAAGTGTCAAGGGGCGGAACGAATATTTGTTGATTATGCCTCGTTAATAATATATGAGCTCATATATATATATATACTATATATATTATATACACTATAATGCTACTAAGTAAGGAATTAATGATCCATAACGTGACGGTTGGGCAAAGGAGGAGCAACTTTAATTTCTTCTTTAGAAGATAATAAAAAAGTGAAAAATACTAAAGAAGAAAAAGCAAAATAACCTTCACTAAGTAAGAAATAAAAATTTTAAAAATAATTTAAGAAAGGGCACTACATTTCATGCTCGGTAATGTGTTATTGAAAAAAAAAAAAAAAAAGAAGAATCACTTTTTCGTTGGTTGATTTTGGTTACCCAACATTCTTATCTCTTAAAAGCATAGTAGAGTATTAAATTAAAGTTAGAAGAATATATAAGAGAAGTTCGGATTAAATAATTTGGTGGATTAAGGAGAAAAAGGTTAAAAGGTTAATCAGAGAGATGGGTACTGTGACCTAAGTGTGGGGTCGATCGGGTGCATTGTGTGTAAACACATGATATGTAGAATCTTTGTTTCTTTAAATTATTACTAATGAAATGAAGATAATGTTGCTATTACTTTTCAATTAATTACCAAACAAAAGATTATGTTTGTGACACTTTATTAATTGAACTCTAACAATATAAGCATAAGAATGGAATTTGTCGGCACATAATTCATTGATCCGAAAAGCACAATACTTCATTAAGCTCAGGAATTAGTGCAGATAGTAAAGATGTAAAAGGCATGTGCATATATTGATTGATAGTACTCATAGTAGCATTCTTGTCGACTAATATGGAAAAAGTGGTTTTAATTCATGCAACTAACTCATTAACATCAACTGCTTCAATTTTGCTACAAATTTGTCATGCTCCAAAACCATACTTTTTTACGTGACCGAACGTGTATCGAAGGATTACCAAGAAAGTTGTGCGGCAATTAACATTATGGTACAGGCGTAAACCATAAAATGTAGCTGAGGGAAGGTTCGGATATTTATATATATAGCTAGGTTAAGTAGATATTTCATCGGAATAGAACTACTCCACTAATCTGGAAAATAGGTTGGACAAATATTATGAGGCCCGATTCACAAAATAACTAGTAATTAGAAATTAAAATCAAAAAAAGAAGAAGAGTTTTTATAGTTTTTACTATTGACTATTGATGTAGCTTAACTGCTAGAGTATATATATATGGAGGGGCGGAGCCGGGTGCCGGTTGGGGCGTCCAACAAAAATTTCTTAGCTAACATTTACGATATTTCAAAAATTCTATAGGTAAATTTTATGATTTTTCAAGTGTTGCCCTCCCTTGAACTTCAAAAAGATTATAGTATATATGTAAATTTCGTCCCCCTAATCTCAATTCGTGGCTCCGCCCCATGTAGTTTAACCTGGCCTATGATTTATATATGAAGGTCTTGATTACCTTGTAGCAATATCTGTTAACTGCCCGATCGAGTATATGCTTACAAGGGTGGTTCGACAGTTTTGATAGGCTCCTGCTAGTATCCAGTAAGGTGACTTGGTTCTTTGGCTCTCTGTTTTTTGTAGGCGGTGGTGAACTTGTGTTCCTTTGGGTTTTGCTGTAGTACTGTTTGTAATTAGGTTGGGGTCTTTTAATTTTCATCTGTAAACCAGTAAACCGGTTGTGGTGTTGGTTTATATGCTCTAGCTTGTAAACTTTCAGAGCATTTATTATGTTCTTTTGTTATTTAATAAAATAATTAAAACTTGGATTACAACAGGCAGTTAAACCAGAATAAGAAGTATTTCCTTAATTAAAATGGATAAGAATTACTACTTTTGTATTTGTGCAAGGAAAATTAAAGAGCAACAAAATTTCTCTTGTTGCCTTTTGTCTGTTAATTTATGTGTAAAAATTATGATCTTTATATTGTTTTTTCCAACAAAATTGAAAGTAGTCCTAAAATCTATAGGGGAAAATATTTCGTTGATCATCGATTGTTTATATGCTGCACAATGCGATCGATCTTGACCAAAATGACTTTAATTTTAATCACCTCGTAAAAACTAAAAGAGAAAGCTAGCTATAGACTATAGTAGTACTCCAGTGATTATTTTCACCTTTAACTTGCTTTTCCTTCTTTATTTTTCTTTTTTACTCTTTTATGTTCAAAATACTTAACTTTTTTTTTGGGTGAAAACTATGCCAAATTGTAAATTCAAAATCTACGTATTGTTTTGGTAGTTTACTATTTCTCATATATAGTGATCTTATATTTTATGTTGGTGCTTCCGAAAGACACAAGTTATTGCTAGGTATTATTATCAAGTTGTTTGATCAGTCAAAAAGTTTCAAAGATCTTAATTATTATCCTTAATTTAATCAGCCATCATTATAACCTCAAACATGAAGATAATACTCAAAGCTAGTGTGGAGCTTTGACACAAAATTCTGTCTTAATTATTTTTGTGCATATCAAATTATTATGTACAGGAATGAAAATTTCTCCAACGAAATTTAATTTACGACATTTGATATAAGTAGTACGTACTAAGTTTAATTTCCCTGGTCATACTAGATGTAAGCATGAAGTGATGAAACCAATATCAAGGATAAAAAAAAGTGAAATTCTTTGAAAACTATCCAGCTTATAAATTTCACTTTATAGTTTTTAGTGAGTGTAATTAGGATGATGTTTTTCTTTCATTTTTATTATTAATTTACAAATATCAAATTTATAGTTTTAGAAATCTTATATAGATTATACAATTAAGCTGTTACATACATAAGATCGTGCTAAATTTTCTTAAATGTGGATTTCTTAATTTGAAATACGTATGTATTTCGGTTTTTATAAAAAAAAAAATTGTTCCACTTTTGTCATGTTCAATAAAAATCTCTGCACTAGAAGAGACAATTTTTACCGATATATAATCGCAACGTAAATAATTACTACTCGATGAAATTTATTAAGTGCGGTTTTGACATGCGTGACCATATCAGTCAATTTATCAGATCAAAACAGACGTACATTAACAGATGATTCATATGGATTGAATCTAAGAAAAGATATATCTAGATATGGAAGAAATTGATCGACAAATAATTGGGGCTTCTATTCACAAGCATCAAAATTGAAAACCACACAATGCATATATAAACAAAAAGAGAAGTAACAAAATAAAGTTCATCTTTAATCTGTTCTTTCATAGTTAAAGAAAGAAAAAGAAAAGAAATGCCAAATACTTTTCTAAAAGTCCTGAATGTTGAAGCATACACGCCTATCAACATTTTCCAGTATCCCCAGCAACTCATCAAGAGGTTGATCTTCATCGACGCTGTGATTTTCGCACGAAATGTTTAAATCCAATGAAACGCGCCTCACATCCTCATCGTCTCCATCGCTGTTATTCCCATGTTCAATTTTTCGCCTAGGAGAGCCCATGGCCCTCAAACTCTCACAGCTCAACACCACAATAGCGTCACAAAAGCTAACTTCCTCGCCACTTTCTTTGCATAAACGTCCCGTCTCAATTGCTCTTTTTACTCTCATTTGCAACATATGATCCGCTTGCTCCAAATCCTCCACCAAGAAAACCCTATGTGGATTCGCCACTACAGCTTCTGCGAATCGGTCAATGTAACTACCGGAACTCTCTTCATCTCTCCCTCTTTTGTTTTGGCAATCTTCAGACAAGACAAAACCGCTTAGGCCAATAGTCGCGAAATTAGAATAAGATCCAAAGACGACCTTAGCTAGTTCTCTTGAAACCCTTTCTTTAGCTAGGGTATCTAGACCAAGAAAAAGTAACCATGTCTCTTCTTTGATATCAACACCATTAGTAGACTGCATGGTTTCTTTTCTCTTCAACATACCCGAACGGCATTGCAGTATCGTTCCAGCTATTTCAGGGATGACTTCCTTGTGCCATGGAACCTTTCGCTCCAGTGAGTTGCATAATATGTTCAAGTGTTCTGCATTGAATTCTTTGAACTTGGGCGAGTATTCGGTTTCCATGACAACGTCACTAGAAGATGTGGAGTTAGGGGTAGAACTGGGATTGGAAGATGTACTACAAGGCCAGAACTGGAAGCTATCTTTCCATGTGAGGAAGTTGGGGTTTTGTTGTGAATTAGGGTTTATTGGTCTACCGTAAACAACGAAACTGATGAAGAAGGAAATGTTAGGGTTCTGCCTAGTGAACGAGGGGGTTTATGGGTTGAGCTACAGTATGTGTTCCATTTCTTGCATAACTCCTTGATTGAATACTCACAGTTCTGAAAAAAAAATCAAAAGTAAACAGATCTTTCATTATCAACTTATTAAACAAAATATATATTGTAGTGGAAAAAAGAAAAAAAGGTCTAAAATAAAAAGTGATGAGTCTAGCTGTTTAGTTATATCTTCATGATTAATCTATCGAGTTCTAAAACTTTTGAAACTTCTACTACAAAATGTTGCCACACACACAGTACATGCATACTTCAATTAATTCATTAAATTTCTAACGCGTAAATCAGTTTTTTTTAGGTAAACTAGCATAACTCCACAAAAGGGTAACTAGCCTTGATTCAAAAGTGTAAATTTCATAAATCCATATGCACAGAACTGACAGAAGAAGGGAGGAAAACAGAAAAAGAAAAAAGTAAAAAATAAAAAATTACCTCATCACTATGTCCAAGTCTTGTAGTTTCATCCTTAAGCCAAGGAGGAAGGCTTGACATTGAGACTACATTAGCCCGTCTCCTTCGCAACTCACCAGCATCATCTTCAAATTTAGCAGAACAATCGGCGCAGCAAGTGAGTTTCATGTCCCCGTTCGGATCCACTCTTCCATCTCTAGCTTCATTTTTCTCATAACTAATTAACAAAAGAATTAAACACAACTTGTCAATAAATGTCCGTAATCTAAAAAGTTCGAACTTTTGGAAGAGACAGAAACAAAATTAAAAGATACCTGCGATCGGAGATAAGGCCAAGACCCAAGCTATTGGCAGGAATAGTAACAGGATGCAACCCCCAGACATTCTCTAATGAATGATAACCATTTCTACACCTCATGTAAGTCTGAAAAGTAGCAATTCCCATTAACCAAAACCTCCCAATATTCTCCCCAATTCCAAAAGCCAACTTCCCTAGCTCCATAATGACATGCTCCACAGAGCAATAGTAACTCTTCTCTTGCTCCATGTTCACCCTGTACTCACTGATCCACTTCAAATCACCCAAGTAAAGAACCACCCCTTTCGCCACGAGGCTCCTTACAAGGCAACTCAGCTCGCCAATCTTCTGCTCAACTTCCTCTCTACGAATATTGCAAAACGTATAAAGAGGCGGAATCGTAATGAACTTCACTTCCTTCATATCCTCAGGGACCTCACCTTTGTCAACTCTCTCCATTAGTCCTTTCACTGTACTTTCTATATTCATAATCGACTCACCTACTATAACAATACTCTTCCTACTCGTTCGCAGTGTTTCCATGACGGAGTCCACGTCCTCTTTCCTCACTAACTGATCTTGTCCCGTTGATCTTCTTTCGTTCCGGCTACTCTCTTTTGGCTTATTAGTAACTTGAGAAGCTGAATTTTGCGATGAAAGTTCTAAAGTAACTGTCTTTTCAACGTTGCTTTTCACTTGAGTACTCGAAAAACCGGCTTCCCTCATAACCCTACTAACACTAGGATCATCCAGTATGGAAATCACAAGCTGCTCGAGCTCGATTTTCACTGCTAGCACAGGTTGTTGCTGATTCTCGATTGATCCACGGCGCTGGTGGGCCTGAGCCCGCTTGAAGGCGGCTACAAGTGCGTTGGCTATGGAAGGGTACTGTGATGACGGGCCCAGCATGGGCCCCGACGAGGAGGCTGGAAGTCGGTTGAGTGCCACGTTGAAGCAAAGCTCAAGCGCTTTGCATTGGAGAGGGTGTGAGTGGGACCGGAGGCAAGCTGCTCGGAGCAAGCCGGTCGATGAGGAGAGCATCGTGTTGGCCACGTGCAGCGGTGTGACCTGCGCATGGCCACGGCGTTTGGCAAGTGCTACCGCTTGTTTTACAACCGAAGCAGCTTCTGGAGACAGTGACTGTTGCACCGAGCAACCTACGCCGGCTCTCATTCTGTTTTGTTTTATGTTAGTAGCACGTAGCGGATACTGATGAAAACGAAAAACAAAGAAGAGTTGTTAAGATGTAAAGGGAGATGAAAAGGATGAAAATTAACTGAAGGGGGATTGGTTTGGTATGATCATGGCTGTTTTTTTTTTTGAACGGCTAGAAAATTTATTACTCAATCTAAATGAGAGATACAAAGCAAGGTGCATAATATATGCAAACCAAGACGAAACATCTTAATCAAAGCAAGGTATGATCATGGCTGCTGACTATCTTTTGTTGCAGGGGAATGATAGAGAGGAGTAGATGGAAATGAGAAGAACTTTTTGATAGGGCTTTTTTGTGGATGTATGATTGGAGTTGTGATGAAATTATGTGAATGATATATAGAAATATAGTATAGTAGTAGTGTTCTTTTCTTGTAGATGAGGTAATTTGGAAAAATGAAAAAAATGGGGGTCCAAATGTTGATTTGGGGAAGTGGAAAGTGGAATGCATGTGATGACAACACAAGAAGGGATTGGAATTTTGCAAAATTTCTAGTTGCACTGCACCAGTACCAATGACTACTAATAAATCAGCTTTATTTACTTCACTTTTTTTTCCTTTCTTTTCTTTCGTTAGTGTAATTTGTGTGACATTTGATTTGGTTGATAGTTGATACTATAGGAATGTTGTAGTAGTGGGACTCTCTCTCCCTTTCATGCAACTCCATGTATATATATACTCTCCTTAGTGTTAAGTTAATTGTTTTATGTGTGATATGCTCAAAAGGTATTATAGCTAGCATGGATATCAAATCATCAATTAATTAAGCAGCAGAATGTTCACGCGCACAGGGTTCGGAAGTTTCTTGAAACTCAGATTCCGTATCATAATTCAAGTCTGAGTATACTCCACTTAATAGTTTTGGGAAAATTATTTCTTCTTCTGCTCTTCACTCGCAATTTCAAATGTGAATTTCCAGATATTTCGTGCTAAAAAAGATAGGGAGAGATTTTCAAATAAAACCAATTGGACCGGTTTAGACACATTTGTCCTTTTGACTAATCCAAAAAGGAATTGTGTCATAGGGGGGATGTGATAACAACAAGTGCATGGAATATTGATTTGGAGCCGGTCCATTCTGTCTCGCCTGCTTACCCCCATGAATTTCTCAGAGCGAGGCTCCGGTCGTAGGGGGATCCACGACGAAAGAAGGGAATGAAAAGGATGCAATGGGATGCTCCTCCCTACACTGGCTGGGATAGAGCTTGGAAGACGCTTGACTCAAAGGAAAAGAAGGGAGTCGACTTTTTAACTCTTTTTCTTTTATTGGAATCAGAATGGCTTTTTGGCACTTCAACTTGTAAATTTTTCATTTATATATTAATATCGTACTATTTTTTACGCGTTAAATTTTTTTTTTTTTTAATGCACCATGCATGATATATATGAAGACTACTAGTCTGGAATTAATCTAAAGGTAGCGTAGCATGGATTTGGATTTGGTGCCAGTCAATCACTTGGGTGTGGATTAAGTGCATTAACTTTTAGAAAGATAGACGTACGTCACGCACAAAGTAGTTACTATTATCTGGCTACATAATGGTGCTTGTTCAAGTAATCCAGTACTAAGGAATTAGAGCTAAAATGGAAAAGCTACGTATACGTCCATCCATCGTTATCTTATCTAAGAAGATTAGTAGTAGTAGCTAGTAGTACTAATTAAAGTGTTAAATATATAAGTACTAGTATTCATGATCAACAAAATCACTGTACCTGCAGATTAATCAATTCAAATTCATCAAGTTACACCATTGAAGCAGTAGTCTTGTACCATTCAATTTAATTTTAGAACTGTGTATAGAAATGGAATTTGAATAAAGCGCTAAATTTAAACTGAATATTCCATTTGAAATTCGTAAATTGATTTACACTTTTTTGTTTTGAAACGTCTAAAATTTTATTAATAATGATCAAAATAGAAAGATACAAGGAGCACGGTGCATAAGAGATCCGCATCGAAAACAAAACTACAATACAACCGAAAATTTGATTTACACTGAAACCAACTCACTGGACTTGTGATTAAAAATGACAACCATAGCTAACTTAATTATAATTAAGTTTATTAAAAAGTTGAATTGTCTTTAAAACTAACCATATTCAATTTAATTTACAATATGCATATACAGTGCCTAAAAATTGAGGTTTGTGGAAGATCATGTAGACTTTAGGAGCATGGAATTAACATGGGATGTAGTATCATCAATCAAAGGTAGTGAGATTATTGCAAAATACGAGGAGACCTTAAAAGTGAAGCAAGAAGTGGGAGCTGTCTGTTTGAAGGAATCGGGAAGTGTGTAATATCAGTATATTATCAGACTCAAAACACACAGAATAAAGTAAGATCACTCACTCAAGTTACAGAACTGAAAGATTAACTTGAACTGCATATATATACACTATCAAGCTTTAGTGCATGTAAGTAATTGTAACATGCATGCCTTGCATGGAGAAAAAAGAAGTTGAGATTCATAGTGGACCATTCCGATAATTGTTAGTGAGATTGTGGTCTCAATATATATTCTTCAGCGTGCGTGCCCTGGCATTGGGAACAGAGAAAATTAACACCAACTCACAAACCATAACGAATTGCAAGTTTGGGTACTTATTTGTAATTATCAGAACATTAATCTATTAAGAAACTGGGAACAAAATGAAAGAAGAAGAAAATTTCGGGATCAACTTGCAACGTTGGACAGAACACCTGAGAGTGACCAATCAGAAGCAAGGAGAGAAAAATTCAAAATCACCCCAGATGCACCATTCACACGAAATTTCAAAAATGTACCAAACTGTACATGATCTAGGGTTTCAGTAGAAGACATTAATCCAAGGATATGCAACACGGTTAATTTAGCAGATTTATTTAATTAGGGTGTATGTACGCAGGGCGAGTCCAAGAATTAATTTAGCGGGGCAAAATCAACAATGATTTTATTCGCGAGAAAAATACACCATTTCCTATGTTCTCTCTAATGCTTCACGTCGCTATTGTCCGCGCAATTTTTCAAAAAAATGATAAAATATAAAACAAGTTAGAAAAAAGTTCGCAAGGGTCGTAAACTTGAACTTTACATGCACATAAAATCTCTACCTACGTTTTTTTTTTTTCTAAATTTTTATTTATTTTTAACTATTTAAATGAAAATTGTTGATGCTAATATAGCAACGTGGAGTCATAGAGAGACCATAGAAAGTATATTATGTAAAAACATATCAATGCATCATCACAAATATGCTCGACAAAGTAGTTTCAAATCATTACGTGTACGCTTCATTCACCATTACGGCAAAAACATTAAGATAAATAGCTATTATTCGAGTGTGAAATCCATTCTCATTGTTTATTTCAAAATCTTAAATGAAAAGAATGAAAAAAATTGAGTTTTACTTGCTTATTTGGGCCAATATAACAAGTCACAATGTCAACAAAATTCAAATTAAAATATAAAGACTTAAGTTAAATATCAGAACTTTTAAGGGGGGGGGGGGGGGGGGCAAAATAAACTTTCAACGGGGGCAAAATATAAATATCATATACTTAATAGGCTAAAAAAAATTGAGTGGGGGCAAGTGCCCCCACTGGTTACATGGTAGCCTCGCCCCTGATGTACGCTTGGACGACTGGATCTTATATCTCTGCAGTTTCAATTCCTTATTCTCTTTCGTTTCCAGGTAGATCGAGATTAGGGTTCTAGTATCTTCTTTAAATTTAGGGTTCAATTCCTTATACTCTTTTGCTTTCCTCACTAGCTAATATCTGATAATACGTAAATATATTCATTCCTCCCAAAACAGTTGTTACATTTTGTTTTCAATCTATGTTAACTTATCAACTATAGTTAAAGTTACCGATTGATTATAATAATCTACCGATTAAATATTTTTTACGTAATTTTGGAGCACACCATTACACCATTGAAGATGAACGGGTCAAAGTTAAAACCAAAAGGATGGCTAGTATATCTTCTTCACTCAAAAGAATCTTACATTTAAAGATAGTATTTCAGTCAAAAAGCTTTCTTCTGAGTTCTCATGATCTTTGATCGCCTAAAAAGACATGCAGTACAAAGAAAGCACCAAATAATTTGAATGCGTAAGCGAAGTTTTCTACTACAAGATTAGCTACAAAAGCAGGTCACCACCAGTTTGAATTAACGTAACCAAAAGAAACGAATCTCTATACGGAACTGATCTTTACTATATAGATTAAGATCACTCTTATGATTTTTTTGGCTTAATTGAGGTTTAAATTACCAATTAAGCCCAAAAATGACTTCAATGGAGACTTTTTTGGACTATTTAGGGGTGTTTGCAATAACTTCAACTTAAAATAAGTGGCTTAATTTAAGGAAAAGTTGGTAAAGTTGGCTTATTAGAGAATTTGATGGGTGTTTGCAAAAAACTACTTAAAAATTAGATAAGTCGTAGGAATAGTGTTTGCAAACCTAACTTTTTGGACAAGAAACAACTAAAATTCAACTTAATTTAAGGAGAAGCTGCTGAAGGAGGTACAACCCAGCTTCTTCAACTTATCCAGCTTAATTTAAGAGAATTAAGCAGCTTATAAGATGTTGCAAACACTCAAAATATTGCTTGTGCTTAAAATAAGTGATAAGTTGGATAAGTTAAGATGTTGCAAACACCCAACTAAATAGTAGTCTATGGGAAAGGGCTACTAATTAGTAGCCTTCATTTAAGCCCCAAATTATGTTTAAAAAATTGTTAAATTAGATTTTTTTAGTAGGAAAATTAATAATGGAATGACATGTGACATATGGAACCAAATAAAACTCCTAATTCCTTAAACCATTAGAGGCTCAATTTGGGAAGGACTTTTCTTGGAGCTTATATGTTTAAAGTTTCAATTAAATCCCAGACCATAAGTAATAAGTAGTGGTCTAACTATAGCTTGAATCAGGTAACTCCATCAAAACACACAATACTCTCTCTCTCTCTAGTATAGCTCGAAATTAACTTCGTGTACGTTTTTTTACAACAAATTGATAAAATGGATCAAAATTGCGACGAGTAACTTTCAAATCAAGTCAATTAAAAATTATCAAACAAACTTATTATAAATTGAAATGTATCGCACAAACGAAATACTTACTCCATATATATATATATATATATATATATATATATATATATATATATATATATATATATATATATATATATATATATATATATATATATATATATATATATATATATATATATATATATTATGTGCCATAGGTCCATAGCTAGCTTCAGGAGAGATCATGTCCTGATGTGTACATGCATGTAGTATATATATATACCAAGCGTGGAACAACTATTTAAACCCAAATAGCAAATACCAGTGGGGTGTTCGTGAAAAAAGGCTGCGGCTTGGGAGATGGCTTAATTTTCAGGATTTTCATCGGTCACGTCTCGGGTAGGCATTGTGGAGGTTGCTAACGACTTTGGCTTTAAATATTTCGGTAGATTTTATTGCCGCGCCTCTGCAGGCTGGATTTTGTTTTTCCATGATATTTTGCAAGTATGGTCCTCGTTTGCTTGACTGTATGAGTCCCCTAGGTTTTTAGTTTTTATTAGCTATGATGTATTATTATTGTATTTCCGTCAGATAGATAAATGCTATTAATAAAACCATAACAATTGGTGATTGTGGTGTTTGTTATGAGATTATAATCAGTTTTTGTTGAAGTGATATGAAATTCACCCCTATATGTCATAGTTGCTAGCCTTGAAAGAGGGCTTGATTTTGGATAGGGAAAACGATTCGAGAAGATTATAGTTGAACTATAGTTGGAGATAGTCTATCAGCTTTTCTTGCCTAATGACTCCAATGAGCATGCTTGGCATATACTTATGAGGAGTGTAGACATTTTAAAAGGCTTCTATGGGACATGGAGATCAAACACACTCGAAGAACTGAAAACGCTTGTGTGGATCATTTGGCTAAACTGGGTCACAACTTAGACGGGTACGCCTTTAGGAAGACATTCCTCCCTCTCTCGGACTTTGGTTGAAGAAGGAAACTGAAGATAATATGTCCCTATAATATACTACTTTTCTGCTTTTCTAGTAGGAATTTTTTTCTTCCCGAGGAAAAAAAAAATTAGACAATCAGAGTATTAGCAAACCGCGTTAATCTCTTTTTCTTTTGATGATAGAAATGAAAATGATCATATAGAGAGTGTTGTTGTATCACAAAGCACCAATAAAAAGTAAAATACACGGCATTATCTTCAACTACTCAAAAGGGCTGCTGATTTTGATGCTTTAGTTTTCTTTTCTTTTGTTTCCTTCCCTTTTTTCTCTAAGCCTCAAATACGCATCTTTTTTGCCTCTCTACGTGGCCATGATCATCATATTCATTTCCCATTCCCATGTGACTAAAAAGCCGGTTTAATTTCTAATAATACTACATACATCTATTATACAAGTAGTACTAGTAGTACTATGTTGCAAGCCACTAATTAACTTGTAAAACTCTAATTAATTAATTAGTAGTACTACTACGTGTATTAGTATAATGATTTGGATTTGTGGATGACCATTATAACTTTATACAGAGAGAGGTTAAAGCTGATCAGAACAGTGAGGGGGTAAAAGTATGTTTAATTTTGACATGACAGCCTTCTTATTTCTTAAATCAATGAATCAAAAAAGATGATAGTAGTATGGAATTACGTACCACACACACCTTTTCTCCAAAAGTTGTCATTTCTATCTATAGTATTAATTATACATGAACTTTCAAAACACTGGTTGCCGTGGATTTATATTGATTGGGGAGTGTTATCGATCTTATTCATTTGCATCTTTATAAGTAAAAAATAATAATAATAATTTAGAAGCTACAAATACATTAAGTAGGCTTTTCGATGGGTTCCCAGTCCAACCCTAACTCGATTAAGGTTCGCTCTTCAATTTAGAACGAAAATTCAAATTCAAGTTCAAACTTGAATTTAAATTTTCGTTCTAAATTTATGGTTTTTTACCCATGGATGATAGAGGAGGTCAAGACGGACTCAACGGCGAAAGAATCGTCGAATTTGGTTGAGAGATGGATCCGTACGGAGCTTTCGAGAAGTTTCAAGTCATCAATGGTGAATTCTCGAGAAGCGGATGAAACTCCAAACAGTAGTTTGGAACGTGTAGAATAGGTCAATATGAATCCAATTGCGTTGGAATCATGCGATTTCGTAAAGAAACGAAGTCAAAATGACATTTCGAAGTTTGGCCATGGTGAAGAAGGTGTGAAGGAGTAGTCCGGGTTATTAGGGTTTTAGAAATCATAACACGTACCCAATCCGTACCCGTTAATTATTAACGGGTCGGATACGAGTTGGATTTTAAACACTTTCGGCTTGGGTTCAGGTTTCAACCCGGTTCTTAAATTTTCAGGTTGGGTGCCCTATATATTAGAGCTATACATTTTAGATTCATTTTTCCGAAATTAGATAATTTTCAAGTTTATTTGAAGCGACTGCCTATTTGATGAATTGAATAGAACCACCGGACTATACCACCAACTTGATACTTATTATTATATTAGGAACCGCGTCACACGCTACGCGTGTGAAGCGTATCTTTGTTTTATTAAATAATATATTGAAATAAATGGAGTGAATATATAATTTTCACATAATGACTTCAAACGTAATAAAAATATAACTAATTGAGTAATTAAACTTAATATAAATGATGTGTTATAAATGTATATAATTTTTGTAGTTATGCAATTAATAGTTTTGAATTGAACTATATTAGACATACAAAAAGTATTCTTCCGAATAGTTAAGAACCATCGGATACATCTCTAAACTTTGGAAACATTCAACTTCAAAATTTGCAATTCATCTTTTTCGCATGTTAATTGGTATTTTTCATCAGTTGAATATATTGTCAAGTGCTTCATATAAACATTCTAGTTTCATAATATGATGTTTTTAGTTATTTTTATCGTATGATTTAAGAATAATTTAAAGTCAAAATGATCATCGAAAAAGTCAACAAAATCAAGTGTTACATTTATTATTGGACGGAGGAAGTATGTCTTTTTTTTATAAGAACATATCATGGTTATATTTTAAAATTAAGTATAACACGTCATACAACTTTATGTTAAAAAATAAAATTTTAAGAAGAGAATAAATAAAAAGAAAAAAATTACGTCAATAAGATTCGAACCCAACACCTTCAACTAAAATAATACAAATAATAGAGAAAAATAACGCCAACAAGATTCGAACCAAACACCTTCAATAAAAATAATAATAAAAATAATGGAGAAAAATCACGCTTCTACATCTTTTAATTAACTAATGACACATGTACGCACCAGATTAAAATTGGATAAGCAAGATCAACGGATTAAAATTGATTGGTAGGTCAATCAATTGATTGAATCAACATGCTTATTATATTACTTTAATATGAACTAACGTAATTGATGACAAAAATCGAGTTGAGTTCTATCTTAAATGGCACACGAAAAATAAAACAAAATTGGACATCATCTTCCATCAACTTGAAACAATCACCTACCACCAGCTTGAGAGTTATAATATTGTTTACTTCACTTCGCTCTATCTAAAAAAGAAAAGTTAAAAATAATCAAAACTAAACAAAAGTTTTCAAATGAATAATTGTGAGTGTTATAAACATAAAATTTAAATTTTGTACATAAATAAAATTAACACTCACAAACTTAAGCTTTTTATCTATTTTTAATTTAGTTTAAAAAATAATTCATTGAATAATAATGATAAACTTTGACAGTGTGGAGAGAGTAATATTATAGTAGACCCTTTCACATATTTATAAAATATAAAAAGAAAAATAAAAATAAAATAGAGAGAAGAAGAAGAAAAAGAAAACTTGGCATTTAAATCCATGTAATTACACATCAGTTCCAATGAATTATTTACGTGTGTTTTGTTGATTTTTTTGCTCCGTTTGACTTCTAATCACTCCGACACCATAATGACAAAGTTTAGTAATTTCATCATATAATTTTTTAACTTATCTTTTTGTTGGAATTTGAATTTTATTTAGGTCAACCGGAGCTAAAAATAGTTAACAAATAAATGTAAATAATTCAATGGACAGAGAAAGTAAGTTTTAAGGTCATGCAAATTCGGAAATTTTTTAATTTATGTACCGTAACTTTACCGCCCTTTAGTTTTTGTATCATAACTTTTCAATTGTTAAGTTATGTATCATATGTTTTCCCCCAACTTTAATTTTGTAATGCAGTGGCATTTTCCGGTAGAATTAAGGTTTCAGATCTAATTCACTCCTAATTTAGCAAATTAAACCTCAGAGCGCCTTAATTCACGCATTAGACATCAATTAATTCACCTTAAACTAAAAAAATTATTTCAAAAATAAAGAATTCATGTTAAATGTATTGTGGCAAAATAATAATCATAATTTTTCATTATTTATTTTTAAGTTCTTTTTTGGACAAAGTTTTAATGGTTTTTTCTTTTTAAAATTTCTTTTCATAAAATGTGTTGTGGCAAATAATAATAATAAATTTTTTAATTTTACACATTTCAAGTTCGTTGTAGAACTAGATTTTTTTTTCGTTTGCTAAAAAAATGTATCGTGGTAAAAAAAATAAAAATCATAATTTTTTCAGCTTTTTTCATTATTTTTTTCAATTTTTAATTTTGTTATTTTGATTTTTAAATTTTTCTTTCTATAACAAATTTTTTTATTTCATTTTTTATTTTTCAATTCTTTCCCCAAACGTTGTGTTCTTGTTTTTACGACAAAAATGTATTGTAGAAAGAAATACTAATATTGTTTTATTTTTAAGTTCTTTAAATAAACAGCTTTTTAATGTTTAGCTTTTTTATTTTCTAACAAATAAAAAATATTTCTTTGTATAAGTTTGTTTTTAGTTAAGTTAAAGGTGAATTAGTCAAATTCTAATGTGTGAATTAAGGCATTATGAGGTCTAATTCGATCTGGTGTTAACAATAATATCAGATCGGAGCAGAAAGCTCCTTTCTTTCCCTCGCTCTTGTTTCTTCTTTTCCAGTTTTTTATTTCTAGATTTTCTTTCCATTTTCCAGATCTAGATTTGTTTTTGTTTTGATTCCTTTTCTTTCTTTGGTTTGTTTGGGTTCTGCCCTTTTCCTTGTTGAGATTCTCTTGTTCAAGCTATTTCATTTGCTTTCCTTCTTTCCGTTTTGTTTCAATCTCTGGTGGTGCCCTCCTTCTGTTTTGTCGATGCTTTGGCTTCAGGTGGTTTTCGGTTATCAAAGCTCTATTAACTTTGTCCTTAAAAAGGACGCTCATCCCGGATGCTCTCAGTTCTGCGATACTGCTATGCCACGACTAAGTCGCTTCACGGGAGGTGGAGGTGTCGTGCGACGGTGGAAGGGCAGGGCTTGACAAGAACAGTGGCGGGTGGGGTGGAGACGTTGAGTAGGCTATCCTGGACATAAGTTAACGTGCGACGGTTTTTTGGGTCAATAGGGGAGGTTGAGATTGAATTGGAGTTGGGAGGGCAGTGTGTGTACTTAGGGAGGTTGAGTTGTTGCCGTGTTGGGTGTGATGGAGGTTGCGGGTTTGTTGGGTGAGGTGGTGGAGGTTGGGTTGGGAGCCGTGTGAAGGTTTGTTTCGGTGAGGTGGTGGAGGTTGGGTATGTAGTTGTGTTCTTCACCGGAGAAAATGAAGCATTCGCTGCTAAGTCTTCCGTTTGGGTGTTGGAATTGGTTTTCGAGTGGTAAAAGAGGTGATTGGGGTTTCGCTGCTAAGATGAAGCACTGATGCTAAGTCGTAGTTGTTTAGGTGGTCCTTAGTAGGTTGCGGTTGTGTTTGTTTTCTTTGTTTTTTAGATTTTGTGTCGTTCGAGAGCATTACTCTAGCTGGTCCTTGCTGTCAGTATTTCGAACGGGTTCAGAAATTTCGGGCGTTTTCATGTCAGGTTCAGATGTTTCAAAAAGGTTTAGGAGGATTGAGTCTTAGGTGCAGGTTTGGAGGTTTGGATGTTTTGAAGATTCAAGAAGATGAAATAGGAAGAGATGATGCATCGAGATTGACAGCAGGTGGCCGTGATGGTGGGTGCGGCGGTGGTCATGGTGGACGAGGGTGGTGCGGGGGTTAGGCGAAGGGAAGTGGGCGGCGGTAGTTATGGTGGAAGTTGGTGGTGCGGTTGTTGAGTGAGAGGGAGGATGATTGGTTGGGGTTTTGGAAAGAGAAAGGGGAAGAAGACACGAAGATCTGTGAGAGAAATAAGAGGAAGAATTGTGGATCGGGTGGCCATGAAAAAGAAAGGAGGAAATACTCTAGATCTGGAAAAACAAATGGAGTATAATACATAAAAAAAAATTTAAAAATAATAATAAAGAAGTTCCGGGTCATCCGGACCAAACCCGGACATGGGCAAAACCTATGACCTGGGGACCAGACCGTATGGTTCGGTCCGGGTACGGTCCGGATTTGGTCCGGGTCTGCTCAGTCTTAGGTTTGGGTGTTGCTCTCGTGTGTAATCGTTTAGAGCATTTCTTATACTCTTTTTATTATACTTTTAATATATAAAAAATGGCCGTTTCAAAAGAAAAAAAAAAAAAGTTACGGTAGATAAACTAAACTAAAAAGTAAAAACTAAAATGTTTCCTTCAAATTCCAGACAAAAAATGAAACTGATCCAATGGATGAACAATAAACTGGCGGGAATTCAACACAAGTCTGAAGTGAAGTCTGCCTGAGGTCCATTTAATTTCTAAATCAGCATTAGGCTGAACATTACCAATCAATTGTGACTGTCTGTGTCCGCATAGTGTACAGACAGCCCAATAGCATGTGAATCTCCCAATCATATTGTTGGGCCACTACAACACTTAGGCCTGTTGCAGCATGCCCAGTCAGTTTCAGCCTCGACAAACGGATTCATGGATTTAATAAATTAGAGGCTATGTAAAAAAATACAGTTAAAAAATGCCATACACTATAATGCAAATGCAATGTTGTCAATTGAATCAAAATCCGGAATCAGTAACCAAAATCTCATCTCATTTGATTTTTGCTCTCTTGTAGAGCAAGTGTGTTTCTATTATAATAATAATAATAATAATAATAATAATAATAATAATAATAATAATAATAATAATAATAATAAATTAGAAAGAAAGTGGTTTCTAGTTATATTTATTATCTACTGAACTCATTTTTTTAACTAATAATAAATTAGATATAATTACATATTTGACGGAGAATTAGTAGTAATTAATGCTGAATGATCATATTTACATTTGTAATTTAATGGTTCACACTTCACAGCACAAAATTCAGAAATTAAGAGTGTAGATGATAATTGTCATGATGCATGATCATAGTAATATCAGCATCCACGGATAGAAATTGACCGGGGGCATATACATACCAAAATGTAGAATAGATAGATTAAAACGTTGAGAAATGTATAAAGAAGACATGATCACGATTAAACTCACTTATATGATCATCGATCGATCAAATATTACAACATCTGACAACACTGTTGCTTGTCAATGCATGTATTGATGTATATATGTGGTGGGAATGATCATAAACCAATATTTGGATTTTGGAGCGTCCTATCGACTATCGTGTAATGTTAAATAATTAACCAACCGATTTATTACTACTAGTACTTACGTTTCTAATTACCCTGGATGATTGTACACGTTTGAAAGCACCCCACCAGTATTAAATAAAGTTTGTAATACTATAACGTAAGTATACAAAAATGAAATATATATATATAGCGTATAAAATTTACAGTGTTTTTACACCAAATAGTAGTAGATGTACGTACGAAAGCCATGTGCCACATTTTTTGTTTCACTTGGATGTATAAATGTTTTACTAATTACTGTATTTAGTAGGTCACACAACTCACAAGTCACAACTCACAAGCATGCAGCTTGGCATCTATCTATTAATTGCATTGACAATTGGAGTATTTCCAAGTAAGTACCTTCCAACATTTCACGGACCACCATATTCCGCTCAATTCGATCAGTATTCTAGTAGCAGTACTTTGTCGGGCTCCTAGACTCTTGTTGATGTACGTGGCTTTAAATTGCTTACCACTTAGTGATTATTTGAACTTAAGAGGAGGGATGAAATAACATAAGGATGGACCTTAGCGTTTGATGAAGTTTCGGATGTTCCCATCTTAAATTTACTCCTTTTAAGTTCATTTTACGGCATAGGGTGTAGGAGCGTGATCACTTGAGTCTTTCGCGTCGGTGTTGTGTTGCGTGAATCGTTAGAGTGGGTGGCGGTGTGTGTTGGAACTGTGCTATTCTTCGCCGGTTTTGGATATGTTCCACCTTTAATCCATGCGGTTTGGCACTTCCTTCTTGTTGCACGAGCCTCTACTCCATGTGGTTTGGCTTGTTCGATTTGCCCTTTGAGGATCCAGTTGGCTCTAGACTCTTCACAGTGGTGATTCTTTCTTGCAAAGATGGCTGCCTGAATGATTTCTACCTTAGCTCATAGCTCTTCCCTTTTTTCACTATTATTGTTGTATTATTGCTCCTCGTTATGACTTTCGGTGTTTGCTAGGGATAGCATGTAATTTTTTTAGCATTCCTTATGTTCCATTTCTAATATAATTTTTAGCCGTTTAAAAAAATGATCAAAATAGTGGTCCGTAGCATCTAAGTTTTGGCTATTTATTTTGAAATAGACATACAAAACAAGCGAGTAATCAAAATTTAATTTCAACTATTAATTCTTATTCGGGTGAATGATTAAGTTATTGGTTAAGACCTTTGGGATTTTGAACTGTAAAGTTACCGTTTAATTAGAGTGTACTTTTTATACACTCTCTTGTAAATTCTATCATTATTCATTAATAACAAAAATTGCCATTGTAAATTCTATCATTATTCATTAATAACAAAAATTGCCATTTTAAAGTACCAATAATAATTATTAGTATTATAATTATAATCATAATAATAATAGTTTTATGATCTGTTCGTTATTAAAATTAATGAAGGATTAAATATAATCTGTTCAGATATTTTCTTTTGCTAGGTAACATTTTGCGCCCGTCCCCCACAGAATATCATTGGCCAGGCCTGTACCTAATTGTAGAGTACCAAGAGAAATAATTGATGGGCATTGATCTTATTAGGTGTCCATACATATAAATGTTCCATATTGTTACGATTAATATTATCGATTCTCTGTCCCCAGTTCACAAAGAAATAATTACTTAACAGGTGGTTTGAAGAAAAATGAAGTTAATTGTATAATGGTTCTTATAACTTTTTGAATAATTGATTTTGTAGGTTTGTGGTGTGGGTAAAAGTTTTTCGGAATTTAAAATGAAACATGTTATAAATAGGTACATTAAAGTGGGTGTGTTCAACTTTAGTAACTTGTTGTAACAATGTCAATTTATTTGTGTTAGTACACATAATACCCAATAGACAAACATGTGTGATGCAATATGGAGTAAGAGTCCATAACATTCAAATACATACAAGTTTTAATATTTTGGCTTTCTTTTACTTTTTTTAGCAAGTTCGATTTTTGTATTAGACTTAGTTTAGTATTTGATTTCTTTTTATTTTCCATCAAGTTAGGTTCTAGTATTTAAATACATGTCCAGCGTTATTTTCAGGGAGCTATGTTTGATTGATTAATAAAAAAAAGTTGAGTTTTTCTCACAAATTTGTCAATTTTCGGTATTCTTAGGTAAAATCAACGAACTTTGATAAAATTCGTCAATTCTTTAGTATTCTGCGGAATCAATGAAGATTTGATTATCGTTCTTCCTTGCTTGTCCACGCACGCTGCATCAGAGTGGTATCAGCTTTCAGGTGATCCTGAGTTATGCCGTCCGAGAGATAGAGGAGAGACGACACTTGTGCCCAGATCGATGATGTCGGTTTGTGGAGGGAGGTTGAACAATTGACACGACCATTAGATGAGTGCGTCAATAGCCAGCCTCGTGTTCGTAGAAATTTATCCGAGCAACTATTCTTGGATGAATTTTCAGAATCGTTAATCGTATCCAATATTTCATATGATTTGAAAGATTTATTTACGTTAGGTCAAGAGGATGATGAGGACGAAAATAAATCTATATATTGGGATGGTGAACCGATTTGGGATGAAGAAGATTCTGATGATTTTGTAGTTTGGGATGAAGAGATGAAAGATGGTGAAAATAATTATGCGATTTGGGATGAGGGTTTGGATGAAGCGTCAAAAGAAGCTGAAATTAATTCTCCGGTTGAAGATAATTTTGGTGCTGAGATACTTGCTTTTGAATCTTCATGTGTTGCCGCAAGCCCAATTATGACCGTCAGAAATTCTTTTGTTCTTGATTTGATTGGATCATCAGATAAAGTGCTTAATTCTCTTGTCGAGAATGCCCATATAATGTGTTATGCCAATTTACCGTGTGCCCATGAGAATTTTATATTCTTTTGTGCTCCCCATGAGACTTTTGCCTTTGTGACTCATGTTAACAGCCATGACCTGCTTCGGCAGTCCACTCTTGGTGATTATGCGGCAATACAAAAGAACTATTGTGTTACTTTACAACACAAGTTAAATGTGGACAAATATGAGGATACCAACAACTTTTATGGGAAAGCTAGTGTAACTTTTGTGCGGTTCTTAGTGTTTGATCCAGGTGGACACAAATTTATTGGATATTTTGAGGTTCACTTGTCCGGTATCGTTGCTTGCTGCTCTTTGATCTTAAAACCGAGACTCTTTGTTTTGTTGGTGTTTGACCCCGGAGGGGTGGCGGTGCATTGGTTGTTTCGTTTCATCTTGGTTCATGGATTTCGAGGTCGAGTCTTCATCTTTCATGCCAATTAAAACTCGAGGACGAGTTTTCTTTAACTGGGAGAGAATGATGCAATATGGATTAAGAGTCCATAACATTCGAAGACATACAAGTTTTAATATTTTGGGTTTCTTTTACTTTTCTAGCAATTTAGGTTTTAGTATTAGACTTAGTTTAGTATTTGGTTTCTTTTTATTTTCCAGCAAGTTAGGTTCTAGTATTTAAATACATGTCCAACGTTATTTTCAGGGAGTTATGTTTGATTGATTAATAAAAAAAGTTGAGTTTTTCTCACAAATCTGTCAATTTTCGGTGTTTTTAGGTAGGATCAACGAACTTTGATAAAATTCATCAATTCTTTAGTATTCTGCGGAATCAATGAAGATTTAATTATCGTTCTTCCTTGCTTGTCCACGCACGCTGCATCAATGTGTAATACTTATAACTATATTGAACATCACCTCAACTCACATTCAATTCAGTGTATATAAAAAATGCAACATCAAGTACATATATCCAAGCGGTGCAGTAAATTGAAAACGTATGTATACAAATTGACATGGTTATTGATGTCCTATGCGGTATGCGGTATGCGTATGCGTGAGGCTTTTTCTAGAGTAAGAGTTTGAGACAAGTCAGTTATTGGTGCTTAGAGTCAACAATCTTTCCTTAAAACAAATATATGTCCCGCTCGTGGTGCTTATGGAATAACGGTAAATTAATTGTCCTAAAACTATTGTTAGTGTAAGAACTGTGGTGTTCTGACTAGTGTTACTTAAACACAGTGTCAGTGTTATTAAAACATTGTGTTGTGCTAACAACATTTCTGTGTTATGATAACACACAGTATAACACGTTGTCACAGTTCTTAAGACACTATTATAATGTTTATTTAGTTTTACTTTTTCTTAATTAATATGATTGGTCCCACGATTTTAGTTATTTGTGATGTGGAGATCTGGAAGTCATGAAGAGCTCAGTTGAAAGAAGGAAAGAATAGAAGAAGAGTTTGGAAGTTAAAGGAGATCTTTTAAGAGTTATCAAGATATGGAAAATATTTTGTTATTCGAAGATATATCAGAAGATTTTGTGTGAACGTATCAATCCTCATAAAATTTGTGAACACACGTTTTTACCGAAAGAAGGAGACTTTCAAGGCTCTCTCCAACACTATATATATGAGAGAGAAGTCGACTTCTCGACTACGGAAAACTTGAGAGCTGAGATAATTATTGTTAGAGAATTTTTCTGTAGGTTTTCATAAGCTTTTAGAGTTTAGCCTATTGTTGTGTTTGATATTCAGTTTGCTAGGTTTAGACTTGTCTAAGGCTCTTGCATTGCTTATGTTTTACTAGAAAGGTTAGGATAATTACCTGTGTGTAAGATTCGTTCTTTGTAGTCTTTTGTCATGACAAGGATACTTGTTTGGTGGTCTAATCGCAAAGAATTAGTGTATCCTAAAGAAGAATATATAGTGCCCACCGAAGCCATGTGATGTCTTTCATTTAGCAACTCCACCCCCAACATGCACTTTCATTCCGCATGTGTAGATTAGTCATCACCATGCATTACTTACTGAGTTTCACTAATTTTGCTAATTTCTATAATGGGGAAACTCATTATTTGCTATCTATAACACACCCACTCATATATCAAATTTAACTATCGTGGAATTTGGAACTATGATTCATTAACCCCGAATTCTTTACATAGTGCAATTCATTCGAGACTTCGCTTAATTAACACCATTAGTGTAATTTCCATTCTCAAATTTGAAAACTCAATAACTTACCAGACTCAGATAATTAAGTTGTACAATGTATAGTGTTGGTATACCGTATACCATCCATTTTAGCTAAGAAATGTTGATAAGGAGCAAGTAGTGTAGTCTTGGGTGCAACAACATTATGTATAGTGTTGGTATACCGTATATCATCCATTTTACCATACATGCAAGACACCTTCCTTAACCAACAACATTGGATCGTCAATTCGTCATTAATTACTAGAACTGCAATGCATACATTAATTATGATTCATAGTCATGATATATTAGGGCTTAATTATGAGTTTTTAACATAAAAAAGTCTAAAAAAATCCTTCCTAGGGAAGTCTTCAATGGTTTTGAACTTTTTGTTGGGTTCCATATTTAAAAATTTACTCCATATGTCACATATTATATATTTTATATTATTTGATATTTTTGTAGTGGGTCCCATTGTTAGGGCTACTGATCATTGTCTGCATTAATTACCATTTATAGTCAGCCCATTGACATGAGCTAATAATTAGGTAACCTTTTTATATACTCCATTTGAATCTATTTGGGGCTTAATTGGAAATTTTAACCCCAAATAAACCCCTTTGTAGCCCTAATAATGAATGCTCTAATAATTTATAATTTATGTGATGATGAAATTAGGATAAAATATCAAGGTATATCTAATTATAAAAAAATATCAAGTTACATTTTAAATATAAACAAATCAATACTTAATTTAGAATGTATACGGCTTGGGTATATTATTCGGTCTAACAATTTATTGATTTCAATTATCTCAGTTCATTTAGATTCAGATTTTGCTTAATTATTTTTAATATAAATAAGATCAGTTATATTCCGTTTAACTTCACTTAGTTATATTCAGTGCAATCCGTTTTGTCCTGTTTAACTTTATTAAATTATATTAAGTTAAGTTCAATTATATTTTGTTCATTTCTGCTCAGACGAATATAATATATCGTTCTACCACTCCCCCTCTGGCTACTTAAACGTATATATATAGGCATCGACTTTAGCAAAATTTGTTTGTTCGTGTAAGGCTGAGGATCGGATAGGCATCATCATCGGTGACGCTTGTTGCCCGACATATCGTATTTTTGGAACAAACCAACCCAACCATGAGTGTGCATGTGCTACATTGTCCCACATGTCTTGTATATGGTAATTTCACTACTAGAACAACATAATTCTATGGCACTCATCACGGGAGAGTCATCACGGGAGAGTGGAGACTCTAAATTTCATTATAAAGTTTCTATGAAAAATATTTATCGCGATCTTTGACCACGTATAACTACTAAATTATATTAGAGAAAAATATAATAAAATTATATTATGAAATTAAATAGAGTATATTTTCATAATTAACTTTTAATTTATATTGGTATAGTTTAATTTAAAAGCTATACGCAGTCAAAGGTCGCGATGAATAGTCCCCTTATAAACTTTGTAATGAAACGGAAGAAGTATTTTCTAGGTTTGGTTCGAATTGGTAATTTTTACCCCATTCTAAGACGCTTTTGCAAATTAGCTACTATCGCATATACTACAGTATATCGTCATTGCAAACACACCATTAGATTAGGTGCTCCTCAATCCTCATGATACTGCTATATTACATAAGTCAACCTAACCATTATAGTCGAGACAACATTAGGTGCTCCTAATTCCAAACGTTCGTTAAACATAGCCGTAAAGATAAGGTACCCAGGCACCTACTACTTAAATAAAATGAACAATTACAATACTATTTCTCATTGCCTTTGGTTCTCTTAATGTCAGGCTCAAAGTCCAAGTTCTAACTTCTGAAGGATTTATAATTGATTTAATAAATTGCATTTTTTTTCTTTCGCAAATTATACATCTATAAACTAGATAGTTAACCATACAAACTCTAAACTCTAAAGTAATATTATAATAGATAACTAAATACAAAGTACATGTGTTGATTTATAAGCTAAAAATATCGTAAATAATAGTTTTTGGTAGTGGATTCAGAACCTCACTAGCTCTAATTTTAATGCTTGTGATACAGGTTCAATCTCAAGTTCTCAACACTCTATGTGTGTGTAAGAAAGGCTCGTGAGGAACATACAACCTAAACCATATCTCACGCATCACCAACGTTCAACTTGTGTCACTCGGTTGACTTGTCTTACCCAATACCTCCAGGTTTTCTAGGATCGCATAAGGATAACAACATCAACACACACCAATATATGCTAAAACTAATTCATCACATATATAAATATACGAAAAGCATCAAAACAAAGATTCGGCCGTTCACCTTTACAAAAGGGGTGTTTAGCTACTCATAGCTTGAATAGTAAACATAATAATTAAATAAACTAAGAAAAAAGATGAGAAACATAATTGACGACCTTCCTTCGTTATTCAATGGCGGTGGCTAGAGCTTATTTATGTATGATGGAAAATATGAATGTGTGTAACTGTAGTGAAGAGTAAAGAAGGTGTAAAATTTGAGTGTGTTTGGGGGGTATAGGGGAGAAAGGTTGAGAATTTCATGACCAATAGGGTTAGGAAAAGTGGTGGGTCACGGGCCAAAACACGAGCAAAACTTTAGGCCAAATAAATCAGAACGGGTTGGACAAGATGCCTTGTGCGGCCGCCTATGGCTCGTATTCTGCCCCTTTTGGGGCAGATTCCTTCGGTGCCATTTCGAATGTCTATACTTCGTTATCTTCGGAAGTGGTTTTTACAATATTTTAGTGCGTCGAAAGAGGCCCACGTCTTCATTGGATTATTCAAGCTCCTTGTACGAATTTATATTCGTGATCACAAAACTTCTCGGTTTGTATATACTTTGCCATAGTTGCCTCGGTTATCAAAAAATTCTTCTCAAATGACACTTTGGTCCCTAAGAATCCATAAAAACACTACACAATTGTCCATAATATCACAATATTATCTCATGTAAGGTCTAAAACGAGCGGTAGAAAGGGTGCCAAAACATGCATTTCAGAGACTCGTCAAAATTTGAGAAGAAATCAGAACGGGTTGGATGCCTTGTGCGGCCGCCTATGGCTCGTATTCTGCCCCTGTTGGGGAAGATTCCTTTAGTGTCGTTTTCGAATGCCTGGACTCCGTTATCTTCAAAAGTGGTTTCTACAGTATTTTAGTACATCGAAAGAGGTTTGCAACAATGGGTCCCTCGTGTCCAAGCCCCTTGTATGAATTTATATTCGTGATTGCAAAACTTCTCGGCCTGTATATATTTTTCCAAAGTTGCCTCGATTATCGTCAAATTCTTTTCAAATGACACTTTGATCCCTAGAAAACCATAAAAACACTACGTAATTAGCCATGTTATGACAATATTATCTCATATAAGGGTTAAAACGTAGGATAGAAAGGGTGTCAAAACACGAATTTCAGAGACTCGCCAACATTCATCAAAAGATATGTCGTGAGATACAAGTAGGACAAAACCTCTTGCATCCACGACCACTAGAAAGTGAATAAGTATGATGTCCTCCATCTGCCGGTAAGGTGAATTTTAATTTTGATGCGTATGTTAATTGTACTGGTCAGGAAATTAGTTTGGGGATTGTGGTTCGTAACCTTTCGGGGAGGGGATGTAATTGCTTGTAAACGACAAAAAAGTAGCGCACATTTCTTGAGTACTGAGTATTATTTAAAGCACACAAATTTGAAATAGAGAAAGAAGAACGACTCTTAAATTTTCCACTCAATTTGTGCTGGCGTTACTTGTCCAAAGATAAACAAAAAAGCATCCTTTCCCGTAAAGCTAATTTCTTGTCTTTATGCATCATATAATATTAATACTAATATCCATATTCACAATGATGATCTTGGATTAAAATAGAGTAATTATATAGAGAGGCTAGACTTTCCTATTATATAGGAAAGGCATGGTTTTTAGACACAAAACCGCCTATCAACCGGATCAGCGGTTTTGGGAAGAAATTAAACCGGTCGGTTTAGTATAAATAGGGCAAAAAACACGCAGAATCACAGAAACCCCAAAACACATAGTTGAACGTGCACTGTGTTTTTTTCACTTTTCTCTCTGCAAATCGATCAAATCTCGCCAGAAATTCACCGATCAAAGCTCATGTTCACAGCATATCATCCGAAAACGCTTCCATGGATGTTAATCAGGTGAATCGAGCAACAATCATCTGATTTATATGCGTTTTGTGATTATATTTTGTTGTTTTCCTGATTTATCTCTATTTTTCTGATTCAATGTTGTTTTCCTGATTATTCAATCGACTTGCGATCGGAATTGGTGTTCGAGACGTTCCGATTCAACTGGTAGAATACTCAAAGCACCAAATCGGAACTGATGAAGAAGGATGCTTCTCAGATCTGGATATTATTGAATAAATTGCAGCAAAACAGCAAAATCCGTACGTTACTATATACTTTTAAGCCTTTCTGTTATGGTTTGATCTTTATGAAGTATGTTTGTGCATATTTTCATTTGATAAAACCATGTTACGGTTTTCAAATGGCGTGTTATGGTTTTAATCGACGTTGTTTTAAAGCCTCTTTGTTGCTTGTTTTTAGTTTGTCTACTATGTTTTTGCATTTATTCATTGAATCGCGCAGTGCAATTGTTTTTAATCAGCATATTATAGTTTTTATAAGAGTGGTTGTTATGGTTAATTGCAGTTTCTACGGTAGTCTGATTGTTACAGTTCTACCTAGCGTATATGTTACGGTTTTAAGCTCTTCTGGTTATGGTTTCATGTTCTGTTGTTATGATTTTACACAACACGTTTAGACTTTAGAGGTTCGCATTAGGGAACATGTTATGATTCTAGCAACGTTGTTATTGTATTTTACCTTATTCAACATGTTATGAATATTTATCGTCATGTTATGCTTTTTTTATATGTCGTGTCTTGGTTTTAAGCAACATTATTATAGTATTTTACTTATTCAGCATGTTATTATTCTAAAACCTCGTGTTGCTCTATTACACTATCAAGACCATTCGTAATGCTTACTATTGGTTTATGTTTGTCCAAATTAGAGTTTGAAGCCACCTATTATAGTTTAAAGTACAACTGTTGTGGTTTTAAGAACTGGTCTTACAGTTTGTTTACAATTGGCGACTAGTTTATAATTGGTTTAAAAACATTTAATATAATTATACTTCTACGAGAACATGTTATCCTTTTAAGACCTCGTATTATACTCATACTGATGAATAAAGTGCAGGTAATTTCAACATCCTCATGATATTATTGTTTTTAGGCATGATGTTGTGGTTTTAGAAGTAAATATTTGATTTATTGTGGTTTTGTCACTTGTCAAGCTTTTGAGTCATGTTGTTATGAATTTAGTGCATCCACTTATGGTTTTAAGGCATGTTGTTGTAGTTTGAAGTTTTGATGCTATGGATTTTAGTAATGTCAGTTAATATTTCGTCCGTCAATTGGTATGTTTTTTTAGGCATACTATTGTGGTTTTAATAGATCATTGTATGTTTTAAGCAGTAAATGAAAAAAAAAAACAAATAAAGCAATGCATTTTTTTCTCAGAAACAAAAGGATGAAGATCCAGACTTTACCACCGCTACATGTATTGTGAAGATGCCAGACTGACTGCTATTTTCTAGAGAGATGGAATGATGAAGGATAACTACAAGTCATTTCAGAATGTAGTAATATTTGACACCACATACAACACCTGAACACCAAATACAACTTCATATGGTTGTAACACCACATTTGGTGCTTCAAAGATCACGAACAAGTTTACTTGCAAGAAGCCAATTTCGAAGACTCAGATTCAATTTTCATCAGAAACACCACATCAACGCTTGTTGTAATTTTGTTGCTTTGATAATACTAGTTTTAAAACTTCAATTGACTGAATGTTTCAGTCCTGACATGTTAGAATTATTCAATTTTACATTAGTTCGCATTGGTCTTATATATTTCATGTAGCAGTTGGTGTGGCTATAAGTACCCTTGATGTGGTATTAAGTATCCAAGTTGTGGTTTAAGTACCCACTATTATCGTTCTAAGAGCTCAAGTTAAGATCTTAATGGACAAAGTAAACTTCATTAAAACTAAACAAATAAGAAACATGCAATGGTTGCATATTAAATCCACTTAAAAACATACACAAACTAATTATCTTAAAAGCACTAATTGTTCAAATCATACAGTACTCCAAAATAACATCCAACATGCACACTTTGTCCAGCCAAAACACATTACACACCCCTACTTTTTTCGAAATCTTGCCGGTTCTTACCTTAACTTGCACTTTCTCAATCACTTATTCAATTTTGCTCGGTTCTTTAGAATCTGAAACAATACTAGTTGCAACATGATACCAACAGTCGGAGCATCTTGTATACTAAAACCATAACAAGACGTGTTAAAACTATAATGTATTCCCTTAAAACCATAGCATCATTGTTTAAAAACAATAACCAGAACATACAATAGTATTATATCAAACCATTGCTTAAATATATACACGAACTAATTGTTCAAAAGGGCAAAAACTAATTGTTGATCAGAAACTACTTCAATAATATCCAACATAAACACTTTGCCCAGAACATTACAAATCCTACTTCTTGAGAATATTGTTGACTTTTAATGTAACTCGCCAATTATCAATCTCGCCAACTATCAATCTTTCATTCAATTGTCCTCAGCTCTATCATAATCCAAAACACCAGCAGTTGTACCAACAAACTTGGGCTTGCCTCTTCTTTGATCTTCTCTCCCTACAACGTTAATTAGAAGCATCAACAACTGCAATAAAATAAAACGTAAAATATCAGCAGAACTTTTAAAAGCACAATATTATACATTAAAACAAAAATATAACCCCTTAAAAATATAGCATGATCCCTTAAAACCATAAGAGTACACCGAAACCCTTTCAGCAACAAAACTAAAGTAGCATAACATTACACCCACTTAAAAACCATAACATAAGACCTTAAAAGTATAATATCATCAACATCTAAAACTATAAAATCCCCGCTTAATCAATTCCATAACCCCTTAAAAGTATAACAAGATCCCTTTAACCATAACAATACACCTTCACTCCTTCAGTTACAAAACTAAGGTACCATAACATTATACACCCTTAAAATCATAACAGACACACTTAAAATCATAAAACGACTTATGAAACTAACAACACCACAATTATGAAAGCATAAACATCACATAACCCTTAACTGATAACAATATGCCTTAAAAACATAAAAGTATCCCTTAAAAAGCATAACACAATTTAAAGCAACATTTAAAATATTACAAAAAAAAAAGCAGCGTGAATACTAAATTATCAGAAACACAAACAAGCTCAGAAACCAAAAACACATTGCAAATAAATACAGAGGAACAAAAACTTCAAAAAAAAAAAAAAGAAAGAAAGAAAGAAAACACGAAACAAACTTACTATCAACATTATCGCGAAAATTTGAAGTCGTCGTCCTTCTCGTTCTCTTTGCCGGAACGTTCA
This sequence comes from Plantago ovata, assembly GCA_028274465.1. Classification (NCBI taxonomy): domain Eukaryota; kingdom Viridiplantae; phylum Streptophyta; class Magnoliopsida; order Lamiales; family Plantaginaceae; genus Plantago; species Plantago ovata. Next base: position 20,624,251 of record CM051455.1, on the reverse strand, counting down.
GTAACATCCTAGATCGGTCTCAACATGGAAAATCAGTTTTAGGAAAACCCTAGATTTGAACTGAAAAACACAAATTGAAGGAGAGTAACCGATCGGAGAAACCAATCGAAGAAAGCTGTAGAATAAACAGAGTGATTTGAGAAAGCAATCGAAGAAAGAGAGCTGATAGTTGATTTGTTGAAGAAAGAGAAAGGAATCTGACGAAGAAGAAAATGAATTTTCAGAGAGAAAAAGTGGATTCACGGAGTTACACATTAAACTATGTGTTTTTCTGTCTGACAATGTATATTTATATGCTTACAAAAATCGGATTTATCATAAAAACCGGCCAACCAATCGGTCCAAATCAAAACCAGCGAATTTTTGTAAAACCAGATCTTTCTATAATTTTAGGAAAGGCCGGCCTCCCCGTAGACTTTAGCTTAAAATAAATAATTAGTTACATTTACCTCCGCGCAAGCAGGGAATTAGAGACGGCCTTATGGTTTTGGTTTGGTAATTTAGTTACGGTTTTAAATATAAAAATTTCAAAAAAATTCATTCTAAGTTGAATATTTTAATGGTTTGGGGCTTAATAAAAATTTATCTGCGGTATTTATGCGTTACATTATTACTCTATTAACTAAACAAACAAATAAATAACCATAAAATAAGGAAGTCATAAGGTGGTGCAGCGGTAAGGAGTTGAGATAGTGAAGGAGAGGTGCAGGGTTCGATCTCCGGCGGTGACGGAGTTATAAGACTGGTTTAGGTATGGAGAAATAAGGTGGTTTAGGAAATTTGTATAGCATATTAGTGTAGAAATAGTTGTAATATTTGCCGCTTCGAAAAGAGAATAAGCATAAAATAATTCAGAGGGCTTAATTGAGGACTTTAAGCTCCAAACACTACAAGGAAAACTGACTTTAGCGACGTCGCTATATGTTAGCGATCCGTCGCTAAAGGCGATTAGCAACGGATTGTCCGTCGCTAAATAGGACGTCGCGAAAAGTGGCGTCGCTAAAATAAAAAGCGACGGTTAAACCCAACCGTCGCAAAATAATAGCGACGGATAAACCTATCCGTCTCCCTAGTGGTCGTTGACCATTATGGAGACGGAACAAATTATCCGTCGCTATTATTTTGCGACTGATGGGTTTAACCGTCGCTAAATGGATGGGACACGTGTCCTTCCCTGGCCAAGTGCTCAGTGCGACGGATAGAGTCATCCGTCGCTATATATATATATATATATATATATATATATATATATATATATGTATATATATATATATATATATATATATATATATATATATATATATATATATATATATATATATATATATATATATATATATATATATATATATAAAATTTCTGTTATTGTTTTCAAATTATGTTTGTTATTCGAGTTAAAATTGAATGCGCCAGAGATTTATGTACGATGATTGAGTACGAAACTATAAATTTCATTCAACAAACTAAAATTGTACGTACATAAATACTAAAATGTACGAACATAAACATAAAAAACGAGCATCTCAAAATGTACGGAGATGCAATCCTACAATGTACGAACATAAACTAAAATACTAAAACTACTAGCTACTCCTCTACCTCTGCGTTCTCCACCCCACCCAAAGCTCCAGCATGGTGGTGCGGCTGGATGAGGGGAGGGTCCCGGTTCCAGTACACTTCCCACAACGGCCGAGAAGCCGTGTCAATCCATATGGGCCATTTTCCCTCCTTGCTCCAGTCAGTTTTGACTCTCATCATCGCATGCATGTGGATGCTAGATCCTAGGACCAGGAACGCATTCCACAACTCCTCCATATGAGCAGGAGGCATATAGTAGTAGTTATGCAATATATATTCAATGTACATAAGTGAAATGAAACACAATTTACCTAAATGTTACACATAATTAGTGAGCGCCGCCTACTCAATAACCTAAGGTTGCGGTCTAACATAATCATGGGCGCCGCCTACCCAACATCATGAATGCGGACGTAAACTTATTAAATACAAATAAAGTACATTCAATTCCTCGAAAAACTGCTCCTTTGTGGACATAGGAAGCGTACTCCACCTTTCACCCCCACTCCCTGGCTCTGGAAGCGTATGAAATCTTCTACGGATGATGCTACCCAACTTTCTATTAGCTTCAGGCGGGTGAAACCTGTAACACATATTAAAAAAATAATTATGGATACCCACAACTATATATAAAAACAATTAAATACAAACTTTAAGTACAAAATTTACATGGAGCCCTGCCCAACAGACAAGACAGGCATCCCATTGTCGCCGCCCTGGGGCAGTGCTTGACCATCGTCGCCGCCTTGGGGTTGTGCTTGACCATCGACGTTCTTTGTCTTGATTGTTAGTTAACTTATTGTCAGTTAATAAGTTATCACTTAATAAGTACAGACGAGGACTCGAAAAGCAAGGAAAGTTTGTAATGTTTACTCTATGGATACCAGGAAATAAAGTCCATTTATTAGTAGGTCACGCGATGATCATATTATTAGTTTGGTCCTATGGTGTGTTCAGTTAAATACAATCAGTTCGCTTAAATGTCAGTAAGGCTTACCAATGGGTGCAAACCAATAAAACGCTTACTGATCGACAATAAACGTATAGTATTAGTTATCACCCAATGTAAGCCTAATCCAACACTTTCAAACTAATATATGTATATCATCATCACACTTTATAAAATGATTAAATATTAACCAAAATCGTAAAAGTCTACTTCCAGAATAAATTGATAGATTACATCTATTTCAATCTACTTTAATAAACCAAAAATTACTCAAAATAAATATAAATAATTAAATTAACTAATTAACATAATTAACCAGATTTATTTAACTGAATTAATCTATATTATACTAATTACAGTTAATATAATCAATTAACAGCCTCTCATTAATTAAAACAAATTTATAAAATTAAATAAGAAATCGAAAAAATGGAAGAACAAACTAATTATTGCTATAAAACATATATAATCTAACAATTTACAACTAGAAAAATCATAATTAATCACAAAAATTAGAAAGCCCCAAAAAATAGGGTCAGGGTTCTAACCTTTTATTTGGGCAGAGAATCTGAGGTGGTGGCAGTGGTGGATTTGAGGCACCGTCGAATCCTCTACATCCACAAACAAGAAACACAAACAAACAAAGGGAAGAAGATAGAGTTAGATTCGAAACAAAATCAAATGAGAGAAGAAAATTTCACAGATAAGAAAGGGGAAGAAGATACAAAACATAAACACGAAACTTACCATGGTGATGTGGTCGAGGTGGTGGTTGTGGTGGTGGAGCCGATCCGTGGTGGTGGTGGTGGTGGTGGTGGTGGATTTGAGATGGGAGGAGAAGAAGGAGTTAGGGTTTGAAGAGATTTGAAATGGAGAAGTGAATGAATCTGTACAGACGATGCCGTTTGTATAGTTGACACTTATTGACGGATAGGCTTATCCGTTGCTAGGTGTTCATTTATTTATTTATTTTCAATTTTCTTTATTCTGGTCAACAGAGTTAGCGACGCATACACTTATCCGTCACTAATTTAGCGACGACGGATAAAATTTATCCGTCTCTAGGTTGATGCCGGATTGACCATTTCCAATGGCGAACTGGCTTAGAGCGCAGTTCGTCGTTATCCATCGCTAATCGTAGAGATCCGTCGCTAATTAGCGACGGATAGTATCCGTATCTACTAATCCGTCGCTAAATGTCTGATTTTTTGTAGTGAAAAAACCATCCATCTTAATTAAGACTTTAAACATCAAAAATGTCTCCATAAAAAGTGCTACCCCCTCTGTTTCATGATAAGTTTCTTAATGTTGATTTTTTTTCGAACTTTGACTGCAAGTTATTCTTGTATTACACATTATTAGTATATAATAGAGTTATATTAGAAAAATATATTTGATTTTATGTCATAACATAATTTTATTATATTTTTTTTATTGTGTAATGTATGAGTAATTTGCGGTCAAAGTTCAATAAAAAATCAATCTTATTAAATTTATTATGAAATAGAGGGAGCATTAGATAAGATTGGGTCCAAGAATTTGGTGTAGAATAAAATACTTCACCGAATGGTACCATCAATGGCGGCCAAGAATTTGGTGTAGAATAATACTCGTAGTACTTTCGTTAAGATAATTAGTTCTCATAATACAATAAAATAAATAAAACCTTAGAAGTATTCATCTAACATCGCTTGGTTATTATTTTCAACAACTTTCCTATATAGTGATTTTGTTAATGTGAGAACAGTTCTTTAATAATGACTAACATATTCCCATATACATTGCTACATTATCATAAATTGTTATGGAAATAGCATAAACTATTATAGTAGTAGTTTTTCTTTTTAAGCAGCAAAATAATTTTATTAGTGAAACAGCATAAAAAATGCTCCATAACAATTAACAACTTACGGTTAAAATACACGGAACAAAATTCTGAATTAAAGTTACAACCAATTACAGAATATTATCAATGTCTCAACCTTAAAAACCGAAGGAAGCTAACTTTGAAACCAACTCATACATTATACATCTAAACTAACATACATGAGAACCGCCTAGCTATATGAACAACGAGGTCATGAGAACCAAAATCATAAACTTACAAAAGAATATCATTTTAAAATTAAATGTAAAAAATCTTAAAAAACAGATAAGTGATAGTTATGAGATTGGTGCCAAAATAAAAATACCCCTGTTTCCCTCCGTTTTTTCTATCATGAACCTCATCCTCATGGTCTTTCCATAATTCCATCTCAGTGTAGCAGTTTGGATCTAGAAGAGACCGTTTCCCTCATTCTACTCTCTTGTACTATAGCAACTCGCTTCAAGAATCAGTTCAACCTAATGACCATAGCTAAATAGTCAAATATTATTCGCAATTAATACGACTAGAGAACATAGCACAAAACAAAAATAGAAAGGGAAAAAAGAATTTCCGTAATTTTCTTCTGTAATGTAATTTTAGCTAATTAGCCTTTGGTGCACACTTGTTTGTGGAACCCAAACCTCTCGTTCTCCAAATCATACTCCACGTAAAAATTCTGCTGCTGATAATTACCCAAAATGATAGCCGGGCCAAGCCCAACTCCTCCAGCCGGCCCATCACCACCCGTCACAATCGTCATACAAATCACCGAATCCGCCAAAAACGAGAAATAATCTGCCAATGGCAGTACCATCTTCTTCCCACCTTTAAACTGGAAAGCCAATTGCGGCAATTCAATCGTATCGTCACGAGAAACATTAAAACAGGGCCTCAATCCAGATTGCCGCTCCACTTCACCAGCACGAGCATACTTTTCCCCAACCTGCTTCTCAAACTCATCCGCCACCAAATCAAACACCGCTCTCTCCATAAACGTAAACGTCGTGCCGGAATCAACTATCGTGCCGCCATTTCCGCCGGCATCCGCCACCAGGTACCTGTACGGCGCCTTCACTTTAACTCCTCCGACTGTGATTCTCCGTAAAGTCAAGTAGTAGTAGTCGGCAAATGCCGGATTTGATAGGCTAGGGTTTTTTCGGAACGGCGTGTAGTTGATTTTGCCGGCGGCGGAGGCGGAGCTTTCACCGTCGAGAATTAGGTTGCTGGAGACTTCAATGTCGTCGTCGAATCGATGCGAAACTAGGCAGTATGAGAATTTTTTGAGCTTCAGTTGAGCTGGTAGTGATTCCAATCCGCGGCCGAATCCGGCTATGCCGGAAGGTTGCCGAGATGAGAAAGTTGAACATCCGACCATAAAATTGGGAACGGATTGTTTCTCGGATAGGGTTAGGGTGTCGGATATTAGTAACCCGGTGGTTGACCCGGATCCGTATTGGAGTATGTACGGAGGACATAACTGTGTGCAATTTTTATCGCATTGCTTACATTTGATACCCGGGTAGACATAGCTGCATTTGGGGTTTTTGCACCCGATGATTTTGGTTGATGTGGATGATATTGGAATGAACGTGGGGATTTCGGAGGGGTTAACGTTAGGAAAGTTGCAGGAATTGCAAGTGTAGGATTTGGTGCATGGGAACCATACTAGGCTGCTGCCTGTGTCCATGACGAAGGAGAGTTTCTGCGGCGGTGTGCCGAAGCTGAGGGAGATGGAGTACCCGCCGTATGCGCGGGGGTAGAGGGGGATTGAGGAGTTGGTGGTGTTGGTTTTGGTTTTGGGGTGTTTGAGGTGGTGAGCTCGGGTGATGGATGCGGTGGCGAGGTGGCTGAGGCTTTGCCATGGGTTGGGGAGCGGTGGGGCGGTTGCAGAGAGGGAGAGGGTGGTGGTGTGGGCGGAGGTAGAGGTGGTGAGGAGTAGGATGGAGAGTAAGGTGAGAAGAGAAGGAGAAGGAGAAGTCATTGGTGAACTGATGATAATGAATGGTGTAATGTGTGGAGAAGCTTGGTTATAACTTATATATTCTGTTTAGTCTTTGTATCGAGTCATTGACTTTGTATTTCCTATGTTGGATTTTGGTGTTTGGCTTTGTTCTTGATATTAAGAGACTTTAGTTTACTTTGGGATGGGAGGATAAGGAATTTTTGCACTTTGGAGGAATCTTGTTCGATTTCAGCGAAGATAGAAAGAGCTTTTACTGTTTTTTTTGGATTCCTCTTTATGTATTAGTATGTATTATGTATGTGTGATATGATGTGATTGTTATGAATAGTAGCACAATACCATTCTTTTTACTTCGATCCTAAAATATCATGGACGTTGAGTTTTTTGCATTGGGTTATATTAGTAAACGGCACCTTAATCCCTCCCTCTCAATTGAAAGTTTTATTTGTTCCATTTTTTACTTTTTGATGAGTGGTCTATACGGTTTGGTCCCATAAGTTTTGGTCCGCTGCACTTTTGGTCCCGCTCTGGGCGAACTGTGCGCTCTTGATCCTCTTTCCATGTACAGTGCGCCTTATTGGAGCGTGAAAGGGTGAATTAAGCTATACACACCTTAGAATACACGTCTAGTCAGTTGTAGACGTCCAACTCATGCCCAATCACCTCCACATCCTCATAAAACACATAAACACGCTCCAAGCATGCTCTTTCTTATTCACTCGGCTGGAGGGAAGCTTTACCTGATTGTTGTAGTATGCGCAACACCAAAACCTTCTCATCGGATTCAAGCAAGTGCGGACGTGAAGAGCTTAGCAGGGGCGTCGCAGTAGCAGTATTTGGCATCGTCTTCCTCTGCTTCCGTGTTGGAAGAGGAAGAATTTTGCATCCATGAATTCAAAAAAGAAGAACTCGTCTTTTTTATTTCGATCTAGGGTTTCAATTGAGGGAAACTTCTATTCTACAGATTTTAGCTTCTAATTTTGGGGACAGATTTTGGGGCTTTATATACAATTCGCCTACATAAATCGTCGTCTCCTTAATTCGTTTCTCAGTTCAGTTCGTGCCACTCAGCACAAAAACGCTGGCCATATCAGCATTTGAAATGCGTATTCAAACATAGGACCGTATTTGTTATGTATAAAAAAAAGGATCGAAAGTGTAGCGGACCAAAACTTATGGGATTAAAATTGCAATTTTCCATGAGTTTTGTATCGCAAATTAATGAAGTTATGGTGGTAAGTAGTGAGACTTTTGTTGAGCTTTATATGCATCTTCTCTTTTTTTTTTTTTTTTCTTTTTTTTTTTCTGAGATAGAGCTTATATGCATCCTTGGAAACTTAGTTGCATAATTTCTGATCAAGCGCATATACTTGAAATTTGAGGCCCAGTTGAGATGAGTCGTAAATGGTATGTGAATTTTTATCATGTTCAATTAAGATGGTGTGACTCTAATGCTGCTAGCTTTGAGCCTTTGACAACCGAGTGATAATTTTGCTTCAAGATCCATTATTCATGGATCAAGCTAAGGCTGTAACTCACTGTACGTAATATAGGAATAGGACCATAGGACTATAGGAGTGTAATGTTGGCTACAAGATTCATGTTTGTCACTTTACAAGATTGCTACTGTATGTAATTTTAGTATATGTGAATCCTAAGTTTTCGTTATATAATAAGTTTAGTGGGACTTGGGGCCTGATTCCTCTTCGCCGTACTATAATTATCGTTACTTTGACGATTGGAGAATGATTATTAGCTGGTTTATTTAGCACAAATTTACGTTAGATTTCATTCTTAACTTTACATCTTTTCAAAAAAAATTAGACCGTTATAAATTTATAATATAATGTTTGCTCGAGGACAGGTAGGAAAAAATGGAGTTTGAGCCCACTTGGCCGTTGGGGTGGCTAATCATGTTTACGTCTCAAATGGAAGTAAACTAATTGTCAACACTTGATCGAATGTTTGTGATGATCAGCCATAACATGGTGGGGATTATGCCAGTTCAATTGCCGAGTAACATTACTTTATTTTGTGGCTTATAAGTGTCTCTTTCTTGTCTCACCAGCTTATCACTCGCGATCATGTAATACATTTTGAGACATCTTCTAACACATACTTTAGAGTATCATGTGTCCCTCATTAAATTACGAGCAAATTATTCCATATGTTGATATAATCTTATATACTAGATGGAAAAGTTAAAAAGATAAACGCATATGCAAAAACTCTAAACTTTCCATTAAGTAGATCAAAAGGTGAAGGTAAAATACACATTGAGTGGAGAAGATGTTCTCTTTAGAAGATTAAGAAATATACGCACGAGTCACGAGGTGCAACATATCGAATACAATTATAATTATGCATGTGTATTCTCATAGGACCAAGAGCTGTTTGGTATAGCCTTTGGACCAATTTTTGGCGTTTTCAGATTATGATGCATTGTTTGTTTCACTTTTTCACATTTTTCGTTACAGGATAAAAAAAGGTTCGATCAGGCCATTCTCGAAATCTGGTAAATAGACTTTTCTACTTAAGAGCCGGAACAAAACATTTCGGTTTTTGGGCGTGATGCCAATGCTATGTGAGTTGACTTCCCTTTGTCGGTAATGTCTATACTACCCCTGTATCGTTGAATATAAATTACCACAAATTCCCCATTTATTTTTTCGCCTCCAATTTCATCATTTCCCGACAAGAATAGCAATTCTGACCTAATCGAGCCCTCTTCGCCGATCTGAGGTAATCTATTGAAATTTGTTGTGTTCTTCATGTAAATAATCTGTCAGTTGTTAATTAATTGGCCTTACAAGTTACGATATAAGGTAATCTATCAAAATTCATTATGTTTTTCCGGTATATAGTTTGTCATTTGTTAATTGGTCTTATAGGTTACGATCAAATACTCATTATTCATTTTTTGAAGCATTGTTAGGTTACCTTCACACATCCTGCCTAGTCTTAAAATTTCTATAAATCTAATTTCGTCGGAATCAATATCATATACTTCACATTATCCATTGTTTTGGTGAATACGATAAAACACCACAAACTCTCCATTTCTTTCCCCATTTCTTTCATCCCCCTCCAATTTCATCATTGACAATGGATGAGATTATTCAGCTAGACGGATTCAGCTGGCTATTAGACGTCCAAAACCGAATACTTTACTAGTTTTCCCATTGGTCAGATCGATCCTAGCAGCCGATCTGGTTTGAATATATCACTCCGGTTTATAAAAATCGGTTGATTTATAGAGACATATGCAGTGGACCGGGCAGCTAATAAAAACTAAAAACCCTTGGCTAGTTGGCTACTACTATTTGCAGTCGATTTAACTGAAGTGGATCTTCTTCCTTCCTCTCCTTTAGCAGCCACCACCAAAACACACCTCGGCCACGGCGGAGCTAGAAAACCGGCTAAATTAGGTTTGCACTTCACGCCTTTTCCTATTTACCGTTTTCAGCTTCTCTTCCCTGGCCATAAGAAGTTCAATCCAATTGGTATTTCGCCTCTTCAAATTTCAATCGTAACTCTCTCATACGAATATAAATACTCAATCAAAATGCAATTTCCGTTCGATTTTATTGGTTAGGAATCGATGTGCTTTTTGTTTATAAGAATGAATTAGAATTTCCTCAAGTAATAATACCGAGCTCAAAAAAAAAAAAAAAAAAAAAATTACTACTATATAAATTTGTCGTTTGTGTTTTGTGAAGATTGCAGGAGGTGGTGATAGAGAGCTTCAGCTGTGATCCTTGAAACTTAATGATATTGGAGCACAATGGCTAGCTATGGAGCTGGAGCCCCCACCAACGGGTCTGTATATGTTTGTAATTTGCCTTTCGGGACCGATGAGAATATGTTAGCTGAACACTTTGGTACCATTGGCTTGCTAAAGGTATCGAAGATTCCTTATCTGTTTTCGCCTTGTGAATTTTGTGTTTATGCTACTATGTTCTTATTGTAGTCTATAGATTACATAATTTCTACTTAATTTTTACTTCGGTTTTATTGTTTGAACTTGAAGTTGTTTAGTTTCGTTTCTTCTCAAGTCTAGCCGGTTACTTTCATTTTCAAATATCATAGTTTGTAATTGGGTTGGGTGATTATGCTTATGCATGTGACAGTGGATATGCTTTACTTTGTTTGAACTTCCATACTGAAGTTTGTATTCCATCAAACAGAAAGACAAACGCAGTGGGCGTCCGAAGATATGGATATACCGTGATAAGGCGACAAATGAACCCAAAGGAGATGCCACTGTCACCTATGAGGATCCACATGCTGCGTTAGCTGCTGTTGAATGGTTTAACAACAAAGATTTTCATGGTTCCACAATCGGAGTCTTTATGGCGGAGTCGAAGAACAAAGATGACACTGGGAGTCATGCTATTGAGCAAGTTGTTGCTGTTCAAGTCGATGGAATAGAGGAAGGAACTGCTGATGTGAATGATGGATTTGGAAGAGGTAGAGGTCGAGGAGATGCTTCTGGGAAACCATGGCAACAGGAGGGAGACTGGGAATGTCCAAATACAAGGTCTGTGATGCGATCATTGGTGAGCTGCTCTTTCTTGCTCTTGTTTTTTCAAAAGAATTTTGGCCTTTATCACAAAGTGGTTCTGTACTTATATTACTCTGGTGAAATCAGTTGTGGCAATGTGAACTTTGCCTTCCGAGGTCAATGCAACCGTTGTGGAACTGCACGTCCGTCTGGAGCCGCTGGTGGTGGTGCTACCGGTGGTGGCCGAGGAAAGGGACGTGGTGACCCTGAAGGACATGGTCGTGGTGCTGGTGCTGCTGCTGGAGGGGGTCTTTTTGGCCCAAATGATTGGCCTTGTCCAATGTAAGAATGTTACTTTTTTCTTCTTGCATCAAGAAAGGAAGGGATATTTTCTTTGTATTTATTTCAGTGAAGGTTATATTAGCTATAATTTTCAATGCATATAAAAGTAACCAGGATATTAAATGGTCTTTTCTTCTTCTTCTTTTTCTTTTTTCTTTTTTTCTTCTTTCTTTCTTTTACTTCTGCCTAAAACGTCTGCTTTTTCATCTTTCTTTGATCTTCTTTCTTTTCTTCTTGCTTTCTTCTTTCTTCTTCTTCTTCTTTATACATATAAATCAATTACAGATGTTGGTGTTTACTGCTTAGCATCTACAGTCCTGAAAGATCTTTCTCTGTTATTTAAGTACTGACATTAGTGATCTTGTTTTACGCTCTTGATCTTACTTTAAAATTTTAATTTTTAGTAACTTGTTCAAGTTTTTTACGTTTCATGACTTATTGGAACAGGTGTGGGAACATTAATTGGGCAAAGCGTATGAAGTGCAACATCTGTAATACCAATAAACCTGGGCATAATGAAGGTGGAGTGAGGTATGGTATTTTTATCTCTGGACTTCGTCATGATTCCTCAATTGATATGTTTATTAATGCAGAAATGAAATGGCATTTTCATTGTTGAGAAATGAGGTTTTTTTCTTGGATGAATAAAATTTCTTGGGCATTCTTTGTAAGGTCGGTGAAATTTACCATGCCTTGCGGCTAAATTTTTTCCCAGAAAGTACAAAGAAATTACTCATCAGTCCCAATCCATTCTTTAGGTATTTCTTTTTTGGACGTCCCAATAAATTCTTTACGTTTCCATTTTTGGAAATTACACCCACATCTCATTTAATGATTTTATATTATTTTAAACATGGACCCCCACCTTCACACATTTTAAACTCCATCCACATCTCACGCTTTTTTAATCAAAGGACCCACATTTACATACACTATTAATATAACACTACCAAACTGAACAACACATTATAAAACGTGCAAAAAGCAAACGTAGGCATATCATTAGGATGGAGGCAGTATATAACAGATTGCTATTTTCTTTTGGTCTCCGTTTTTTCCGATTTTCCCCACATATGGCCTTATTTCAGTTGTTTCTGCCCACCCCCGCGCCCCAAAACCCCCTGGCCGCCGTTGTATTCTGTCTATAGTTTACATATTACTGATCTGGGTTCTTTTGATTGACCAGAGGAGGACGTGGCGGAGGCTACAAGGAACTTGACGAGGAAGAAATAGAAGAGACGAGACGCCGTCGGCGAGAGGCTGAAGAAGTAATTTCAACTTTCTCTGTGTTTATGATTCTTTATGCTAAATCTAAGTTCTAAATATTGTTGTTTAACGTGATATCAGGATGATGGTGAGATGTATGATGAGTTTGGCAATCTCAAGAAAAAGTTCCGGGCAAGAACTCAGCAACCTGAAGTGGCTCAGGCAGTTCCTGGTGTTGGACGTGCAGGATGGGAGGTTGAGGAATTAGGTATGAGACTTTTTATGTTGTTTTCTGATGTTCACTGAATGCGTATTGTGCTTAGACAAAAAAATAATATATATATATATATATATATATATATATATATATATATATATATATATATATATATATATATTGTGCATCTGGTGACTGGTGGGTACCTTAATTATTGTGAGATGATTAGGTGATGTCAATATCTGCAAGGTTGGCAGTAGCAAAATTACAACTAAGCCATGTTATCCCAATTGTTTGGGGTAGGCTGCATGAACCAGCAATACATGTGTTAATCTTCTCCACACGCTTCACTCAGTGAGTCCTCTGCAAGTGTATGCATAGTTGCGTCCATTAGCAAACTATTCTTAAGTCGCTTAGCCTCTCTATCCTTGTGTTCAGCTTTGAGCCAAGTGTTGGCCTTGTGCTATATAGGCCTGCTTTTTATATGCTCAAACCATTGTGATCGATTATCTTGCACCCTCTCACCAACAAGCTCTGAACCCGGCTTCGGGCAGATGTCTTGTTCATCACCTGTCTTCCCTAGCATTACTTTACGTCTGACAGAGCATGCTCACCTCTATAAAGCTTCTTTATATTGAGGCATAATTTCTAATTGGGGATAGAAAGTATAAGAAAGTACAGTTTATTAAGCTAGTTGATGGAAAGAACTTCTTCATTATTGTTTCTCGGTATTTGGAATGGTTGAATTGTTTCCTGTTTCATCATATCATCTTATTTCTTATTGGTCCTTGAAGAAAAATGACCTTGCAGCTTGCCATTGGCAGCTGAATTGTTACATTATATCTTGCGGAAATTGTTGAAGAGAGAAAAAGAATGAGTTGAACAATTAAACAAAAGAAAACCGCAATTTCATTCAAAGAGCGAGAAAAATGAAATTTTGTGCTATAACATGAAAAGTAAGCACAGAGAATGTTAAAATGGAACTGTATGTTACTAATGTAGAGCATGTGAATAAATATGCTTAAATGAAAAATAGTGTAAACGGGACACATTGTGACTTGAACCCGAGACACTCTAGCTCATAGCCTCATACAGATGAGTTTCCCTCATCCACAGCAATTAGAATGCATTTTTAGTGATGTGTGCTAGTTACTTGATAACCAGTCTTTTTTTTTTTTTATGACACTATCAGTCTTGTCAATCCCACAGCGCGACCCCTGAGCGGACTTTCCCAGGATCGCTAATCGCGGGAGTTACATTGTAATTCAAATTAACCTAACCTAATTAGCGCAATTAAGTTCAAATTTGTTGCAATCTTTTCCATCTACTATGCCTCTCTGAGCATCTTCCCACACTAGCTCAATTTCCAGCCATCTAGCCCTTCACGGCGCAGGCGACCTGATAGCTTTTAAGGCATGTGGCTTTTAAACTTCAATTGCTTACTTAGTTAGGGTTTTGTAAATTGAATTGGGGATATATTTAATTAATTTCTCTTACCTCTGTTATTGTTTGTTACCTTAATACTCACCTAGAGATGGTAAAAATCTTGCCTTTGTTTGTCTTTATCTTTATCACTCTTTATGAAGCAATCAATGGCTTTTTATTATCAATTTGGTTATTTGTAAGCGTATCTTAACTTTACAAGTACTCATATGTTCAGTTGGTAAGTTACTACTGTGTGTGTGTATGTATAGTAGTGCTGTTATACGAGCCGAGCCGAGTATCCCCTAGGCTCGGCTCGGCTCATTAAGGAAACGAGTAAAAAGTTAGGCTCTGGCTCGGCTCGTTTGGCTCAAACGAGCCTAGCCGAGCTCAAACCTAGCTTCTGATTAAAAAAAGAAAGAAAGAAAATTTTGTTAAAATATGAAATAAAATGTTAAGATTAAAAAATTCAATAGTACACATAACAAATCAACACCCCAAATGATAAAGCCATGTTGCAAAAACTAACTTCAAATAGAAGAATAATGATTTTGTTGATGCAAAATGCATAAATTATCAATGAACAATAATTATATGGAGGATAGTTGTCAATCTACAAATTTTAGGATTATAATCTAAATACTTATACTTGGAAGATGGGAAAACCCAGTATTATGTATAGCTTAAAAGGTAAAATTATACTAATATTCGAGCCAAGTCGAGCATTCATCGAGCCGAGCCAAGCTCGGCTCGTTAACGAAACGAGCATAATTTTAGGCTCGGGCTCGGCTCGTTTACCTTATCGAGCGAGCCGAGCTCACGAGCTGCGCCGAACCGAGTACTCGATAAGGCTCGGCTCGCATAACATCACTGTGTATATATATAATGTCAGTATCCTGGCCATCCCGGATCTTTTGGCCGGCTGCGTTATGATACGTAATTGACGATACAGTATTAATACTTACTAAGATGCAAAAGCAAGTCCAGCCGGGTTAAGTGATCCCACTTGACCTGGCATGGAGCTGCCATTGTTTGTCCTGGTTATTACTTGGTGGAGTTTAGTGGAATGCACAATAATGTACCATCATAGATTTATATCAGTATCTCTGTGTTATGTCTAGTAGACAACTGCAAACCAGTTGCTGATTTTAAGGCATCACGTATATTTTACCTTCTGGTAGTTTGCTTAATTGATCCTCATTTGTGGTGATATCTCCTCTGGTAGTTTGCTTAATTCATCCTCATTTGTGTATGTTGACAACTTTTGTGATGTTAATGGCTGCATATTGATAGATGATGTTTTTGATATTCAATTCCTCTAGAATCTTAGCCTGTACCGTGTTTTCATCTTCCTGTTTTGTCCAAACCTTTTATTTAATACTTGCTGATGATATTCCTATCTTCACCAGATGCTATCTTAGTTTTAATACTTAAGAAATTATTTGGTTATCTTGATGTGATTTTTATATGGTTTCAGCTTCACAACTGCCACCATTTTTTTGTGATTCACAATTTGGTTTTCCATCACAAATTAACAGCCACAAACTGATTGATCACATACGCATTGGATGCTGTTCTAACTTTTTGCAATTAGGAAGGGCCATTGTTGAGAAGCTAATCACCTATAACTGTTTCTTTAGACTGTACAGTGCTAAACTATATTATCAGGTGATTAAACTTTTATCCTTGACATTGACAGTTGCGGGTGAGAAGGACAGAAGAGAAAGAAGCAAGGACAGAGACAGGGGAAGGGAACGTGACGAAAGGGAGAGGGACCGGCATCGCAGTAGTAGAGATTGGGACAGGCAAAGAGAGAGAGATCGAGGCTATGACTACGATAGAAACAGAGATCATGGCCGAGACCGTGAACGTGATAGGGATCGGAGCAGATACCGCAGTTGAGCAAGGTATCTGGGGTTGCTCATTTTCTTATGGTCTGCCTGAAACTTTGGCATTGAGTTGAAAATGAACCTGGTGTGTAATGTTTTTGGATTTTGGTCACTAGAATGATTTCAAATTTGTTGAATCTGAGTATAAGTTTACTATCTGCACTTGGATAGTCGGATTGAATACCGGCTTGATATTTTCCCCATTGGATTTTGGTATCTGTTTGTATTTGGTGCACTCAAAAGTTGGTGGATTGGGCTCCCGGTCCAGTTTCATTTACAGTTCGTTCTTCTGCACAGACAATTGTGGCCAAGTTTCAGATATTTTCCCTGAACTTTACGTCCTGCTCGCCTATTTTCTACTTTTAATTTTACATTTCATTATAGGACTGGTCTTAGACTCTTAGTTTCACATCTTTTCTTGTCTTTTAATTTTACATTCTATTATAGGACTGGTCTTAGTTTCACATTTGACATTACTAGCTAAACTATTTAAAGTTTCTTACAAGACCTGAATACCTGATCAAATCTATTTCATTGGACTGGTTGAACTGCTCAATTTTTTGTGTTGCGTAAGTAGCTATAAACTGATAAAAAAAAAAAAAAGATTATTACACATTTGACTCTAATTTTCTTAATTTACAAAATCGACTATAAACTATATAAAATAAACACCTATAACTTAGATAAATTTTAAAATCTAACATTAATCCAAAACAAGTCCCTACAAAACTCAATTCAAAATCAATCGCACTACATTTAAAAAAAAAGTTAAAAAATAAAATAAAATAAAAAAGACAAGGGATAGAGCTCCGATCGGAGCTGACCGGAGCTACGGTCTTAGCAGACCTGCTCCGAATGGAATAAGATCTAGTCCGATCTGTAAAACAGCTCCGACCGGAGCTGTGATTGGAGCATTTACAGCTCCGAGCGAAGCTGCTTACAGCTTCAACTGGAGTTGTTTTGCAGCTCCAACTGGAAAAATTCCTGGTACCGGAAAAATTTTGGTACCGATTTTGAAGAGGGAAAAAAAATAAAAAAGAACAAAGAAAAAGTTAATTCTATTGTAAAATAGGTAAGGACGTGTTTGGGGAGAACAATTTTCACAAAGTCTAGTAACTTGGTCAAATCATTTGGGATAGACTAAAGATTGAAAATTTTAATGACACCAACAAGGGTAGGTTTTGTAAATTCTAAGCATGTGAACATTTGGCACGGAATCATGCATGAAACACGTTGACACTTTCTGTAATAAATGAGGAATTACAAATCCATATATTAGATCATTCACAACAGCTTCCCTAAATTGTTTTTTTTTTTTTTTTGTACTTAAATATTGGTAAAAAATTAAAATAGGTGTCGAAATCATGACAAATCAGTTTCCCTAAAACTTAAATGGACCACCTAAAAAAAAGGAAAAACTCTTCACGTGCCTAAACTTGTGTATGCCCTAAAACTTTTTTAGTATATTAATAATTAATTTATATACTATATTTAGAATATGTGGCTATTAAAATTATTATATATATTTATATTAAATCACTAAAAGGGAATCTAATTTTAATGAATTGTTAAATACGTACTTAAAATATTATAGGGAACGACTTTAAAACGATATTTAAGAAATTTTTATAGGGAAACTGTTGTGAATGCTCATCCCTGGTAAATCATACAAACTCCCCCTTCCACCATGGGGATAGGTTGCGAATTTGGCATAGATGCCCCGGGGTGGCTCAATTGTCATGCAATAAAGGATCGAGAACTAGTTTATGCGTTAGGCTCTGTTCTCTTCGTCTGAACAGAACTGAAGTGAATTTATTTGTAGTACAAAATACTACAAATAAACATAATGCATCTGAACTGAACTGGACTGAATTGAACTTAACTTAAAATAATCAATTTTCAGACGAAAAGAGCAGAGCCTTAGTAGGAACCAACTCCTATTGTTTTTGGCTATTAGACGACATAACTTTTCGAAATAGTAGTAGGGCTCTTTGGTGGCGCGTTTGTGGAGGCCAAAAAAGAGCAAAAGGTCGGTTGAACATAGCTGTGTATCCTTGATCAAAGATGGGGTAGACGGTGAAAGAGAGTCCTTGATCAAAGACGGTGAAAGAGAGTCCTTGATCAAAGATGTGGTAGACGTACTTTTTCCTTTCCTTTACGTAGGTAAAAACGACCTCCAGAACCCTTCCTACATTTTCTTCTTTGAAGGGACCGGTGCAGTGACTCTCTTTCCTGTCAGATTGACTAGATCGAACAATCTTTTTTATGGGGTAGACGGTGAAAGAGAGTCCTTGATCAAAGACGGTGAAAGACATAGTAGTATTCAGGTTATTTTCTCTAGTCTGAAAACTAACTCATTTATTTCAGTTTCGTTATATTAGCTTAGATTTGCTTAGTTGTGTTTTATATTACAAGTAAAGTTCTGTTATTTTCGTCTGAACTGAAGAAATTATTTGTAATAATAATAATAATAATAATAATAATAATAATAATAATAATAATAATAATAATAATAATAATAATATGGTGGTTATATTATCAACACTTTTAAAAAAATTACACTCCCTTCGTTCCATTTTAAGCTTTCTAAGTTGACATTTTAGTAAATTTTTTACTACAAATTATTTATAAATTACATATAATTAGTATATAATAAAGTTAAATTAGAAATATATTCTTGATTTTCATTCATAATATAATTTTATTTAAAAAAATTATGTTGTAAGTTAGTAGTAATTTGGTCAAGGTTTGATAAGTAATCGATCTTTTACTTTTTCAATTTTGTACGGATAATTTTATTGTTTTGTCGTGTAAAAAACCAGTTCGAGTGAAAATTAACATGGGTGTGTTAAAATATAATAATAATAATAATAATAACAATAATAATAATAATAATAATAATAATAATAATATATGGAGCCCTAATGATAGTAATAAGAACAATAATAGTGATAATATTTTAGTAATAATAATGATATTAATTATTAATTAAATTTAAACTAAATTTATTGAACATGAACTTAATGCACCTGAAATGATATGTAATAAATTTGAAATGAAGTGAATTGAACTTAATGCATTTGAATTGAATTGAACTTATTAAAAATATAGTCTAAATTCAATTCTATTTAGTTTCATCCAATCTCATTCCGCTGGGATGAAGAAAAAAAAAAAAATTCTAGTGCATGATATTATCTAATTGTAAAACTTGATTCAAAGCTTACTTCCCAAGTGCGTGTTACTACTCCGACATCTAATGTGTTGACCCTTTCACTCACTAAATTGAAATCTTTAAGTGCATATATGCATGTCGAATCAGAATTGGATATCATGACATTTTCTTGAAAGATTGCAATCTCCATTTCTTTTATTTCCATGTTAGATAAACAAACTGAGATCATCTTATAATGTCTAAGATCTTCACGGTTGCTTTATAAGCAATGTCGTCTTCCCATCCGAAACATTCTCCTAATCAAAAACTCCATTTTAATTCCAGAAATTCAAGATCTGGTCTTCATCAATTTGCAACTAATGATAGAAATTGCAAAGATCTTTTTGGTAGATCCATTTTTAAACAACAATATAAGAGAGAAGCAAAAAAGAATAGTACCGGTTTTGTTTTGAACAGAAACTTCCTGTCGTTTCTTTAACAAAATGATCAAGTGGACCGGTCGTTTAGTAAAGAAACGACATCGTATTTGTGGGTTTAGTTGAACCGCAATCTGAAGGGTGAACAGAAAAACGGACGACCAAATAGTAGCTCAATTTCTCCTCTTCTTCTCTGTGAATCGTTTGCTCTCCCAAATTCAAGAAAACCTACGCTCGATCGCTATCAATCTACACTTCTCCTACCTTCAAAACTTTATTCTTCCTGAAGGGATGAAAGGTATGTTTGTGATCCAAATCGATCGATATTGTTCTTCACCACAAATTTCAAATACAGCTGGATTCAAATCACCCACACTGTGATGAATTAAACCTGGGATCGGTACGATTACGACATTTACGGTGGATTTGCCATTCTTCCTCTCGTCAAGTTGCTGATACAGCTGGAAGGTACTGTATTTTCTTCCGGTTCAATAGATTAAACTGCTTTATATTGCTATTCCATTACCATGGAGTAATTTGCAAGCCTTAATTATCGTACAGTTGCATTCTGGTTTCAGTTCTGCTATAAAAGGATGATCAGAATATTGTATCCATCCCACCATACCCAGCTCACTTACATTACATTCCTACTGATTGCTCTATGCCTCTGGTGAGTTTCTTTTTGTACTATTTATTTATGTTTTGTTATTTTCAAATTGGTAGAATCATTAGTTACGTTGTGCTGTTTGATACATATGGGCTCCAACAGGTAGTCTTGTGCGCTCTGCGTTCTCTCAACCGTGATTCTACTTTCTTTCTGGTTAGTTTCTACCATTATTTTCTTTTATGTTTCTAATTTTTTTTTTTTCCAGATGTTGAGCATGATTACTTACTTTGTCTCTTGTTTGGGCATTCTTATGGCTGTCAGATATCTCTTTTACTTCTAGGTTCACCAGCAAAAACTAATATCATGTTTATCTTTTTCCTTTGAACTTACAGCAGTTGATTCAGCATTCTCAGGACTCGGGAGGTATTTTTGTTTTATGTCTTTTCTCTGATTCTATATTGTATTTATTGTGGCCTGTTACTGTCAAATTTAGTGAAAGGAATAAACTACTTTGAGATTGGTTCCATACTTCATTGTATTAGTATCTGGCCATCTATGGACCATCGAATTTTGGTAAAGTAATAAGATATATACTTCTATCGGCTGCATGTGTGAAAATTATAACTATGGCTTACGCAGACTTTGTTTATGGGTTATTAATATTCTGTTACAGTTTAAGTGGCCATTTTTATAAATCTGTTGAAGCTCTTGTACCTACTTGTTTAGTGGTTTGCGTTTCTGTTCAACTCAGTTCTTACTTTTCAGTTCTGGTAATTGTTACCTTGATGTGTCCGTGCTGCTGTAATTCATGCATAAAATAATTAATTGGGTATCCACAAACATTAATTTACTATTTTAAAACTGATCTGCCGTGTGAATGCTAATCAAGATAATGATGTTTGCCTGTTTCTATGTCTCAAGTGTACGAGTACCGAGTATCCTTTAACCATGTACTCATGTATGAAGAGATGTTTAATCAATAACATGCTATCTTTTAATTTCTCCCTGGTTCTTGTGTTGATTTGTTTACGGACATTATTGGACCAGTAGGAAGTTAATTAAATGTTTGGTCAGTTAATTAATTACCTTTTAATCCTTGTTATTCAACTAGAATTGTTCTTCAGAATTTATAAGCAAACTGTGCTTTTGTGTAAATACATATTGGAGCAGCTATGTGTTCATGGCAATTTGCCTCTTCAATGTTTGATAAGTATACTAGGACCACACTCATTTTCATAATTCTGTAGTTGCATCTAGGCATGCCAAAGGAAAAAGTTGCTCTTTGATCCATATGTCAGCTTACAAACGCTGGAGCAGCTATAAGACCCAATTCCTTTAGTCAAGCTTGTTCTTGTAGATGAGGTGGAAATTCCTTATGGCACCAGATGCTTAGCTCATAGCTGAATTATAAGATATGTGCATTCACTGATTTTTTTGCTAGAATCTACAGGGGTACTCTCCCATGAATCCCATTTTCTTGCTTTTTTTTCCTTTTCTTTCTAATACTATGAAAAAGGAGAAGTAGATTGTATAGAAACTTCTTGTTTTTTGCTTTTTCATTGTTTAGGAAAAAGAATCTAACAAATGTTCAAAACAAGATATATATGGATCATTCATTTCATTATGTACGTAGTGTAATGTGACGTTTTGCTTTTTTTTCTTTCTCTGTGTATGTGTAGCTCTTAATTTCCTTCTCAAGTTAACATACTTCAGTTTAGATTGATAATCAATCACTTTTAGTGATTACTAAATTATTCAATTGAGTGATTAATATTGTAATTAGCATACATTACGTCAGTCAGTGTACGCTTCAACTCCCAGTTCCATGTCTAAACCAAGGGCGAACCTAGCAAAAGCTACTTTCTTAGTGGCCACTGTCGCCAAAGCTACTTTTCCAAGTAATGTTTAATTTAGATGTTGGGTTGGTTCATCTTATTTTATTTAATCCAGAGCATTAATTTCAAGACCAAAAATGCACCTTATCTTATGGTTAAGGTTAGCTTTTGTCTAATATATGTGTCATTGGCGTTGGCATGAACATAAGTAAGAGTTTTCACTGTAAGGTACTTGCCATAAAGGAACCTACAACAACATTATCACCCAGAACCATTTCAATTGGCAGCTCAACTAACATTACTTGCTTCAAAATTTTATTGAATTATTTCTTAGGAACAATTTTATTTCCTTTGCTGATGAATTTTCAGATTTTGATTTTTGAGTATACGTAGTTGATTGACACAGGTTAGTTGAAAAGTCTGAGGTGAGAATGTCTGAGTTAAGAGAGAAGAACAATTTTGGTATAACGTGGGAGATTTTTATTCGGGTTACAACCTTGCATCTTACACAATTTTTGCACTAATCCAGTATACTTCAACATCAACAATGCCATAAGCTTTTGATAATACTTGAGATATCTCCATGATTTGTCTCTCTTGAGGTTGCAATGCAAGAATGTAAAAATCATCCACCTCCTATCCTTTAATCATGTATAAGAATTGTTTGAAAATTTTCCAACCTGAAGAGTGAAGAGTGCAAGCATAAATGTGTATGCTTATATAAGTGTATAGAGACTCATGCTTATATAATTTATCAAATCACCTCAATGCAGCTGGCATTTGGCATCAATTTTTTCTTTTTAGTTTTCATTTGAATATTTACTTTAATCTCAAAGCAATTTCTTTCTTTCCTAATTTTATTTTATCTTAGTTTCTTTTATCCCTGGGTTTGGATGTGCTTGATGGAAATTCTAAAAAACAAAAAAAGAAAAAAAGAAAAAAAGGGTTATGTTCGTGGAAGATACATGGCCCAATCATTTGCATTTTGACAATGGTTTTTGTAAAACTTGAAAATTCAGCTGGGTTAAATTTATTTCTGTAATGCGATCAAGTCCTTTTGTCAGAATATTAGTAAAAATGTTATCTACCATGTGGTTTCATACACTTGGCATGAGAACTTACCCTTAACTTTCATGTTGTCTTCATATAGTGTTCGAAACCAAACTCCTTCCCCATGTAAGATAGTGTACTGTATACTTTGTTTAAATTGCTTGGTTTATTATTGAAGACCGAAATTTAAAACTTGCTTAGTTGAATTGAATATACATAGATCAATGGATCCATTTAAGTTCGAGATGTTCTCAGAACTTCCGATGGAGATCCGACTCATCATCATGTTTAAGGCTGCAATTCATTCCGTGTTAGACTGTGGGAGTGTAACTCTAGCGTAAGTTTGTTTTCATTATACTTTATGTGATAGATTAAAGTTACACATAATCATAATTTTAATATTATTGAATGTGGTTTGTTACTTTGTTAGCCAAAAGAAGTATAAGCGCATATATGAACATCCTGGATTCTACTTCAACTTCCAAGAGAAGATTGGAAACGCCCCAAGCCTTATGAACAAGAGTTCATGGACAAGTGCATTATGGCAGGAAATCCCGAGATTTATTATAGGATGTTGGTGGTAAATTATTTTATGAATGGTTATTTTTTATCATTTTTCATATATATTTTCTATATAATAACTTTTTGTTGTTTATTTGTTTAGGCCGACTACTTTGGTAGCGAACAGTTTGATAGGCGTGAATTTCTTCTTGGGAAACTTGTAGAACATCCAAAATTCAAGTATGCATAAATGGTTTTTAGGGTATTGACAAATGATTATTCAGCAAGGAGACAAGGGTTGGTTGCACTAAAGAAAATGAGGAATGCATCATCGGGGCTACATTACTTGAGAAAGTGTAGGCATAATTTGGCTTTAAGGATAAAGAACCTAAGCAGTCATTGGTGTTTCGAAGTTGATAACTATTGTTCTTATGGAGACTTCATTGGGCACGGGTCAATATATTATTCAATCAATAATGAATCTCAACTTACATGTAAAGAATGCATGGCTGATTTTGAACTCGACCAGTTCCTGCATTGGCCTTCTTTCAAGATGGTTCTACATAATCCAATTAGCTCATCTGAATTCGCAGTCCACTCTGTAGAAATTGGTTTTTTATATATCTAAGATTGTGTCATGTTTGGTTTGTCCTTGAAGCATACTATTAATCATGGACGAATATCTAAAATTGCTCAACTAATGTATTTCATAATCATATGAGTAAATTCTAGAGTATTTTGGATATGGCATTTGATTTTTATTTATTGTTCTGACTTGGATGGTTTAACTAATGTGTTTTATTTTTTATATGTAGTTTGAGTAGTATGATGTATCTGTATGTAACTGATCAATTGAAGTAGATAGCTCCTTTTTTTATGAATGGGGTTGGGTGGTTTATAATCCTGATGCTTGTATTTTGGATTTCTTAAAGTATGCTTCAGGTATAGAAAAATGATTATTTCACACAATTATTCTATTAAAACTCATCATATCTTCAGTTATTTCTACACGGGAAAAAGAACTTTCATAAATTATTGTGTTTTATTCTCTCTTGTAAATGTAACAAACGAAATGAAAATATGAGAAAGACAGTAGATAAACAAGATGATAATTTTTTTTTAAACAGATAAACAAGATGATAATTGACTTAGAAATAAAATTATGTGTAGTGACATCGTATTACAAAAAACTTTTACCAAATTTCCATGGCGAGCCCAACATCCGAATTAAAGATATAGATATTATGCTTCCATTTGCACCGCGCATAGCGCGGTTCCATCCTAGTCTATATATAATGTAGTACTATATATTTGTAGATAGGATTGTCAGTTCTCAAAGGTATATCTGGAAACATCCTTTAAGATCCTTACTGTAGATTTTTCTAATGGGCAAAATGAAAAATACTTAAAAAATAATACTCCCAATTAACATGTCGCGGCATTATTGCAATGGACACGAAGTAGTCAAATTGAGATCCCACAACATCAACTAAGATACTGTTACAACTTTGGTTAATGTTTTTTAAATGTCTTGTGAATTTCCCCGTGATTTATTTATTTTATAATAATGATTTTATATGTCAGAAAGTGGATTTAGCTAGGAAGATCAGTTTTAACCAGGCGATATAATATATGCAATTTATTGGCATGATATCTTTCCAAAATGTATGTTTGTTGATCTAATTAAGCCACATATCAAATTAGCTATCTGCCAAGATTATTCCAAATTTTATGAGTATGGCCAAATATTTTGTCCAGACAGGAGTTTGAATCCGCATACATTCGAGCCCAAGCTAAGTGAACTTGAATCAGAATCAGATATCTCTGATACCATATGATATAGAACCCTCATGTCTTTAAAATATACAATTGGTACAAAAAATATAAAATATTATCATTTATACTTCAATAGTACTTGTTACGAAGAAATTAACCAAAACTTTGTTTTTCTCGAAAAAAAAGTAAAGAAAATGATGTTTGATACGATATGAAAGTCAGATCACAATTAATGTTTGGTTTTTCAGAGACGCAAAAGCCAAAATTTGAAAGAAATGGAAATTTTGTTTTGTTGTTTAATAAACCAAATGTGAGGAAGTGGTAGAGGGAAATGGGGCAATGGCAAATCAAATCAGTCGAAAAAACGCATGAATTAAGCAAAAGCTGCAATCATTACTTACTACTACTACTACTTACACCCAGGTCTACTATTTGTCGTGTCAGTCAGTGTATCTGTGTATATACATCAAATCATTTATCTCGTCAATTCAATGCTCTCCCTTCCCTCTGTCGGGGTGGGAAACTCTCTTAGTTCAGAGTTCATATTTACAACCGTAACATTCATACCATCCGTCACGTCAATATTTCATAAGGATGTTCGGGTGGTAGTAGTAATAGATTAGCACAGTAGATGTCAAATGTTAAAATTCAGGACATAATATGGTAATGGTGTCGGTAATAGTGTATTTAAAGTTATAAGTTAATTGTATAATATTAATGTAGAATTAAAAGTATGCTAGATTTGATTTTTTTTTAGATAAAGTGTTCCATTAAAACTCAGAAAGCCCTAATTCTTATTCACCTGTTAATAATAAAATTTAAAAATTCTGAATGTACTTGTTTTTTCTCATTTCATTTTAATCTCATAAGTCCCAAACATATTGGAAATAGAAAGAAAAATAATTATACTATAAGATACTATAAGATGAGTTTTCTACCACAATACCCAATCTTATGTCATAAAATGCATACGACGTCTACACCAATGGGGCTTAATCTTATGGGAGATGATCTTATGTCATGCCCAGAAGTCAAAAATATTACTCGAATTGAAATTACATTATTTGGGGGTTTAGTATGTCCAAATATAAAAATGCATACTACTAAATACCTAGGTTGCACGGATATGAATATAGTGATATGTGATAAAGGGATAAAGATAACAAGATAGGTTCGACCCTCCATCAGATCCTACCCCCGAAATACCCCTACGGACTACTTATGAGGACTCGACCCTCCTACGCTTTGTCCTCGTCAGGACCCAACCCTCGAAGGTGGTAGGCTCGAAAGAGACACCCATACCTGGAGGTGTTCCTCTAGAGAGGGCACTCTCACATACGGAGGAGACAAGATCGAAACCATAAGGTCGAATTAAGAGGCCTCGCCTCGACAGGCATATAAGCCAAGAGAGTTTGTGAAAGTACAACCTAGTACTGACACGAGCCTCCCTATTGTCCGGAAGGACAAAGACACCAAGCGCATAGGTGGGGTCCACAACCGTATCCTGTGTAAGTCCCCCTCATTAATTTGCTCAAAACACGCTACATCTTCCACTCTCTACACTTATTATGCCAAAATTCCCTCTTAAGGACATTAAGTTGTGAATCGACTAACTAAGGTAGATCGATCATACATTCCCCTCCCCTTTATCCCCCCTTGCAGGTGTTCGAAGATCTCATCATTCTTATTACTCATACCCTTCGCTGCTATGGGTTGAGAGATTATGACCACGTAGACACTTAGACCGTTTCTACCGTCATCAATACGAATCCAATACGATATGGGTATGTGGATATGAATTTTCAAAAAATTGAAGGATACAATACGCGGATACGATGTTTCACTCAATTATATCTAAAGTTTTTTCATTTTAGACATTTTGTTAAAGGATTCTAATTTCAAAAATGAAAAGATTTATTATAATCATTATCCCACCATACAATTATTTTACAACTTTATCACCACGCTCACCATTCCTTAACCAATTACTATATTTTAATCTAATTATCTTAAGTATTCAATATTATGTTATCTCAATTAACTTACAAGAAAATTGTGGGAAAATTGCGGGATTATATATAGTACATATAGCGCATGATGATTATATGATGTGGGATGAATAAATGTGATGAAATGAATAGTACTCGAGTATCATTAACACCATGGGAGGCGGAAGAACGACGCACAGATGACAGACAGATCGACCTACGCTACGCTACTGCCTCGAGAAAAATACAACTTTGTAATCAATACTCTCCACAGTTAAAATTTAAATTTACCACACTAATTTACATAGTGCCAACTACCAACTTTAAGTCTTTAACCATGAATTAATTTTAAACTGTCATAATTAAAATAAATAAAATTGTGTGAAGAAGATCATGAAAATGGAATTTTATAATATAGTTATTTTTTAGGAATTTTTTACAAATATTTTTCATATTTTATAATTTTTCTCTTTGGTATACATATTTGATCCGTATATTACATTTAAATTAGGTATATTGACAATTTTAAAAAAAATATTAGTACTATAACTTATGAACCTTTTTTTCTTTTTAGAATCTTATGAAGTTTAAATACATATTTTTAAAAAGAATTGCATCTATATTATTTTTAAAGTAATGTTCGGTCGGCAAACTTTTTTTTTGTGTGTCAAAATAATGTCCCTGCCACCCACCCCACCTATATGAAACCTAATGCCAATCAACAATCAAACAAACAATTGCACAAATATTTAACATGGGTCGACCTTGAATAAGTCTATATCCACGAAAATATAGTAAATTCACTAACAAGATCAAATTACAATACATAAGATCAATTTGATTTTCAATCTTATCTCAATGTTGCTCTCTGCAATCTCACATAATTGTGTCTCTCTGGAATTGATGAAGTGTGTGTTGTTACTATTAATGTTGTGACCTAAAAGGATCTAAGCTAACTATATATCTCAATTGATAACTAGCTGGCTCAATGAGTT
Source organism: Plantago ovata (assembly GCA_028274465.1). NCBI lineage: Eukaryota > Viridiplantae > Streptophyta > Magnoliopsida > Lamiales > Plantaginaceae > Plantago > Plantago ovata. The sequence goes on along the minus strand of CM051455.1, from coordinate 20,595,974 downwards.
TATGCGGCAGAAAAACGATTTAGAGTTTGTGACTTTGTTTTAACTACGTTTTAACTGTATGAATTACAATCCACCATTCATCAAAATATAATCCCAACCGTCAGTTCAATGTCCTGGCTGAGGTTAAGGCAAGAAAGTGGTCACAGGCTCACAACACCAATTCTGTTATGAGATAATTAATCAAATTATTATACGATTCACAGTTGAAATACCAACTAGACATTTCGAACATGTAAAATGGTATCGACAGGATACGGCCGCGGGTTAATATTTTCCATAGAAAATTGCCTAAGTTAGTTCTTTCACCCTTACACATCATATCATGTCATAATACTCCATATAGTAGTAAGGTAAGCTAGTATGAATGGATGACTTTTGGACGCGCGCGAATTAACTTTTTCAATAATTGTATTTGTATTTTTGTAGGACCGATTCAACAATTACGAACAAAAAAACAAAAACTTACAAACGGAAACGTGAAAGTGAAATTAAAGGCCTAAAATAAGCTACAACTATTTTCCCTTTTTGGCCATGTTGGTGAATATGGACTCTCATGTTTGTTTGTTTTTTTTTTTATACGTCAAATATTACTACTAATCCTTCACTATTTTTATACAAATATCATATAGCATCTTATATTTACACACCTAAACCGTATTATACCTCCGCTGGTATTGAACCCTGGATAGATATTTCACCATCACCAGTCCAAGGTCACTTTCACTGCACCACCTTATAACTCACGTGGTGTGTTTCTAACAGTTTGGATTTATTTTTTATTTTTCAAAACAAATCAGATTTACTTACATATTTTCACTCAAAACAGAGAAAGAAAAAGAAGTTAAACACAAACAGGAGAATTTAATTTATTTTATTTTTGTAAAGAAGGAAAATAACTTTAGATTATAGTATAAGAAACTCTGCACTACGACATATGGTAATGCCCAAAATTCAGAAGCGGATTTAATTCGTTCATTCAAAATCAACATAGAACTAGAGAAAGTAATTACTACATGGATGACAAGAAAAATTAGATTTATGATCTCTTACCTTCATTAAAATTGAAGTGAATTCAAGTGAGTTGAAGTTATTTATACGGAGTAGGTGGTCCAGTGGAAGGAAACATAGGTGCAGATTTGATCCATAGCGGAAAATAAGAGTAGTTGTAATGTTGTCCGCTAAAAAAGAAAGTTATTTATATTCTAAAAAATAACTAAATAATTCTGAATTATAATAAATAAAAATAATGAGTAAGTCTCATGAGAGACCACCCTTAGAAAGAGACCATAGAGATCAATTTATATTAATTACAAAACAACCTCAAAATAACTACTAGCTTCTAAAACACCCCACAACCCAACCAAAATCACATGGGATCATCACCATCGCCTGCTCATCATCATCAATCGACCGATTTGACATAGGTAAAGGTTTTTTTTAGTTGTTTGAATTGATGTTTGTTGGTGATAAAAGTTTGTTGGTGATAGATTTATGTTGAATTCACATTGTTGTTGTTATTTGCATCTAGATTTATGTAAATATGTGTTTGAATCGAAGTTTGTTGGTGATAGATGTTAGCTTTTACATGTAGATGTAGATTTATGTTCATCTCATGATTTTTTTACGTTCAACGATATTTGCCATGTTCTGTACAATATTGTCCATGTTCTAGCCAATATTGTCCATGTTCTAACCAACATGCTCACTGTTTTTGATGCTCTGCTTTTTTTAAACTGGTTTTGTGAGAAATTGACCTATGCGATATGCACTATGTTCTCAACAATATAACCCATGTTCTCAACAATATATTGTCAATGTTATGACCAGTATACCCTGTTTGACAATTTTAAAAAGTAATCTACTATATATTTATGATTTTGTTTGAGAACATGAAAGATATTCTCATAAACATGAAAAATATTATGAAAAACATGGGTAGTAATCCCATGACTATGGGAGATATTCTCAGAAACATGGGTTCTATTTGGAGAAACACATAACATGCTTATATATAAAAACAAGTTCATGAAAGATATTATGAGAAACATGGCTAGTATTCCCATGAACATGGGAGATATTCTCAGAAACATGGGTTCTTTTGGAGAAACACATATATGACACTTATATATAAAAACAAGTTCATGGAAGATATAGTATTCCCATAAACATGGGACATATTCACTGAAACATGGAAGATATTATCATAAACATGCACTACAAGAAAAACAGAAATCAGCAACCGAACTTAGCAACCGATCGATCCGTCGCTACTATTAGCGACCGATCGGTGAATTAGCGACGGATAAATTGCCACAAGCGACGGACAAACTCAATTCGTACTAGGGCGTGAAGTATTTGCGACGGATGAGTCATCCGTCGCAAAATAGCGACGGATAAATCATCCGTTGCTATATTTAGCGACCGATGGACTTCATCCGTCACTATTTAGCGACCGATGAGTCATCCGTCGCTAAACGTTGACCCAAGAAAAAAAAGAAAAAAGTTTTTTAAATATAGCGACGGATGACGTCATCCGTCTCTATTTAGCGACCGATCGGTCGTTGTTTAGCGACGGATGGTCATCCGTTGCTAAATTGTCTTCATCACCGGCGGACGACAAGCAGAGACGCATTTCTGCTCTCTTCTCTCTTCTTCTCCATTTTTCTCACTTCTTCTCTCCAATTCCAATCTTCTGTTATACTCCATCATTTCTTCCAATCTTGGTGTCAAATCGAAGCCAATTCAACAAGGAACGTAGTGAGACATTCAATTTGAAGTGGGTTGTTCTATTTATTCCGCAATTAAAGGTACTAATCTCGAAATCTAACTTTTGTAAATTTGGTATTTTTTCAATTTTGAAGTGTTTTATGGTTTATTAGCTAGTTTTGATGTTAGTATTGTTCAATTGGGATGTTTTGGGATGTAGTGGGTTCGATTATGTTTGAGATTTGAATTGGGTTTGATTATCTTTAGGATTTCAATCGGGTTCAATTATGTTTGGGATTATCTACGTAGTTAGTTTTGTTCAATTAGTGTAGTTTGTTTGGGATATACTAATTAGATTTGAAAATTGCATAAGTATAATTATAATGGAAATATGAGTAATTATAGTGTATTGTAATTAGTTATTATAATGAAAATTGTATAAATATAATGAAAATATAGATAAATATAGGTAATTATAGTGTATTGCAAGTTTTTATTATAATGAAAATTCCATAAGTATAATGGAAATAGAAAGATAAATATAGGTAATTATAGTGTATTGGTAGTTGTTACTATAATGCAAATTGCATAATTATAATGAAAAATATATGTAATTATAGTGTATTGTAATTAGTTATTATTATGAATATTGTACAAGTATAATGGAAATATAGATAAATATAGGTAATTATACCGACGGATCGGAGACCGATCGGGGCTCCCCTACTGTTTTAGGGACTCCACCTGGGTCGAGCAGGGGATCGACTCCTCATTCCTCCCTCCACGACCCGTGGGCCCACGTTCCAGACGACGGTTGTCCCTTTCAAAGGCCGGAAGATGGTCTTATGTGGAATGGTCGCCCTGTCCTTTACCCCAATGGAGAGAAGTAAGTATTAGGCATTAACTGATTTACGAACTTTTAATATATATATACCGAACTAACCTTGTCACTATTGACTTACCTGTTCTTCACAGTTTGTATGGGGAGCACGCTGCTAAAGTACTCAGTTCGATAATATGGAACAGAATGGTCCCACCGCAAGAGGGTGGCAGCCATGTGAGGCAGAAGGTAAGTATATTAACTTTGTGAATTCATCATTCTTATACTTGTTATTTACTTGCATTTCGAACTTTCAAACTAAGTATATGATGCTTTCATGTGTCATTCAGTTGAAGGATAAGGAGAGTCTCCTATTCACCCTGTTCTCGAGATCTCAGAAGGCCAAGGACAGACAGTGGTTGTGTGACGAGGCCAAAACAATTGCGGTAAGTATCTACAATACATGTGTTTATTAAATACTGATGATTTCATAACTAATTAACAACATAACTAACACCTTATACTCTTGATTTATAATTTCAGACGGCCTACGAGGACAGGATTCGTGATCAGGATCTCACTGTTGAGGAAATGAATACCATTTTCCTCGAGGTGAATCCTCCAGACGAGAAGGGCCGTCGCTTGGGACTTGGGAGTGCAGCAGCCGTCCCTGAATTGGACTCGGGGCCGACTCGTCGTTCCCGTGCCAATACATCTTCATCATCTTCAGCAGCAGCAGCAGCTTCCGCTCGAGAGCAGACCCTCTTACTTCAGTTGCAGGAGAGGGATGAGGAGGTGAAGAGGCTAGCTGCGAAGCAGGCTCAATATGATAATATGTTTGCTCAGCTGTATGCGAAGCTGGGGATGGATCCACCTTCCCCACCTACCTCTCCATGATCCCCTATCCTTTTCGACTCTATTTACTATTTTCTACATGAATACTGTGTACACTATGATATTATTTTGGATTAGTATTGTGTACGTATGATTATTATTATATGTATGGAGGGTTTTGGTACATTTATTATGATTTTTTTGGATTATTTTTTGGTTTATTTGGTCTATAGAATTTCTGTAACATGTTGCTTAACTAAACAGGTTGCATTTGATTTTGAGTCTCATTATTATATCTAAAAAATTAAAAAAAAAAAAAATTTAGCAACCGATGGGCTCATCCGTCGCTATATACAGCGACGGATAAGCCTTATCCGTCGCTAACTTTTAGCGACGGATAAGTCCCATCCGTTGCTAACATTTAGCAACCGATGAGACTCATCCGTCGCTAAAAGTCCGGTGACTTTAGCAACGGATAAGTCATCGGTTGCTAAAAGTCAACCTTATTCGCTAATCCGTCGCAAATTCGCGACGGATTACTCATCGGTCGCTAAATTCGCTAGCGACCAACGCTTTAGCGACGACGAGTTTATCCGTCGCTAAAAATACTGATCGGTCGCTAGCGATATTTAGCGACCGATCGGCCGATTTTAGCGACGGATGGTTCCGTCGCTAAAATCGGTATGTCTTGTAGTGATGGGTTCTTTTGGAGAAACACAGATATGACACACACACACACACACACACACACACATATATATATAAACAAGTTCATGGAAGATATTATGACAAACATGTGTAGTATTCCCATGAACATAGGTAATAATATTAAGAATATAGACCATAATCAGAACAAATATCAACATAGACTAAAAATCAAGATAGAACATGGGACATATCAAACAAAATGATATGACATAATATAAGAAACATGGGTAATAATGTTCAAACACGGGACATATGCTTAGAAACATGGGTAATAATTGGTAGATTATGTAAAGCTGCGTCCAATATAGAAACATCCAAACGACAAAAAAACAAGGATAACAACACCACGAAAACTAAAGGGGGAAAACAACAAATGTAGTATTGTTTAGAACATGGACAATATTGTTGAGAACATGGGTTATATTGCTGAAAACATAGTGTATATCGCAGATGTTAAATTTTTCATAAAAACGGTAAAAAAACAGAGCATTAAAACCAGTGAGCATATCGGTCATAACATGGACAATATTGGCTAGAACATGGGCTATATTGTACAGAACATGGCGAATATCGCTGAACGTAAAAAATTCATGAGATGAATATAAATCTACATCTAGATGCAAAATCTAAAATTGATCAATCTGACCCACAACCACATAAAAGTTAGTGCACATATAATCATACATACGTGATTAAATGCACGCCTAACAAACCAACTGCCACTTCTATATCCTAAATACAAAAAAGAAATCCATGAACCCTAAAGCAAAGTATCAAGAAATCCATCACCCACCTGCATGTACAAAATCGAACAATCGAATTGAGGTGTGATTAAACTTTAAATTCTGAGTGAATTACCAGCCTTCTGGCTTGAGATAATGCCGGAGGATTTGATTTCGCCATCGGTGAATAGAGTGAGAAAGGAGAGGACACAGGAGAAAGAGAAACGACTGACGAGCAGAGTCATGAACGTCTCCCACGGCAACTCCACCCACGGTGGTGAAATTGGGGATGAATTTGAGAGAATGAGAGAGATCGATGAAGAGAGTTTTCCGTATGGAGAGAGAGAACAAGAAGAATCGGTATCTGATTTAGATTAAAAGAAAGAAGTATAATTTGCTGAAAGGACCTCATATTTATAATTAATTACACATATACCATCAAATTTTTCAATGGTTATAACCAGCTAAATTGCATAATGATACTGTCTCTCCATATGTTAAAAAGAGACGGTCTCTTATGATACTTTGCGAATAAAAATTGATATGAACTTAACAGCTAACACTATATTTAATAAGTAGCCTCTTAGTTTAGTTTGGTGGGCATTGAAATTGAACTAACCTAAAAAATGTAATTATGTAAATTATGCGAGGGACTCACAACACTAAAAACAAACGCCGCTTACTCCGACTTACAAATGCTATTCCTCCCCGAGTTCCCCTGTTCCGGTCTACTGGGTCTTTCCTGTTGTGTTCCGCCACGAGAAAGGTGAAAGAGGTTTACAAGTCCTTTAGCGTTGAGTTATTAATTGTTAAATTGATCTGATGCAAAATATAGTGAAATTTGTTGTTGTTGGCACATCCATTGATACACTGTTTGTCTGGCTACAATTTCAATAAGATTTTAAGGTTTAAATTTAAATAATGATAGTATATATCCCAAATAGTAATTTTGTTAACTAACCTTTAAATTTTGTTTTTTTATGAAACCAACATTTAATTTAATGTTTTGAAGCGTTTCTTTCTTTTGAAACGGCTAAACTTTTCATATATTAACTCGAGCATAAGAAATGATCTAGAAAAAATGGCATGATATTTCTATGCGTTTGCTTCCATTTGTGAAAGGGAAAAGTCCCAAGAAACGTGTGTTTAAAGTTGTGGTCACCGAATTTGTTTATGGGGTCTGGATAGAGCGAAATATGCGCATTTTTCAAGATAAGAAATGCCATCTAGATCATGTGTTGAGAGAGAGTATTTTCAGATCTGTTGGAAGATGTATGGTTGACCCAAAACTGGCCCAGTTTTGCAACTCCTTGGATGCATACCCAAGAGTTTAAATTTTGATACATTATGTTTGTTTGATTTAGTTTGCTGCTGTGTTGGTTCTCTTTGTATTGGGATGATGTGCTTCATTGCTTACTGGAATGGAATAAAAAACTTTCTTTGTTCAAAAAAAAAAGAAGCCACCGAGAGAGCCTCGACTAAGATCCAATGTCTACTAGACCACCACAACCGTCCAAAGCAAAAGGCTCAAGATATAAGTCTCCAGGGGCCAGAACATGCAAGACAACACATAGCACCAGAGACGAAAAGCATGAACTGAACGCCTAAGCTAGGCCAAGAAAAGGAACACGGCAGTGACAAAATGAAGTCTTTCATACTGCATTAAGATTTAAAAGTTTAAACGGCTAAAAAATTTAATGTTAAAATAAGTACATGTAATATATGAGCGAGCAGGAGATATAACCCATACGGAATACATATTTTGGATGTTTTAAATGACCCTTATAAGACCATTTGTGCGTATTAAGGCGTAAGTTGGGTCTTTCGTGGAATGAAAGACCCATCTTACAACATTTTAACTTTTAAGAGAAAATTTATTTCCGTTTTATTTGTATCTTTTATGTTTTTTTATAAGATGGGGTTAGGAGTTTTATTGTTGGAGATGAAGAAGAGTTTGAAATGAGAGATTTGAGTTAGTGGAATGTTTGTGTGATGATGTTTATGAATTTGAGAGGTTTTTATTGATAATAACAGTCTAAGTTGGTCTAAAATAACTAGTGGAAGTAAATTAGAATTGAGAATGGAAAGAGGATGCAAAGGAACCGAAGTTGAAGTCATCTGAACTTCGAATTGAATAGTACTTATTTATCATTTATTCTCTTCGTCTGAATATAAATTAACTGAATTGAATTTTTTTGTAGTACAAAATACTATTAGGTAAAGCTGAACTGAACTGAATTTAATGCATCTGAACTGAACTGAAATGAACTGAATTTTTTTGTAGTACTAAATCTGAATTGAAATTAATGCATCTGCACTGATGTGAACTGAACTTAAAATAATTAAATTTCAAAATGAAGCGGTGAATAAACTGTTGGAGATTGAGTTGTGTCACCCAAACTCAAACGTTGTGGACGAGAGAGTGGATTTTGTGGTGTGTTAATTTTCCCAATGGATTTTTTTAATTTTCTTTTTAGTTAAAAAAAACATTATAACATGCTTGAAGAGAGAGGGAAGGGGTTGGAATAGGAAGATGATGCAGTAGCAATGGTACTAGTGTGGGTTGTGGGTGTGGTTTATAAAAACCCACCAGGACATTATTCATTTTAATACTACTCCTACAGTACTTCCTCATTCTCCTCCTCCCAGCCCTCCCTCCCTCCCTCCACACTTCAAGGACATCATCATTCATTATTACTTCCTCACCTCTCTCTCTATATATATAAAGACCCACCCACAACACAAAAATCCCACAACTCCAATCAATATTCTTAATTAATTAAATAATACACTCACTAGTCACTACTACCTTCTTTTTTTTTTTTATCTAGCAGCTATGGGAGAAGAACTCAAATCCTCAAGATTTAACAGAATCTGTGTTTTCTGTGGTAGCAGCTCCGGCAACAAACCCACCTACCAAGAAGCTGCTGTTGAGTTGGGCAAGGAACTGGTAACCTATTTCTTCTTCTTTCTTAATTTGTTTTTTTTACATATTTTTACATTCATCAGTATATTAGCAGTATGACTTATTTTTGGTATTCACTGCCCAGAATGTAAACTGTAATGGTACCTGATATGCAGAAAGTTACCATTTTGTTCTAAATAATGATACAAAGATTACATTTTTACTGTGTGTGTGTGTGTGTGTGTGAAGGTTTTTAGGGTTTAAGGTCTGTTTGGCATGAGAAAGAAATAGACAATGGGCATGGTGGGTGGGTGGGTATCTCTCCAAGCTGTAATCTGTCAGTTGAGAGCAGACTTGTTGCATGATCTTAATTCATCTTGGTTTTATGGGGATTGTCTTCATTTTATATTTTTCTTAAGAAAAACTTTTTTTAATACTTCAATATTTTGCCATGGCCTAATAATGGGGAACCAAACGTGACTTCTTGATATCATGACTGTTTTAAGCGTGTCCATTTTCTACTACTCCCTCTACTAATATAAGTTCATCATCATCATTCTTGTTGTTTATGGGTTCAATTGTTACTTTCCATTATTATATTTTTTTTCATGCACGTATAATCAATCATATGCTTTTTTTGCCCTCAAATTTTCTTGATTTTGTAGCTTACTGTGTAAGGCCAAATCGGCTTTCAGTGTCATGTACTACTAGTACGAGATAGTAGGATTAAAAGGCTGCATTTTTGTTGTGATTTTAAGTTTGTGAGCTGTCAAACTTAAGTTGATGTCTGACTGCTGTTACACAGTTTTGTTTGGTTTTGTTTCTTCCAATGTTTTGGTGGCTATAATAATAGTACTACTACTACTTATAGTCATTAATTTGAATTGATCATTTTGATTATTGAAGGTGGAAAGAAGGATTGATTTGGTCTATGGAGGTGGTAGTGTGGGTCTTATGGGTCTTGTTTCTCAGGCAGTTCATGATGGTGGCCGCCATGTTCTAGGGTATTCTACTCCGCACCTCTATATCTATTAAATAAGCGCCCTAAAATATTCACAATGAATATACTTAAATTGAGATATGATATGAATTGCATCTTTATTTTTGAAGAATTAATGAAGGTAAAACATGTATGCTTGACTTGTATCACTACTTATTGTCTTTTGTTAATGAAAATTAACTTGTAGGTGTCTAAACCTATTAATGCAAACCGGTCTGGTCTAACTTAACGACTCTACTTAAACCGGGAAAAAGATTTGATTTTTTTTCGATATATGGCCGCTGTTTTACTTCAAGGCTTGCTGAGGCTTCACAAGTTCTATTTTTTGTGGTCTAGAATCTTTTATTTTCTCTTGATGAATGGTGAAAAAAATAGCTGCGCGTGATTAGTATCATGTACATATGGTTTTATAAATAATGAAAATTGAATTGGTAGGTGTGGAACTACTACTAAAGAAGTGTTTTTACTTGATGTGTGTCTTTGCGTGTTTCAATGTTGATTAAATAAAATAGGGGAGTTGCAAAAGACAAGAATCATTCCACCTCATAATTCTCATTTCTCATCTCTTTTGTTTTTGTTTCTACTGTAATTTGTTCCTTTTCTATACTAGAGTATTTCCTTTCTTGAAGCCACCCTAAAGCAGACACATGGGGATCAAAATGTCTTGATGTTTTTTTCTGGATAGCTTTTGATCTGTGACAGGGTAAAGTTAGTGCACAGTATAACCAAAAGGGCACAGACTTAACCAATCTGGTTATACTGTTAGCCTTTTAGGTAATATATGGACCAGAGGGTGAGAAAGTGAACTGATTCTGTTGCCTGTTTAAATGTCAGTAACATACTCCTGAAAATGATTATTAATCTCTTTATAAAACACTTGAACCATTTCTTTAGCCTAATAAACAAATTTTGTGGAATGATAAACTGGATTAGGCCTGTTGAAATATTGTTGGTTTGCTTTGAAATTTACATAAAGACTAAAGTAATGTGAATTTGTATAGATAAGTATAACTATTATTGACAATAACTTGTATGCTAATGTGAAATTTATGAATATTTGACAGGGTTATTCCAAGAACTTTGATGCCACGAGAGGTATGCTTCATCTGAACTTTAATGAAGTTGCTTTTTTGTGTTTGTTTGAAAAAATTGCCTCATTTGTGACTAGCAAAAGTAGTCATCTTTCTTCTTTTGAGTCTTCTTTTGTCTTTTTGAACTATCTTATTATTTTAACAAAAATGAAAAATAAGTTACATTTAATATTTTCATGTGTAGAAAATACTAGGACTAATTCAAAACTAAATCCTTTCGGAGTAAGTGTTTGAGTTCATTGTGTCACAGATCACAGGCGTTACTATAGGAGAGGTAAGAGCTGTATCTGATATGCACCAGAGGAAAGCTGAGATGGCTAGACAGGCTGATGCTTTTATCGCGCTTCCTGGTATATAACTATACATGCCTTGTTAGATGATCCTAAAAGTTTCAGTGAACTATTTCTTTACTTTTAGACACTGATGAATTATACTATAGGCTAATTGAATTTTTCTTATGCAATTAGGTGGTTATGGTACTCTTGAAGAGTTGCTTGAAGTTATTACGTGGGCTCAGCTTGGAATCCACCGTAAACCAGTAAGCTAAACGCCTAATCGCTCTTTCATTTCTTATTCATGTACTGTGCGGGGTATCTTGTTCTCATCAATATGATAATTGACAACCAAGCAACTTGTATGTGCTCCTTTGAAACAGAAGTGTTTTAAAGTTATAAGATCGTCTATGCGGACACTCTTTTTCTTCAAAAAATACCGTGGTAATAATATCCAAGTTTGAATGTTGACGCGGATAAGAGTCGTTTATATTGACAGCTTACCTATGTCTTACATGTTCTACCAACATGCTCTCTCTTCTTTCTGTTGCATATCATGCCTTAATAAAGCATGCTCTACTGAAATATTGGTCAAGAGTCCTTATCAACTAAAAATGGCATGGGATAGTCATGTGGAAATCATCTTGGTTCACATGGATAGTACAAGATTTTGGAATGTTATGATTAGACTCATGCTGGAGTATCTTAGTTTGAATAATGCAAAGAGAATGTTGATTAAGATAACATACAAACCAATATAATTAATTTAGTGTTGGTCAAAAAGAGTCATTATGTAGTTAATGTACTTCTTTCTCCTGTTACATGATGTGTGTTTACATTAGAGATTATTAATGTGATTAATCTAATAACAGGTGGGGCTGTTGAATGTTGAGGGTTACTACAATTCCCTATTGTCTTTCCTTGACAAGGCCGTTGATGAAGGCTTTATCTCCCCAACTGCACGCAAGATTATTGTGTCGGCGCCAACCGCCAAACAGTTGGTCAGAGAGCTAGAGGTACTAATCAGAGATTCATTCCATAATGTATATGTAATCACATTATTATTATATAGTAATCAAACCTTAACAAAACAAGCGCTTTTGGATATGGTATAAACAGGATAAGGTCATCGAATGTGGGCCAACTAAATATAAAAAAATTCTGCTTCTTGGTTTAGGTTTGTGATCTAAGTGGAAGATTGAACATAATCAGTGTAGAATTTGATGATTTTAGTTTTGGGTTTCTCCATCCTAAAGAATGAAAGTATCTCTGTTCATTTTTCAGGAACATATCCCTGAGTGTGATGAAATCACATCCAAACTGATTTGGAATGAAGTCGAAAGACTGAGCTACGTGCCGGAATCCAGCGTCTCAACATGACGATTTGATGAACACCATCATCTTTTGGCCCTAGGAATTTCTAGTATATATATGTGGGTATTTTGCTACAGGATCGCTGCGTTGCACAGTAACATTTGCCTTTTGGAACTTGCCCTTCTTTTGCTAAGTTTTTAAGTTTCCTATACATGTATCGGAAAAAGCAGCCGAAAACAGGAACAACTTAACCTAATTATGATTCACATTAAGGCTTTTGTTGTCTACAGTATGTACTTTACATGACATTTGCAGAAATTTATGTTTATCTTTGGGATCTCTATATTTGTAATGTAGCTAAACAGTCATGGATAAGATTAACCTACTTAAACAGTTAAGCTCTAATCAGAGCAGACGCACAAGGTGTAAAATAAACAATTGCAGTAAATTCCGCATGAAAGTAAGCTTGTGCACCAGTTGTTGGACTGGCTATGTTAGCACTCTTTGTAATCCATGTGATGATTAACAACATAATGATGTCCAGTCCACTTAGTTAAGTACCATGATTATTTCCCCTCATTAACAGACACACAGACAAAATCATAAACATGAAACACACAATCATATGCTTATCACTACAAGCACCATCTTGTGATATATTGTTCCAGGTACGAAACACGATAAGAGTATTATAAGTCGATGATTCCCGAAAACAGTCAAAACTCAATGTTACACTTTCTGAACAAATGTTGCATTGAACCAAGACTTTCTACAGTCTCTATATAACTGGGAACAATAGAATCATAGCACCGGATTTTCTAGAAGAATCGGGCCTTAAATAGCAGCAAAGTATTCCTTGCTACCCTTGGGGTCTGGTTTCATGGATTTCTCCCCAGGCTTCCATCCAGCTGGGCATACTTCATCCGGGTTCTCTTGCACAAATTGCAGAGCCTGCACAAAGTTTTGAAAGTGGGTATCTCATCAGCTTTTTGAAGTTCCCATAACAAGCTCATGTCCATGACGTAAAGCCAAGAGAGACAAAGATATTCCATACTTAGTTGACAAGTACCGTCTTGTGGAAATTAAAGCATCTAATAGACTAAACTTTCTTCAGCTAAACAGGTTTAGCTGAACTTAGTTGTTTAATTTCTTATAATGGAATCACTGAAGGTGACAAGCACCATCTTGCTCATCTTCTAATGTTATGATACATCTTTGTAGATTCAATTCCAAACCCCTCACAAAGCCAAGCCAATCATCAGTGAGTGGAAACAAAGGGTAAAACTAGCACACAGGCTAAACCTACAATATGGCAATGTATATGGTTTAAGCCATCTTTAGGATTCCCAAAAAATTAAGTGAATGCTGTGAATTGCTTGGGAAGCGACACCGTATGAGGCTGGGGAGAATGAATGAAATGGAACATTTTTGACTCAGAGGCGCTAGTAGCAATAAGTAATAAGGATTTGGCCAGCCAGCCAACAGGTTTGTTAGTTGTTACTGCCATTTATATATTGGATAACCGGATGGGTACTATATTTCTAGCTTACTGGTGGAGGTAGAATTGTGAGCGAATAACCGTAGTTTAAAGCACATGAAATTGGCAGAGCAAGAGTAGCAGGTAGAAGAGTTAACAGAACAGTACGAAAACATATGATCCCAGCAAGGCCCAACAGCTAAGGTTTACAAAATAGTGTATCATGAAATTTTGGAAGTAATATTCACTAAAATTCATAATAGAAAGGAAAGAAAAACAATACAAGCAAATCACTTCACTTGGGGGTATCAGATTGTGGAAGAAATAGAAAGCAGAAACGAATGCTAGAAAAATTAAAGGCGTCATCCAAATAGGCAAGTTTTCTGCAGGCAAATTAACTAGCTTCCCCATTGAGGCATGGAAAACCAGACAGTGCGATAAATTAGCCAATGGTATGATTTTTACTTGCATATACGGAATTCTACAAACTACCAACAAAGTGGTTGTGGTGCTAATTTTTGTATGCAATGTACCTGGAGTGTTCTCAGTGTTTCATCAACACTACGACCAATGGCAAGATTGTTGATGGTGGAGTGTTGAATTACTCCCTCCTTGTCAATGATAAAAAGTCCTCTTAATGCAATTCCCTAAACAAACATCAAGATAAAAATTAGTCCATTTTATCTGACCAATTGGTATGCATAGACAAAGTTAGCTCTTTGTTTACACAAATTATCTTTTAACACAACAAAATGCTAGCTGAAGAAACAACTGCCCAATCTAAATTTTGTCATAAGCCTTTCTTCTTTTGTAGCAGTATTGCAGTCTCAGAAGACATATTTACAAACAAGTGGCTAGCAATAATCAGATGTCAAGGTAACATCTAATACATAGTTCGATATTATAAACTTGGTGACAATTTGAATTGAGAAATACAGCAAAAGTAACAAAATGGATAAAGTCTATACCTGGTCCGGAATTAGCACGCCGTATGATTTAGCAATTGATTTTGTCACATCAGAAACTAATGGGTACTGCAAATCACCCAACCCTCCGGACTTCCTGTCAGTTTGAACCCATGCCAGGTGGGAAAACTACAAACATTTATCGCAATATTAGATAAAGGATCCAGAAGATCAAGTAATAAATACACGAACATCGAGATGCAGATAAAGAAAAATAGTGAGGACTTATAAATATAATAATAGTCATCCAAAACATTTAAAAAAATATGGAGTACAAAATTAAGATAGCGAAGAAGAGCAGAAGACTTACGACACTGTCTATTGACACACCCAATATTTCTGTGTTAATCTTCTGAAATTCATCATAACGGTCACTGAAAGCAGTGATCTCTGCAGATTAAATAGTGAGAAGGGGTAAACATGGCACAGTTCAGTAATTATCAGTTCAAGAGGTGAGTGATATGGTAGCTGCTGAGTTTAACACTCACCAGTTGGACAAACAAAGGTGAAATCCAGTGGATAGAAAAACAGAATGACATATTTCTTTCCAATATAATCAGAGAGCTTAACCTGCAGAAAAAGTAAACATAATCGGTCACAAATAGCATAGTATAAAGAAGAAATGCACAAGTAAAATAAAATAGGGGCAGTACTAGTAGTAGTAGCAGCATGGGCTTCTAAGTCTATCGACAGGCAGAGTTAACTTCGAAATTTATACCAAAGGGAAACAACTAGGAAGTTATAATTGTCCAACAGTATTTAACTAAATAAAAGAGCGTTAACGAAACGCCTATGTGTGATCATCAAAGTAATTTGTAACGGTAACTTGGATACAACAACTTTTCTAAGACTCAAGGCCTGCTACCTATGTAACGTATGAACGTGTCTTTTAGAAAGTAGGTGAAAATTTGGCGCTAAAGTAACGCGCTTTATTTTTAATAGAGAACCAGACATGAAAACAAGAACTCCATAATAAGAAAACAAAAACGTAAAAAAAATAGCCAATCCAGTAGCCCGGGTGAAAGCAAAAAATACAACCAAACAGAAAACAAACAATATTAGAATTAACAGCAGCTTACATTGATAAACTCTTGATCGAAAACAGCCTCAGCCTCAAAGTCTGGAGCAACATTTCCCACCAATGGAATTTCACTCTATCCAAAAAGTACATAAATCAGTTACAAACTTACAATAGAAATCAAGTAAATAATCGAACCTGATATCTCGAGAAGATAACAACCCCTATAAAACATCCATTAACAACAATTGAGATTCAACGCTAAAGCCTCGTAAGATTTATGAATAAATTAAGCCTTATATGCTTCCAACATCATTACTTTGAAGAAAAACTGTTGCATCTAGGTACAAATAGATCCAGAGAAAGCCTGCATTGTCAATGAATCTGCTAAACAACAGTTAATTCCAAAATACAACAGATTATACCTGAATAGAGAGAAACCACGTCGGTAAACTTAATTCCAAAACTACTGTTAAGTCAAAACCAGCTCAGTATATATGAATTTATCATGAGCATGATAATTCTACATTTCACATGAATTTAATCCAGGCGATGATAAATAGAAGAAGAGAACACGGCTATGATTCTTATGGTAAACAGGAATAATATATCATTTCAAATCGAATAACAATCGGAACAATTAACATGCGAGAAAACAATTAAACAAAAAAAAAAAAAAAACACAACGGAATTCAGATACTCACGGCACGGACGACGAAGCTGGAGCGCTGCGAAGAAGAGCGGAAGGAGATAGAGCGTGCAGAAACACTGGAGGACAAGTGTTTGCCGGAGAATGAGGAAGAGAGGGAGATTGATGATTTCCTGGAAGAGGAGAAGGCCTTGGGATTGGGGTTAGAGGAGAGCAGGGCAGCAGCCATAGAAGTGGCAGCAGCAGAGCAAGCCATTGGTGCTGGATTGGAATCGGATGCTCTTCTCTTTCCTCTCTTCTGTTAACACTGACTGGGGATGAGTGAGTGTGTGGAATCTTCTTCTTCTCAATATATTTGGGGAGGAGAGTGGTTGGTGAATGGTGAGTGAGTGAGTGATAGAAATGAAGATAAGTCAAAGACAAAATTGCGAGCTGTTCGTTATCTGTCTGTTGCTTACTCCTGGGTTGGGCCTTCTAAGTATTGGGCTTTCTATAATCTTCCCAAGTCTAGCAATTAGCCCACGCCACAACCTTATGTCTAGGGTACACAACAAGTGGACCTAAGTGATTATGCAACCCGCCCTTGAATCGTCCCAGACAATCCCGGAACTACGAAACACAGTTACGCCCACCTAGGGTTCTCAATGGGTAGGGTCCGGACCCTACCCTTACACATACCTTTTAAAGACTCTATATTTTAGACTCGGACCCGAACCCTACTCTAAATGAGAAAAGATCCATTTGGACCCTAAACTTTAGATCCGATGGGTCTGGGTAGGGTCCGGACCCTAGGACCCTAGACCCGCGAACATTTTTTTTTGTTTGAAACATATTTTTTTTAAGAAAAAAGAAAAAAAAAAAGTTCACGGGTCTAGGGTCCGGACCCGGACCCTTTTAAAAGTTTTAAAGGGTCTGGGTCCGGGTAGGGTCTTTTTTTTTAGGGTAGGGTCCGAGTCCGAATTTTTTAGATATGGGTAAGGCTAGGGTCTACCCTAGACCCTACCCATTGAGAAGACTACACCCACCTGTCCGGGGCCCTAACCAAGTATTGAAACCGATGGATTGTGATTGGGTACAAATTAAGGCCCGTGGCCAGTTCATAACTTGCATGCTCATAGGCCCACAAATCACAAATGTACATTCGTAAAATATACTGTTTTTCGAGTAGCTACAGATTACAGAGAGAGCGTGTGAAGTCACGTAAAGATTTTGTATTCTTAGATTGTGTGTTTTTCATTCCGCCGCTAGTCGTCTCTGTTTATAATGTGTATAGTTGAATCTTAAAATTTAATAGGACAAGTTATATCATCTGTAAAATACTCCATTGAGAGTTATAGTTTAATTGGTTAATTTTAGATTGTTGTAGTTATTTAGTAGAGCTTTCGGTTTGAAACCCTTGAATAACATTGGTAATGTCTTGTTTGTATCATTGAATAACCGAACCTAATGTGATCATGATATATGTGGTAACTAAAATATTTATCATGCCACACGTTCACTTGTTCGTAAAGAGTCGTGGAATGAGTAATTTGAGTAATTTTCTGTTACAAGTAAGATATGTGTAAAAGTTTTAACACATTTTTGCTCACGGTTTAATAGATTAAATTCCTCCCACCACCACGTGAGGTGGAATATGTCATGATACTTGATTATGCTTTAGGTATGTACTCCCTCCGTCCCACTTTAAATTACCCATTTTGCCATTTATGGCGTCCCATTAGAAGTTACCCGGTCCATAAATTGAAAGTTTTTATTACTATTTTATTATACTAACAACTCCTATATATAATTAAATAGTCACTTACTTCCACTACCTAACATACTTACAATTAAATATTCAATTACTCTCAATCTATCTCTCCCACCCTTATATATAATATGCAAAAGTAATGTTTTTCTTAAAAACTGTGTTTTTACTCAAATGGGTAAATTCAAACGGGACGGAGTGAGTAATCATTTTTAATGCAAACTTACTTGTGTATGGGGTATAGAGTGGGCTTTATGTACACAAATTGAGAGATACTCATACCTGAAATATATGTGCCAACTGTCCAACTCTATTAAGCATAGAGCGTACAAGCTTCAAATTGTCATAAAATGTAGGTGCGCATGACATCGTGTGTGATAATAACCAAACTAATGCATGACTGGCATTGCAAATAATCTTGCTCATCAATAATGTGAGATCTTGCAGTACAAAACTACAAACAATTTTCACATCAAATCAAATTTATGCTATATATATACAATATGGTAACGCACATAATGTGGATAAATTTGGTTCATGGTAATTTGGTCCTTCAACATTGTTGATGCATCTCTCCTAAAGAAATAATGCTATATATATACAATATGGTACACATAATGTGGATAAATTTGGTTCATGGTAATTTGGTCCTTCAACATTGTTGATGCATCTCTCCTAAAGAAATAAAACGTTCATTTTGGATCATAAATCAATCACCCACTACAGATAATCGTATCCATGACTATTCAATTACGATGTGTCTTGACTAACCAACTAGACCACAAACGCATTGATAGTACAGTGCATTAAGTTACTATTGCTACTTGATGAATGCTTACAATAATAATAATAGTATTTTATTATTTGTGTTTAACTTTTGACCAAAGAATTTAATATTTAATACTAGTACATTTCAATAAATTAAAGAGTCTAAGTATTTTACTAATTATGGTAAATGATAATGTCAAAATAAGTTATATGAATTTAAGTATGCTTTAAGGCAAACTCGGAGGTTCCCCGGTCTAGTATAGTTGTTGGTCAGCAACTACCATGAGTCGACCAAAAATAACAATACCCAAGTAAGAAAGATGCATAGAGCCAAGACCATACAAGTTACCAAGACGTGAGTTGGTTGGCATCCCGTTGCCCGACCAACATCCCACAAGACCAAGAAGAATTGAGAACCACGCAAGTCTGAGTTAGTAATGAAAATCACCTCTGAATGACTTCCACAAGTAACTGTCCAAGTGACCAGAGACATTGCAACAAGTCCAAGAGCACTCTCCCTAGTGATTCCGAGCAATATGCCGACTGACTCCAGTTCGTACATGGTCAAACATGATCAATATGTCAAATCTCATACTAGGCCCGTGTATCATTAGGTATGGCCCATCTGACTTTATATGGGCCCGACCTAGTAAGCATACGCAACTTCCAATGGTAATGGGTCAAGCTCATTAAAGTCCCATGAGTCTAATTCCAACAAGTGTGGCACAATTTGGGGCGGCCACTTAGCGACCATCCGGAAGATATGGGGTTACCCTAAACCATAATCCTTAGCTATAAACATGGAACATCCCCCGATGATATTATAAGTCATTCATGACACTTATACATTACATCTTATACTTGGATAGCTTAGCCTAAGTGCTAAAATTCCCAATTAGTAAAGTCGGTTTTGTATTATTAAACCACCTCCCACCCCCTCCCCCCCACAACTCTTAAGTGCCCAGGTCCTAGCAACTCAACATCTGGCAGTATTGGAAATCCTGAATCTGTCTTACCAACTCACACGGGAAGGTTCATCCTATGCACTAAGGAGAACTACCGAATCTACCCCGCATCAGTAATTGTATGTATTTGAACAAAATGTTCAATCATGTTTGTCATTTATGAAAATTATAAATTACCATGATTATTTAGTCAGTTGACAGTTGTGATAGCATGTAGAGACGTAATAAATGAAAGTCTACGTTGCGGTTCCATATTCTACCCACTACAACAAAAATGAAATAAAATTATAGGATGTACTAGAATTCGTGCAAACTAAAGATCCATATTACCACACAATTGAGAGCTGAGCAAGTAGTATTCTAATAAATTCCCCGAACACTTGGATTGGTGGCGACACAATTCCAGTATGACGTTTTTTGCATTATGGTCACGGGCTAATTTATTAGTTTGTATCATTACTTACTCAATAGTCTTATCATTTCCAAACCACCCCCCCCCCTCCCCCCAACAAAAAAAGGATTGCTATAGTAGACACCATAATATATATTTATGTTTAATACTTTATACTTTATAACCGTATACTAAGTTAACACCTAATATAAACGGGGCAATTCATAATTGTTGTACCTATTCTAACTTTTATACAGTAGAAACTCCATACAGTAATATGGCCGGGGCTGGCAAAAAATATTCTTATGAGGAGTTTATTCATGAATAGTGTTTTGTATGTAATTTTTTTTGTAACAAAATAACATACTATAACTAAGAGGATGATATCGTAGAAGTACACAAAGTTTAATACCAAGAGGTTTTAAGCATTTTTCAGAAATTAGAGGTATTTTGGATTAACAATATATTTCACATGTGAATGAGTTACTAAATACATTCAAGTTAAAGAGATGTGACTGAAACTCAAAAGTTAATGTCTCTTTTATAGACAAGCTTGCACAACTGTTTTGGATAATAAATTGTATGGATACATACATATATTTATTTATATATACAACTTATTACTATATGGAGGTATAATTCCTTAAGACGGGACTTGAAAAACTCATGAAATATCACAACGTGAAGTTTATTCTTATTTATAACTGGTCCCAAGTTGGGACTGGAAAATTTTATTACTATGATGAGTTTATTCCTTCATAGAGTATTATTTTAGAGAGTTTCTACTGTACCAAAAACATCTTCTTATTAATTTGCAAATTGCATGACACACACACATCAAATTTGTCGTTTACTGAAACTATGTAAAGTCGTGATAAACGATAGTTTACGTTGCGTCTTCATGCACCCACCATAAAAAAAGTAAAATTCAAAAGATAGAATTTTTGCAAAGTAATGTCCAGTGCACTCTTACCACACATTTGAGAGTTGAGCAAGTAGTATTCCAATAAATACTCCGGGCACTTGGTTCGTTGGTGACACAATTCTACCATGAAGTATTCTTTCGCATTATGGTCACCGACTAATTTACTTAGTTCGTATCATTAATTACTTAAAAATCTTATCGCTACCAGAAAACGAAGAAGAAAAACAAAAGATTACTAAACAAGACACCAGAGTTGGACGGCTTGATAGTTTTCGATATATTACCCTGTTAAATAGACTTTATGGACTTTTATAACGGTAAATTAATGCATTAATTTAACTCTTAAACGGAACGAATCATAATCGTTTTGACCTATTTTAACTTGTACCAAACGGTTAATCTTTTACTTAATTTGCAAATTGCATGACATAAAGATACGTGTATATATATTTTTCAAATTTGTCGTTTACTGTACTGACGATCCGTCTTTCGAAAAAGACGTCCACATTAACTGCTCAAGCATCGATCTATAAACACGCCATAATATATTTGGATAATTGTATTAAACCGTAATAAATGATACTACAGTTGTGGTTCCTGGTTCCACAAAAATATTCAGAAAGATACAGTTTTACTAACTCCATGGATGGGTGAAGCAAGCAATTGAAGAAAGATAGACATGGCATCATGCAATGGAACTCAATTGAAGTACTTAACTAGTGAGATGAAAGGAATAAAGTAACCAGGGACCATAAAGCAAAAAACAACGTCATTTTTCCACTGATTGATTTTGCATTTTCGCTCCACTTCCCTCCACACCTATCCGAACCAAAATTCCCTCCCTTTCCCGTTTCCACTCCCTCACCCAAAACACACACACACGCACCAAACTTGTTCTAATTTCATTTACTTTCTTCTTCGTAAACACCAAAAACCCTCATTTCATTTTGCCCTCTTCACCCAAAATCTCAAACCCTTTCTACTCTATCAATTCCGTCAACCCTACAGCCCATGGTAGGTCGCGGAGCACCACCGCCTCGCGACTCCTCGGACGCCGCCGCGCCGCCGTCGATCAGGCGACACCTACCTTTTGGCTCCATGAAGCCGCCATTCGTTGCCCCTGACGACTACCACCGCTTCTCCGCTGCTCCACGCACCGATCACCTGCCCGAAGCTATTGTCGTCAAGTCTACTGTTCGTACCTTTTATTTATTTATTTATTTTTCTGATTTTTTCCCCTCTCTTAATTTAATCGCTGCTCGGTTTTCGTTCGTTCCATTTCGATGATTTATTGTGTTATTGATTATGTGCTGTTGTTGATTTGTTGAACTCGATTGGAATTAGAGCTTAGTTTCGCATCCTTGCTCGTGCACAGATCTGAATGTCCTAATTGTTAAAGGAGTCAATTTAACTTCTAATTTAAGCAACTAAGCCCAAATTTTGCCTCTCAACTGTTTGGGTACTGGTTCACAAGTGTTCAAGTGCATTTAACATGCTCACCAAAACATTTTTAGCCCAAAACGCATGTAGGTTACGAGTGAAATGTATTGGTCTTGCCTGTTGATGTTTTTTTTGTTTGCGCCTGCAGCCGCTGAAGCGGAGGAATGGTTACGAAAACAACGATGCTGAGCCTAGTGAGTGGACAGGAAGTCCGGGAAATAGAGAAATGGCTAACAGCCCCTTCCACACTCCTGTATCTGCTAAAGGAAGAGTGAATGGGCGTTCTAAGGCCACCAAGAACAAGTCTCTACCGTCGACCCCCATATCTGGTGTTGGTGAGGCAGTCTCTAAGAATTCTATTGTTTTATCATTGACTTTCGAGCTATCTTTGTGGCAGCATTATATATATGTAGAACCTCGTAGAGGTTATATTGAATAGTTCAATTAATCCGTGTACAACACAAAATAAAATTGTCTTTGCTTAAATATGCAGATGTTTCGTCTCCGCTTACTCCTGCTAGTAGCTGCAGATATGATAGTTCCTTGAGTAAGTATGCGAATCCACATTGGTTTGAAACTGCTGTTTGTAAAAACATGCTTAACACTGACCGGTGTCCACAATGTTTGTTAGGTCTATTGACTAAAAAATTTATCAATTTAATAAAGCACGCTGAAGACGGAGAACTTGATCTGAACAAAGCAGCTGATACGTTGCAGGTATTGCATTTGTTAACTGAGAGTTATCCTTTTAGGTTGAATAGGAAAGTGAACTGAGATCTTTGTATGTAGGTACAAAAGAGGCGAATATATGACATAACCAATGTCCTCGAAGGGATAGGTCTTATTGATAAGAATCAGAAGAATAGAATCCGCTGGAAGTAAGATTATATATCTTCCACATATCATGGAGCTTAACTTTTATATCGGATATCATGTTCCATATCGAGAAGTTCTAGCTTCATTACTTAATGACAATCTATCTTATTACTTGATAGGGGGGCTGATTCTTCAAGGCCTGGGGAAGTGGATAATGATGCCACACTTTTGCAGGTAAGATAAGTCATGGTTTCTTTGTATGCTTGTTTACTAGCCTTTACGTCCCATGTTGCTATCGAGCTTATGCATTCATGCGCTTAATAATTCTTATCTTTCCTCATTAGAGTTTTCACAGTGCCTGGAATTGCTGTATGATCTATATAATTGGTAACGATGTTTCATTAACTTCTACACGCAGGCTGAAATGGAGAATCTATCTATGGAAGAGAGAAGTTTGGATGAGCGAATAAGGTTAGCAGTCTCACAGTGTCAAGCAGTCGTGTTTATGTCACTGTTTATTCCTACTTGCTGATTATTCATAATGTTACAGGCAAATGCAAGAAAACTTAAGAGTTTTAAGCGAAGATGAGAACAACCAGAGGTAATTGTCCTTCAAACCCATCCTAATCACTCTGCTAGAGTGCGCACTTGGATCCTTTCTGGTTACTTAACCTTGTGTTATTGTGATGTTGTAGATGGCTTTTCGTAACTGAAGACGACATTAAGAATTTGCCCTGCTTCCTGGTTGATTTCTGTCCTTTAGAGTTTACACTTAATAGTATAAGTTTTTGATTGGTGCAATCTTACAGTCTTCTAATCTTTCGAGTGTTGATTCTCACAGAATGAAACCCTTGTGGCAATCAAAGCCCCACATGGGACGACAGTTGAAGTCCCAGATCCTGATGAGGTAGTGTATCTTGGATACCGAGCTTATGCTATGTTTCTTGGTCTATATCTGATCATTCAAGTGTTTTTTGATTTATTTTCTTTCTTTTAAGGCTGTTGATTATCCACAAAGGAGATACAGAATTGTACTTAGAAGTACTATGGGTCCTATTGATGTTTACCTCGTCAGGTATCCTTTTGTCACCTTTAATTTCATGTACTCTTAACCTCACAACTATCATTTTCTCCTTTTCAATTGCTGAGATTTCTTACGTTTACTCCAGCCAATTTGAGGAGAAGTTCGAGGAAGTGGATGGTGCTGAATCAGCCCCAGCAACAAGCTATCCCAATGCCTCAAGTTCGTGTTCAAATGAGAATACACCAGTAGAAGTAGCTGCCTTGGGACACAGTGAACAACTAATGGATGCTATGATGCAAGACAGTCATGAGCTCAACACTGGTTTTGGTGCTCCGGAAGAAAATGCTGGAGGGATGACAAAGATTATCCCCTCTAATATTAATGTAAGGGTGATTTTCAGTACATGAACATTTTAACTTGTCATAATGAAATGCTGCCATCTTATGCAGTCAATAAACATGCTTGTTTGTAGTTAATGTCCTTTGATTATGCTGATACATGTCTATAACATATTGTTGCTGAATTGGTCTGTTGTATATAACTGGAAGGACGAATAATATCTATGGAACAGTCAATATACACTTGCCTGTCAAGAACTCAACGACTGGGTTCTCATTTGGGTTCATATTATTATTTTGAAGACAAATAGAACAATTGAATTCTCCCAACTGGCTATCTTATTGAGATGATAAATTTTGTGTGGAACAGTTGCATTCTAGTTTACTTTTATCACCTCAAAGCTGCTTCTATCTTTTGTAATCTGGTCTGTCACATGATACGTCTGGTAGTAATTTTAATCTCACCACACATCATTCTGTAGGTATGAAAAGCAAAATCTTCTGTGATATTTCTTTTAGTGAAGAGAATTTGTCTGCACTTTATTCACCGCTACAAATTGATGTTTAGTTGTTTGCTGTTGAAAGATAATTCTGCAATCTGAAGGTGTTTTTGGTTTTCACAGAATGATGCAGACTACTGGCTTCTATCAGATGATGCAGATGTCAGTATCTCGGACATGTGGAACACAGATGGTATCTAGACTTCTCCGACAACTCATCTAGTTTACAAATTTTATTCACATTCCTCGACTGAATACTTAGTTCTCTAACTTTGGTGCAGCTTGTGTAAATATGCTCCGTGAGGAGTTGGAATTGCCTGCTATCAATGTGAATATGCATCAACAGGATTTGGAAGTGCCTTCTAACCGTACTCCGAGACCCCGTACCGTTCCATCGGGCCATGCTGATTTTTCCCATGCTTTCCGTACACCACCAAGGTGATCAGCTTTGTTTCATTTGCTACATCACCAGAGTCTGGATGTGCACTATTAAGTTATCGGCTTATGGCCACTGGTTCTCTTTAGTTGCAACAAGCTTAGTCAGCAAACAGCAGAAGGGAAAAATGCAAGAGGAGTCCACAACTGCATCTGCGGAAGCTATGCTCTGATGTACAGTTGCCAAATTGTTTGGCCTCCAATTCCTCAAACTTGAGAGGTAACGATGAGCAATCAGAGCTTTAAGTTTCTATGTACTGCAGCGTGTCTTGAGTAGGGGGTTGATGAGACTTAAACAGTACATGAGATAATTTACAACACTAACATATGAATTGTTGTTGCATCTTTTACTTTGTTCGAATTCAACAGCATGTGGAGAGGTAAATCAGGAGGTATGAATAGACAATAAACATGTTATGGTACATCCATGCTTATCTTTATGATTCTGCCTGAATGTATGCCATTGTCTATCGGTACCATAGTATACATTCTTAAATTTGGTACCTCCACGCTCCAGGGGCCTCTCCCCCACAGTCCCCTTTTAGCAGATGTGGTTTTATAGTTTTGGTCCTTTTAAGCACTAAATACCTCGGCTTCATATTACCTACTAGGACCAATTAGGAAAGTCGAGTCATGAACCCATAAAACTAACTCTTAAGTATATTCCGATCGATCTGGAAGTGAAGTTTTATCCTTTTCCTGTTTCCATAATTAGCTTCCTTGTTGGCTGTATATTTATATTTATTGAAAAAGAAACTATATACCTCGTCTCAAAAGAAACACCCCCAATGAGATATCATGATAAATTTGCTTCCTTGCCTGAATACTGAATAGCAAAGAGCTGCTTACGGGATTCAGGCCAAACACTTTCTAGGGAGCATTAGAAGAGTATCTGAATTCTGAAACACTTGAACAGGTAACTGAGTGCCTTGCACCTATTTGTAACACGAGCAATTTACCAATAGATGTTTGCAAATTTAGATTAAAAAATAATATTAATAAAATATAAACAGCTCATTTGGCACATCTCTTAGATCTCTAGACTTATTTTGTCAGAATCAACTTCTTTCGAAACACTTGCAAAGAATTAGATGCATTAAAAAAGAGTCATCAAGTGTTCTCGCTGTATGACCTGAAGTAAACACATTCCATTATTCCAATTGATGTGCCAAAAAGCAGAACCGAAAATTATAGAAGTGCAAAGCACATGAATGACTGTTTCAGTAGACTCAACTACTCAAGTCACTCAACAATCCAAAATTTTCTGAACTACACCGACTTGGCCTTTGTTCTCATGTCTCAACCCACATTGAGCTACGGACTCATTTTCTGGAGACACTGTTGGGGTGGTTTCAGTCTCTAGATCCCCTAGTTCCCGCAAAATCCATTTAATTTGGTTGATAGAGTATCGTAACTTATCTCAGTTCAACTTCAATAAAGTTGCTGTATTATGGCATAATATTGCTTGTTTTTTCTTTATTTTTCCTCGGAATGGTTTGCCAATTGCCACTAGTTATGTATTACTGTATGGAACTTAACATTGGCTCTAGATCGTTTTTCGATAGTTCGTTAGGATTCGTACAATTCGCATGAACTGGACGTGCTTCTTTATTTTTCAACAAACTGTAAATAATGGCTATGGGATATGCATCAACAAAACTTAATTAATACTAATACCGTAAGAGTTTTAAGTGTAAACCCTAAATTTACTCGCCTTCATAATTATGCGGATAAGGTTACTTGTTCTAATTTATAATTTATATGTGCTGATAATGTTTAAACAATTTTATGTGTTGTAGAAAAGATTGACCCGTTAACGACTCGAGGTTTCGTAGTCGAAAATAAATATGACCAGGGGCGGAGTCAAGAATTAAAGTTGGGGAGAAGCACATTATTCTATGAAATATCGTGGGAGAGGGAGGACAAAAGTTGAAAGTCATAAAAAATTACCTTTCAATTTTTTTAAAAATAGTAAATTCCACCTAACTTTTGGGGTGGGGTTGGGGGGCGCTGAAGGCCTCCCCTAGCTCGGCCCCTAAAAGTGACATTGAACACCAGGATTAGCGAACAGTAAATGCTAAGAAGATGAAACGATAGTAGCACTCGGTATGCAGTGTTTTGACAATGCACATGTGATGCATTAATGGAAGACGAGATATATAATTCCGTTAATTGCGCATGGATCATATGACTCGCTGGATCAATTGTACAGCATAGCTAACTCTGATATATGCCTTTGGGGATCTTCAACTTACCTGGCAATACTTATTTTTATTTTTTTTAAACGGTTAAATTTTTTATTAATACCTCGAGTATAAGAAATACTCGTGTAATTAGAACCAAAACTGGATAAAACATCCAAACCGGCTTAAGAAGAGAAAGAAACCATATATTGTCATTTACCTGGCAATAATACTAATTAAACCATATATTGTCATATACTATATGCATTTGGCATTTGAAATTCTACATATTGCGCAAAACCACTGCCTGATAGTCCTTCAATGTGATGTTCACTGTTCAGTACCGGATGCAACGAAAATTCGAAAACTTCCATCTTGATCCATCAGTATAAGAATTACATCGAGTAAAGAAGATGAAACATATTTTACTACTAACCTATGTGCAAGTCGGAGATCTGTAAGGAACTTAATCATCAAATCATCATTAAAAACAATATTGATCACTACTAGCTACCAAAATGAACATCTAAGATCTACAGTATATGGTGAAAATTGGAAGAAGAAAGTAAATTTGTGGGTTGAATAAACCATGTCATATTAACCCCCTGGCCTTGTTGCCAAAGGAACCACCTCAGCCAATGGAGTGGACATCGGAGATGGGAGCGGCGATGTTCGGCAGACGGGGCACGTTGGGTGGAGACGCAGCCACGGGTCGACACACTTAAGGTGGAAAAGATGGCCACAGTCCGGCAAAACCCTTAGCATGTCACTGTTCTTGTAATCCGCTAAGCATATCGAGCAACACGCGACCGTAGAATCCTTTTTGTTAATCTGCTTCGCTTCGGAATAAAGCATTTTCGGATAGCTGACGAGTGTCGCCTCGTCTATGCCGATCTCTATGTGTTCTTCATGAAGCGGGGCGGGGCGGGGAGGATGCCTTTGAGGCAAGGCTAGGTTGGTGGTGTTATTTCTTGTGCAATAGTAGGATGCCAGGGTGATGGTTGTGATTAGGAGGAGGATTCCAACCGACACACCGATTCCATAGCCGAACCCACCAATGTTTTCGGAACCGAGGAAGCCACCGGTGTTACCCGCTGTAGTGTTCATGGTGATGGAGGTAGGGGGAGAGGATGGTGAGCAGCCATGGGTGGAGGGTGGGGAGAATGGGGGGTTTATTAGGGGGTTGTGATTTGAGAAATGTTAAAAAGTCAACTGTAGCATGAACTTAGGGGGAGTGTCTTATTAGGGGAAAGTTATGTTGGACTTTGACATAAAATGGAAGTGCTATATTGGAGCTGATGAGTTTAGTAATTCATGACTATGTCAACTTGTGCTTAATAAAACAACTTTTTCGTTCTTTGTCGTTGTTTTGCACCATTTTAGATGATTTAACAAATTAAATCAACTTAGCTTACTAAATAGATAAGAAAGGGTGGTCCTGGTTAAACGGGAGGAGAATATATTTTCTTGGTCACATTTATTTTTTAGAGTGAATTTTTTAGATAAGTTTTCTCAGTGGAGACTGTCGCAACGCACATGTAGCGATTAACTTATATTTTAACCCCCTTGCATGTAGTTACCAAGGCCTTGTTTTCTTCGACTAAATTGAACTTATTAATTAATTATTAAGTTAAACTTATTAATTAATTATATTCTATAATTTAGTAGATTGCGTGCACAAATTGCAAAATAACATTTAAATTTGTGAAAATTCAAAAAAGAAAAGAAAACTTAGGCTTTCCACTTAATTAGTGTAAATTTAGTTTCATCCAGTCACATAAATCAACCGGCTAGATCATTTAAACTCCATCAAAATTGCAGGCTGCAGCCACCAATTTGGTATGAACCAAATTTATGACAGATCAATAACAGATATGAAGGCAGAAAAGAGAAAACGCTATGCTCCATAAGGACCATAACTGTGTCGTGCTAAAATGTTTCTATTATATCTTTCTTATAGCATTTTTTTTATGAATTTCACCTGAATTTTTTTTCCGATTTCTATTGGTATCCGCTTTGACAACTAATCTAGTTGATTACTATCGGACCTTATTTAGAGTCGGCTCTTCTAGGGGCGCTTTTTTTACATTTACAAGGCTCAAACCCGGGACCTTATTTAAGTGAACTCAAATCTATTACCACTTGAGTTAAATCACAAGTGGTCTAAATTTAAATGAAGAATTATTAAAAAAATAATATAATAATATGGTGATAAATAAAATTTCTAGTTGCAAATAAAATGTGAAGTTTATGTGATGTGGAGTATTAATGTGCTTAGCTACACCGGCATGGAAGATAAAAATTGTCAACGACTTTGAGCGGTATGTCCTTGTCTTTCACGCTTTGTTAGTTGGGTGGGATGGATCATGCGAGTAACGTCTTTTTTGCAACTGTATTTTTCACCTTTTTCCCACTCAATTCATTCAAGTGAGTTAATTAATTAATTAGTGAATTATCTCATTAATTAATTACCGAGATTAACTAATCCATTCAAACTCTCCCTTTCAACGCTTATATCTTATTTGCCACCCTTTCCGTGCTGGATCTAGGACAACAAAACTATTTAAACTAGTATAGCATTAAGATAAGATTCATTTTAGGCTCTGACGTAATTAACCACATTTTGTCCAACCATACACCAATTGACCCAGCGATCTATCTTAATTGAATTTGATCAAAGTTCGGTGTATATATATTTACGTTAAATAGTCAGGTACAAGTTATCAACGTTTAACAAAAATGAAAAAGAAAAAACACGACTGCTTAAAGTATCATAAAATACGATATTGGATATACATACATAAAAAAAAGGAAATGACAATTAAACTTGACTCCTGTTGTGTTAAAGCAAGAAATGGTCTTAACAGTCACTTCAATCATGTTTGCGAGTTCTTAATTAGCTTCTTTTATGTCTCTACGTACCAAATACATAAATCAAACTAATTATTTTCATAAGTTGGTGTCGCAGTTATAATAATTGGCATCTCTAAACAAGGAACAAATATTATTTTATGTATTTGGTGAGTTGATCATATTGTATTTGTCCGTAGAAATTTTCAAACTCATTAACGTACTGATGATTAATAATAATTGGTGGGTGGGCTGGTTGACAACAGGCCCAGACCACGCACTAATCATTTATTTCTAATTTTAGTTGCATCAAACCACGAATCTATATGCAAGAAGGGTTAATGTGACAAGTGGACTATTAAAATTTGATGACAAACAGAGGCTTATATTATCTTGCTATGAATTTGGCTGGATCATGGATGGCAGGTTCCTCTTCTACGTGCAACCTACATCTCCATTACTTTATGTGATTGTGAGGTAAGTGTAGTAGTATCATGATTCATGATACATGCATTTATGATTTATCCCCTTGTTTGGCGAGTATGAATTAGTTTTAACTAAATTTATCTATAATGAATTAGTGAGTATTCAAGTGGTCACGGGTTCGTATTCAAGTGGTCACGGGTTCGATACCCAAAATGGGTTATTATTTGCTCTGTATAGAGACTTATTGAATTGAGGTTGATTAGAGATTTATTGATGCAAATTTGTAGGGCAAGCATTGTAATTGTAATAGTATAGTATCTAAAAACCAAAATTAGTGAGTAAAATTAATTGATTGAATATTTGATTTTTTTAAACGAATCAAATAAGGATATATTTGAGTATCTTCTTGAATTAAGTACTCTATTTTCAAAGAACTTCAAAAAGAGAAACATGGAGAAATATTTAAACTCTATTTTCTTCATATGAGAACTAAACAAGATTGAATTTAACTAACACTTAATTTGTTTGTATATAAAAAATAACTAATCAAATATGAATCGATCTGAACTAAATTGAAAGTCTGAAATTAATATTTTTTCAGTTGAAGAGAACATATCGTTATCTTTTTTACGTCATATTTTAATATTCAATGATTAGGTATTAAAAGTTGCGAACATTATCAGTAATATAAAAGTGAACCTAAATATATAAAGTTTGAGATTGAAAATGTGATATTAAAATAAAACATGTGTAACTAAACAAATGTTCATGTTTTGTAGGAAAACACAATTGTTAGAAATGTGAAGAAAACTATGTAGTAAATGATTCCCCATGAAATATATTTACATGTAGATCATTTTTTAATTATTTATTAATTGAGAAATAAATATATATACTAGTTCATTGTTAACTACCATGTACTATAAATTTGGGTCCTTTGCAATAATGTTTTGTGCAAACTGAGGCATATCATGTGATTTTATAGTATAACAATACAATGACATAAAAACGTAATTTATATTTGGTTAAAATTGATATATAGTATTTCTTTATTCACAAGTTCAAACATCATGTGTAGCGGATTTGTGAAGGAATATTGTTTAGGAGAGAGGATTAAAATATGAAAATGATTTATAACTCAATTTTACTTTAATACTAACATAACATAAAAGTACTTCTATTCATTGTATACATGTATGATCTCTATGTTAGTGCGCAATTTAAGAAGCAAAATTAATAGGATTAGCGCGCAATTCAAAAAGAAACAATAAATTAAAGTAGTATAAAGTTAGTGGGGTATGTTAATTGAAATGGAGTTGTTAAAGTATAAATTAGTGTCAAAGTTGTAATATAGTATACAAAATAATATTTTTAATGTGTGGGGTAACTTCATTTTAGTAAATGGATAAAGTTTTGTAGAACAACTACAAATGGAAATTAGATAAAATTTTATGAGACCGAGATAATTTAATAAACTTACCTAAAATATTTTTTAATAGTACGAATGTCCATCAATCTTTCATCTCACCTTTAACATATTCTTCAATTCTGTATGCAAGTTCATAGGTAGGCTTATTATGGTTGCAAAGTTTCATATTCTCAAGTCATATAATAAAGAATATAATTTTAACTGGAATTATCTCATTGTCAATGAAAACTTCATAACTTTAACATTTGTATATTTTAAATTACACAAAAAAAATATAATAAAATTATATTATACTTTGGTTTTGGTTGAAGGCTGTTAAAAGACCCTGTTACTTCAGGAAAGATGTGGAAAATAAGTGTGCAGACAGACCTCTTGGAAGACTTCATCCAACCGACATCAGACATGCTATTCTCATATGTCTCCACTTAAGACGATATCAGTCCACATCTGCCGATGGTATGAGATTCCTCCACAACTTGATGAAACATGTCAATGAGATTATTGAGCACATGAACAACGAGCCAGAACGCGATCTGGCTGAAAACAAAATTCTGGAAATGTCACAAGAGGATTTAGTGATTTTTCTCCGTGACTCCGTTGTGTGTTTAATTCTGCATATTGTCTGATTCCATCCGTTGAAAAAAAACCCGGACGAACACAAGTGGAAGTGTATATAGGCCGCGCACTACAACATTTGAGAGCTATGTTCTTGAAATACTTTTGTTATTGGTCTAGTCTAAAATGGGGAAGTTAACAGTGACAGAAAAATAAATAATGCTTTCCTAGTACACTATATAATTTGATTATATATTTTTTTATAACTTAGAATTAAGTTTTATTTGTCAAAATTCGTTAAAAGAATCAAATCTTTAATTTGAAGTTTTTTAAAAAATATATTGAAAATTAGAAATATATAAGGGCAGACAAGTTTTCGCCTTGCCTGACAACAGGCATCCAATCAAAAGTCGCCACGTCATTCGCCTTCGCCAACCCTTTGCCAGAAAGTTAAAATAATTATTTTTATTTATTTTTCAATTAAATATAAATTTACTTAAATAACTTTGAATTAGAATAATAAATAAAGTTATTAAAAAATATAGTAAAATAAAAATATTTACATTTATTATTATTATTATCATCTTTTATTATTCGGGCCAGGTGGGCTGATGACGGTTCGGGAAAATTGTTAATGGAGTCTTCTAGGGTCAGGCAGGCTTCGCCCTGCCTGATATCAGGCAAACTGATCTAGACAGATTTAATGGTTCACAACACTTCGCCAAAAAATATTTGGCGATCGCCTTTCGCCTTATCCTTCGCCTTGTCGCCTTATTAATATTTTAATTAATAAATTATAATAAAAATATTAATATTTTATAAAATGTCATTTTTACCCTCCAAAAAATAAAAAAATTAATATTTTTTTTATAATTTCGATTTATTAATATTTTTTGGACGATTTTTTTTATTATTTTTATTATATTAAATTATTTATTAATGAATTTGAAAATATTTAATTATAGTTACCAAAAATATTCAAAGCTAGGAATTGAACCTGAGACCTTTGGCTATATAGCACAAGACTAAACCACCAGGCTACCAATTACTTTGTTCATTAATCGCTATTACTTTATACAGTATCATAATAGAAAATTAATAATCAACCTAAATTTATAATTAATTGAACACTCATTCACGTCTCTCTCTTGCTGCTGCTACTTCTCTCAGTCGACTTCTCATAAGAAAAAACAGTGACAGGTCGCTCATTCTCATCTATTTTCCCATTCGCATTCCCATATAATTGACCTGTTCCAACTCATGAATTAGAGTGGACAAAGGAAGCTAAAAAGTGTTCATGGAGCTTCCAAACACAAGATTATTCACAAATAGAAATTATTTAATTTCTTTAATTTTATATAAATGGGCGTATCCTGTTAAAATTGATATGCCAAAATTCAATTTAGTCCATAAAGGATCAGAAATATATCGGTTAAATATCTAAATTTAACTCGGGATTTGATCTGACAACATAATAATAAAGTTGACAACAAGATAACCGATTCCAAATTATCCAAATTAATATTGACACAAATTCATCTGATTAAAAATATATTTGAACTGAATAAATCGAATCAAATTTAACCCGAAATTTGATATGATAAAAAATAAATCGAATCAAATTTAATCCGAAATTATCCGATTTGAATTTGAGTGGGATACAACCGTTCCTATTTAAATTTGGCTTGTATTCACCCAAACGAAAATAATCAAAATTATGCATACAGATGACAAAAATGGCCAACAAATATTCACATATTTATTTTATATGTCTAAATTTAAAATCGATTTAATAGATTATATTAGAGTTATTTTAAATGGGCTACATCTCTCTTAATTTTATTATACGATTAGAATATTATTCACAATATTAATAGAGTAAGTAAGCCCGACCCGGCCCATTACCATCCCTATACTCAACAAACTAACAAATGATAACAATATCACTGAGATACGAGATAATGGATAAGTGCATTAATATTCTCCAATGAAAAATTCACTATAAAATGAGCCAAACCTTCAGACTCATAGATACCAACTTACATTGTCTTAACTCTATCACAATTATAGAAGCAACTCAGTAGTCTCATATACGTAACAAGTCATGATGTATGTTGTTTTATCCGTTCTTAGTGTCAATTAGTTTATTATTTAATATAAATATAGAAAAATTCATAAATAATAAATCAACTAGACAACACGTTTACAAACTAGTTATCATGTGAGTCATATGGTAAGGATGGACATTGTTGAGGTTAGAATAATGAGTAATTCCGTTGGTCAATCAACCAGAGTAAAAAAACAATGAGAAATAATTTATTATAGTTTAAGATTAAGAATATAAAATGAAATGCAAATTCACAATTAAAATGTTAAATGTTTACATTATACAAAATACATTACTTAAATTTATAACATCATCAATTCAACCAAATTGGAACATTCTCCAATTGGTTAAGTAAGCCGACTTCCATTGTGGTGGCTTGGGTTCAAATCTCACATCCAACATTAAAATTACTATTTTTTCATTAGATGCAAAGATGGGATATAAATCCGGGCCGGACCTTCCCGGTCCGTTTCTGACCGGCGGCATGTTCTCGGGCCCCGGCCAAACCTTCCCGGTTCTCGGGCCCGGCCCGAACCGTCATCAGCCCACCTGGCCCGAATAATAAAAGATGATAATAATAATAATAAATGTAAATATTTTTATTTTACTATATTTTTTAATAACTGTATTTATTATTCTAATTCAAGGTTATTTAAGTAAATTTATATTTAATTAAAAAATAAATAAAAATAATTATTTTAACTTTTTGGCGAAGGGTTGACGAAGGCGAATGACGTGGCGACTTTTGATTGGATGCTGTTGTGAGGCAGGAAAAATTGTTAATGCGAGTAACATTGTTGACTTTTGAGAATATATTTTTGTAATTTACATATTTTCATTGTAAATAATGACGATAGTTTATGTTAATTAATCGATCCATTGTAAATACATGAGATATAATCCGATATAACCCATGTCTCTTTCTTTCTTTCATTTTTTTCATCTTCCACCAGCAAACAACAGCCAAACAATGACGATTTCAAGTCTCAGAGCAGCAACAGCTCTACTATTATCCCTCATAAGCATCTTCTCTCTGGTCGAATCGAGAAGCAACACCAACCATGTCTACTCCCCTTGCGGCGACGCCTCCATACAGAGGTCCGACGGATTCACCTTCGGAATCGCCTTTGCTCAGAGTACGGCGTTCTCCGTCAACAACTCCGTACAGCTCTCTCCGTGCGATCGCCGTCTTTCGCTCTCCAATGGTAACTCTCAGCTTGCCGTCTTCCGCCCTAAAGTCGACGAGATCTCGCTCCTTACCATCAACACCTCCAGTTTTCAACCGGTACCTTTTTCCTCTCTCTCGGTAACTTCGTTTTCAATTGATTGATTCGTGTTGTTCCATTTTTGCTATTGTTGAGTTTTGATTAGTCATTTCAAATATTCTGAGGCTTTGTAGTGGAGTAATCTTTTAGTTTGTTAGATCTTAGGGTTTTCAAATGATGATTAACTGTATTGGTGGTTGGTGAAGATGAACTTGATTTGTTACTGGATTGGATATATCATTCTGTACTATAGCAATTTTCGCGTAACAGATATTGAGTATTAACGACTAGAGTTGTATGAAAAACATTCTTAGTTTAGTATCACCATTACTTGAATAACAAAATGTATTGAGCAACTGTGGTTGGCGATTTGTGGCGGCCAAAAAGAGGGTATTCCTTGTGTGAATTTGTGGATAGCTACCTTCTTGCAACACTGCAAGAAGTATGGTGATGGATACTTCCTTTTTCTCGTGCTTGATTCTTACCAATCATTTGTTAATGTTACTGCCTGGAGCAATAGGAGTTCAGTTGGACAAAACATCATTAAATACAAATGAAAATGGGGCAGTTCTTGCGAGTTTCGGGCTGATTGTCTATTTTTAAGAAAAGTTTTGAAAACTGGTGAATGCCACGTGTAGTGCAAATTTAGTGAAATGCTGTTTTTATTGAGGTATACTTGATGGGAATTGTTTAATTTGTAGTAATTCTTTATGGATACATGCCAACTATGTGAGAACGCCGAGAAGTAAGTCCATATGTGCAATGTTCCATATAAGCAAGTAGCTTAGGTTCCGTATCAAATACTTGTATGAAGAGTAAGGAAAGTAGGGGGGAATGTCTGTTTCCATTCAGATGGTTATCCAGCCCCTCCTGTTAGATGTGTTTTAGCTCTGAAACGTAATGTGCTTCTAACTTGTAATAAGATAATTCATAGTTACTAAACAAGAACTTCGGTAAGTTTGGTCAATGAAGGAAAGTTCTTGAACTTGAGAACTGTGTTTTAACTCGTATGTTTATGTCAATGTCTTTAGCTCTTGTTGCCTATGGGCCTCCATTAATTGCATTTAGTCTTGATTGATCAGAGAAAGTGCAAGTGCTGCAAGTTATGACTTCTGTTTATTTTATCTCATTTTCATACTTTCCTATGAAGGATTCTTTTGGAGGCTATATGGTAGCATTTGCCGGTAGGAAATATGCTGCTAGGTCACGTCCTGCATTTGTTGCTAACAGTTCATACATCGTCACCAGCTTTACTCTGGTAAGAAGTTAGCCTCTACCGTAACATTTCATCCAAGAATACTCTTAATTCTCACGCTACATTGGATCAATTTTACTTTCATGTAGGTTCAAGAATTCCGAAAGGGGAGGCTGCAAAACTTGTACTGGAAAAGAGATGGATGTGCTTCATGCTCGGGCAACTCTAATTTCGTCTGCCTTAACGGTCAAGACTGTGCCATCAGAACTAATACCTGCCTGAACCGAGGGGGGCGTCAAGACTGTAGCATTGGGATACAACTGGCCTTTTCTGGAACTGACAAGCATGAGTCAGTTTTCAACTCATGGTATGAGGTTGAGAATCTTCGTCAGTACTCTCTCTTCCGTCTTTACTCAAATATCAGAGGCTCTGTCACCGGATTATTTTAATTATGTGCAACGTAAATTTAGAGTTCTTGGCGCTGTAATTTCGTATGTTCGTTGTTTTTGTATCTTCAGAGCCTGTACTGATGTGTGAATTCAGTTTCTTCAGCTGTTGGAATTGGCTGTCATTCTTTTTGTAATATAATCCAGAAGTCTAATTTGATTACTTACTCCTAATCCCTGAAGAGAAAGCTATATGAAAAATTCATGTTTGAGTTTGGAATCTATGACTAAATGAAATCTGACTCGGTCCGTAGATTGAACTGTCCGAAGACCTTCATAATTTCAACTATTCATCTGAGAAACTTGTGTTTGTTGAGACGTCTGAGGTTTCTTTCTGAACTTTCCCAATGTTCATCAGGAGACCTGGCGCTTTCCAACATTTCTCCCGCAATTGACAATACTAAACTTTAATTTGTAACGATGTATAACATGAGGAAACGCGTAATAGGTAGTATGAAATGATGTTTCAGTCGGTAATAGTCTGTTAGTTGAATGACTTGGTATCATTTTCACTAGCATCAACACCTGTTACAAATGCACCAATCCGAAATCTCTGCTAAGCTTATGAAGTTACTGTGATAATTTCATAGTTTTATCTTCCCTGCTATTCCCTGAAGAGTACTTCACTACCCAAGAATTCCAGACCCGCTAGTCTGCTACTAACTTTCTCATATCTGATCTTGTCAATGGTTTAACTATAACAAGAACTCATTCATTATCACCTATCTACACAGTTCAATATGTTTTCATTCACAGAAGCAGCTAATAAAGAAAAAAAGTGTGTCAGTAGAGAAGCCTTGGATCGTTGATCTCGATATTCCAATGTCTATCAGGAGACATATCTTTCTTGGCTCCTTCTCTTTGAATCAGAATCCTAGCCTTTAACTCAGGACTCAATGAGCAAAACTGCCTCAGCTTCTCAGGCATGGCATCATACACTTGCCACCACCTCTTGTTTGCTGAATCACTGGCAAATTGTCGAGACTCCGGCTTGTCCCAGTTGCAGTCATAGTCTCTGTAACACATCCAGGGTTTCACACCAAGGTAATGCAATGTGTACACATCTTGCGGGACCGGATGAATGAGATCATCAGAAGATTCAAAGAACTTGAGATGATTAACTTTTGCAGGAAGCCTGTGCCACCAAGTGAACATCTCATTCAAAAATCCCTGATCACCCCCATTGTACGTTTCCACGACCTCTATCTTCTTCATTAATATTTCGAATGTACACTTCGACGGCTCCACTAACATCAAGCCGGAGTTGAATATGTGTATGTCGTTTTCAGCAGCTGACAGTTGTGGGTAAATGAAGAATTCATCCAAGTTTCTAGACACTATGAAGTCAGAGTCTATGAACATAACTTTATCATACTGTGTGAGTTGCCATATCCGGAGCTTGCTGTAATTCCATTCGTTGTAGGCGTTTTTCTTTGCATGAGGACTTCGTATGCGTTTAATGCGTCTGGTTTTCCATCCAGCTGCACTGAGGCCTTTGAGGGATTCTGTAGATATGTATTCATCAGCTAGCAAGACTAGGTCTTTAGTCGAGTTTGATGCAATTATGCTTTGGGCTAGAGCTATTGCACCACAGACATAAGCTTCTGAAGAATGGAGCACGGTGACATAAGCCTCTCTTGGCTGACGAAAGCTGTAGTCATATGTTCGGGTTCTTCCGCTTACCGGATTCTTCCCCAGTTCTTCACCTGCTGTCAATGTTTAAGATCTATCAGGCATGTCAACTCATATTCTTCTTAACCATGCTATTCTCATATAGTACTATGTTCTGAATACTAACAGTAAGATTAAACCTGTGAAAATGGATCAGTGAAAGAGTACTTGAAGGAAACCATAAAACTGACCTGATTGCGAAAATGGTGGAACAAGCTGACATGATCCCACAGGCATAAGCATCTTCTGTTTAATCCTACTCAAATTAGGCCTGTACACCCAAGAATTGCCATCACTCCATACAAGCTCATCACATGTGAAAATCTCTCTCATAGAGCCACATGATGAGCCAACAAACACAGCGAAAACCGGCCTATTAAATTCTTTCCAGCTCCCACTTCTCACTAACAAGTTACCTACCACCAAATTTACTTGCAACCTATAAACA
Organism: Plantago ovata; assembly: GCA_028274465.1. Classification (NCBI taxonomy): domain Eukaryota; kingdom Viridiplantae; phylum Streptophyta; class Magnoliopsida; order Lamiales; family Plantaginaceae; genus Plantago; species Plantago ovata. The sequence goes on along the minus strand of CM051455.1, from coordinate 20,555,569 downwards.
TCCCTCAAACCATGAGCTCCATCACCTTCTGTACAGTTCACCCTAGCAACTACTACATCCAACTGCTCATAGTCTTCAAATTTTGGCATTGGGATATCCGGACACTTTGAATCTTTCTCATCAACCACCGTGGGAAATAAGTCCGACCATTTAAGGTCCTCGCCGACAGTGTCAAACTGCACGTTTACTATCTCCGCACCGGGGTGGAATTTCTCAATGGCGCCATCCATGTTGACTAATCCGACTTTCATATTTTCATCTGCAAGTTCTTGGGCAACGACAGCGTACCACTCTGGAACACTTACATTACTATAGTAAGCAACAATGGGCTTTTGGGACCTATCAAGGACTTGTTTCAAGTAGAGGATGATAGTGAAACATAGACAAGCAGTCAAGAAGAAGATGAGAGAATAGCTATAAGGCTTTGATCTGTGAGACTTGGAAGCCATTGAATGTTGTTAAATGGTCACAAAATAAGGTTTCAGTTCATATATACTTAAACGATATCATGTTCTGGTTAAGGTTAAGAGTATGTTCATGCGTAGGTTCAACTATAGAGAAGACAAAATGCATGGTTGCACGTTGGACGATTATTGATAAACCAGTAAGTAGTCCTAGCTATAATATTTTACGGTTTCAAAATTCAAACAATGCGGGTGGCATGTTTGCAAAATTTTCCAACTAAACGGTTCCAACAAAAATTAATTAATAAGCTGCGGGCCTTATTTTTGTCTCACTACAACCAAAATGGAACAAACATTGATTCGAAATCGAAGGTGTTGTTAAAAAATAAGTCTAAAAAATATATAAACTCGTAGGATCGGTGAGAGGAGAGAACTGTTTACTTTGCCTGAATAAATCATAGTTGATCAAATTTCACTGAATTTAATTTATTTTTTTGAAGGGGCGCATATTGAACTACGAAGAATATCATAATCAGAGTGTCCGGAACACTTGAAATAGTACAGAATATCATAATCAGTGTCCTGTGTCCGGAAGGACCGGAACACTTGAAATAGTAGGCATAATCAGAGTGTCACTTGAAATAGTACAGAATATCATAATCGGTGTCCGGAACGGTTGAAATAGTAGGTAGTTATTTACCGGACACATTGTTTTGTACATAGAATTGACTACGTCGGGGATCGAAACCCCAACCTTTCATGTGTTACTCCAATACCCTTCGAACCCCTCAACTTTTCATGTGCTACTCTAGCACCCCAACACTCGGCTACCCTTATAACTCCAATGGAAAAGATTAAATGGAATCAGTATTCTAACTAATTGACTTTTGATAATAAAACCTCATCTAACCTAAGAATCTTCCTTAATCACGGCCCAAGTAGTCACGGCCCAAGAATGATGGAATAATAAACATATATTTATTCCGAAGTTATTGATTTGTGTATTAAATTTGAAAATATACTTGGGAGTATTTGGTGGTGTTTTGCAATTTCATAAACATGTAGAGGCGTTTCTCAAAATATTAAAGTTGTGAGGTTATTTATCTATTGTAATTGTAAGTTGTAACACGTTGAAAGTGTTATGTAGTGAAGTATAAAATGGGCTGAAAAGACATACCTAATCTCGTGTGCAAAACCCCAACTGAATGTAAATGCAATTCTTTGGATGATTCCATTCCAAATCCAACCCTCTAAGTACTCCCTAATTGACTTTATGTGTCGAACGTTAAAAAGAAAAAGAAAAAGAAAAGAAAGATCTGACATGGAGTGTATGATAAGTAACATAAGGACATTACCACATTACCAAGAAGAACTTGTTAATTCAATTCTATAAGGTGTCATTTTCGTTTGGAAGGAAAATCACATTGGCCTGGGACACTTGAGACGTGTGGGCCTCCATAGGAAAATACCCGATCAACGTTTTCTTTGGAAAAGAAAATTCCTTTATAGTTTATACTAAAAGTCCTAATTTATATATCTCGTACAAAGTTGCCTTAGTTCGTCTTTTACATGTCTAATTGATAAGGGGATATGCGTCTCATAATCTGATATATTACAATTTAATACGCCTTTTAGTATCTTTAAGATAAGCTACATTCGAAGGTGAACTTAAGGAAAAGGGGTGTGTTCTTTAGTAAGGAGGGTCTCTTATGCCACGGTTGTAGGAAAGAAGAAGAATCGTCTTGGCACATTATTATTGATTGTGAGTTTGCCAAGAAGGTTTGGGGGCTCATCATGGCTTGGCTACGCGTGGATTGTCCTTTACATTCCTCTCTAAGTGAGAGCCTCGAAGCTTTTCTAAATGCGGGCCCTAGAGGAGGGAAACGACTGTGACAATTTTTTTGCCATGGAACCGTATGAGATCTTTGATTGGCAAGAAACTCCATCTTATACAAGGGTGAGGAGATTTCGATTGGGAATGTGGTCGAAAAAATAAAGATGATGAGTTGGTGGTGGCTTCAAAGCAAAGGTGTGATGATTGACCATTACCAAGTGAATTCGTGGTTTGTTGAACCACGACTTTGTTTGAACCTCCCTTCGTAAGGTCGGATAAGGTAGAATGAGGGTGGAAGGGAGGAAATTGTAATTTTTCGAGCATTACTTACGCTTTTTTAATTAATACATTTTTTAACAGTTTTAAAAAAAAAATTTACAATCTCCAAATTTTCTACTTCTAGCTTTTTTACCAAAATATCACTTATGCTAAATTTTTCTCTATGTACACAAAAACAACTTATACGTCCTCAACTCTTCTCATGTCCTCCATGATCTCATCTACTAGGATCTGTTGTTGCAACTCGGCTCTCCCCTTTCCCAATAAGATACAACAATTCTAGAATCAGTTTGTATGTACATGATCAGTTAGTTTATATTCTTTCATAACATAAAAAAAGAAAAAGATAATAATAACAAACTGCCCGTGTTTAATTTTATTATAAAAAAATAAAAGATAATAATAATAAAATTAAACACGAGCATTCTTCCAACATTAATTAAGATTAGTCATGTTTTGTGATCTTAGCTTACTGAACTATGGCGTTCGATCGGGATAGGAAGGTTACATCTAAAATGCTAATGTTTCCAAAAAAAAAACATATTGCGAAGATTACGCTTTTCAACTTATTCATATCTATATGACTATATAGACTCCTAATTTTGATAATTTTTTTCGTTACATACTTAACTCCCCCATTCTAAAAAACTTTTAGTTAATGATGCCCCCACAAACAATATACTTGTAGTTACTCAATCAACATCATAATTATTATTGTTATACTCGACTTTATCCTAATACACTTTCAGCCTGGTACTACTACGTGGGACATTAAAGGAAAAATCATACCATATTAATATTAATAGACATACCTTTTTGCAAATGAATCATTAACTATACACAAGTTATGATCATTTCCATATTAGTATCATCATTCAAATATCAACGAAATTAATTACACGCACGAAATCCGTTGATTTTTTTTTACCAATACGACTAGTACTGTACTAATTACCGCCTACATGTATGTCATCCAAAGTACAGGAAGAATGCTATTTTTAGCTTTTACAACATGCTATATACTACCTAATACTCCAAAACATGCTAGTTATGGAATACCCTAATCTCTTTCTCTTAATTTCTAATAGTAGTTAATTCGGAGATATATACATAAATTTTTTGAATCATGCCTTATATAACACGTCTAAGTATGTGTGGCTCCCCGTTATTTTGTTATTTTCCAAATACAAGTGCATAAAAAGAGAAATGTTATTTGCAAGATTCACTCTTTTGAAATATTGACCTCTCATTTGCGCAACTTTCACGCATTAATTTTGCAACATCAAAATTTAAATGTGAATAAGAAAAAAAGTAATTAAAATTCATGTAATATGTCTATTTGTGTCCTTTCTCTATTAAATGCTTATGGTACAAGAAACAAAAAGAGTGTAGCCATTTAACATTACTCATGTACATAATCTAGAAATAAATTTTTAATAATCACCTAAAGTAATTTAGGTAAAATTAATTCACATTTTTTATTAAGCAAAGGTCAATTGAAAGTAACATTTAGTCATTAATAAAAAAAATCATATAATTACCCGGCAAATATCTGAAGTTTGGTGGGGACAGATAGCAGCCGGCAGATTTTCATAAACCCATTCCATTGAAATTAGTGAAGTGTCAAAAATACCCCCCCACAAAGACTTGCCAACTTTCCCTTTTCACCCTCTCCTCTTCTTCTTCCACATTTTCTCTCTCTTCTGCGACTGTCAAACAATTGGAAAAAAAACGAAAAAAAACAAAAAAGAGTTTCTCTCACTAAAAACATCTAAAAACAGACAGAGAGAGTCTTCCCCGATTCCAATAACCGAAAAAGCATCTCTAGGGTTTCAATATCCTCCCTCCATTATCTACAGTATCTCCTTTCCTTCCCTAATCCCTTGGAGAATTGTTCTGTCGTTCAGATCAGAGCGGAAATACCTCCAGTTTTCACGTGTAATCGTTACTCACGCAAGGATACATCTCCGCTGTCTGTATTCTAGCTCCGATTTTGTCTCACCAAGCTGAAAGGTGAGCAACCGGTTCGATTTCACCTCCACTTGGTGTGGATTTTGATTTTGGTTATTTTTTTGATGTTTTTATTCGTCAACATGATTTTTGTTTGAATTTATTATTGTTCTCCTGTAGGAAATATGTTTTGATACATTGATTGTTTGGTTTGGTTGAGATCGAGGAAGAAAGGGGGAAGGAAATATATGAATGAATATTAATAAACAAGGAGGAGGTATTGGAGCTTCTAATTTTGTAAATATCTGTGCATAGATTGATTGTTTGGGATTGGTTTTTTGACTAGTAATATACAACCATATTTGAGGTGCTGTTGGTGTTGGGTTCAATTTGAATGTGTGTTTGTCCATGGAGTCTGCTAATTTGAATACGAATTCACCTCCTCCGGGGACCAGTATGGTCCAGTGTTGTGATTGCGGATGCAGCTGTTCCGCTATCAACAGATCTTTTTCGGGGACCTATCTTCGCTCCGTCAAGCGAAAAACTGATGAGCTTGACGATGAAAGCCAGTTTTCTATTCCAGGGCTAGTTTTACACCAGAATGCCCGTGTCGAGATCGGAAATGAATGTAATGCCCTTCGCGAAATGGTTGGCAGCCAACAACAGACCATTGCCGACCTCATGGTTGAGCTGGAGGAGGAGAGGAACGCCTCCTCGTCAGCTGCCAACGAGGCTATGTCTATGATGCTAAGGCTGCAGAGGGAGAAGGCTGAGATTCAGATGGAGGCAAGGCAGTTTAAGAGGTATGCTGAGGAGAAAATGGCCCATGATCAGCAGGAGACATTGGCACTGGAGGATTTGTTGTATAAGCGGGAGCAGAGTATTCAGTCGTTAACTTGTGAGGTGCAGGCCTATAAGCACAGGATGATGAGTTATGGTTTGATCGAGGGGGAAATAGATGGGGAGAGTCGTATGAGCCGAAATGCTAGCATGAATGAGAACTTAGCAGAGGGTCCATTTGACTTCCCTCCTTATGAAATATACCCTCCCCTGAGGTGCAATATCATTGAATCCCATGGTTATGCTGATGCTGAGGCTGAAGCTGATGATGAACCTGCAGATATGGAGAAATATGCATTTGGGGAAACTCCACGACCTCGAGATCGTTTGAAAGAGTTGGAAACCAGAATTAACATATTGGAGAGAAGTCCACGGACAATTATGCCTGATGGGGAACTAAGTAGTGCAAAAAGTGTGTTTGAAAAAGTGATAGCTAGTCAGTCTCCAAGACGGCCTAGGCATCTGAGGAAATATTCTACGGACAGCGCAAATTCTTTCATTGGTAGTAAAGAACTGGGCCCAGATTTTGCTACAGACTCTCCTAACTTTGGTGGTGCAAGTTTTAAGAAGACAGAATTTACCATTTTGGAGGAAAACTCCAATTCAAGAAAGGAGGATGATGTATCTGAAATTGGAGATGACATGTCTGATAGAGTTTACACGATTGACTCCATTCATCAGGGTGCTTCATATAATGGGGCCATGGATTCCAAGGCCTCTATTGGGATTGGTTATGAAGACTATATGACGACTCCTCGGGATTCACTGCATCCTTCTGATGTCAGAGACCTGGAGATCCAAAAGCTGTATGCAAGGCTTCATGCTCTTGAGGCTGACAGAGAATCAATGAGGCATGCAATCATCTCTATTGGTACTGATAAAGCACAACTGGTGTTGTTGAAAGAGATAGCTCAAAACTTGTATAAAGAGATGTCTCCTGCTAAGAGAATGCCTGTGAGGAAGCAGTCAGTGGCCGGGAGTTTCACCTTTATTTCCGTATTCAAGGTAATAGTGACTTCTTAACTGTTTTGGTTACTCTTGATGAGATCACATGATTGTTTGTGTCAGGCCATTTGCTTGATTCTCTTCTATGATTCGTATTATTTGAAGCAACTAGATTACATTCTGGACTTCTGGTTATGTAAATCTAGCTTAGCTCTATGTAAGCTTAAGAAGATGATATGTATAATCTGCCTGCCTACCCACCCACCCATGAGTCTTCTCACGCATAACAGGTGCATCTCTGATTCTCTGTTTGTCAAAATCAATCACCATAGATCCGAGTTATGAAACATCGTTCGGTAGTGAGTTTGTACCAATGAACCTAGACCTGCTGGTAATGATATCATGCAGTTTTCCTCTTGGGAAAGGTATAAAAAGACTCTGGAACGTAACTTACTGGGTTGAACCTGTATGGTAGTTTCATATGGTTAAAATCGTTAGGGGTGTAGTTGTCTGACTAGCCTCCCTCTTCTGCCTATTTGTGCTCTATTTGGATCATGATTGTTGGCTGTCACACCAAGATATGCTGCGCTGATTGTGTAAACTTGATATTATTTTTTTGTAGCATATGATATACCCTCCTTTGCTCTCTGGTCCAGTTTCATCAAGTATTCATGTGTGATTTTTCATAGTTGCTGATGACGTTCTTATGTTGTTCTTCAGTGGATTGTTTCTTTCGTCTTCTGGAGAAGAAAAGCACGCAAATGCAAGTAAGTATTTCTATCATAAATCTTTTATTACCTGTCTTTTATCTACTTTGTTAAGACTTCTAGTGTGGCTGCACATTATGTGGGATCTTAAGAATCCAACGGGTGCAAAGGTAGTAATAAGATATGTTTTATCCTGCAAAATTTTGAGCGCCTGATTTTGACAAGTATTAAAATCGCGAAGCTTCTGAATATTTCTACTTTATAGATTTGGTTAAAAGTAGTACTTTTCTCTGCTAAATGTACTCTCTTTCGGTACAGGCACACGTTCGGACTGTCAGAAAACAATGCAGGCTTGCTGATGCTGTTAGACCGAGGTCCTCGATTTGGACACTGGAGACATCTTTCAAGAGGCCAACTGTAAGATGAGTGGCAAGTGCCGGGTACTGTATCGACCTACCAAGTATCTGGTTATCGATACATGAAATCACTTTGTTTTCTGGATTCATTGTGTTTTTGCGAAGTGTTCTCAACTTCCATTGGTTGGCATAGGATAAAGATATCAAGTACCTAGTTCGCACAAATTCTCTTTTAGTCGTTTGGGTTTGCTGAAATGAATTACAAGTATTGAGCATTATTTTTAGTTGATTTCCTTTCTGTATATTGTGTGGTTTCATGTATGATTTCTCGAACAAAGAAGTTGTGAATATCCTTTCTTGGTTGATCACGTGTGTGTATCACACGTTAGCTTACTCTGTTCTGCCTCAGTTAAATTTATCATCATGCAACTCAATTTATTGCAAACCATCACATTTACAGATTTGCTTGATGGAAATAAATCGTATTTTCTACAGTGCTAAAGCCTGATCTGGTTCTTGCCAGTCGGCTGATTCAGGCTCTGTTCTTTCGTGAGAGCTTATAAGATATCAATTATAAACAAAAACATAGATGGAGTATTCTATTCGTTCCAAGCACTTTCTCGCCAAGTGAACCATGTTTTTGCAATAGGTTGATTTTTCTGTATATCTTACACACAAACACCTTCTACAAGAATACTGTAGACTACAACTAAAACATTGGTCGATTAGCAATGGCTTAAAAGATGGCTAATCAAAATAATCTATTTCAGAATAATTCCATTCATTCTGGATTATAACGCATTACACCAGATCCTTTGATGGGCCATTAAGCATAGAAATTACTTTCCCACTCAATGGAGGGCAATGAGTGAACTGTATTATACATTGATACAAAAGCGCCAATGTGAAGGCTGATAAAAACCGTCATTACAAGCCACAAAGGAGCGGAGCAAACCAACTTTCTGTCTCAATAGACGGTTATAAGAGAACAGTATGATACATTGACACACAACAAAATCATCGGTGGAGGGTGGACTACTTAGATCGTAGGAGATCAAAATGTTGCCATCATACTGGCAACTACAAGTATCAATCTCTCAGCAAAAATGTTTATCCTACAGTACCTTCCAATTTTCAGTTTCAACAGGGTCGAGGAGATTGGTGAATGGGATAGAGATGGAATTTAATAAGCCTTTCAGTGATAGACTAGAGAGTTAGCAGTACAGTGAGTAAGCTCCTCTAGGTTATACCTAAGTAACCCGTGATATAGAAGCTGTGTAAGAACCACCAGTATACCTCAGTCCATCTAAATAGGCAAAGTTCAGTTGAGAAGTAACAGTTGTGTTTGGAATGCCAAAAGAAAGACAATTCTCTTGCTGCTGTTCATCTCCTACAGACGCAACTTGCTGAACTAGTTGGTCCTTGACTGTCCCTAGACCAATATTCAAGCCAATCGACATAGACTTGGTTTTAAAGCTGCAAGGAAAGAGGAAAATGAGAAGATAAACATCAGATAACACCACCCACCGTATGATGGACAAAAGAAAAAAAGAGGTACTGGCCTACTAGGTTAACAAGGATAAAATTTCATATGATGCTATTTACAAGAATCACTGCACATTTGATAGGTAACAAAAAACAAATAGGCAACAACACATAAGGTTCACACAAGATGCGGATACATTTTAGGATTTTCTATGTTAGTGGTGTGCTTAATATCCGGCAGAATTGAAAAAACACAGTAAAACAACACAAAATTCCTCAAGTGCAATACACAGCCTATTTATAATTTCTCTAATAGAGAACCAGAACTGAAAAAAGAATGACTTCACATTACAGCATCATCAGATAAACTTGCAGCAATGGTTTAGGTAAATACTAATAGTGGTGAGGGCTGAGTATAAATTAAGGGAAAGAATAAAACAGAAGCTTGAAGATTTTATGTATAGAATGTGGTCTAAAAATGCAAAATGTCTAATTGATTGTAGAACTTCAGGTCTAAATGAGATATTAGAATATGTACCTGGCTTCAAAGTCACCGCCATGAGACTGCATAGCATTGCAAATGTCACTGATTATCCATGGTGGAAGACATGCATCTGAAATTTCTACACTGTAGCAGATGTCAGGACTTGAACCTTGTAGAAGTTCTGTTTTCTTATCGGATATGTAACCAGCCCTCCTCACTTCTTTGCATCTAACCTGGAAACGTAGTATGAACATAGTTAAGTACAACCGATAGCTTTAAAAAAGATAGTTTGCTTATGACGTATGACTCCTGCAATGGCAAGTCAAAAGTAAACGGCAGATGACACAAGGAGTAAGAAGTATTCATTCTATAGTTTAATAGTTCCTAGAAGGTTGGGGAACTTAGATACTAGATAGTGTCAAAATCAATTGTTAGTGGCTTTACAACAGGCACCTAGGATAGGGAACTTATAATTTGTTAGTGTCAAAATAAACTTGTGCTTAATATTATATATTGAGGAACTTCGAATGATGTGATCAGGGTCCATAAATAGCAACCTAATATTCATATGGAGTGAAGGAACTTTTTTTTTTTTTTTGTAAATGATAAAAAGTAAAAAAAAAATAAAAAAAAAACTGTTAGTATTCTGCTAATTGCGGAGTTTAATTGCCTATTCAATTTCTTTATGAAACCTGAATTTGTTTGTCAGATAGTTCAAAATGGAGCTAAATGTGAAACCTAAAGGTAAGAAAGTAAATTCCTAACTAAATTCATTCGTCACATAAGATAGTTCATACAACTACAGTAAACTAAAGTTAAGTGAAGTACCCACCTCAGGAGCCGAAAGGGAAGCATTTTCAAAAAGAACTGGTGAATAAAGCACAGGAACATCATCTCCCGTCAAAGTGGTAAAAAAAACTCTGGTCGCAAATCAAACAAGAAATTTGAGATGATGAAAACTTGATAACTCATTGATTTCAGGCCATTAAAGTCCTTGCTATTAAGTTTAACCCAGGTACCAACCTGTAATTTAACAGAAATTCATATAGCCCATGAACATTCTTGTTTCCGGCAAGCATCAAGGAAGATTGGGGGCTGTTATCAATACCAGTCATGGTATCTGAGGATCGAGTCTGCATCATTCAGTTAAAAAGGAAAAGAATAGATAAGAGACAATAAGCACCATAATAAAATCACCAAAAATCAACAAATATCGCCTTTGATGTTTGATTCCTCCGCCCCACAAATATAGGCTTGTTACAACTTTTTCGTCCCAAATTATAGGCCTGTTCAGATTAACTACCTCACTTTACAAATATGTCCCTATTTAATTACCCACAATATTGATCTTTGTAGGGTATATTAGGAAATCTTGTATAAATTAAATGAATTTGCATAGAGTTTGTAAGTTTCTCAATGCATGTCCTGTAGTCACCCAAGCCTATATCTACGGGACGATGGGAGTATGCACATACTTAGACAAATACATGCAAGTTGCTTTAAAATAAAAGGCCACAGTCAACATTCCACACTCCCATATTAGTTCTAGACCTAACAATAGTGAATAGCCACCCCATGGTACACATGATATGTAACATTCAAACCTGGCCAAGATTGTGTTTTGCAATTTCAGAAAGTTCAACAAGGTCTTCTGCGGTGACTTCTTCCAGTTTTGATTGACAAAGAGGCATTGCAAAAGAGATATCCTGCAAGTGAAAAGATTAATATAATATCAGAAATCCTTGTCCATGTTTCAAGCAAAATGAAATAATCCAAAAGGAAGAAACCTGTATAGTCATATTAATGATATTGCTTCAGTAATTGCACTTTTAGAAGAAGAAAAATATCCATACATGTTCTTTCAGAAGCGATCGTAAGTGTGTTGTTGACTGAGATATGGAGGCACAATAGCAGTCGGTCTTGGACTTCTTTGAACCATCAGACCCAATAAACATAACCACAAACTGTGCAGTACACACTGCAAAAGTTTATAAGAGTAAAGACATTCAACTTTTATTCCTTGAAAAGAAAACTATAATTTTTCAAGTAACAGACTTTCAAGATCAGGAATGTCAGTTGTCTCTAGGTTCAAAATATTTAAGGCAGGCTACCTAACTGATCAAATAAGAATACTACTACAAACAACTCTACTACGAAAATACAATCAGCTGGAGAAATTGTGAGAATGAGGGTTCTGTAACAACAGAGCAAGAGCCTAGCAGTCTTTGACATAGTGGGGAAAGCTAATGCATTTTTACTTCTTTTACTAGCCATTCATGGTCGTCCGCATATTTTTAAACCATAAAAGGCATCTAGTACTTCACTTACAGTTTAACTTCATATGATCTCTGCTTCCAGCAAAATGGTTCTTGGATTTTTACAAGATTGTGTACTGATGATTGAATTTCAAATGGATGACTGGGTTATGTGCCTGTATTACTTACAAAAATTTCTAGTTGGAACTATAAAGAGTAAAACAAGAAAATGGAGCTCTAGCCAACTTGGACAGGATACATTAGGTAATAGCCAACTAGCCATGATCAAGTGATTGTCATACTTCTTATCCACCAGAATTAGTTTCAACTTAGCAACCGAACCATTTATGTAAGAGCTTAAACTGATTTAAGGTTCTTAGAAAATGATAAATGCAATAAAAATAGATGCCCGATGAACACAAAATGTGGAAAAAAAACTTAGAATATACTTGGAATGGGATGTTGACAAATGAACCAGCTGATAATGTATTAGCAAGCATAGCACTAGTAGTTTTCAGTGCTTAACATTAATAAGAAAAGCATATGCATCCAAACGTTGGAAGATAAGAATCACGATGTAGGCAGCAGATTAGGAAATGTGTAATAATCGCAGTGTTGACCTGAAAATATTAATAAAGGAACAATACCATAAAAGATTCTGCACATATTCTTCCGGAACATGTAGTAAAGGCTCCGGAATGAATCCTCCCAGGCCTGTTGTCGTTTAAGCAGGAAATCTGTATGTCCTGGATAAATAATGTAAATACTTGAAATTGAGATGTTTGGCACTAAGTCAAATATGGAGTCTCATAATAATAATTATAACAAAAACAGGATCAATATTAACAATACCTCCTGCCAGACTTAAGGCTGATATAGCGGAACGAGGTAGAGTAGATTGAGGGTGCACCCAAGAGTGAAAACTTCCCGAGTGTGTTACCTGACTGGTAGAGGTAGATGCTGCCGTGCAGCTCAAAGTTTTTTCCTGATAACGAGCAATATCATTTAAGGTTCCACGGTTGATTAACCTGTGAAACCTATAGAAAAAGTATATTGGATGACAATATAAGTGCTAATATTGATATACCCATGACCTTAGCTGTAAAACAAACAATGCCAATTAAACAGTTGATCATTTTATGTTAGAACAGATGTATGTGAAAAAATTGGGATTAGAACTCTGGTAATGTATAAGTATGACTATGAAGAACGGATGCAATATATGAGATGGGGATCTTTCATCCATATAGTGAAGCCAAGTTTCTGATATTAAAAGTTCTATTACAATCTTTTCTTTCAAAAATCTGAAGACAGCCACGGTAAAATTCTGATACAAGTTTGAGTTCAATTTTATAGTATAGTCAAACCTTCTAGAGCACAACTTGCACCAGTATCATAAGAAATAGAAAATTGAACTTACCAATTCACAGAAGAAGAACACTGCACCCGCATGTTTGTTTTTATAGACAAATCCAGTGGAATTTTGTGGCCAGGTAGAACAAACTCTGGACAAGGGATCTGAAGGATGTCATCACCTATTCTATCACCAGATTCAGGTGGACGCGAAAACACATCTTTAAAAGCTTTATCCTGTCAATTAATAACATATTTTCATGTTATGGGCCACAAAATATCAGTTGATGTTGAAAAGGAACAAATACAAAATATAGTACCATATCTACAACTGAGGAGCCATTGAAGCTTTCCCCCGCTGAAAGTAGCTTTGTAAGACTTGGAAATGTAACATTGCTACATTCTCCATTGGACTTGTTAGCTTGATTCAGATTGTCCTTGCCACTTTCCGAAGCAACAACATTGTCACAGCTTCAAAAAGAAAATATTGCATGTCAGAAACACATACACAATCCAGACAATATAAAACATAATAAGCTATACCTCGAGTTCGGTACTTGAGTTTCAGCACATGGAACCTTGGGAGCACAGAAATTTCCATTACTAACAGCCTACAAGTGATGTAAGTAACATGCTTAGAAATGAAAAAGAGCAATGCTGGGCTATAGTCTGTCAGTGTTTGTTGTAAAAAGCAATTAGTGAATGACTAAAGCATTTATGGGGCATTTATGTTGTAAGTGAAGATCACTCACTCTTTGAAATTTTCATCTAAATAAGATAGAGGACCCAATAAAATATACAAACCTTGGATTTTTCCTTTAACAATAGCATCCTATTTCTGGTACTGTTTTTAGTGACCGAATAGGGCAACTGTGTGTCAATATATCGAGGTGCTTTTGATGAATCCGGCTTCTTAGCCTCCAAAACTGCACCATCTGTATTGCTGTAAAAACAATCCTCAGTACAAAGTAAATCAAATAACGTAGAGGGCTCAAGGGAAAACAATTTACCTCAGCAAACTAGTAACTGGGACAGAAGATTCATCTGTGTAGTCAGCTAAAGTTTGGCGCTTCAACATTTCTCCCTGTCACATGAAAGTATGATAAGTATTGTATCACACACATCTATTCCACATCATTTCTTTCTCAGAAGCTTTTAGTTCTTAATCTCCTTACCAAAGCAGTGACACATGAATCATTTCTTCCATAACTTTAATCATATCCAGAACAAGGATAAATAAACATGACACTCAAATTGGAACTCTATTGCTATGCTGACACAACTTGTATCCAGTTAAAGTTAACTAAACACAAACATCCAGTTACATTAGCAGCATATGAACTTGAGAATACAGAATGCTAATTAAAGAGCATACAGACAAATTGATGGTAAAGTGCAAGTTGTAGACAGTTAGGGGGCAGAAAAATATTGTTTACATCAGATGTTTTACTCACAAGCAAATCAAAATTCCACAAAATTCAAATTCGACATTCTGAAGCATAAGGTGTCACTTTCATCCAGGGTTGCCTGATTCTCAGAGCGCGCACGCGATTCGTGGTTCACGATTCTCGCATTGTGGAGAGTCAATTCTCCAGAGAATCAAATATTTTCAATTCTTTGTTTTGGAACATGATTCGATAACTTTCAAAATGTGATTCGTTCAATTTTTTAACTTTATTCGCACTATTTATAATCAGGTTCTGTAATATGCACCAAAGAAAGGATTCATTCACAAAGCACAAGCTACTTAACCTCTGTGGCCGTGTCTTCACACACTATCTAATTAGGCCTCGAAAAAACTTTAAACTAGAAATGAAATAACAACTCAATTCGTTGACACTAATCCAGTCAGACCTAATACAGCTTATTCCTCTATCATTCTGCACATATGAGATAACTACTCTAACTAACTCGAAAATGCAATGGTAAAATCTAGGAGGAGAATCATCGAATCTGAAAGTAGAAACATCACTTACCCGTAGCTCAGATGGTGTCTTCCGCTTCATGACGGCGGCGGAGGGGAGCCTGGAAGCTCGGCCACCGCCAAAAGGAAGAGCGTTGAGCGAAGGCAATTCACCGGCCACAGCGGCCTTAGTCATGGCCCTAACAGAAGAATAAACGAGTAATCAATCGATAAATGAAATCAATCGGTCCGATAATTAGGGTTTATGAAATCGGCATCTAGATCCAAATTGGAGATTTGGGTGGTGCTTTTTACTGTGGGTGTGGAATTGGAGGAGTAGGCGGGCGGGATAAATCAATTTCAGGGTGCAAGTAACTGATGATGATTAAAAAAAGGGTCATGGTATGGAAATATGAAATTTGGAATTGGAGGAGGTTTCAATTTTTCGCTGTGTTTTTGAATTATTTTGGGTTCCCTCCTGTTGCTTGAAATATTTTCCGCTTTCCGACCACGAGCGCTCTAATAAGTGCTAAATCGAGAACTAATATATGTTAGTTCTTGGATGAAGAATTAGAAGAGGACCTTAAAAATAGAAGGGACAATGTCTGCTCTGCACGATGAAAGACTCGTGAATCTAATAAATTGAGTTTTAACACTATCTCCTTAAAATGTCATGCTGAAAAGAGAGCCAAACAATCACTATATTTTCACATCAAAATTTTTTTAGTGTCAAAGTTTATTGCGTCAACTATTATTGTTAATATGTTGACACCAAAACGTTTTGGTGTGGGATTTTTGGATAATAGTGTGGCTTTTTTTTCACACTAAAACTAACATATTCTAGTAATAGAGTCTCAACTAAAAATTTTATTGGCATTTTTAGTTCGTATAAATATGAGATTTATACCCATTATTTTAGTCCCTTGCCGCCTCAAATGCCACCTGGACTAGTCAAATATAAAAAATAAAAAAAACCAAATTAATAACAAAAAAAAAGTCATCCGGCGGCACCGAGGTTGGCTCCGATCTATAGCACTGTTGCTCCAGATCGAGTAGAATTAGCTGATGACACTCTAATTTGGCACGTCATCGTGGCTTTTATTGATTTTTTATTGTCCTTCATTTTATTATTTTATTATAATGGTTTTACTTTAAAACGTTTGTTCTCTATACATTTGGAGTACTTTGGTGAATTTGGACTGAGTGATGAATGTGTATTTTACACTTTCATTTAAGTCTTTTTCACCTATTTTAGCTATCCTCTATGTTAATTTAGCTATATTTTAGTGCATTTTATTAGAATAGTGTCACGTTTTCCTTTAGTCTTTATTTTACAGGTTTTGGTTGAAAGACGAGGATTTCCGGGCAATTATATTGAAGTAGACAAGGAATTGGTATTCCAGAAACCTAATTGGAGTATCTAAAGGTTTCCGGTTAGGATTTGAAGTCTAGGGGTCGAATCTGGAGGTTAGAATGCCACTAGAAGTCAGAAACCGAGTCCAAAAAGGGGAAGAAATCCAAAAACGCGTCGAAAACGCGTAAATTCCCGAAAAATACTCCCGGGCGAATCGCCCCACACCAGGCGACTCGCTCGGTGTGTGGGGCCCTTCGCCCCACACTATTTCGAAGCCTATATATAGTTGCTTAATTTTTCTCCAATTTTCATACTTTTCCAGACCTTCTCTCTCACCTTTCTCTGTAGTTTTAGGTAGGAACTTCCCAGAGCCTGTTATGGGGGTTCATAGCTTAGGAGGTACTTTTTCATAGCAGTTTGGAGCTTGTAAGATCGCGATTCTTCGGAGACTGACAACCTTCGGTAACATTGTATCTTACAGTTTTTCTACTTATTTTTATATATCTTTCAACATGTTTTCTTCTATGATTTCTGTTGATTGCATGACAACTATGAGTAGCTAAACTTATCGTTGGTGGTAGTATGTGAATTCTTAGTGAAGGGTTGATAATTATGCTAATGGCTATGTCGCGCATTATACTCCGTGTTATTGCTTTATTTCTTTGATCTATCTAAATCTATATCTTCGTATTGTTGATTAATTATTGCACACAATTGGACAGTTCATTGGTCTTCGACCTATCTAAATCTATATCTTCGTAGTGTTTGATAATTACAACAGGACAATTCATTGATCAAAGATCTCCATGCAAGACCGAGAAATTTACGCATGATTATTAACCCGTTATGCTTTGAAGGACCATACTATCACCAATCTCCATTATCTGTTAGAAAAACCTTTGCTATACCGTCTGCTGTTTTTTATATTCTTTAATTAAATTAGATAAAGCTAGTTATAGTCCTTAATTAGAGATCGACACTCGAGGTTATTCTACTGCTACACTATGGTTTTCGTTGTAGTTGTGAATTGTCTTTGGCTAAATAACAAATTTATTTGATTAATCGAGCCTGACAAACTCGTGTTCGTCACTGAGCTCATTTTGTAACGCCCCAAAACCTAAAATCGGTGCGTTCGACCGTGTATCGGGAGATGGACTCACGTCAACACGAAACCTCTACTTTAAATCCTCATAAACAATATAATCAACTCGAATGATACATCAGAGCAACTAAATCTCATATACAATATACACTGAAATACAATCCAATATCCTAAAAACCACCTGAGTACAAGAAATAAATACTCAAACTTCAACATACAAATCCTTGTAGTACAAACTTTAACTCCATAATCTTCAAATCTCCACATATACTCTAGCCCGGTTTACTCCAACGAAAATCATCCACAATGCCACAATGACTTTTACACTGAAACTTAAGCAGTAAGGGGGTGAGTTGGAGGCTAGTAAGAAAGATATCTTGACACTTTTACCGGATCAAGCACATGTTGCAAAAATATTTATACCACACACATACAAAATCTTTAGCATGGTATAACGTATACGAAACACTTAGATCAAAACAAACACACACTACGACCACTATTATAAGTCCGGTGACACGGAGGTCGGCTTTCACACACATAACCAAACACATTCACATAACACTCGGAGTTCTCCCAAGCACGACAATCCCCCGAAAGGGCCCACACACTTCATAGGCATATTGACGAGCGGAAACATACACTTAAACCATGCTTTCACAAATATAAAAAGTTTTTCACCCACACAACGAAAATACAGTTTGGAAATTCATATACTTGATCCTCAGTGATAAAGATAATTATACCAAGTCCCATACCTTGATATAATTTCAAGAGTAGAGTGTCAACAGATCCTCTTACTTGAAATTTGAAATCCGTTATAACGACCAATTGTAAAAAAACAAAAATGATTACATATTTTTGCCCGATATAAGATTCACTTATTTTTTGAACAATCGAAATGAAATTTACATGTTTACGGATTAACTATCATGTAAATTAATAAAATATTAATTTATACATAAAATTAATATATGAATAAAATAATAAATTTTCACGGTTACAAGATTATTTAATTTTTATAGAGGTTAGACGGAATCCCTACGTGCCTAATGTGGTGAAGAGCGGCATTACACGAGAACGGTACCAAAACGGCACGACAATCTATCTATATTGAACTCATTATTTATTTATCTAAAAGATATAAAAAGAAAAAACAAACAAACAAAACAAACAAAAGAGTGAATTGAGATCTAGGGTTTCCTTGGTGTGGCATATCGATTACGGCGACGATCGAAATTTCAGAGCTATGAAACTCCGTGGTATTGATGAGTGGGACATATGCTCGGGGGTTATGGAAAATCTAAAGCGTCCATGGGAAAGTGATGATGAGGACCGGAGAAGCAATAATAAGATGGGAGGGAAGGAGAAGAAGAGGAGCTAGTTAAGAGACGGACCGTAGTAGCCAAGGTTGAGCGGACGTGGTCGTTGGAAAATTTCATAAAAAATCCAAATCCAAGAATTAAGGGGAAGATGAAGAATCAGAAGGTGTGTATGAGGGAGATGAAGTTATCCGAGGAGCACGATAATAATAATAATAATAATAATAATAATAATAATAATAATAATAATAATATTTGCTATTGCTAAGGGAGTGGGGGCACATCTTGTTTCTCGGTTGTCCTCTAATTTTGTGTAAACTTTCATTGTTTTTTATAATAATAATAATAATTAATAATAATAATAATAATAATTTGGAAAAATTACAAATTGGTGATACTTTCAAGAGTTATTATCAAATTAGTGTAACCTAAATATTTTCTAACAATTTAGTCAATACTTTCTTTCAAATTGGTGATTTTACTAATTTTAGTATTAATTAGGTTAACTAAAATTCCTATTTTTTCTGCCATTAACCATGTTTCTTGTTAATCCGTAAAATACTGATTAATATGTCAAGCATCTCTCTCAAATAACCCACGTTTCATATTCATCAAACTCATTTTTTTTAAGATGCTTGTGCTTAATACTCATAGGATGCTTGTATAGATTAGGTGCTTGATCAATTGTGGTATTTTTCTACAAACAAAGTCTTTGAAGTGGTTGGAGTCTGATGATTTAATTGGGGAGGCTTGAATTAACCAGGATGCCTTAATATACAGAAAGATTGGAACGACTAATAACCAAGAAGCTTGACTAGACAAAAGTAAAAGTATTGAAAATAAAGAATTGAAAGATGCTTGATAAATAATCAAAAATCTTGAATATATACACAAAATATTGGAACAACAAGAATGAAAAAAATTGCTTCATAAATAATCATAATCAAGAAGCTTGAATACACAAAAATATTGGAACGGCAAGAATGAAAAAAAAAATGGACTGCTAATAATAGTATAATAATATACATAATTTAATATTCACATACATTTAAAAATCTAACCATGTAACTAATTAACTAAATATTAGGAATATAATATTATTTATTAATTGAGTTTCTCTAATTAGGTAAGGCTAATTTAGTCCACACGTATAAAAACACTAATTTGTAGTAAGTTTCCCATATATCACTAATTTAATAGAAATTATTAGGATATCACTAATTTAATAGAAATTATTAGGATATCACTAATTTGTAATTAACCCTAAGAATTTTACTATCTAGCTTATAAGGTAGAAGAATTCGATTATCGCAAGGATTACTTGGAAATTTCATTGGGACGACTATGACATGGAAAAACCTCCGGATCCCCTGGAAACGGGAACTGTTCACGCCTCGCAGATATATTCACTCAAACTAATTACCACACATTCAGTCCAGGTGTATGGTCTGATGCATTTGTATTCCGATATGGGAAACCATGAACAGTCGCCAAGTTATCTTCCACCGGGCAGAAATTAATGACTGCCAAACCCTCACGCCAACGGATCCATACTTGTTACTGACAGGTCCTGTCCTTCCTCCTATGGCTTTTACTACTGTGCGCATTCAAGGCACACTGAGAGTGAAGGGCACTACTCCATCTGAGGACACATTTCTGAGGGTATGCATTTCGAATGGGCAAGGCAATGCGACTCACAAACGCAAGTTGAAAGAGGTTGATCCGGACTTTGAATCTCAGGATCAGAGCTACACATCACCCATGTCTGAGTGCCCAACCGGCAAGCTCTACTTTCTGGAGATGACATGTGGCATTGCCGTCTTCAGCGTTGTGGCCACTATCTCCGTGAAGGTTAAGCCGGGTGTGTTACCGCCAGGCTGGTGTTTTACTGCCTCAACTGATAGTTTTCCGGACATGAAGGTTGTGCTACTTGACTCCGGAGATGCAAAGGTCCCCGACCCCCTAGACGGCACGGTTCAGCCCTCACGTCCTACCATCTACCATCTGTGTTGAATATGGTGGGAAGCTCCAAGTTTTTATACAGCATGGTAGTGAGATTAAAGGACGGTTGGAATTCCCAACTGAAGAATATAATATGGAAAGAAGTCTTCCAGCCTTTCCGAAACCAGTTCAAATCGACTCCAGCACCATAGAAGTCAAAGTCACATGGATAAACTATTGGGGCAGAGTTTAATGGGTAACTGTTGATGTGCCTTATCTCTTCTCTTCATGTCACGTATGTCAGTATATTTTAATTAATAGATATTTATATTGGAACCGTAGGATTGTGGTTGTGAACTTGTGGTATTGTTTGTTTAATTGTCATAATTAAATTTGGTTTAAACTGGCATTTCTGTGCTCCAAGTGATGAGGATATCGGTGTCGAACCTTTTGGATTTTAAGTGTTCTTAAATTAATTGGAATTATCCTCTCGTCATTGTCCAGCATTCTCTTCAAATCAGTTATCCATTGGGCTTCATTATTTTAAGGTATAATCGGCATTTTTCGCTTAATTGTATCTTGTATGCCAGTCTATTGCATATCCTAGTCACTAAATCTCCATACGTTTCCCTTCTTTTACTTCAAGAAATCTTTACTAAATACAATTCATCTGGGACTAATTGAACAAACTTGTGAAAAGCTATTGCAAATCAAAACAATCTCAGACAACAATACCGAAGGAAGTGTAAGCAAGTACTGCCAGTATGCATAACAAACATCATATAATTGCATCAACACAGAGAATTGAGCTAACTCAATATCACCACCAGCCATGACCGTGACAAAGGTTCTTAAATCTGTCTACATTCCACGACCACAAGCACATGACTTCAACAATAACATTGTTTATAGCCAATCCTAGAAGTTGGACTCACCGATATTATCTGTTAACCCATATACTAAGAATCATGCTAAGAAACATAAAAATAAAATTGTTGATCCCTCCTCTCACACAACAATGTTGAAGACTAGAGGGGTGAATAGTTTTTAAAAACTTTCTAATATTCTCTCAGTTTCATAATAAGTTTTCTAAGGTTGATTTTTTTTCGAACTTTGACCACAAATTACTCCTACATTACACAATAAAAAAATATAACAAAATTATATATATATATTACTTCCTCCATTTCATTAATAATTTCCACTTCGGTCAACAGGCTTCATGATAGACCGCACATTACTCCTAAATTGTACGATGCAATTCTTTTTTAAAGTTATATAATTAAAGTTCATAAGTTAGTAGTATTTTAAATATATTTTTAATTTTTTTTTATTAATATAATTTAGGTGTAATATACGAGTCAAACATTACAGCCGTTGACCAAAGAGGAAGTTTGTAATGAAATGGAGGAAGTATGAAATAAAATCAAGATATTTTTATAATATAACTCTATTATATACTCCCTCCGTGCTGTCTAAGTGTTCCTGTTTGCTATTGCCAAAACAATTTTCAAAAAATAATTAAAAATAGTAAAGATTTCGAAAAAAGTTTGTAAGGGTTATAAACTTCAACTTCAAGTAATTATGTATGTAAAATCACCATTTATAATCTTATTCTAAATTATTATCTATTTTTAATTATTTCTTGGAAATTGTTTTGGCAATAGCAAACATGAAGCTTTAGAGAGAACGGAGGGAGTACTACTTATGTGTAATATAGGAGTAATTTGCGGTCAAAGTTCGAAAAAAAAGTCAACCTTAGAATCTTATTATAGAACGGGTGGAATATTTAATTAACACAGTTTCTCAGGTTTCATATTTAAGTATAGTGAACTACTTTAAGTATAGTGAACTGAGATCTAAAACTAACCCAAGTAAAATACATGCTATAGATCAAATAGGCAGTATTTATACTTGTTGGTGGCCAGGACACTTGATCACATTCTTTGACTAGATCTACCATATGCCTTTTTCATGGCAGCGATGCGGTTGAAGTAGTGTATTGTAGAGTGTTAGATTTATATGAGCTCGTCCAAATCTATATGCTATATCTTAGGATGAGAAAATCCATAGAATACACTTCATAAAAACTTAGTGATGAGTATTCTTTTGTGATAAATCTCTTCCAAGCTTTGCATATCATAGCTATTTCAGCTATTTGGAATTGCTCCTTCAGCCATGCTCTGTTTTTCTGAATGATATATAGTTAACAAGACTAGATCATCCATAAAGGCACCACATTCAATTGCTTGTGTATTGATGTGTATGGTGTGTATTAGGGCAACTGTGCATCTCTCTATAAGTCGGTCAAGTGCCGGTATTTATAGTGAACAATCACACCCTGATTTGAATTATGTTCGTTGGGTCTTGTGATGTTTCACGCCCGTTATAATTTTTTAATATAGCACTGATATGTCACAATCATAGAGTATGTTTTTTGACAGACTTCTCGGTCTAGACATTAAACTCTATGTACTATATATTGTCGTTATCTCAACGATATTCAACAAGCTTATTCAGCTAGCCGTTATTCAGATTTTGTTGACCTTGATATCTTAAGTCCAACTACCAAAAAAGTATATTTCCTTCATATAACTTAGTATCATAAATCGTCATTCGGAGAGTGCATCTCCTGTATATACGAAATCCGATGAGATAATTATTTAGTCTTCAGCAAACTTGCATAGCTATCTAGTTCTTCAGATACTATATCTTTCTGAGCGTCTTTTGCTTTATGAACTTCTGCCTTCAAGTCTTCTTCTTGGACAAAGTAAAATTACACGCAGAAACCTATATCATCCTATACAAATTTTGCTAGACTAATCATAATAAGTATTTTTCTTCTCTAATAAGAACTAGCTATCTTACAAAATGTAATCAAAATAAATGTATAACAAAAAGATAACTTATCTAGCGTATCGAATACTTGTAACTACGTAACGTTAATTACACTTGTAATTGGTTGTAACCAGTTGTAAATGGTTGTAAATGAGATCTAGACTATTGAATCACTTTTACAAACTTCATTTATCAATTACAACATGATTATTACTATGATAGTAAGGACGATTTGTGTTTTACAACTTAATTATCATGGTTGCAAATAACTTCAATTTTTATTTATTGCACGTTTGACCAAGATAGTTTCTCTTTTACAAAATTGACACCATACTATATAAGTTACCTAAATTTCAAATTAGTCCAAATATAATATATCATAAATCAAATCCTCACCCATGGCATGCATGCAAAAGCATGAGCTGAAATTGAAATAAAGCAGAGCAATTGAACTTTACCCCTAATTCCTAAATTTAGCAGTCCCCTCATCTTCTTCTTCCTTCTTCTCCATGCGCACAACCAGTCCAGGTATGGCAAAATCCAATCCCCTTCTGCAAATTGATTAATATTTCTGCATCTAAACCATATTCAGCCCCAACATTTACCCAATTATCCTTCCTCACCCCTGAGTTGACTCAACGCACTGTTCATTTTTTCCCCGGCATTCCATGATCCTATAATTGCAGTTTTCCCCGTGATCACATCTCTGCAAATTTTTCTCCAGTTTCAACCCCTTCTGACGCCGTCGTCGATACAACCAATTCTACATTTCGTCGTCACATTCTAGATTTATTTACAGCGAACGATTAATTTATTCATCCCTGTAATTTTTTCATTCCACCCTCATTTAATACCCCTTCAATTCTAGGGTTCTTTGCAATTATTTATTATCATTCCAATAGACAGACAGAATCCTATTTGTATTATATCTCTGCTCTGCTTCAATTAGGTCATAACCATCAGATAGGTGCATTTCTATAGAATTAACCCATCTGGTGGCTAAATTGGCTTTGGGTTTTGATCTGGCTGTTGTAGAACCTTTGTAATAATAATAATAATAATAATAATTATTATTATTCTTATATAGTTGGTGAATGAGATTAACAGGGCCATTTTGTTTTGATGGTGAAGTCCAAGAGGGTTAGCAAGTTTTAGATATTATTTTCATGGGGAATACATGTTCAGGTCCTAGTGTAAGTGGCACCGGCCTTTTCCAGTCAGTGACCAATGCGGTATGGAGAAACCGGCAGCCACAGACCCAGGCCCTCCCAGAGCCAGACCACAAAGAAGCTAATAGTTCACAAGATAAGAAGGATTCTTCTGATAACAAGGCTAATGAAAGTTCAGTCAATCGTCAGAGCGATGTGTGTACTCCTCCTACACCGGTTAAAATAGCTAGTGATGAGGCCAAAGCCGCCGAAGATAAACATGCCAATGGTGGTGATAAAAAAGAAGAAAAAGCATCAGATGGGGCAAAACCTAAGACTCATATGAAGAGAGCGTCTAGCGTAGGACTGCAAGTTGATTCTGTTTTACAGCGCAAGACAGAGAACATGAAGGAGAAGTATAGTTTAGGCAGGAAGTTAGGGCAAGGGCAGTTTGGGACCACGTTCTTGTGCATTGAGAAGGAAGGTAACAAGCAGTTTGCTTGCAAATCGATTGCTAAGAGGAAGCTGACCACCGAGGAAGATGTAGAGGATGTTAGGAGAGAGATTCAGATAATGCACCACCTGGCAGGGCACCCCAATGTGATATCTATTGTGGGAGCCTATGAAGATGCTATTGCAGTTCATGTTGTGATGGACCTTTGTGCCGGTGGGGAACTGTTTGACAGGATTATACAGAGGGGTCATTACACGGAAAGAAAGGCTGCCGAGCTTGCGAGAGTAATAGTTGGTGTTGTGGAAGCTTGTCATTCATTAGGAGTTATGCATAGGGACTTGAAACCCGAAAATTTCCTTTTTGTGGATGAGCAAGAGGAAGCACCTCTCAAGACCATAGATTTTGGGCTCTCAGTTTTCTTCAAGCCAGGTACACAAGTCAATGAACTATTGGCTTTGAGTATTCATTCTTGTCTTTCTTTTGGTCTGCTGTGTATTAAATCCAGATGAGCTGATCTGAAAACTGTTGTTCTGTTTATTTCCATTCATTATGCATTTTGGATAGCTGTGGAGTCTGTATCTTCTCCCCAATGAAATTTGTCGAGTTGGGATCCCCTTTGAAGGTTTCATAAAATTGCTCGGTATAAAGGAGCTCCGTTGGTTATAAAGAGATTTATGAAGTACTCCGTAGGAAAGAACTAACTGGTATAAAAACTTGAGGGAAATTGCCTGCTGCTTATACTATCTCCTCTTCCAATTAAAGCATAAATCGCTTCGTTTCTTTGCTGTTTCTTTCTTTCTTTTTTTTTTTTTTAGGATCCACCTGTAAATACTGATTATGCTAGCTCATCAAAGGATTGAAGTATCTGATTTCTTACTTTCTTTTGACTTTTCCATATATGGAATGTAATCATGTACTACATAATATTCACAGTTCACACCCTGCCCAGAAATATCTGTTGCATAGATGAACCGGAAAAGCTTTTCACTGTAACCAGCTATCCATTTGTGTTTCCTTGTATTACCTGTTTCTGTTGTTTAGTTATATTGGAAGATGAAATATCAAGCTTTGTAGGGCTGACGAAATTCTTAGTGCACAGCAGGTTAACTGCCAGTAAAATGAGCAGGTTGCCTGAAGATAGGCTTTATGTATAGTAACTTATTTTGAAATTATGTTTCTTCTTTTGATTAACTATTTTCGTTTCCCTTATATCTTATCAAGTATTCAAAACCTTTTCAGGTGAGACTTTAGTGATGTTGTTGGAAGCCCATATTATGTTGCCCCAGAGGTATTAAGGAAGCATTATGGCCCTGAATGTGACGTGTGGAGTGCTGGAGTTATCATTTATATTTTGCTTTGTGGAGTCCCACCATTTTGGGATGGTAAGCATTAATGCTTGATCACTGGTGTATGCCTGCCTGCCTTATTGTCCTTTGCTTAACCCAGTACTCAAATCCTTTTCTTCCTTCTTCTGGCTTCATTTCGTTTGGGTAATTTGTATTGGAACAGAAACGGAGCAGGGTATTTTTGAGCAAGTTGCAAGAGGGGAACTTGACTTTGTGTCTGAACCTTGGCCTAGTATATCTGCTAGTGCAAAAGATCTCGTAAGAAGAATGCTTGTCAGAGATCCCAAGAAGCGTCTTACAGCTCACCAAGTTCTTTGTGAGTATTATCTAGTTAAATAACTTGGAAAGCTCATGTGGCAAGGAGTTGGTCTGACTTTACTGAAATAACCTAGCCAGTTTTCTCTATGCTTTTGAGCAACTTAGTGAAATCAATTGATCACAATTTCTACTGTCTTGCTGCAAAAACATATTTATCTATGTACCAATTGAAACAAGTCAAACAACCGTTTCTTGGACACCCATACCTTTTTTACATGCATTTGTGTCCCGTCATTACAAACAAGAAATACCACCTTATACAATGCCATTTTAAACATAATGATTGTTTCTTATGTTCTCAACAACTATGAGAGGTTACCACTTCACTTCGATCCTGAAGGAAAATTTGTTTGGTGCATATTTTCTTGAATAAGTATGATACCTTTATTTATCTTTGCATGGGTATAGCATAACAAGTTGCAACTAGAAAAGTAAAGGACATAAACAAATAATAAATCAGAATGTAGTTACAGAAAAGAGAGTGATGCTGTTTCATTTGCATGTTTAAGCATCAGCATGGTATAGTGTATGTAAGCTGTATGGTATCTTAGACAAGGACCATATTAAGGACTCAATTCAACAACTGGTATCCATGTGTACTTGTATTGTACGGAGTATGTGTTTTATGTAGATCATTTTGTATTACCACATTTTAAGGGGGTGTCACATAATATCTGTAATACTTTTGGATAGGCCACCCATGGGTACAGATCGATGGTGCAGCTCCAGACAAGCCTCTTGATTCTGCTGTTCTAAGCCGTCTAAAGCAATTTTCTGCGATGAACAGACTCAAGAAGATAGCAATTAGAGTAAGTTCTCTCAGTGACCTAAATGCAAATGTCGAAAGAAGAAAGAAAGATGTATCGTTGGATGATCAATTGTAGGGAGGATTGTATCCTACAGCTCACAACATTATTCTCATACCGATAGGTTATTGCTGAAAGTCTCTCAGAGGAGGAGATCGCTGGACTGAAGGAAATGTTCAAAATGATAGATGTCGACAATAGTGGCCAAATTACACTTGAAGAACTCAAGAAGGGGATGGAAAAAGTTGGTGCGCGTCTCAAAGATGCAGAAATAGTTGATCTGATGAAAGCTGTAAGTACAAAACGATTCAAGTCCCATAAATACATCAAAAGATATGTGGTTGGTTATAGAATTAGGGCTCAAGCATCTGAATATTAGTCTTAGTACCGGGAAGCAACCAATCAATTCTTTTGCCTCCGACAATGAACTCAAGATTTCTAACATAAAATGGGACACGTGTGTGTTTCATTTCCTTAGTTTGAGAAATTGAAGACATTCAGCAGCATTTTTCCTATTAAATTACAACGTGCTGATGTTTTCTTCTTTAAATTGATTTTTCTCACTGTCTATATATTGTAGCTCATCACTATTCACTTTTATAACCATGTTATCCAGTTGCTTCAATTGTGATCTTGTTTTGATTTTCATGTAAAATCTTCTCCAGGCTGACGTTGATAATAGTGGGACTATAGACTATGGAGAATTCGTCGCAGCAATGTTGCACCTCAACAAAGTTCAAAAAGAGGATCATTTGTTTGCAGCTTTCTCATATTTCGATAAAGATGGCAGTGGATACATCACAAAGGATGAGCTTCAACAGGCTTGTGAGCAATTTGGTGTCAAAGAAGCTCACCTAGAAGAAATTATGTGTGAAGTCGATAAAGATAATGTATTTCTCTTACACCAGTAAAATCACTTGGTCCTTCTTACCAATGTGCACTTGTTCCTGAATTATAAATAATACTATATCTAATTATTCTTTGGGTCTATGTCAGGATGGCCGGATTGATTACAATGAGTTTGCAGCTATGATGCAAGACACTGGTTTCGGAAAGGGAATGCGGATGGCGTAGCAGGGGCTCAGAGGTGCTCCTTAAATCCGGTAATCCCTTGAAAAATCTTGGCTACTTGTGTAAATTTCACTCAATAAGTTGGTTAGCAAGTTTCCTGTTCTCTGTTGTAAAATGATTAGTCAGGTTCTACGTTAGTAGTGAGGTTCCGTTTTTAGTTTTATCCATTTAATTTCTTATCACTCGTTAGGTTGTGTTCTTTCTGAAAATTATTGTTCATAATTCAATTTATTTCTTACTTATTCATGCCTCTAAATTTTGGGCCATTTCCATAAACTGTTTCGCATTTTGTTTGCTATTGCAACTGTTGCAACTTGCAAGTACTATTCTCAATCTCATTTCTTACTGTACTGTAGTAAGACGAATAGTTTATCTAAAGAACCAAGTAGTTTACTTGAGATTATACATGATAAACTGATAAGTTAAGCTTGAACCTAGTTTCGTTTTTCATAGCTATTTGACAAGAATGAATCAGAGTATAGAAAGCATTTAGTAAGTATGGTTTTGGTTTGTTTAAATTCATTCATTCAACTGTATGCCATAGTTCATACACAATTTCAAGATCTCCAACGCCAAGTTTATTTTACAATTTGACTGTATATTCATCCTCAAACCATTAGAAAGTTAGCTGCAACTCCTGCAAGTCGTATCCTTTGAGCTAACCACCTGCTAATAAGACTGTATAAGCTTCCTGTCTGGATTGTTCTCATGATCAAGATAACCAGAATTACTTGGCAAACTTTACAATGCACGTACACTATTCCTAAAGTGGCTGAAATGCAAGTTTCTGTGAAGTCTTTTTCATTTCGTAGTCTAGTACGCTGTTGCGCTTTTCGGGTAACAACCTTTGCGCTACGGCATAGAAGATTTTTATGTGATTGTGCATACTTAACAAGTACGTTTGCAGAAAAAAAAACGCGTCGATGCTTGAGATTATTTGTATTCTTGGCTGATGTTTGGGTGACAATTGCTCTCACAGGACATATGGTACTGTTGTTACGTACTCTCGAGTCTTATCAGTTGTGTGGTTTCTAGTACCTTATGCCTTGTCTTGTTCATTTGACGCAGACCTAATTTCTGTAGTTCGGGCCCTTAACGTTCTGAGCTAGTGGGCTCATTGATTAGTTGGAAATGGTTCCTGTTTTACCGGTTTGTGCCCCATATTTGCCGGAAGAAATAATATCAGTGTATCTCTAGCTAGCTCAGTTGCAGTGAAATCGCACAAGTAAATGAACAAATTCCTCGGAATGTATCACTACTGGAATTAAGTAATATTTGGATCCAAATCATTTGATTGCTTCTCGTTCTAATGAATAGATTATAAATCGTAATCGTATATAGCGCGTGACAAAGGATTAGTAGTTCTCAAGCAGTGGAAGTGAATAATCAAGAGAGGAGGAGGAATTTGATCAACTTAGATTCAGGAAGTATTGATCACGAATTCAATCTCAAAGCAGATCAAGAGAATAATATTTTTAGATTTAAACCAACTGAAAGACGACGTTTGGTCTGTCTCCTCGCAAACGAGACGAGGATAGGAAATTGTCCTCTAGGGAAGGTGGAGGGGTGCCCTGGGCTCTAGGGAGTTGGTGGTACTGCATGCATGACAAACAATAGAAGAGCAAGTTGAGACATGAGTTGAGAGGGGTCAGATTGGACAAATTACCTTTTTTGTGATTGCTCCTTCATCTTCATCTGGATCTAAGACATGGTCCATGCTATCTTTTCTTCTTATATTGTATTTATGGTTCATTACAAATGCAATAAATTCATTTTACTACTTTTTTCACGTCCAAGTCAGTGTACCTCAGCTCTAATTACAGCTAATTCCGTATTGCGTAAGGTTTTACTCCATGATAAATCACTTTCATCCCATATCGTGCGAGTACTATCGGGGGACATATTTCCCCATTTTTCTTTTCAATTTTCTAACTTTGTCCCTTACTTTTCTTTTTTGCTTTTCCCCCCTTGGTAACTTCATAACTTAGAACTCCTAGTTTTTTTTTTCTTTGTTCTAATTTTAATTTGAAGCGCCAAAAAATGTTACTAATTCAAATAAACACAAATTATAAGAGTTTGTAATGACTAATGAGTACAAAGAGTGCTCAAAGTAAAAGTCAAGACCACATCTCAAACTACAAATATATAGTACAAAATAAATTCACTATCACCCAGATATATACTACCAAATCTATCAAAAATCTTATATCAAAAGCAAGGCTTAAAAAGTTCAAATCATGCTCAATACATTTCAAAATACACCCAAATTCTGCAACACAAAAACGTTTTAACCGGCTTGAAATTTTTTGTTGTGATTTTACTATGCACGGTTGGTCCAATTCGTGGATTGGGTCCATTAGCGAAAACCATCTGGAAGGGTTTGGGTTTCATTATGGTTTTATTACCAATAGACCAGTATCTAGAATAAGATAGAGATGTTCGAGTTTATCCATAGGTATTATGTTTAATGTTTATAGTTTTGTTTTTTACATTTACAATTCTAGTTACAAATGACAGTTGTTTGTAAATTACTATGTAAGTGTCACAGCTCTTTACCCATTAATTACAATCATATAATATTTATAATGGATGATTAAGATGAATTTCCGTTGTTTATCTCTGTCTGATTTCTGTTGTCCGTCGTTAGAGGTTTCTTATATTGTTGTTTCATGTAAGAACACGACCCAATCGCCAAGTTACCATTATTTATGTGTCAGGAATCATTAAAGGGTGTACGATTCACACATAGAGGCAAATCATACCAAAATTGATATCAGCACCTTCCCTAAAACTACCCCACTTAAACTTCTTGTCAAGGCATTTAAAACAAGATTGGCTCCGAAACGTTAACACTTGATAACAATTATGCTTTGCAATGAGATAAGTTACAGTTACACATTTAGTGGACTTCAATTTAAAATCTCTTACGAAAATCAACTTACAAATGGTTAACATTTTGGAGACGATATGAGTGAGGGACGAGAAATTTCTAGGACCAACTATTCCATTTTTTAGACTCTGCAAATGGATAGAAAATGGGAACCTTGTATTCCCAAATGAAATTTCTGCGTTTTGTATATCAAACTTGAAAGAGTTTAGGACCTTTACTACAATTATCCGTGGAAATTGTTTGGATAAAAATCATAAAACACATGAGTACGAAGAATTGCATTTCAACTACGGACTCCATAAGGTATAAGTTAAGTACAGAGACAATAACAAGACTCATGAGATGTACGATATTTAACTTCATCGGTTGTTTCGGTACTTCTAGAAGTTAAATCATCATAACATGATCAATAAATGCACTTAATTTGTCACATGTTCTACGTATAGGACCTCTTACCCTCCGGCCTCCGCCATCAACATAAAATTCTAGTCATTCAGTTTTCTTCTTATAAATGCTTTCCCTCCTTTTATTTATTTTTTTATTTCTAATGATACCCGTTTTGAAACTAATCCAACTTATCATTGTTGGACTATTTTTAGGGGGCGATTCTTTTTACATCTACAGTGCTCGAACCCGAAACCTTACTTAAGTGAACTCAAGTTGCTATCACTTGAGTCAAACCCCTCATTTATTTTGATAGATAACGAATTAAGATATTAGTATTACATTATGATATGTTCCCGATCATTAATCGAGCGAATATGAACCTTTTGCGCTACGGTTATCAATTAATGCTCTTTGTTCGGGTGAATATTGACCACACAAGCTAACAAATGTCATTCTTAAACTTTATTCGCACTAAGCACGCATCGGAAAAAATTCGTGGATTACCCATTTAAAAATTGATCCAGTACAAATATGTGCATGACTTTCAAATTCCTATTCTTATCAATACCATTTTAAAAAATTGTGCACCTTATTAGTATACTTCATTTATTCGATTCTTTAAACCTCTTCCCCCCATACCAATCCAAAAAGGGTCTCTTTTACTTTTGATAGTCTGACTTATCGAGTAGTGTCATCAATCATTTTTTATTTTAAGTATTAAACACTTAAGGCTCAAATTAACATCACCCATCTTTTAAGTGGGTGATGTCCTCATCATGGCTTGCGAAGACTAACCATCTGCATCGAAAATTGATTTGTGGTTGATTTGGTTTTAATATAATTTGTAACGCTCGGTCAATATTTGATAGAGCTCACTATTTTTTGAGGTCACAGCTCTTTGTATGGTACATAAATCACATAACCTACACTTGTCTCTTTTAATCAATTTATCTACTCTTGTCTTCTATGTACAAGGAAAAACTTCACAGCATTGCAAATTCCAAATTCTACATGACGACACACATAAGTTAAAGAGTTGTTACAAATTAATTCTAAATTAATTTAAAATAAATAATAATAATAATAATAATAATAATAATAATAATAATAATAATAATAATAATAATAATAATAATAATAATAATAATAATAGAGTCCTGGGATAGTGATGATAATA
This sequence comes from Plantago ovata, assembly GCA_028274465.1. NCBI lineage: Eukaryota > Viridiplantae > Streptophyta > Magnoliopsida > Lamiales > Plantaginaceae > Plantago > Plantago ovata. The sequence goes on along the minus strand of CM051455.1, from coordinate 20,522,620 downwards.
ATAATAATAATAATAAATAATAAAAATAAAAAGTTTACACCATTGAGCTATTACTATTTTTATTTTTTTATTATTGTTATTATAAACAAAAAATAACAAATGTTTACACAAAATTAGTGGGCAGTCGAGAAACAAGTTGTGTTCCCACTCCCTTAGGTATAACAAAACTAATCCTAGAAAAAATATGAGGAGCAACACGCGCTCCAATATCCTAGCCAAAGAGAAACCCCGAACTCTAACCAACGTAGCAATAGCATTAGCATCCAACTCCCCGAGTGTCGAGAAAGAGAAAGGAAGGAATCCATATCCCTTATCGTCACACAAGTCCCGATACTTAGTATTATTAACATCATTGTGGTGAAAGGTGTTTTGAGATTCTTTGAGTTGTTTTCAGGGCTCAAGGTGAACTTTAAGAAGTGTAACCTTATAGGGGTTGGAGTGGGACAAAGAGGAGTTGGAAGGTTGGGCGGATTTGTTGCGATGTCAGGTGGGATCTTTGCCGGTATCCTACTTGGGTTACCGATAGGAGGCCAACCTAGAAGAAAAGTTCTTTGGAAGGGAGTGAAAGAGAGCTTTCTCAAGAGCTAGACTTGGAGTTTGGGAGCACACATTCCTTTCCTTAGGTGGTAGACTAGTGCTTCTCAATTCGGTGTTAAGTGCTCTACCTCTCTACTACTTGTCTTTCTTTAAGATCTCCGTGGGAGTATGCAAGAAGTTAATAGGAATCCAAAGGAACTTTCTTTGGGGGGGACGATTTGAGAAAAGAAAAGAAGAAAATTGCTTGGGTGGTTTGGGAGAAAGTGTGCAGCCCCAAGCAAAAAGGTGGATTAGGAGTGAAAAATCTACTCCATTTTTACATGGGACTTTTAGGAAGGTGGGCTTGGAGACTTCAAGTGGGGGAGGGGGGGGGGAAGGATCTTTGGCTTAAAGTTATCGAATCGATCGAAGTACGGTCTTTGGAAAGAGAATGTGAATCTAGCAATTGAAGGAAAGAAAAAAGGAGGGTGGTCGGATTGGTGGAAGAGTATAGTGGAGGTGGGAGCGGGTGGATGGTTCGAAACTAAGTGCAAGAAATAGGTGGGGAATGGTATGGATACGTTGTTTTGGTCGTAGAGGTGGGGTGGAAGAGCTAAAACCTTAAAGGAAGTCTTCCCAAGACTTTACGTGTTAGACTCAATGAAGGAGTGTTTAGACACGCAAAATGTGTCTAGTAAATTATTAAAATCATCAAATTAAATGATTTTAATATGCTTCATTTGTGGCCTATGAAATTGTGCCACATGAAAATTGTAAAGATTTTAAAGCCACTTAATATTATTTCTCATGAAATAATTATGTGGAAAAGATGGATTATTCCTGGCCAATCAAATGGTGTCACGGAATTTTAACTGTGTCAATATTATTTTTACATTTAAAAATAATGACATGGAAAAGAATACTCAACCATACCAATTATGATGTGCCATGTCATAAAATTGATGTAGTTATTAATTAATTGCAAGCTGGAAAATACAGATAAGATCAAATATGTATCGACCAATCAGATTTGGTCCTTCTCTTTTTACACACCTATAAAAGGAGCTCATTCTCCACCAAAAAATCACAACTCACAATTCAGAAGCCAACATTCCAGAGCTCAAACAGAAGTGAAGACTTCCACATCAAGCCGAGAAGATCAAAGACATCTTTCCAAGTAAGAACTGCTCCAGTTCTTCAAGAAGGCGAAGACAACTCCAAGAACAAGTCTCGAAGACACTTGCAGCAGCAACGGAAGATCAGACTCCACCGCAAAGCTCGTGGAGACACTCGCTCGAAGATCAAAGCAACAAACATTCCAGATTCAAGATCAAGTCTTTACGACCCTTGAAAATGTTTTCGTTCGCGAATATCAAACTCAAGACCTGACGTTCAATCCAAGATCAAGCGCAAGCCCTTGCATTGACGCCATTCAAGTCAAATCCCCGTCAAGTTCGAGGTCAAGCTGCGAAGGCCCTCAAATAGACGCACTCAAGTCAAGTCCGCCGTCCTAATCAAGATCAAGCACAAAGCACTTGAAGAAGATAAGGATACACAAGTCAATAAGCTCAAAGACGAAGTCAGCGACATCCATATCAGGTCAAGAAGCGATCATTGCCAACTTCAAGTGAAGATTCAAGAACAAGCTGCGAAGGCCCTTGAATCAACAAATCCAATAATTTAACAAACGTCAACCCCCAACTTCAAAGAAGTCAAAGTGTCGTCTCAAGAATAAGATGCGAAGGCCCTTGAGTCAACAAGCTCCCAAGTTAAACACGAGAAGACGAAGCATCAAAGTCGCTTAACCTCTCAAAAGTCAAGTTCTAGATATTTCTTGAAGAGTCGAATCAGAGGATTCATAGAGATTGTAAACTCAAATAATAAAATTTCATTTGTGCAATTTTAGTTGTTAGAGAGTGCTTAATTGGGGAGAGGCTAGTGGAAGCCCAAGGGTCTAAAGTTTTTCGAGGCATTTGGAGGAAGGAGTTGTTAGTGTGGGAGGAGGAGGAGGTGAATCTACGAGAGGAGGTTGAGAGATACCCTCTTAGGGATGGAGTGGTTGATTGTTGGGCATGGGGTGCTAGTAAGGGAGGAACCTATACTACAAGTGAAGGGTATCGGGAGCTTAATGACCATGAGGGGATTCTAGAAATAGCTCGTTGGTCAAAGGAAGTTTGGTTGAAATTTGGACCTTCAAAAGTGAATGCTTTTGTCTGGAAAGCTCTCAAAGGACATTTACCTACGAAGGTCAACCTAAGGAAAAAGGGGGGTTTTCGTAAGTGACTCAGAGTGTCTTTGCAAATGGTGTGGGGTGGAGGAGGAGACTTCTTGGCATATTCTTAGGGGTTGCTCGTTCTCTTGCAAAGTGTGGGAACTCTTGTTTAATTGACTTCAAATAAGATGCCCTTTAGCACCTTCTTTGATTGAGTGCTTAGAGGTATTTGTTGGGTTAGCACCTAGGGGAAAGAAGAAAGTTTGGTTAATGTTTTTTCATGGACATTATGGAACCTTTGGTGTGCAAGAAATCGTTTTTCCTTTAGCAATGAAACATTGTCTCGGTGGGAGATGGTAGAAAAGATAAAAATGAATTGATGGTGGTGGTTGAAAGGGAAGGGTGAACTAAAAGTTTACGAGAAGGTGCATGATTGGTTGTTGGAACCAAGGCGATGTCTAAACCTCTAGTTCGAGAGGGGATAGAGGAGTGAGGGATGGAGAGGCCGAGAGTTTGTTGGGGCGCTCTAGGAACCGATTCGGTGTGGGTTCGAGAAGGTGGTCTCTTGAAGGCAATTGGCCGAGAGAGGAGGTGTTGGGGTGTTGGAGTGGTTTTGTCTAATCCTAATCACCTTTTTGTTGCTTGCTTTGTTCTTGTAGGTTTGGAGCCGAGGGTCTTTTAACCGTGGTGTGGAGTGTAGGAAGGTAGGAAAGGGTGAGGAGAGTGGCGAATATTTTTCAAGGCTTAGAGTCAACTCGATAAGGATATCCTTCTCGAGGAAAAAAACCGACTCGGAAAGTCCTTGAGGTATTCGTTATGTCTTCTCTTAACCTCTAAGGGCTTAAGTCAACTTGGCTAAGAGATTTCGTATCTCTTTTCAAAGTAAAAACCCGACTTGAAAAGTCGTTGGGGACTTCCTCTCTCTTCACAAAGTTGGAGCGACCGATTACCGTGTTTTACTAACGTGTGTGCTCCTTGTTTGTTTAGCTCGTGTTGGTATGAACTCTTATCTTTCTCGGTTTTTGCTTATGGTCATACTTTAAATTGCTTGCCACTTGGTGGTTAGAAAACTTTATTCACTCTCCGGCCGAGCGCGTAGCATCCCTTTTATTCTACTTCCCAAGACGGGGTACGCCAATCATCCGTTGGGTGTAGGAGTTGAGTATAAGCAAGAACCGGGGAATTTTGAGTAGTCCAATGGTTTGGAGGTGTTCCGCCCCTCATCCTTACTTTGGTTTGAGACTCGTGGTCTACTGTTGGTTGAGTGATCTTCGTGGGTATGGTAAGGAATAGACTATAGTCTCCACCACGATAAGGAAATTAACCGTTGTTGGATGGAGTACTATAGGAAAATTATTTTAAACTACTTGTCGTACCCTTAATTTTTGACTTTGGATGGAGGAGATCGAACATAGAGTGAGAAATAAACTATATTTTCAATCGCGATAAGGAAACCGTCGTTTGGATGGAATATAGGGAAATTATTCTAAACTACTTGTTCTATGTTTGATATTCTCATTCGTTGTTTGTGTGGTCGACTCCTCGTTGGCTTATTGTTGATCCTTGGTGCGTGAAGTTTCTCTCCTCCACCGTTGCTATCGGCCATCATGGGTTCTTGCTCTCTCCCTCGGTTGCTACTACTTCCCAAGGCATGCACGTTGGGTTTAGACTAGTAGAGTTTGGTTGTTGACTACTTAACTTGATCACTCTTATTTCTTGTGTGTTATGCTCCTTGTTTCATCTAGTTTTGGCCGTGTGGTTTTGCTTTGGCAAGGTGTAATTAATATATAGTTAGCGGTTAGGGAACCTCGTGCTTTATTTTTTCTACTTTCGTTGTACTCTCTTCGAACATTCCTTATGCTCACTTGTTCTTAAATATATTGAGCCGTTTCAAAAAAATTATTATTATGATTATTATTATTATTATTATTGTTATTATTATTATTATTTTTATTATTATTTTCTTACCCACAGAGTAGCCCACTACATTACCACAACCGATAACTCCTAACTAGTAGTACTTGTTGGTGTGCATCGCTTATGCACTTTGTATACTCCCCTACGTCCTAGAACAGTTGCATTTTGGGCGTCCTATTAGAGTTGCACCAATTCATTTCTTTGCCATTTTTGGACATGTATATAATAATTTTATATTATATCAACACATTTGAGTGGTCACAAATCTCCAATAAAGTAAAAACAAAATCAATTATCAATATAATTCAATATTTAACTCTCCTCCTTATCTTTTGTGCCCAAAAGCAAATAGTGCAGCTTTAACTACTACTCTTAAATAACACGGTAATACAACAATAATACTTATTTGATTTTTTAGATTGTTTACATATTCCTTTTTCGTTCCTTTTTTTAGAGTGGTTACGTTTCCTTTTTTGGTAACTTTCCATCTCACAACTTTATTGTGGGTCCTGCCACTAAACCAAACACTACACTTATCATACCAACCTTCTAAAAAATTGTTCCAAAATCAAACGTAAACGATCTAAAAAATAAAATGAAAATGGATGAGTACTAATAATTCATTTAACCGATTTGCCTTTATCTTTTTTAATTCCCAATAGTAAAAGTATACTTCATTAATTAATTTGACACGAGCATAAGTCGTCAATTTATAGAACCGTCAATGTTTAGCGGATATCACGATCCACAAATAATACAACAACATTTAGAAAACCATTACATTTAAAATCAAAAAGGTGATTTTACTTCGAGTGCACTAAAACCATCCATGCATAAAATTAAAGTATTATCCACTGAGTGCATAAATTATCATCGAAAATATGTAGGCCAGAGATTATACAACGAATAAGCAACGCCAGTCACTTTCAATGATTGTTGATATTATGGTATAGTAGCATAGAATTTTAATTTTAGAGGACCAAACCAAACCATAGAAAAACTCTAAACCAACTTTAAGGTGGTGTAATTAAGTACAATAATCATCGGAGAATCGTGATTCACGAGGACACGTGGAGCTGTAAAGAGCAAGTAATTGATTTTGAACGTACCACGTGTATGGATCGGAGCACTATACAGCCACCGTGTCCCCACCCTGTCCGTATCACGTGCTTTGGGCGGTGCCACCCCCCTTTTTGGCCTTCCGCCACTCCCAACTCCACCACCTAACACGTCGTCGTTTTCCTCTGCTTTTTCAAGAGTATATGCTCCAGCCATGTATAGTTTGTATACTCTCAAATAAATATCTGCATATTAGATTTTTTTAAAATCTTCAGGACTACTAAAATGGAGTAAATATTCAAAAATATTTATTTATGTTAATTTAAATTTATCAAATTTAGCTATAAATATGGTCTAAAAGATAATTTGTTCTTATATTATCACCGGCCATTTTGAAAATCGAGATTAATATATTGTAAATGTGACATTGTTATTGAAGTATATATAAATTGAATGTGTGATGTCTAATCATGAACACAATATTAGGGTTGAACCGTTCAATTTTTCATAGCATAATATTGAAAAGGGCGAGTGGAATGTAGAAATTCCATTCCGAGCTAGGGATGAAGAGAGATTATTTGGAGAATTGAATTGACAAGTCTATCTCCTAGGTGCGTCTCTATAGATACAGAGTTCGTCGTGGACGTTCGAATTGGAATATCTTGTGTAGCGAATTGAATTAAACCCTATTTATCATATTGCTTATCATCAAAAGTAACACGGAACATATAAGTTGGAGGATCGCCCCTTGCAAATTCAAAGAACTTTCAAGTAAATGATGACACCCGATTATTTTAGTAGAATATATCCGTCGAACTGGCGCATTGTTGATGATAGCATAGAGAAACTAATGTCCTAATCTTTATGTAACTTCTTTCTGATAAAATCCGGTCTCTCATCTTGCTTATTTAAACTAACATCTAAGCATTTATCTAGATCAATCATTGTATATTGTATATTTAGAATATTAATGTATGAAAGCGTGACGATATAATGTCATGGCTTGAAATTACTCGCATTTCATATCATTTAGGCAAATCTTCATGTGAATTATTGTGATCAGAAATATTAACGCTATGTGTGATGAAAGCGTGATGAAACAATTACGCACGCACACCCGATTCAAACCGTAACATTTGATCCATCCATGCATCCTACAAATGGCATGTTGTAGGCAAATTATGACAAAAATGAAGAAATCAAGAATGGTTGCTAATACATAGAGAGATAAGTTTCACATCTAAAACAAGGTAATGGAAAAGGAGAGAGATATATAGTTGTGATCGATCCAAAACAATGCCCTATCAAGGAGGTAACAATGGGCTTGAATTGTGGCCGAGAATGAATGTTTCGTCCCCACAATTTTTAATGTGTGCGTATATATTACTAGAGACATATACATAATTTTCTGAAGACGGCAATGCTAGCAGCTAATAAGGTTAAAAAACAATTAATGTAAAAAGTTTGATTAATATAGACATGACACCAAACTTGTGATATCATCCATTCAGGATCCATAATCGATTGATGATATGTCTATATGCTCGTTGATAAACTTCCTGACTATTCCACTAACAACCTTGGTAATACGTCCGCCCACGTGTTCGGTAACGATGGAACAAGCTTTACTCACTTAACGACCAAATCCTGCATCTAAGCTCTGGTTATCATGTAAATGATGTAATAACAATCATCTCATGCAACTATAGCTCTAGACTCCATTCTCATACCGGGGTGCATTCAAGAATTGAAATTTTGAGAGTGGTGAGGGACTCGAAATTACATTTTTTCCGAAAGTGAGGGATGCCAAACTGCGGCATAGGATTAATCCGAAACCGAAAGTTTGAGGGGCGAAATGTTAAAATTAAAAAATATTGGGCAACATAAGTTTCATTGGTACGGTATTGTCCTCTTTGAACTATAGATTTTACGGGTTTGCTTTTCAAATTAGTCAAAAGGTATCATGCCACCGTATGAGATTATGTGTATTAGTGTATACTATGCAGCCCTTGACGTTCACCCTCATCGGATCGGATGTGAGGTGCATGACAAAAAAAGAGTTGGGTTTCGGCCTAAAGGGGCCGCATCATTACAAACGGTAACAGTGCAATTGCCGCACTAAACTGTCCCTCGACATAGATACCCCTATCCAACATGCTCGATGGGTATATCGAGTATGGATACCAGAAGGTAGCATCATTCACTTGCAATAGAGTTTTACTCAAGTTGGTGGGTCTTCCTACCTTGATGGATTTGGTTACGAGCTCTTAACTCGATCTCGGTTAGGCAATTTAGACATACTAGACAACTGCGTAGTCAGATTGTAATTCATCTAAGAACTAGTAGAGAGCATGCATATGCTTCCCTTTATTAAAAAAAGAAATAAAAAAGAAAAAAAGAAATGAAGATTATCATACCCAGGGCCAGGGGTGGATTCAAGTATATAGAGGGCGTTCGCCCCTCCTAATTTTGAAAAAAAAAAAAAAAAAAAAAACCATTTATGTAATATATTTATGATTTTGTAAGTTTTGCCTCCCCCCCAACCCTTGAAATAATTACATGTGTAATTTCGTCACCTAACTTCGATTCATGGATCCACCCCTGATCGTACCTTGTATACAATATAAGTAGCTAGCGTTGTTATACGAGTCGAACCGAGTATTGTCAAGTTCATCTCAAGCTCGAATAACATTCAAGCCAAGTTTAGGCTCGATTTTGTTAAGAAAACAAGCATAACTCTTATGACAAACGAGCTCGAGCTGAGTTGTGCCTTAATCGAGCTCGTGATATTATTTTTTTTTTTAAAGTAAAGATATGAAATACTAAGATGTTAAAATTGAAAAAAAATTAAGATTATACATTATAAATCAACATGCAGAATGATAAAGTTATCAAAGTCAAACATAAAACAATTCAAGATGAACTAATAGGGTTGAAAAATGTTGGCTATAATATGAAGGGTATGGAGATGTGATGAGCCTAATTAAGCTGCCTCCCGAGTATTATCTTAGTGGAGCATAGATTAGCTCATTTATGAAACATGCATAAATTTGGGCTCGAGCTCGCCTCCAAAATCTTATCGAACTCGAGTCAATTAATGAGTCTTGTCGTCGATCCTGAGTAATCAATGAGATTCATATCACATAACAACACACACAATACATATGAGCAGGGTATGTAAATATACCTATACTTCTTTCGGTATAAGATCTCTCGCATGACTTTGTAAACAAATTAATGAAATTCCCGAACACAAAATGAATAATATCATACTGATGAGTTAGTTATCGGTTACTGTGTGGTCTTTAAATACGATTTGGCCCCGAGTTAATAACGTACTATGTCCTAATCAAGAAGCCTAACTATGTCTTAAACTAAATGATGATGAGTGAAAGGTCAATCGAGCACGCAGTTGGAGGTATTAGCTGTTTGAAAATAACACCAGGGTCTCTCTTCTCTTACCATCATGACATTTTATCCACCTTTACATTCGTACATGAAATCATTTACTTATATTTGATTAATTGCCTAGCTGCAATTTGCATTACACAGACTGGAATTTCAATTTATTTCCATCTTTTTTGTTGTTAACTAATCATAAAAAATTTGAAAAAAAAAACAAAAGAAAAAAGTCCAGGGGTACACATGTAACTTGTGTATCTTTTCTCTGCCTTTATATAACGACCTGATCACACTGCATTTATAACTTACACACCAACAAACTCTCAAGTCTTCAACAAGTCTCTTACTTGTCACAATTTCCATCAAACTCATCTCTTTGTAAGTACTAGCTAGTAGCTACAAAATATATATTGTATACTAATCTCTTTCCTAGCTAACCACTTCAAAATATATATACTAATCAATGAAATGTGTCATTTATTTACTTACAGGTAAGAAATAAGCAATCAATGATGGAGAACGCGACGAGTTTAATTCGAACCAAGTCAGACCAACTGGTGGAGACCATGGCAGCTGCTCTAGCCGCGATAAGGTCACCAATGTCATCTGGCGACGCTACAGGTCAAGAAGGAAGTGGCAGCCTCTCCAGGAAGTCTAGCAGGCAGCAGCTGGTCGGGGCATCACCAGGGCGAAGCGGTACTGGTGGGAGAAACACGCACATTCGCAAGTCCAGAAGCGCTCAGATGAAATTCGATGTCGAGGAACTCAATATGAACAGTGGTGCGGCCTTGAGCAGGGCTTCCAGCGCCAGTTTAGGGTTCTCGTTTTCGTTTACCGGGTTCACTGCTCCTCAGGATGAGATTGCTGATTCTAAACCCTTCAGTGATGATGATATGCGTAAGTAATCTTCTCTAGTTCTCAGTTTTACTACATGATGATACACGATCGATCAATAGCTAATTTAACTAGAGAACCTTAATTTCCCTTTATTTCAATTGTGTTAAATTAAACATCTATCCATATTATTTGATTTTAAGCATGAAAGTTAACCGTACCCCATATATTATTGTGGGGCTCAAGTTGCAACACGCAAAAAAGTATATAGACGTAGTAGACCTGCGGAGTCGGGCATATTACATATAGCAGCCGTCAGTAAATTAAAATTAAAATTCGCGCAAAGGATTTTGATTCAATAAAGAAAGCCTGCTTGGTGAGTATATTACGGAGAATTGAACATGTAATCTCTTCGTTATTGCTTAAATTGTGTCCACTTATCAATGAGGCTTGAATTGTTGTGACACCCAACTCGTTGTCTAAAGGAGATCTCTGTCTAAAGCTCCTGATTGAAGCATTATATAAGATAAAAAGTAAAATGGGCATGCATGTACAAGACATAAACTAGTGTGCTCATAGTCACTTAGCAGAGCATTATTAACCCATCATGTAGAGACAGGAAATACTTTTTGCCAAACTAAACAATCCCACTTAGTAAGGGATAATAATGATGATAATAATAATAGTACAGTACAGTGTTTTTTAGGACAAGAAAAACAAAATAAGAACCTAAACAGTCAATGAATTTGAAAAAAAAGAGTCAACTAAACGGACGCTACAAGTCAATTTGGTCCTGCAGCAGCTAGATGAATTGATAGACAACCTTTTTAATGTAACAAAATTGAAAACTATTGTTGTTGTTTGTAAACTGTCCAAGTGAGTGAGACTTGAGAGATCCATACAACTTGTACTGTCAGGCTCAACCAACTGTCATAGACACTTGTTTAGTTCAGTTTCCACATTTGTAGGATTCTAATTTCTTACAGGGATTTTAGGCATTAATGGGCCCCCTTCATATCCGTTTTCAATTGTTGGATGGATTGGTGGCCCAACAAACTGAATTATTTTGGGCTCCACTCGCCCCACCCATTCCTATTTTTCTATTGTGCTGTATTATCCGATTCAAAAATACCATCATGCTTAGCGAATCTAGCTGATAAACTAATTTTGAATAGATAATATACTAGCTTAAGTATAGAGCTTATAACGTACCTGACTTAATAAACTGAATCCTGATTTACTAAAAATGAAAAACTAACTTTCAGGTCGTTTTAAATACAACTAACCAAAGGGAAACTAAATCGTTAGTTTGTGAAAATAGTGAATTGAATTGAGGGAATGAATCTCTAAGTATGCAAAATCGGTAAAAAGACCTCGATTAGTAGTGTGCCAAACAATACCGATGAACTGATCAAGGAAATTTCTTAGCTGTGTTCTAAAGAGCATGTTAGTTTACGATAAGATGCTAAGATTAGTTTATTAAATCGGTTTAACTTATGATTTAGTAATTGCTAAATAAACTTATTTTGTTTAAATAGTCAAATTAACTAAAAGAACTCTGAGGAACAATGTCCAATTAAGGTTCGAAATATGTTGGGCCAGTTTGGTGTTGAATATGATCAAACAGCTAGAAATGATACAAATCAATATGACTTTCACCATAATACATCATCCAACAGACAAAGCAAAGGACTTTAAGGTAAACAATAACAACACCAGCAACCCTTTGATACAAAGGTCAAGCAACCTACAAACCTTTACTGAAGTGTACTATTTCCTGAAACAGACTATTAAGCAAGAATGTCCCCCCCCCCCCCCCCCCCCACACACACACACAGTTGATAGTATTTACCAGCACATTATGCATCAGAGTCAGGCAATGAATCTGAGCATGTTCACCACTGTTACATAATGCTGTCTATGCTTAATGTGTTAGCAGCTGAGGATCTTGAAGCAGGCATTCAAAAGAAGAAACTCCACACAGAACCTACCTTGCCAGTTTACCTCAAGGTACCAGAAAGTGACTATGTTCATTCAGATATATATTTCATTGAGCTACTACACATATAGCATTAAAAAAACCGATGTCAATCCCTGTCCCGTGTTCCAAACAAGAACCTTAATTGATTTGATCTATGTATTTGGACAGGGGAATGGAGTTTATTTCTAGCTAGAGATCAACGCACCTCATCATTAAACATGCATGGCTATTCTTGTCAGGTTCAGTCTTGTACAGAATTTCATTTTATGTGGCATTTTTGTACAAGACGCTCCTTAAAACCACGATTTAACCAAAATTTTAGCTTTTGGATGAAAAGAACACGCTATCTGCAGTACGGTTATGTATGGAACACATCCTGTAAGCACCTAATGCTAGAGCCTAGAAGTGTAGCTCTTGAATAACACCTGTCTGGCATAGATTTCAGAGATTTTTCTTGTTTCAGTTAGATATACATATACCTGTAGTCATGTACATTCTAGGCTATCATGACCTGAAGCAAAACTTAACTTCAAATTGCAGTTCACTGATGTAACATACAAGGTGGTTCTGAAAGGCATTACATCAACAGTGGAGAAGGACATTTTGAATGGGATTACGGGGTCTGTTGATCCAGGAGAAGTTTTAGCATTGATGGGACCATCAGGAAGTGGAAAGACTACGCTACTGAGCCTTCTCGGAGGGAGAGTAAGAGTACCTGCTCCTGGTGGCTCGATAACTTACAATGATCAACCGTACTCCAAGTCCCTAAAAAGCAGGTAACTATTTTTCTCAAGGTTATCGAACAAATATCTAATACGTAAGTGTTATAAAGGAAATAGTTTGCAATGGTGTGTTGGATCAAGTATAGTTCTTGAAGTTAAGATCTGGCATGAAACATCTTGCAGGATAGGATTCGTGACTCAGGATGACGTTTTATTTCCACACCTTACAGTGAAAGAGACACTAACATATGCAGCTCGCCTGCGACTTCCAAAGACATTAACAAAAGAGGAAAAGGATCAACGAGCCAGTGATATTATTTATGAGTTAGGGCTAGAGAGGTACTATTACTCTTTTGCAATGCATCAGCATATATTAGCCCAAGTCTCGTTGCAAATTTCAACAAATGAACTTTCAAATAGTAAGAGGTAATGGCTAAGAATTAAGGATTGCAATTACCAGGTGCCAGGATACCATGATTGGTGGCTCTTTCGTCCGAGGAGTTTCAGGTGGAGAAAGGAAGCGTGTATGTATTGGGAATGAGATAATAATTAATCCATCGCTCTTGTTCCTTGACGAACCAACTTCTGGCCTCGATTCTACGACTGCTTTGAGAATAGTTGATACGTTACACGACATTGCTGAGTCTGGCAAGACAGTGATCACTACAATCCACCAACCATCAAGCAGACTGTTCCTTAAGTTTGACAAGTTGATCCTTCTTGGCAAAGGAAGCTTGCTTTATTTCGGAAAGGCATCCGAAGCATTGGTTTATTTTTCATCCATAGGATGTTCCCCACTTATTGCAATGAACCCTGCAGAATTCATGCTTGATCTTGCAAATGGAAATGTCACAGACATTTCTGTCCCATCAGAGTTGGAAGACAGGGTGCAGATGGGGAACTCTGAATCAGAAACTAAAAGTGGGAAACCTGCTCCAGCAGTCGTACACGAGGTACATACCACTAACCACCCCATCACAAAAGCTAGTAACAAATGACAATATTGTTATTACTGAATACTGAGATCTGTGCTTCTTGAAAAGCTACAGCCTTTTTAAGGGTATCTCTAAGGTTTTTTTTCTAAAAAGCTTCATTACTAGTAGTAATAACATATTATGGTTTTGGAGCAGTATCTTGTTGAGGCTTATGACACACGAGTTGCTGAAGACGAGAAGAAAAGGCTAAGGATTCCGCTACAGATTGATGAAGAAATGAAGTCTGAAGTATGTTCAACAAAGAGAGAGTGGGGAGCAAACTGGTTTGAACAATACCGCATATTGTTTCGGAGAGGGCTCAAAGAAAGGCGGCATGACTACTTTAGCTGGTTGAGGATCACTCAAGTCCTTGCTACTGCAACTATATTGGGAATGCTATGGTGGCAATCTGGTAGTAATGACCCCAAAGAGCTAGAAGATCAGGTAAAACCATTAATCCCAGTGTCGCTCATTTCACATCTAAAGTCGTGGTAGCAACTCGCAAGCAATAATCTAAATGAAGATTTCAAGAAGTGCAAACAAGGTACTTTAACCTATGGATTTTCCATTGCAGGCAGGGTTACTTTTCTTCATAGCAGTGTTCTGGGGTTTCTTTCCAGTATTCACTGCCATCTTCACGTTTCCGCAAGAGAGAGCTATGCTGAGCAAGGAAAGAGCAGCTGATATGTACAGGTTAAGCGCCTATTTTTTGGCTAGAACTACAAGCGATCTACCACTCGACCTGGTACTACCACTACTGTTTCTTCTAGTGGTATATTTTATGGCCGGCTTAAGAATGGAGAGTGGTGCCTTTTGCCTCACAGTCGTGACGGTTTTTCTCTGCATTATAGCAGCTCAGGTCAGCCCTGTCTCCATTTGCAAAACATCAACATAAAATTAAGCAAAATAATTCCACCTCAATATTTGCTATATGATTGTAAGCAGGGGCTTGGACTAGCTATAGGCGCAACACTGATGGATCTAAAGAGAGCAACAACTCTCGCCTCTGTCACTGTAATGACCTTTATGTTGGCTGGTGGGTTCTTTGTAAAGGTATGCACATTTTAAAAAACCTAATGCATATATACGGGATATAGCATAGATTATACACTACTAAAATTAAGAGAACTTACATGATTTTGCAGAATGTCCCAGTGTTCATATCGTGGCTTCGATATCTCTCCTTCAATTATCACACCTACAAACTTCTCCTGAAAGTGCAGTATCAACATATAAGTCACTCGATCAATGGGGTCAGAATAGATGATGGATACAAGGAAGTGGGGGCTCTTATAGCCATGGTATTCGGCTACAGACTCTTGGCCTACCTGTCTTTAAGAAGAATGAAACTGGGAGCTTAGATGTTCCAAAAGCCACACTGGACAGAAGCTTATGGTTCCAAGAGAACCCAGCTTCTGCTTTAACTTTCAAGCCACGAATAGAGGAGAGTACCAGCATCTAACGAGTGCAATAGATCCTGAAACTCTTTTGCCTCTAACAGAGAATATAAACCTATAATTTCCTGAACATTATTGCAGTTCATTTTCAAGTATTTCTGCAAGATATGTAAATAAACCGTGTATGCAAAAAGTTGCGAAAATTCAGGCCAGTACTTGTGTAATATAGGTTAAGGTGATCATGTATTTTCTGTATCACATCAATTAACATAATATATGCTCGTTGAATTACGTTCAGGCAACACACACATCTAGAAGCTGCATTGCAATGCCAAAATGTGGCTGCTATAGTTCCTCAATTTGATTTCATCACTACTCTGTCAACATAAAGGAAAAAGACTAATACTTGAGGTTATCTAACTAGTAACTACTCTTCAAGGCCATTTAGACAAAATTTTACAGTGACAAACATGTTAACACAAGAGGAGTATTGATTTCATCATCAATATAGGGAAAAAGGAGACTAAATTTCTTGATTGAAATGGAACTTGTCATGCTAATGTCCTGAACCAACCAAGAAGCCCAAGGAGAGCGGTATCAAGAACTGGGTTTTTCTTCTCAAAACCTGAAAAAATGGCCAAAAATGTCACGTCAACTTAAGCTGTGGGAAACTAAATCGTCCACCCAATTCACTTCAAACCAACACTCCACCAAATTCAGCTCTTTTTCTTTTCTCAGTTTTATTTTCAGGGTACCAAGTAGAGCAATTTATTTTAAAGAGGATTCGATTTCTTTTATCTTCTCAAGCCACAGAATTCTATACACTTTCAGTTTAAAATATAGACTGTTGTAGAGAATAAATAATAATATTTTCCATTTTTCCTAGTATAGCCCAGTAAATAACTAAAAGACCTGTTCATTGCAATCTGTATTCAAATTCAAGATCCATCCGTGAATAAAATATAATTTAATATGGTCTATCAAACAGTAAGTACTAATTCTCCTGATAACAGGCCATTTTATTTTCCCCCAAGCGAATAGATTAGTGTTTACCTAAATCAGCTGCCACACGATGTGCACACATAACTCCAGAAAATGCTACAGCTATCACACCTTGGCCAGGAAAGCAACTATCACCCACACAATATAAACCGTCTATAGCCTGCAAATCTCAAACATAATTAAAAATCATGATTACTTGAACTAAAATTTAAGAAAGATAATCACCTCCAAAAATTGAATTGAAGCAGAAGTGCATAACCAACTAAAGTTTTAATTAACTTACAGTTGTATTGAACGGCATTGCTAATAAGCCCTTGGGGGTTTTACGAGGCATTGGACCATATGTTCCACTATCACGCGCCAGGTACCGCCTATGTGTCTTCGGCGTTCCCACCTGTCATATAAAATGAACACGTTCTGAATCCAAAACAACTGTAATGGCATGTATGCATAAAGTCGGTAGCATAGGGAATAAGTATGGAGTGTGAACCAAAGAATTATTGCGTAGTATGGTAAAACTAAGATTCTAAACTAAGACCAGAGTAAATAGACATGCCTCCTTGAAGACAATAGATGACTTAAGTCCTGGGAATAACTTATTCTCAAGCCTGCTGATTATATTTTCTGCTACAAGTTCCTTCTTCGCTTCGTACTCTTTGCGATCAAGGCCCTAGAAGAAGAAAAATGCAATATAAGTAACAACTAACAAGAAACTAGAACAAAACACTGCCAGTAATCAAACTCAAGGGCTTTGCTAGAACAAGAAGATCCGTACCTCCCAGTCCTCAATGGAAGAGGTTGTAAAGATGTGAAGAATGTGGTTTCCTTTAGGAGCTAACGATGTGTCAAGAACAGTTGGTATGCTCAAGAATATACTTCCATAAGGTTTCTCAAGATTACTCCAATTATCCTACAAACAGGCGTAAGTGCATAAGAAGTAATAAATAAACCAAAGGTAGATAGCATCAAATCTTCTGAAACCTTCATGTACCTCTAGGACAAAATGGTGGCAATCTGTATCTGGTGGCAAAACATCAGCTTTAACACCCAAGTGAATAGAAAGAAAAGATGGTGCTTTAACATATGCCTTCTGGAATCTTTTCTCTTCTTCGGGTAGTTCTTCTTTTTTTAAGAGCTTGCCTATAGTAGAACATTTTAACATATAAACATTTTCCGGCAGAACAAAACAACCTAGGGCAAGGAGTTAGACAAATAAACCAAAATTATATATAAGTATATAACTAACCAAAGGTATCCCATCTGGTAGCATTTGAAATTATGGTTTTGGCATAGAATTGCCTTCCATCTGATAGATTCACGCCTACCTGCAGTAGTGAAATGGACATATATCCACATTCAGACTCGATGGTCCTAGAAAACAAAGTTATATACGTCAAACAAACTCAGCTTATGGTTAGACTCACAGCTTTCCCATTTTCTATGATAATGCTGGTTGCATTAGCTTTGTAAAGTATCTGACTCCCTTGATTAACTAAACCTTTTGCTAGTGACTTTGCAATTTCTCCAACTCCACCAACAGGATAGTTTATTCCACCAAAGTGTCTGTCACATAAAACCTACAGGAAAGGGAGAAAAATAAGAAACATAACAGACATTGTAGAAAAGATGGAGAGAAAAATTAAAAAAGGCTAGATCTTACCATGCTTGCATTTATCATAGGAGTCTGCATTGCATTGACCGTGCTCACTATGAAACACTGACAATATCCAAGGAAATGAGTGTGAAATCAAAACGGGACATAAAAGAAATATTTATCTCGTGATTTCTGAACTTAAAGCTGAATTTTCTCCAGGAAAAAAAAAAAATACCTCAGCATCAATAAAAGACAACAACTCAGGATCTTTGATATATTTTCGAGCTATGTCACCAGCATTCTGGGGCAGATAGTAAGCTTGAACAGAAAGAAAAAAAAAAGCCTTGATCAATATCTATGGAAGTACATACATGCAAAATTTTCTTGACAACATTGGTTTTGGAAAAAATCAATGAGGACAAAGTATTACAGAAGAAAGAGCAGGAAATAAATGAATTACCCAGAGTCAAGCATTCAGCAGGCTTCTTAAAAAACTGGCCAAAGAGGTAAATTGGCTCCTCCAGGGATTTCAATTCCAATGAGTTCAAGGCATTGAAGATCTAACAACATGTACCAAGTTATCAATGTGAGTTTACTTTAAGTCACTTGAAAAACTAAATGTCAGCAGAAATCACCTTAATGAAAACAAACCTTCCAGCATATTCCGTAAAATTTCAAGATTCCCTCTTTCTCATGAGGAAATTTGCCTACAAGTTCCGAAACAAAATCACTGTACTCTCTATGCACTTGAACGGATAACCCATTAGGTAAACGAAAATGAACCGTGGTTGGGTCAGGTATCACTTCCATCTTGCACCCCACAGCAGCTAATGCTTGCGTAATCAAATTCAAGTTTCCCTGTAAAATCCATCGACACATAAGCATAAAGAAAAACACTTGAATGCTTAAGTAAGCAGTTGTCACTCGTCAATAAACCATGAACAATTTGACCATAATCAACATAAACAAGGATACATTGCTGAACCACCAGCGTATAAAATGAAGTATGTAAACCTAAGCAGTTGCCAATTTTCAAATGGCAAGTGATACTAAACCTCAACGCTTCAGAAATGACTATATTTCCTTCAACGCATACCTAATACTTGCACAATAAAGATTTCTAGATACAAAGAAATTATTAGATAGATCATCACTAGCTGAGAAGTATTCTTCCTGCTCCTAATCTTAGCCCACCAGAGCAAGCCGAATCATCTAACTATCTCTCTTCGGCTCTTCCTATTCCATTATATTTATAGAAGTCACAACTATAGTTACAGAACCAGAGTACAAAATCTTGCAAGGCAGCTAGTGTACTAGTAGTATTCAAGAAACTATTTTCTTATAGTCTCTCCACATGACTGGTTTCTAAAACAGTCTTCTACTTAATGAAGCATCATATACAATCAATCATACCATACATACCAACTTCAATTTCTAGACACTACAATAGCCAGAAACAGAGTCATTCAACATTAACTCAAATGTAGGAACACAATAACTACATCAAGATAAGTTACCTTATCACTGAAACCAAACATGACAGAAGAACCAACATCAAATTTGAAACCATCCCTCTCATAAAACCCGGAGCTACCGCCCGGAATGACATACTTCTCGAGAACCAAAACCTTTGCACCTTTCACGGCAAGCTGAGTGCCAGCCACCAATCCACCAACACCAGAGCCTATAACAATGGCATCATACAAGTCTCTAGAGCTACTTTCACTCTTCAACACCTCCTTGTCTGTGTCTGTGTCAACCAATGCTTTCAGCCGCAATTTATTAGTCCTTTTCCTGTGCTTACTAATCCCGAATTGTAAAGGCTCAGGGGAGGATGATAGTTTTGTGGGTTTTGGGTTGGTAAAGAGGGGTTTAGGCTTCCGGCTAGTGATGAGTGATTGAGAAGGGGAAAAGCCAAGAGTCAAGGTGGTCATCTTTCAAGAATTGTTGATGTTGTCGACAACTTTTTTCCAGTTTTTTCTTGAATTTTATCGATTATGAGGTGAATTTTGGGGAAGATGATGATGACGCATTAAAGAGAAGATGACAAATGGGAAAGCATTGGAATTGGATGTTTGGTGAGGTATTGGAGGGAACTTTTGTTGAAGATGGAAATGGAAGTAATGGCAGTAGCATCTTTTGAATGGTAATGCTCATGATTCTTTTCTTCCCTATATTCAGAATCAGACAAAACCATTTATCTTTCTTCCTCTTTGCTCATTTTCCCGGTGTAACATAATATGACGATGATACCAGTAACTCGGTCAACTGTGTCACCTCTCCCTCACACAGCAGTGTCACTTTATATACAAGGACTCACACAGCTGTGTAAAGCAATAACAAAATTTTGACTGTAAAATTTTTGTCTTTATAGAGTTGCAAAATTAAAATTATACTTCGTACTACTATTATTATTGTTCAATTTGAAAAGAATAATACAGTAGTAGTAAAGGAACTACTTCCTAAAAAAATAAAAATTATATGTCAATTGTTTTCCACCACAAATCATTTTCTTCTTCCTTTCATTTTATATCATATTTTCAATACATTTTAATTTTTTCACCAAATGCGCGATTGGTTTGAATTACATCTCATTTGCGGCCGAACTTCCGGAATCACATTTGGGCCTGACTAACTTAGTAACTAGTATTTCATGTGCTTCATATGTGGTTTGACCGATCCTGATTTAAAAACCGAGTGTTTGGAACCCATTTCGAAGCCCATGTCACTACTTGTGTTTTGAATCACATAGTCACGCGCTTGTTTCCCTTTGCAAATCTGTGTTTTGAAAGCGTGTTTTATTCAAAGGAATTTGCTTATATGTCCTTGATTTATGCCTAATTTCTGATGATACCTAAAAGCTTTGGCACCCTTGTCCCTTGATCACATGCTAAGTATAAGACCTAGGACTCACGCATTAGATGAGGCCACTCCCAGTTTTCTCAATTTCTTCAATTTTTCAAGATTAAATAATAATAATAATAAATAATATAATAATAAAAATAAAACTATAAATTTATCCATATTTGTGTCAAATTAATAAAAAAAAAAATTCTCATTCATTCATTCACACACGCATTTTATCAAACATGTCATCGCCATCAACCCAATCTTCCCAAAACTCCAAATCACCTGAGGTCACTCACCTTCTTCAAAAGCCCACCTAGGGTCTCCCCCACTGCACCCTACTTTCCAATTTCTCTATGTTGTAGGCAACTTGTAGTGGAGTTGTCGTCAGATTTCACCGGATTGAAACTTCAAGTTCATATGCCATGGTGTGAAGTTGCAACACAAAGGGAAGAGAGTATTGGGTTTTTGTATGATGTACCGTCAATTTCTTAATATAGTCATTTGGTTTGAAATGATAGAAATGTCTTCTTGAATGAGACCAATTTTCACATTTGGAACCTGATTTCCAAATCAGGGTACCCCAGTTTTGAAATATGACGACATATGGGTTTCAACTAGTCGGTGAATAAAGTCAACCTTAAGATGAGAAATGAGTTTTCAATCAAATTTGACCCAAATCCAAACAGCTCAACATGTGATTGAATCACATACTATTAAGAACCAAGCATGTGTTTTAGACCGATCAACGCAAGTTATGGCCCAAAACCATGCCAGACCAATGGTTAACCAACTTGAACATTATTTTAGTAGACTTAATATATACTACTATCATTTTAATTTTATTTACCTATGAATGGAGATAGTCCGAAAGTGGAATATAATATCTGTTCAGTTGGAAACACCTCTAAAATTACAAATAAACGAATGATCCACTCCCATTATAATGTTGATAATGTTGTTTAGATTTGAAGGCAAACATGAAATGGAAAACCAAATTCGTATAGAGAAAATAAAAAAGCGCCAAGGAAAATGGATCTAAATATCCACCTGGATATTCTTCTTCTTCTTCTTCTTCCTGATATTTCTATTATTATGATGGTTTATCTAAAAAAAGAAGAATATCGAAAAGCGTGTAGTGTAAACTGAAAGTGTGACTGTGACCCGACCCAACCCAACCGATCAAATCAAATCCATATAAAACTGCTGCTGCTACTACATGCCAACATCTCCTCTCACGATACCAATCCTACGCTTTGCTTCTCCACCTCACTTCCTCTCTCGCTCTTCCACCAACGCCACCGCTGCTACGCAGGTAAAACGCCAACCTCTTTGCCTTATTCATTTTTAATTTTTTATTACTACATCTCTATTAATAAATAAATCTGCGGATCGTGTTCCTTGCACTTTTAGTAAAGTGAAACTTTTCATCAGTGGAATTGCCGAATCAATCATTTTAGAATTCGATGCTTTTCTAATGAATTATACTGTACTACATACATACCATTTTCGCATTGATTAGTTTCTACTCTCTGCGATTGTTTTGTTCCCAAGTATGTTTCGCTGCTGCGTTATTCTTCTTCTTCATCTTTGATTTTGTTTACACCATCTGTTCTAATAGTGTACTGGAGAGGAATTTTTCAAATCTCAATGTCTGATCACAATGTCTTATATATAAGCCATAAGGGGGGTGGGGGATCAATTTTCCACTGATTGGAAATTATTGGGCTGTGACGAGACAAGCATGAAGCATTGGATTAGGATTAAGAGTTTATGCGTCTCTAGTTTTGATTGATTAGTCATCGGTGATTGCCCTTTCTTCTATATCACCCTTTTTGTACCTAGATTTATTGCACACTGATGGATGGCTTATAAGGAAAAATTATACTGGTTGTTGTTTTAGTAGTGAAGTTTTCGTATAAATATATCAAGTATATATATATATATTACTTCATGTGCAATAATGTGCTAAGATGATGATATATACTACTTTTCCTCAACTCTAGTCTGTACATTATCTTGTTTCAATTAGATGCTTTTGCCTCGCGGTCATTCTCTGTTATTATGTTCATCGGTACTGGTTTAGCATCCAGGATTCTTTAATGGAGAGTGTGAATTTGTTCTGGTTAGTGTTGTTTGTTTTCGTGGATTCTACTTGCGGTGCATTTCATTATACAACTCATTAGTTAGATTTCATGTGTAGACTTTAATATGTATCTTAATGTTGGAGAAAGCTATAATGACATGTTGCTGCAAACATCCTTCTTACTTGCCCAATTGCTTAGGATGATCTCTCATCTCAATCTGTTTACGGCTTCAACCATTCACCTATGTGGTCATTATATCTTTGCAGAGAATAGCTATCCATAATTCAACCATGGACCGGCTTCCAGGAAATGCCCGATTAATGATTGTTTCTGATCTTGATCATACAATGGTGAGTTGCTAACTTTACTTTTTATTCAGTTAATGTGGCACTTTTATGACGAGGACCACTGCACTGCAGGTTGACCACCATGATTCTGAGAATCTCTCTCTGCTCAGATTTAATGCATTGTGGGAATCAAAATACCGTGGTGATTCCTTGCTAGTGTTCTCAACTGGGAGGTCACCAACACTATACAAAGAGTTGAGAAAAGAGAAGCCTATGCTGACCCCTGATATCACGATCATGTCTGTCGGAACTGAAATAACATATGGTAACTCTATGGTACCTGATGATGGCTGGGTCGAATGTTTAAATCAGAAATGGGACAAGAATGTGGTATCTGAAGAGACAAGAAAGTTCAAAGAGCTTACCCTGCAGGTAATAGTTATAAAATTAGCCTGGGGTTTGGATACACTTTACAGAAATAGCCAGCTTCTGATTCATTTACTGATCTTAGTACATGTCTGGAGACCGTGAGTATGTTTTCTCCTTGTTAGCTTTCACTTTTGACAAAGCGTTTTACCATGCAGTCAGAGACAGAACAGCGACCACACAAAGTTAGCTTTTACGTTCAGAAAGACAAAGCCCAGGATGTTATGAAAGCCCTTTCAACAAGCTTGGAAAGTCGAGGGGTATGATGGACTTCTTTTTCTTTTTTCTCTCTAAATGCAGTACATACATTATTTATTTATTTTTTCTTTTCCTGAAGTTCTGCTAGTTGAGGTTAAACCTTTTTTTTCAGTTCTGAGACATTGCTTTCATGTTGTCTTGTCACTTACGTCTTTTCTTCTGAAACGTGTCAGTTGGATGTCAAAATAATATACAGTGGAGGAATGGATCTGGATATTCTGCCGCAAGGTGCTGGCAAAGGGCAAGCGCTTGCTTATTTGCACAAAAAATTTATAGCCGAGGGAAAATTGCCTGTAAACACACTTGTCTGTGGTGACTCTGGAAATGATGCAGAGCTATTTACTATCCCGGATGTCCATGGTGTCATGGTTAGTGTTTCATTAATGTTCTCCATAAGCTTCCTGTGATCTTTTGTCACGCCACGGGGTTCTTTAATTCATCTTGTAATCTTGTGGAGCTTCTAAATAGTTTTGTAACTCTCACAGGTAAGTAATGCTCAGGAAGAATTGCTGCAGTGGCATGCTGCAAATGCAAAAGATAATCCAAAGATAATTCATGCAACAGAGAGATGTGCTGCTGGAATTATACAAGCAATTGGTCACTTTAAACTTGGACCAAGTACATCTCCTAGAGATATCACTGATTTATCGGACTCCAAGTTGGAAAAATTTGATCCGGCTTATGAAGTGGTGAAGTTTTACTTGTTCTACGAGAGATGGAGAAGGGCCGAAATTGAAAATTTAGAGCTTCATATGGGAAATCTGAAAGCACATTGTGTATGTTCCAGTTTGCTCTTCAGTATGAATTTATGTTCTTATGCATGATATCCTTGGTGAAGTATGTTTGTCAGATATCACTTCTCTTATTTCCTTTTGCAGTGTCCATCTGGAACTCTAGTTCATCCATCTGGAGTTGAGCTGCCACTTTCTGACTGTGTGAACTCACTCAGAACATGTTATGGTGACAAACAAGGCAAACAGTTCCGCGTCTGGGTAGATCAGGTTCTGCCCCTGCAGGTTGGTTCAGACTCATGGGTAGTGAAGTTCAAGAAATGGGAACAATCTGGTGAGTATAATTTCCAGTCTGTGAAAACACAAATCTTTGCTCTTGCTTCATGATTAATGGATTATCCATCACCACTAAAGCCTGATCCAGCTTAACAATAGCTTGCCAATATCCTCAACACAAATTTATGACCGAAATTCACCATTCTACTACGATTCTTTTTTATTTGACCTTTCTTCGAAGAAGCTACTACTATTTTATCTAAATGTATGTTATGTCTTTTAAGTCCATGCTGGAAGAATTTATCAAAGAAGGAAAGTTTAATGCTAGACTAACATTTTACCAACAAATACCTGCGATAGAATGGCCATTTATTCAGAAACAATCTTCTTTGAATTGTGTTGTTACAGACTGAGATACTTTCTGAAGTAATTATGTCTTTCGTGTACAGGTGAAGAGCGACAATGCTGTCTAACCACTGTTTTATTGAGCTCAAAGGTGGGTAGCAATCTCTTCCAGCAAGTTTCTTTTACTCTGCCAACCTTTAGGCAAGAGATTCGTGTCTTCTCATGTTTGTAATGCTACTGCAATTTGTTCCCAGGATAAGGGTGTTGCAGAGGGTCTCACTTGGATGCACGTGCATCAGACATGGCTGGATGGTGCAGGGCCAAACAGTTCAACCTGGGTGTTTTAGATCCTAATCCCATGATCATATATCTCATTATGCTACAGCCAAAATAAATGAGGTTCTAAATCATAGCTTCACTGTTTATTTTTCTTCTGGATTTGTAATTCACATGACATGACCAATGTCTAACCATATGCGTACATGCAGTTGTATCTTGTATACACGTCTTGATTACAGAATCACTACTTCCGTATATTTTCCACAGTTTGCAGTTTGCTAGCTCAATTATGTATATGCTCGGTTCCATAATAAATAAAAATAAAAATTTCAGGGGATTAAATTCGCCAAGCAGATCGTTATCCTGGGGTATTCCGCAGATACACCGGAATCCTTAAATTTGACCCCAAGGATTAAATATAATCTGACGAGTCACCAGCTGTCGCTGCATTCATTTGCCTTTTGCCTTGACCCTTCTTGTACTCAGCTTTGCCTTTAAGCTTGCCTTGTTGCTACCAGCTCCTTGTCTGACAACCAATCCTTCAGCTGGATCACTGCCTCCTCCTTTCATCTCAATCAACCTGCATAGTTCTTTGGATCTCACATCTTCAAATGTTACATCTTCTTTGGCTCCATACAAGATTGCATCTCTGATGTTGTCAAAGGACTTTGGTAGTGCAGTAAGCAGCAACAGAGCTTGACTGATTGCCATATTTTATAGGTCATCAACAATTTTTCGAAACTCCTCCACCCTGCTCTAAAACGCTGTTCCTCATTTAATCTGTAAGAGTATAATCGTTGTTTTTTTATACAGGCGATTTGCAATAGTTATTTTGTTGTAGACCTCCTCCAGTTTATCCCAAACGCCTTTCACATGTGGTTTGTTTGTGGACTTCCCTGAGAACCTTGTCTCCCAAGCTCAGAATCAAGATGCTCATCGACTTTTTATCAGTGGCATTCATTGTAGTCGGAAGCTCATCCTCTCTGTCTAATGCCTGGATAACTTGATTGGACAATAAGACACGCATCTCCAGTTTCGACTGCGTGAAGTTGCCGGTGCCGTCTTCTCAACACCGAACTGCATTGAAGCCATATCTCCTATAGACGTCGCCAATTGTTGCGTGTTTGAACAAAACTATGCAGTTTCACCAGAAAATCCCCAATTTGACTGCAATAAGACCCCTAAAACACCGATCCTAAATCATCACAATTCACAACAATTGAACAGTAATCATCACAATTGACACAACAGTTTAACGTGTTTCAGCCTCAAACTGGGCCTACATGGCTACATCCACGAGAGCAAGCAGAATATCTTCTACTAAATAAGCAACACTGAGTACAGATTCTGTAACTGTATCTAGGTGAAGAAGGATTAAATACAGAAAGAATTAGCTGATATTTGAAGCAACTTATCAAATCTGCCTTATAACAACTTTTCCCTCCAAATCCAACAACTTAACAAACATCTTTGATCTGATCCCTTGATTCTTCAGACTGAGTATCAGCCGTAGATCAGCAACAATAAAGCTTTGGGACCTCAGATATGGTAAAACCATGGCAACATACTCTCACACGCCACAAGAAATCTGTAAGGGCGATGGCCCCACATCCCAAGGAGGACTGTTTTGTATCTGCATCTACCGAGAGTATAAAGAAGTTTAAGCTTCCCAGAGGAGAATTTATGCACAATATGATTATTGGTCAACAAAAAGCTATTGTTAATGCAGCGGCAGTCAATGAGGAGGTCGTGGTGGACTGGTGGCTACAGCAGGTGACAATTTTGTCATTCTGGGACTGGAAAAGTGGTTACAACTTACAATTTTCAGCAAACCAAAACAATTGTTCAGCCTGGTTCACTGCAGGATAGTGAAGGTGGTATATATGCTATCACATTCGGTATAGTCTTGTCAGATGTACCGGTGGAGATGTACATAATTTTAACGAGAACATAATTATGGATGCACAGGATTTATGTTCTGCAGCAGCCAGGTTCACGAACAATTTCAAGGCGGCTCAGGACTTATTTTCTCATCCTCGACCCCCAGAAGGTTCGGTACAAACGTCCTGGAGCCCTCCTCCGGCGAACTGGTACAAGATTAACTACGATGCAGCGGTAAAAGGAGGGGTTGCAGGGTCGACTGGTGGGGTAGTTGTACGTGACTGGAACGGAACAGTCTTGGCTTGGAGTAGGGAGGTATTTCCGCATGTTGATTCGCCAGAAGTAGCTAAGGCTTATGCGGCTAGGGCGGCGGCGGTTTAGTTGGGTTTAGAACTTGAATTGGAAAATGTAGATGTAGAAGGGGATTATTACAATCTGGTGCGTCAGTTGTAGTGTTCAGATAGGTTATTAGAGCTATTCCTATTAATGTGAGTGTCCCATGGCCCTAAATAAAAATCATATTTCTATTCTTGCTAAGTCCCCTAAACTTAGATATGACCGTCCTTTGGACTTAGCTAAGAGTTGGTGGTACAACTTGCAAACTCCCCGGATCTCGAACTCCTGTTGGTAGGATGGACACACTAGACGGGGGAGGTAGCGCCACGATCATAACGGTCTTGGAATATGCTATTCTCAATGAATTGAGGGTGTGGGCACTATGGGTACCTTTTATCTTGATGAACTTTGTGGGTTTGGAATGATCTGAGGAAGCAATAACTTTTGTAATGGTTGTCCTCATATAAAGATTGGTTTGGAGGTTTTGATATATTGGATGTATGTATATTAACCGGAGATTTGTTCCGGTTTTGAACCATTTTTGTAATTATCCGAAGCATCTTTTATGCTCTTTCATTAATAAAATTTTTGTTGTTAGAAAAAAAAGGTGACAACTTACAATATTATTTTCTCATAGGTTAAATTACAATAAATCGTTGATTGGTAAATCCTCAACTCTATTTAGAAGTGACAACTATTTCTTTGTCTCTAGGGGTAAATACATAAATCAATTTCACAGACACTAAATCACCATGCTTGACATCCCACATCATGAGCCCATATATTTCCAATCCCCACATGCTAATGATTTAGTTGCAGTAGATAAATATAGCTAACTTGTGAGAAGAGAGTTTATAAAAGTGAAAAGGATGTGAAAGAAGTATTACTTGATCTCAACTTTTGCATTGTTGATAGTTCGATTGATCAGTTAACAAACCAAACGTTTTTCGCCAAGTCCTTTTGAGTTTTGAGAACAACATTCAGAATTAGCTTACTGCGTACTACGATTTTCTAGTGTTGTGGCTAACGCTTTTAGCTCATAAAAAATTTAAAATCATGGTTGAGTCTTGAAACCCATCACTTCACACTTCATACATATACTATTTCTCTATGTTTGAGATCTCGTCTCGGATGCCATCTCGGACAACCTCCTGAGAAGGGTCAACCCGGGTCATCTCGGACATTTGTCTCGGAGTTGTCTCGGAATAGAAAAAAAATACGTAAAATTATATATAACAAATACTATACATATTTATCAACAAATGACATAGAAAATTCAAACATAAATATCATATAAACTCATAAAAACCAAAATAAAGTCATAGACTCATAGTAGCATATCATTAGAACATTACAATGATCCAAATCAAACAAAGAAATTCAAACTTCAAACATTACGATGATTCAAATCAAACAAACAAGTTCAAGGTTCAAACATAACAACGATCCAAACAAACAAGTTCAAGGTTCAAACAAGTACAATCACATTTTTCCTTTTTAGCTGATCCTATTTTGAGTATTTTCCAATTTCTCCTAAAAAAAAATTTTTTAATTAAAAACCCGGGTCAACCCGGGGTGACCCGGATTAACCGGTCAAAAACTCGGAAAAAAATCCCGGGTTCCGAGATTTTTCCGAGTTTTCAGTGTTTCGTCCCGCATAGGCTTCCGAGAAGCGGTTGAACCGGGTTGACCCGGCGAGATCTCGAACATAGTATTTCTATATTATGTAGGAAAATATTTGTAAAAATAGTTATAATTCATTATAATAACCATATCATAATAAGCATATTAAATTGTAACAAAATATAATTCCACATTTTGGTTCTCTTTGGCATAAACATTTTTTATGGAAATAATATGTTTTTTCCAATAATTTAGGAAATATTTTTGCGCAAACTTTGAATATTGAGTTATAATATTGACTACAACGACGACAACAACAAATATATGTTTGGTTAGGATACTTAACTTGTTATACTTAATAACTTCCGGTAAGTACAAAGTACACAACTTATATATTTATATTTTGTCGGCTCTCTGATTATTTATTTCTTGCTTTAAAGTTAATGTTGTTTGATGAAATTGTGTGAGAAAATAAAAACATGGAATGTGTTTGTCAAAAAATACAAACAAATTCATCAAAAGAAATACAGATTAACTCTATACCATTTAGTAAAAAAAAACAGTGGTAATGACGGTAAACAAATTCCAAATAACATATGAATTAAGAATTTGTCCTTATTAAAAGTCTCACATGTTTGTCTCCTAATTGTTGACTTTTTTATTTTATCTTATTTTTGAAAAGGTACCGGTACATTATTCCATACTAGTAAACCAAACAATCAAATTTCGAATTGCACCGGACTTAGCTAGACGGACCGAAGAATGTTTAGAGTTATTATGTACAAACCGAAGTAAAACACAGACATATATCCCATATTAGAAATAGACATGGTATTCACTTTATCCCTTTATAAGCCCCTGGTTTACAACTGGATATGGCCCTCCACCTCCTAATTTTGTCAAAATATCTGTCACCTGATTGCACAATACTGGAATATTAGTTTGCATTGTTTGAACTTCATTATATGGTCCTTAATCTGCAACACAATTCTCCTGACACCTACTGCTCCGGACTATCTCGTTACCAAACTTATAATCCATTCATTGATTGCTCAATTTTTAAATGGGGATTTCGTGATGGTGGCCGGGAAATAGTAAAACAAATGGTTGGGTTCAAATTGTGAGCTTTCTAGTTCTAACCTTTTGACAAATTATGGAATAGTAAATTTATTAAAATTATTGTTGTGGTCTTTATATATATATATATATATATATATATATATATATATATATATGAGGTGGTATAAGATCTAAAGACATGTTTATGAGGTGGTTTTGTATCTTTGTTTTAGAATAATTTTGAACTCGTAATGTTCCTATCACTCTCTCTATCTCTCTTTTGATTAATTAAATCTGAAAACTAAACAAATATGAAAACCCAGAAAGACAAAAACCCTTCTTGTTATCCTCAAAGTGGTTTAAGATGTGAAAACCCTAATTTAGACTTAATTGTTTCTGTGAGACAATTTTATTTTCTAAATTTTTGAATTGACCCTAATTGATTATATTATGATAAGTAATATAATTTCATAAATGATTATTTGGTGTGATTTAGAATTAATATGAGAAGGTCAAACAAAGTCTTACAAAGTCAACATTTTTGCAAATGAAACTTTGTAGTGAGATGGAGAAAGTATCTTATCTTTCAATAATTCAGAAAATATTCTTTGTGGGGCCCCTTCTTTATTCAAGTTTTGTAAACTAAGTTATTTTTTTTCTACTACATATTTAACAACGACGACAACATCAATACTAACAACAACTTGTTGTTTGCATAGGATCATTAATTTGTAATGGTTATTTAGTTTGAAAAGTTTGAAAATTGTCACTGAAATGTAGTTTTTCATTATTTAGGGTCAATTATCTATGTGATGTTTTTTGCAAATTAATTACGATAGCATTAATACATAGTACTTCCTTCGAAAATTTTATAGTTTTCCACTTTGTTTTTGTTGACTTTTGTATATTCGGTTCGACATCAAGTTAATCATAATTGATTACGAAAAAATTAATTTTACAAGTTATATTATACAAATATAAGAAGTATTATTTTATAATATAATTTTTAAAATTATTTTTTTCGCAACGAGCTATGATTAATTTGAGGTCACACCGGACATCGAAAAGTCAACAAAAATAAAGTGGGAAACTATTAAGTTTCCGGAGGAAGCAATAAAGTTTGAAAAACACATAGTAATAAAGTTTGTTAAAAGCATCACAAAAATGTAGTTTTCCGTTATTTATATTTTGTTGGCTCTCTGGTTATTTATTTCTTGCTCTAGTGTTGTTGTTTCAGAAATTTACTACTACCACCTATAGGGATGTTAACGAGCCGAGTCGATCTGATCGTTGGCTCTATCGATCAATGATCGTTAGAAATATACGGTTGATCATGATCAGCTCGTGATCGTCGAGCTTCACAAAATTGTGATCGTGATCGGCTCGTGAATGATCACATTGATCGCGAGCTGATCACGATCGCGATCGCGATCGCTCAGCTCGTTAAAGTACGAAAATTAGCTTTTTTACTATGTAAATTTGTCGATCATAAATACAATCTATTACAAACACTACAGAAAATAAGACTAACGTAAATTCAAAGTACATAAGATAGATTTGAAAGTTGTTGGACACATTCAGGGTTAAGAAATGTATATATATAATCATAATAATAATAATAATAAAATAAAATATAAATTATATTAATTATTGATCACGATCTGGTCGCGAGCTTTCGATCATTTCATCAAGGTGACCGATTCATGATCAAAATGAGTCGATCATGATCACGATCGAGCTCGCGTTGACCGATCTCGATCACGATCTGAGCTTTGACCAATCTTTATCACGATCAGATCGATTCGTTAAGACCCCTACTACCACGACTATAACTACTACCACTACGACCACTATACCGCTACTATTACTTATACTTTATTATTGCTAGTTTAAGAAAAATAAACCAACTTTCTGTTTACATTTCTGCAATTAGAATAAGCCACTAAATTAAGAGTAATACAATTGATCCATCGTTGTTCTCGAGAGATCGACATCTTGAGTGAATTGACATGCAATTCATCCGAAACAAATCTAGGCTTGACTGTATAAATTTCCTATTTTAAAACCGTGTTAACGTTAATCAACCAAAATCATCTCATGAGATTTTTTACTTGAAACTATTTTATGCTTACGTAAACCGAGCAGGATTTTTGGGATTTTCTATATCAGTTCCTATACCACCCTCTATGCCAGCATTAAAAATTTGACACGTGACAATGAATTTAACAAACCTCCACACTTAATAATTATCCTTCTTCTCGTTTTGTGCTTAATAATTTATAGGGAATTTGTTCCATCCAAATTTTAACCAACTAAATAAATATAATATGGTATTAATATTAATAATTCATGTGGCATTATGAGAAATTATTCTCGCATAGTTCCGGTATGAAAATGGAATGTTCCAATAATTCTAGTATTATAATGTGAATTTTAAAAGGAAAAGAAACATAATTATTTTGCATGATTTAAATTTTACCTTATACTAATTTTTAAAAATATTCCAGTATTGCTCTGGAAACAATTGTGCATGTGTTGAATGATAAATGGAAGAGAAAATATTATTCTCGTTGATCAATATGGGAGTACATGAGAGTGTATATATACAACTAGGAAAGTATCTCTAAAGTCTATCTGGAGATTAACAAACTAGAGAAATACACGTAACTAACTAACAAACTAGAGAGATCAGTAGACTCTTGTTACATTCCTATAATTATCCATAACACTCCCCTTGAATGAAACATGAGTTGAAGATCGCGGGTACGCTGTGATAGTACTGCCTCATTAAAAACCTTGCTAAGAAAAACTCAGTGGGATAAAAACTTAGTCAAGGGAAAAAGAGTGCAGCGCGTATCCGTCTCCCCTGATTGAAACATCACTTCAAGTCTTTGAGTCTTCATAGTGCAATCTTCTCGATGAATCGCCGAACTGGTGATGTTGAACAAGTATGCAAAATCTTCAATAGAGTGAATATGGTGTACTTGGATGGAACCTTCATCTTGTAGCCCATAGCTGAAAACCTCAATGGTATGTGCTTTGACTCCATGTGAAAACTTCTTGAACACTAGAAGCATTGATTTCTTCAATGTGTATTTTTATGTTGATCCAACAAAATATGTCACTTGGACAATTCAACATAACAATCTCGTAATATTGAAATGAGTTCAATATTCATATATCTCCGTCATATTTGTAAAATAGCAAACAAGGGTATATAATACTTCCCTTTTGCAAATATATTATCACCATGGAGATTTGGAGATAGTTATACACATATATGCGCTAATAATGCTACCTCGTTAAAAACCTTGCTAGGAAAAACCCATTGGGATAAAAACCTAGTCGAAGGGAAAAAGAGTGTAGCAACTTGTATGGTGCGCAATATTCTCACTGTTGCTTGATCATCATCTCCATTCATATACCTTCTTCAGGAGGTCAAAAACATTTATCTCTTTCATAACATAACCAAACTTCATGTATGGTTATTCATACTTTGCCATACTCAAACATTAGGTTGAGTTTACATTTCCTTAGGCAATAATATTTGTAGGAATCTCGAGAATATTATTCATAATTCTCTTGTTTCACTTGATAGTGAATACACTCGATATACTTATCAATTTTGTGATGCCATGTATGGATAGATAAGTATAGAGACTCAATAGTACCAAAATTGAGTTCTTCAAGAACTTTTCTCATCGATTGATTCATGTTTGTCAACATGATATCTCTATCCACTTGTCCTTCCGGGACTAATTTCCAGTAGAGAGTAAAATCATTATCTCTCATAATTGTTCTTGGAACATATAAATCTCATTGTCAATTCAATGAATATTCATGTTTTATAACATGATAACTCTAGTCTCTTCCAGGACGAGTTCTCAATTGATATTGATCATCATATATTCATGTTTTATAACATGATAACTCTAGTCTCTTCTAGGACGAGTTCTCAATTGATAATGATCATCATAGATCATATATATAGAAATTTCAATGTGTCAATTAAATGACAATTCATGTGCACCACAAATAATCAAAGGTGGTCACTTTAGAGTAAGATCATATGATAAATAATATGTATGCATGCATTACGAAACTTAAAAACTAGCATAGATGATGTAACAATAATATGAATGATGCATGACTTAGTATCTAGATGCACATGAAATTTGACTCGATAATGCAACGGTACCGTAGGGAATTTCGAATTCATCAATAAAATGGACATCAAGTCCATGAGCTCATTTTCTATCATCATTGTGTCGACATAAATGGATTTACATGTAAGATCCCCTTTACATGTACAATAGTATACATCCATTGAAAATCTGCATATGCTTATCTCGGTTCCATGTATACCGGTATAGCTTTTCAATAATAATCAAATCATTCTTGTTTGATTCAGTACTGATCATAGATATCTGAATATATTATATGGAGGTACCTTTTCCATTCATATAAGCCATCTATTTATAAATAAAATATCAATTCTATTGTGGCATCATTAAGATGTGCCTTCTTTACTCTTCTAGAGTACCAACTGCATTTTCTTGCCATTCTATTTGTAATACTGGAACCATTCACAACATACATATTGCACTTCAGGTGCATTAATTACAAAAGGCAAGATATCGATTCTCAACTCATGTTATATCTATAATCAATCTGTAGCCCGAAATCCACAGTCAAATCATAGAATTTCATGATTGAAATCTTGAAATGATACATGAAGCTGAAGAATGCATTTTATAATTTAGTTCAAGTATGAACTTTCAAATATGTGGGGATCAATGCATACGATGAATTTGTTTTGATCAGCTTGTCATGTTCTTCCTCCCCTAAGCTGGGAAAAACTAATTCAAGGATTAGTATTATTGGGGCTCATAAGGATATTGATCATGCCAGCTTAGATAATAATATACTCATACTCGTATCTAATAGGCTTCATGTATGAGTTCTCTTCAGGAGATGCATATGGAGTGTATAACTCTAGCAGTTGGGTTTTCGATGTGTTGAAACATAAATTTACCCCAAATAAGAGATCAAATTATTTGAGTAATATACTCAATTCTCAAATTATTTAGTGGACGTCTAGCCATATATATTCATTCTCATAAATGCATGAGTGCAACATTGCTCATTTTGATCTCCATTAGCATGCTTAATCTCGATATTGTGTCTTGCCATTCAGATAATATTATTACAATACGAGAAAGCTTTCAGCACATTTCACACAAGGAAAACTTCAAGTTTCTCATAAACGGGTAATTTTGTACCCGGATGGCCATATTTGTCACATCTATGTCATTTTTCATGTCTTTATATGCAATATAGTCGCTTGTGCATGCATGCCCAACTTATAGTTTGCTCCAATTTGCAAACTGTTAATTTCAATACATTCCTCGTACACAATATATGTTTGTTTGAATTTGACCATAATGATGTGACATTATACGAGTCATTGTCTATGACATATTGGCAAGACAATATCCAACTTCTTCAGGAAGTGGGTCTAATTTGTGATCTTCTTGTGGGCACAATTTTCTTCAATGAAATTTATTGTGCTCTACAGGATGCTTACTCCCGGAGCCGCGAGCTTTTCACTAGCTTTAATTTTGGACTTGAGGCCAAAGATTTTGAGGTTTTTCAAGTACTCACATTCAATTCTAGGAATGGAGATTAATAAAAATATTCTCATTCACTTGAGAGAATGGAGATAGCTTAAAATATTCACATTCACATGAGGGAATGGATATAACTTAAACTTTGCTATCAAACAGTTATGATCAAAAATATGATGCCCGATCATTTTCTTTTGGTAGAGTTTGATACATCTTCAAATATATATTATGTATATATATTATGTATGAAAATAAAATGATCAATATTTCAATAGGCATCAATCTAATTTTCTTGTACTACCAAAACAATATTATCATATACTTCTCCCAACCTTTTGGCGAGATATGTTTGATGTAGCATATGTATATGCATGCATGGCAGTAGAATCATTGAGTAAGCCTTTATGAGTTTATATACTTCATAAACTTTAGGTCACAATAAGGTGACAAAAATGATAAAATCTCTTGGCGCAATCAAGTCCCCAGTGATAAAACTCCTTCTAGGAGTGGTTCATATATAATATATGAATTCATTATAAAGCATCCAATAGATATACTTCCAGTATTGACTTCTAGTCAAATATCATGTTTAAGTGACTTCTGGTCAAATATCATGTTTAAGGTATACTTTAAACTGGTCATATATGGAGAATAATAGTTAGAGATCAATAATATAACCGCCATGTCATATATGGTTTGGATGACTCCCGAATTCCTCAATTTCAGCACTGTGTGGTGCTGCTAATTTTGGGGTTCACCTCCTTTAATACCCATTGATTCCTTAGAGGATGTTTACAAATAAGATCCACATCTTTAAGAGATCTCAAATGATTTA
This sequence comes from Plantago ovata, assembly GCA_028274465.1. Classification (NCBI taxonomy): domain Eukaryota; kingdom Viridiplantae; phylum Streptophyta; class Magnoliopsida; order Lamiales; family Plantaginaceae; genus Plantago; species Plantago ovata. The sequence continues at coordinate 20,486,113 of CM051455.1, read as the reverse complement.
TTATGCTATAAGAGATTGAAATCTCATATGATCCTCTCAATTTTTACATGACGAGAAAACCCATCTTGAGGATGGTTAAATTGGCATCATATATAGCACTAATTGGGGCTATTAGCTCCACAAATATGAATCGTTTGCATATCTACATGCCATAGCAACTTCAGGTGCAATATTTCTTTGATGCCTTATTTTCAAGAATGGACCAAATTTACATCATTATTAAAAGTGTATCTTGCAACCATTTTGATTGTTAAGTATACCCAATCACTTCAGGGATTGGAGCACCATAACTTTGTAGCTAACAATCAAGGGAACCCAAATGGTTAGGTATTGAACGAGAATCAAAAATTTGATATAATTGCTTAAATGAAAATATAATAGAGTAATATAACTTATCCTTTGATAAAATTCATCTGCGAATGATCTCTCATTGCTTCGATGGTGCACACGGGACAAAAATTCATGGCGCTAATCAGGCTCCATTGAATCGGTAATGTGATTAAAATTTCATCAAACGCCTTATTTTTATCAATCCATGGAAACTCGTCATGTACATGTGCACAAAAATATATAAAGAATTAGTGAATAGGAGTAATTAATATCCACAACAAACCTAAAACATAATCACCTCAGGGAGTATCATATATCTTGAGTTTACTCTCGAGATAGAGTTTAAAGATATTTTACTACTTGATAGACATATCATATCATCAATCATATAAACACACAATAACAACAGAATAATTCATATAATTAGTTAGTCACATAATCACAAGCGTGATTAGCAAGTAACATGACCAGGCCACATATTAGTACTTACACATATATGCAAGAACTTTTTAAAAAAACAATGATAATGTAGACGAAGCACCTTTTAATTCATATTAAATACAACTGGCTTTATAAAAAAATAGAAATAAACTCAGAAGGTGCCGATTTAGTCAAGCAAGAAGACAGTAGCCTTTGTAATTACATAACAGGGCAATTAAACATTTAAACCATGCATGATTAGTTTTTAGAATTGGTTGTAATTGACTCGATTTACTAATGAGTTAGTACTTAAACGCAACAAGTCAACTAAGCAAATGAACTCAGGTCCATATTTTACTACCAATCTGATAACAATTATCAAATAACATAAACGGAAAGAATAGAAATACCATCTATTCCACAGATACGTGCATAAATATGATTCCCTCATTAAAGTATTAAACCCGTGCAAAATTTAGTACACAAAGTAATGAAACGCAAATGTAACATACCGAAACAGGAGCTGATCATGGCTAGATAAAAACAGACTCAGCGAACCGAGCAACGATCTAACGTACTAGGCTTCTTGACATGGAAACACCTGACTTTGTAGTGCAGCAGTGGCTAGAGTTGTTTCATCTGTACACCTGAGTTTGCATTCGATTTCGATCCGCAGAGATTCAGGGTGGATCAATTGTCTCGTAATCCAATAATATGTACCTTGATTTGAAGGGAATTGGGCTTCCTTCATTGTCACATGCACCTCATAACAAAAGAATCATAGTCAATTAATTAACAGTAGTAGTGAAGTACAAATACACAAATTGAATTCATAGAATAGATATAATTCAATTGAGGGAGATAGAGGACTCATATATGAGTTAGTGGGATTTATTTGTTGGCTTTAATTGATGAATCAATGGGATTGAATGAAACTTGATATTATTCAACATACATAATAATGATGATGAATTGAAGTATAAATTAATAGAGTGTAAGGAGAATTCATCTTATCTTGTGGTGGCCATCATCGTTCACCATCAGCGCTACTGCGCTACATGTTCCTGTTTGTCTGTCGTTGCCTTTCCTACCTCTTTATCTTTCTTTAATTTTTTATCGGCCAAAGATAAATACGAGTATGGTGAGGTGCATATGTGAATTTGGAGTCCAAAGTTTTGACACGCATGGGATCGGAATATTTGGTGATGGAAAGGACCGGCGGGATTAAGTGATGGGCGGAAGAATTAAATTAACTCAATGGTAGAGTCGTGGGAGTACATGAGAGTGTATATATACAACTAGGAAAGTATCTCTAAAGTCTATCTGGAGATTAACAAACTAGAGAAATACACGTAACTAACTAACAAACTAGAGAGATCAGTAGACTCTTGTTACGTTCCTATAATTATCCATAACAGCATGAATATTTAGTACTATTACATCTGCTATTATTATACTTCATTCCACCATATTTTGTTAACCTTGTTAATTAAAAATTCATTTGATCTTAAATTAATTTCAAATCATATCAGAAAAATAATTAAAAAAACGTTATTATTTGATAAGTATAAATATTATGTCTTCATAACATAAATTTTTTAATTTTTTTTTTGGGTAGAATTTAAAGTTATTTTGTGTTTATATTAATTTGTAAAAGGAATTAACAAAATAGAGTGTTAATCCAAAATTGGAATCGAAAAGTAACATTTTATTTCGTTGTTTGATTATATTTTGCAATAAAAAAATACAATGGACCACCAAAATGTTTACCATGTGAAATTTTTTCTCTAAAACTATTGGAAAAAAAAAAAGAAAGAAAACAAATGGCATAAGGTAAAAACATGAAGGAAATAAAAAGAGGGGTTATATGGTGTGATGGTCTAGGTAATTTGTTGTCACATTCATAATACTGGCATAAAAGTTGGCATAGGAACTGATATATAGAAAACTTATATTGGCGAGGAAGGAAGGAACAATTCAGGAGAACATAAAAGGGAGGAAGGATCTTATTCAACTAAGCATTTTGCAAACATTGACTTAGATGAAGTAAAATATAACCTACAAACAAAATAAGGAGAACATAAAAGGGAGGAAGGATCTAATTCAACAAATTATCAAATAAATTAAGGACAAAAATAGAAACGAATATTGTTAAAAATATGACAAATGTAGGGCCCAACCGGGTTCGAACCGATGACCTATTGATCTGCAGTCAATTGCTCTACCACTGAGCTATGGACCCTTGAATGATCCTAATGTATAGTTACACTAATACAATAACAAAGAGTTTCAATTTATACCTGAAAATCACATTATATATTGCACTTCCTCCGGAAACTTTAAAGGTTTACAATTTATTTTTGTTGACTTTTCGCTATCCTCTTTGACCTCAAATAAATAATAACTCGTTAAGAAAAAAATAATTTTAAAAATTATATTATAAAAGTATACTTCTTATATTTGTATAATATAACTTCTAAAATTATTTTTTTCGTAATCAATTATGATTAATTTGAGGTCAAATCGGACATAAAAAAGTCATCAAAAACAAAGTGTAAAACTTTAAAGTTTCCGGAGGAAGGAGTAAGTAGTAACAAGATGCGGATAGATCCATTGAGGAACTTGATTTTGCCTGCTATTATCAACTACTGCTACTTCAGCTGATATAATTTCCACTTGCCACTTAACTCTGCTTTACAATTGAATGCTACTATAGTAATATTTGCTTGTTGGATGATCTAGACCGTTAATATTGTTGGTAATTGGTTGGAAATGAATCCAACAACTTGTGGTTTTTGGTGTTTTTGTTATTATAACTTTAACTTGATGATGCGTTTTTGTGGTTTTAGGAGCTTATTATGTAGCTTGTGAGACGGATTTTGCAACGATATGTTACATCGGAGAAATTATTTAATGGTGTTCAGGATAATTGATAAAAAAAAAAAAGCAATAGTTTGAAGTGTTTCAACCGTAACACAGAAAAATATATTTTTGGTGAACTTTGGGCAATTATTTCTATGAGCATATGCAATCGATTATGTACGTTGATTATATCATTGCGAAGTTTGTGTGACGAACTTTATATTTGCAATGATATATTGTACTTGTGAAATTCAATTTATGTTGTGAATGATAATTGGATCAAAAGTAGTAGTATTGGAACTTTGTTTGAAGAAATATACTACGTATACATACGACGGATGATGGGATGATTGAGCATATTATCGGACGTGATAGTTGAGTGGTTTAGATGATGACGGTGTATCACTAAACATATGTTGAAAAAACACGCCTTCATCACTATTATTGTTCTCCACTATAAAAGACAGTTTCGGCTCTCAATTTAGAACACCAACAAGAAGCAATCATTTTCTCTCCTACAATCTCCATTCTTCACTTGCATACACTTGAGAATGTTGATAGTTCTAGCCACGAAAAGGTTAATTCGAATGAATGAGGTCGTTGTACCTTGGAACTTCTTAGTCCCGTTAACCTTGAAGCAAGAGATAGGCGGACGAATAAGGGTTTAGATGCACCTGAGTTGACATGGACTTGTCCAAGATTTTAATACGAAGTTCATAACGCTTCTAGAAGAGGATTCGGTAAGTGATTTTACACATTTTTAATGCAAGTTTTTGTTATCTTGGGAACTTGGTGGTGGTTGTTTAAACTTTAATAAAGGCGCTGTGACGAAGCAACAAAAATTTCTATAGTACTCGGTAGTTGATAATTTATGGAGTATCATATGATTTTATTTATTGAATGATTATATTTATTTATTTTAGTGATTCATATTTTAATATAAAGGTTGTGGGGGTACCGGGGGTAGTAGTATGGCACGATAAAAATGGAGGTAGCCAGCCCAAAACTAATTTCTTCATTCATTCAACCAATAATCAATACAGAAGATCGCCCCATCAATCCTGTTCAGAACTCAGAAGCTTCGAGAAAAACAAATACGGAGTATAAAATAAAATAAAATCCCTGTTAGTATTAGTGCACTACTTTTCTTTGTCGTCGCCCAATCCAATTGGACCAATTCATTCATTCAGTCTAATTGTTCTAATCTGATACACACACTCCTCCTATTCCTATTTGGGCGAGAGAGAGAGAGAGAGAGAGAGAGAGATTCTGTCATATTATAACAGAGAAGAAGAAAGGAAGAAAAGGAGATCGGGTCATCGGAAGAATGGGTATTCGATTGGTGTATGGGTTAGTGTGTGTGTCATTGTCGACAACCTGCTTCCTCTGCCTCTATCTCATCCTCCAGCCGGCCTTCTACTTCACCTCCTCATGACCCAATCGATTCGATCTTATCTTATTAATATTTCAGCTAGCTCAACCAGATTAAATCATGGAGGACGAGGACAATCGCTTCGGTAACATCTCATTTTTAGTGTACTAGATAGATGTTCTCTTATCTTTAATTATTATGTTATGTTTATTAATTTGTTGTTCCATTCGATCGATTTTGTAGAAAGAAATTCCAGATCAAGTCATCCTTCTCATCGATTTCTCTGTATTACCTACCTATCCACTCAGAGATCAATATGGTCCTCAGATTTTATTTCATCATTTTTATTATATCCTATAAATATTTGTCCGACTCTCTCTGTAATCTGAATCTACTTGTACTGTAGCATTTTTTTGGTTCCGTTGTTAATTTTCCCATGTAACGCCAGTTTAGAACGATCCATCTGCATTGTCTGTGGATCGAATCGATTTAGATAGGCCTTCAGCTTTCCTGTAACAGCAGTAGCAATCATATCTTCTTTACACAAATGTTCTTCTTCTCCTAATATTTATTTAGAGAAATATTATAGTACAGAGTGTTCTTAGGTTACTACAATCTCATCCACTATTACAATCAATTTCACTGCGGTATATAGTTCTAATGTTAATTGTTAATGTGGAACTACTACTGCCATAATAAGCTTAATAATTAATAATTTATGCACATTGAATTTTTTCTTCTATTTACGTATCCACCGCCTTCTCCAGTAGGTAGAACCGTAGAATTGAGTGAAGTAACGAATCCAATTGCAATTCAAACCTTGCTTCATTGCGCAGTAAAGTTTGATAGCCAGCAGCAGATATTAAAAAGGTTACTCCATTTAAAAAGCTATATTTATTTTATTAGTACTTGGACTTCTCACTGGATGTTCCCGAACTATCGTTCGCACCGCCCCAATCTTTGTTCATTCTTGGTGGCTTCACCATATATATACATAATACATTGTTTAAAATTTGATCCCAACTCCCAACGGGACAAAAAGTAATCTACTTTCTCCATAAATTTTAAACAGTCTCAGTAATAATATAAAACCGACGCCATAAATTCTGATCTTAAAATTTTAATCTAAAAATATTACGAAACATTTCAAAAGTACCGTCTCCCTTCAAATTTGAAACACATCCGGGGAACGATTTTAATCCATGATCATAATATTAGTAGACTAGTACTCTAGTAGCTTAGAATAGATGAAAATTGCGCACAAGTCTAAGAATGGTTTCACAATGTTCTAAGTCCAAGAGTTGTGTATTACAAAAAATTTACATATATTACATTTAGATATATAAATAAAGAATGGATATAACACATAAGTGAATCAATCCACTCTTGGATTGACCCAAACGATTCTCAATTTAAAAGAAAAAAGAATATGGTCCGTAAGATGGTGAACACCATTTAGTTAGAGACCATATAGCAAATTCTATTTCAATAGCGACCCTGCAAGGCATTTTCTATGTTATAAAGTCGCTATTTTCTACTCTAAGTGATTAAACCCCAAGATGGGCTTACTAAAATTCTTACTTGGGCCAAATCATTGGGCTATTCGTAAATTCGTTATATTAGTCCGTCCAAATCTTTTTCTAAACTTCAATTTATGTAGTCTGGAGGCTAATAATACATTGTTATGCACATTGTGGTGTGCATTTGAGAGGCTAATATTAAACTACCGCGAAGCTAAACCTTTATCAAACTTATAATCTTATCTCACCCTATCCACAATCATGTAAATTAAGATGCCAAATAAGTAATGATCCTCCAATTTTTCAGGAAAAGAATATACACAAAACTAAAAATAGTAACATGATTTCGAAATCTATATAAACTGCACAAAGCCATGCCCTGAACATAAACAAAGTCAGTCATGTGCCAAACTTGTTAAGTAGATGGCATTTGACAGAAAACAAAAAAAAGGACAAAAAATCGTAGATTTCATCATCAACCAACCAATATATCCATTTCTTTAATTAACCAACCACCAACATGATCAACCTGGTTATTCTTCTTCTTCAACCCCTGTAATTTACATTACATTGATATTCACACCAAATGCAACCTAATTCTCTTGTCCTAAACACAATTCTTAAATCCACAAAATGGGTTTTATGTCCCAATCATATTACTAACCTCTGATGATCATCCTCGTATAAAACCACAACACATAGTAAATTTACAAGAAAAAAAAATGGATAACAACTCGATGAACAACGGTGTGATGGCGGTTTTTGCAGTTTCGGGCAGCGTTGTTTTCATTGCCATGCAAGCACATAAGCGTTTGCTCTCCAACTTCATGAAGGAAATGGAATCTCAAGTTCACAAACATCCAACAGGTTGGTCAAAGTCTTTTTAATTAAGTTTGTGCAGGTTCTAATGTTCTAAAGTTTGTTGATTTATTTGAAGGAGGAATGACGAAAAATGAGAAGCAGAGGAAGGTCAGGTTTGCGGATGAGGAGGTCATAGGGAAGGCTGCAGGGTGTTGCAAACACAGGGACATCAAGGAAGAAAATCTTGAGGGAGTGCCTAAGAATTGGCTGGTGATGTATGAAGGAATTTTGCAATCTAGGAACCTTAGGGGGTCTCACAAATTCTAATATCTTTCTTTTTTTTTTTTCTTTCTAATTGTAGACAACGTCGTGTATGACGTGTGTAATTGTGTACACTCCAATGGTTTACATGGCGCGTTAAATTACATGTTTAGTTCTTGGTTCCTGTCCAACTTTTTTTCACTACAATTTTTTTTTTTTTCACCAAATTAAACTCGATACAAGTTTTGTTTTTCTAATTGATAGATACATTTATATTGTTGAACACTTGAATATGCATGTAGACGAGGTAAAATGTCTTTGGATTTTATATTTTTAATGGTAACTGGAATATAATAGGCATCTAAACCTTTTGCAGCTAGTTTAAGTAGCGGTAGCTGATTTTATAAAAAAAAAACACCTCTTAAATTGGTGTTTTTGTAATTTTACAACCCAACAATTAATCCAATAATTAATGGGGCCAGCTATTATTAAGAGGGCTGGATCAAGCTCAAATGTCCTCTGGGCTCTGGTGATCCAATACGTACACATTAGTCATTAGTCATTACCAACCAACGAAGGAAGTCGTATTCGAGAGGTTTCCTGATGGTGACTATTTACCGATTTCATTTTTTGACTCACCAGAAAAGAAACACAACACTGTCATCTGTCAACACAAAGTTCAGCCATATATATTTATATCTTAAAAGAAAAAGAAAAAACGAGAATTATTAGTTAATTATTTAAGAATAATTTGGTTCTTTGTTTTGTTTAATTAATATCCCATGCGCAAGGGCTAAAGTTGACACGTTTGGGTCCTGCTGGTTAAGTACTACCACCTGTCCATTGAATGAAATGAATGGCTATAGTAATAATATTCATTCGTGTCCTCTCCTGTCATCTCAATAAAAATAAAAATAAAAATATATAAAGTCCTCAATTTCATCTTTCTCAAATTAGTTATGTGTAATCTTATGAATATTTATTTATCTGGCTGGATTAATTATAAGTATTCTAGGGTCTACTATATGATCACCAATCAAGCATAGTCTTCTAATTAAGTTTTAAGAAATGAAAATGAAATCTCGATTCTCAACTCAATGACGAGTTCCTTTCCTTTTCTAATTTATTATTCAATGTCAATACTACTATGCTAGTAATACATTATCTATTAAAAAGAAATAAAAAAGAACAAGTGAGAACAATCATGAATTAAGTAAAAAAATGAGGAACTCCTCGGCGGATTGCCTTTCAAATTGGCAAGTAAAGGTTTTAGGGATGAAGTAGATCCACCAGTTTCTGACTTCCATCTACATATAAGATGGCAATTCGGATCTGGGACATGGCAACCTTTTGGCTTACAGCTTGTTAAAAATGATGTATTTGAGGAGTCGACTCGGTTAGTCGCGCAACCTCAATCGCAAGCACTTTGTAAAGTTCTACTATGAATGAATAATTGAGCTACTTCATAAATAAATAAATAATAATAATAATAATAATAATAATAATAATAATAATAAAAAGTAAACAAATGAGGACAATATACTACGTAAGCCATATAAATTAACCAGGCTTGCATTTCATTTTTTATTCAGGGAGAGGAGGCGAGTGCAAGGTGATTGTATGTATATTATGGTATGATTGGTCTCACACTAAATCAGGGTGAAATTCATTTCTAAAATTCTAGAATGTTACGTGTCTAATTTTGATATTGTGATGTTCAATTTAGAAATTATAAAGTATTGAACATAGCCAATTATACTATTTACAATTAGAAAGCAGTAAGTTATCATTTGCGACAACATTACCACAATATAAATGTATATCGATAGCCGGTGGACGGAATATATGTCGTGCGGCAAAAATCCTACTTGACAAGATGTGATAGACATAAATGTGTTAAAATCGGCTCAGTGATGAAAGTATATGACGATCTGTGTAAACTGATTAATTTCTGTATATTGAATTGGAGTATTGGACTAGTGAATACATGATTACAGAAGAAGAGTAATAGTTATGGAAAGCATGAAAATCTAGTCTAACTACTTAACTAACTTACCTAAATAACTGCTATGTACAACATTTACTGCATATGGTATAATTCGAATCCGTAAATATCTGGGACATTTCACGAACTTCATCTCCACCCGTCTAAGTTCGGTTGATCATTTTGTTCCCAATCCACATGACTGACATGCTATATATGAATGAATGTGTATCCAGTGCTCTATTTGACTACGTGAAATGGTATTGTAATTTTGAAGCAGGAGATTCTTAGTTTCGTGCATATGTTTCGATTTATTATAATCATCATAAAATTCGCGTTAGTTCATTTTACGTTCAACCTATCTATCTATTTATTTATTTATTTCAAGTAAACTTCACTAGAAGTTGGTAATTTACATTAAAAATACACCGTGTAGTATTCGGATCGAAATAGAGTTTTTTTTTCTTCTCGAAAATAACTAGTTTATTCATTTACATAACATCATCATTTACAAACCGAATAGTTCCATTCCATCTAGTTTCATTACATCACATAGCCATTTATGATATATATCCCAAATATACACAAAAACACGCAAAATGAGCCTATTGTGTTGCTCCAAAAGTATTATTACTAATCCTTGGATTGCTATCGGTGATTTTAACAGTATTTTACATGTGCATCAAAAATTTGGTGGAAATAAAGTTAGTTGGAAAAGAATAAATACTTTTAGGAATTGTTTAACTGCTTGTGGCCTGTTAGATCTTGGTTTTTGCGGCCCAATCTTTACGTGGTCTAATAAACGTTTCGTTAGCCCAGGTTATATTGCTCTTAGATTAGATAGAGCCTGTGGAAGTGCTACCTGGATTAAAATGTTCCCAAACACTACTGTTAGAAACCTCCCAAAAAGCTCCTCTGATCATAACCCACTTCTTCTCTGTACTAATCACAATATTTAGTAGAAAGGAGCCAAATTTTAGATTTGAAAATCATTGGATCTTAAATAAGAACTTCAACCAAAAACTAAAAGATTTCTGGACAAACAATAACTGGGATTTAATCCAGCTCAACTCAAATCTGGCAAAGGCTTGTAAAAACTGGAACCTCGATACTCTAAGTGAAATTAACAGAAAAATAAAGCTTCACAAATGAAAGCTCCAAAGTGTTGAGTATATGGTTCACACCAACCCCCAGCATTTTGGCCCTATCGAAACAAATATCTCAAAAACAATAAATGATCTCTTACATCAAAGAAAGCTTTTTTGGGCTCAAAGAGCCAAATGTAAATGGATTCAAGATGGGGATGCAAACACTAAGTATTTCCATGCATTTGCTTCTCATCAAAGACGTAGGAATTTTATTCATGGTATTCGAAAACTCAATGGCGATTGGACTGCAGATCCCTTAGAACTTTTGAACACTTTTAAAGTTTTTCTTAAGCATCAGTCCATGACAACCAGCCCTTCTGTTTCTGCTTTTAATAATATTAATGCTCCTCAAATTCCAAATGATTTGGCCCAAGAACTATTAAAACCAGTCCAAGAAAATGAGATTTGGGACGTTGTCTATTCAATCATTCCAGATAAGGCCCCTGGGCCGGACGGACTAAATGCGTGCTTCTATAAAAAATATTGGGGCATTATTAGCCCAAAAGTTATTGAGTTTGTAAAAAACTTCTTCCAAAATAATTTGCTTCAAAAAGAGGCTAATGAAACCTTAATTGTGCAAATTCCTAAAATAAAAAACCCCTCTGAACCTGGTCATTTTAGGCCAATCAGCCTTTGTAATGTTAATTACAAAATCATTTCCAAAATTCTGGTTACTAGGCTTAGACCCTTATTGGATAAAATAATCTCCCCCTTTCAAAATGCGTTCGTACCGGGTCGCCAAATTGGAGACAATGTGATGATGGCACACAAATTACTCCACACAATGTCAAAGAAAAAGAAGTCTAAACAATTCTACATGGCGTTAAAACTTGACGTCCAAAAAGTTTACGACAGAGTTGAGTGGCCTTTTATCAAGTTAGCTTTGTCAAAATTTAACATCCCTCAACCCTTTATAGACTGGATCATGCTATGTGTTCAGTCTTGTTCCTTTAAAGTAAAAATCAATGGGACAGTTCCGGAAAGCTGGACTCCTACGAGGGGCCTTAGACAGGGTGATCCCTTATCTCCGTACATTTTTAAAATTTGCCAAGAATTATTTGTCCTCTTCCTAAATAAATATGTCGACAATAAAATCATAACTCCTCTCAAGTCCAGTAATAACGGGCCTATAATTTCCATCCTTTGCTTTGCCGACGACTGTTTAATCTTTTGTAAAGCTAATAAGTGTTCGATAAAAGGGGTTAAACAAGTTCTTCAAACTTGTGAATTAGCCTCTGGCCAAGCTATTAGTTGGACAAAATCTCGAGCCATCTTTTCACCAAACACACCAAGACAGCTTCAGAGATCGATAACTAGAGAGCTTGGGGTCATTTTAAATCGGAGAAAGGATATGTACTTAGGAATTCCATTCCTAATGGGACACAAAAAATTGGATCTTTTTGATGACATGATAGATAAGGTCCAAAGTAGAATTAATAACTGGTACAATCGCTTCCTTTCTAATGGGGGACATGTAACTCTTGTTAAATCTGTAACAAATACGATCCCGTCTTACATTATGTCCTTTGCCAAAATTCCTTCAAACGTCATTGATAGGGTAAACACAATGCAAAATAGATTTATCTGGAATCCTACGAAAGAAACCAGGAAAAAAGCAAAAGTGATTTGGAAGATGGTCTGCCAACTGAAGTCGTATTCTGGGCTTGAAATTCGCAACCTTCAGGTTCTTAACAAAGCTTACGTGTTCAAATTAATTTGGAAAATCATTTTTCATCCAGACTCTATTTGGGCGCGTCTGTATAAAGCAAAGTACTTCCCAAACAACTCCTTTTGGGATACAAATTCTCAACCGTACCATAGTTGGTTTTGGAAAACACTTCTTAGCCATAAAGATGATTTCAAGCTTTTACTAGCTTGGAAAACTAGAGACGGCAATAGTATAAATTTCTGGAACAATCCTTGGTTAAACGGTAAAAGATTAATTAATTATACGAATCAAGAACAAGATCAAAATCTTAAAGTTTCTCACTTTATTAAAAATAACGGTTGGGACTACGATTTGCTTGTTCAAAGTTTGCCAACTGAAATTGTCCTTGAAATTATGTGTATACCCTTACACTCTCCGTTACACTCTAACTTCATTAATGATACACTAATCTGGCCTCATGATCCTTCTGGAAGGTTTACTCTAAAAAGCGTCTTGTCAAAACCGAATCTCACAAATGTTTTATGGCCTTGGAATAGAATTTGGAAGATCAATCTCGTCCCTAAAATGAAAATGCTCCTTTGGACGGCACTGCATGGCAGGCTCCCAACGGCTTACATGCTCTGGAGACATAACATTATTAACTCCCCGATGTGCTCTATTTGTCTTCAAGAAAACGAAACTCATGATCACATTTTCTTTAAATGCAAAGCTTTTAATCACTTCCGTTTAATTTTATGGCCTCCCTCTTGGAATAATGTTAATCCTAAGATAGGGGATCTTCTTTTCCAATTACCTCTGAATTCTGAAAATCACCTTAACATGGCCTTAGGCTGTTGGATAATCTGGAACGCAAGAAACAACTTCATTTTTAGACAAAAACATATAATTTTCCATGAGCTTATGGTCATTTTTAGAAACTGGAAAAAGATCTTGCAACCTTAAACCCACCTAAAGTTCCAACCTTGAGCCCCCGGTTTTTTAGGTGGCAAAAGCGGCCGCCAGGCTGTTATGCCCTGAACAAGGACGACTCTGTCCTCACTAACAATGGTTTTGCAGGCATCGGTTTTGTGTTAAGAGACTCAGAAGGAGCGGTAAAACAAGCTGGTGCAGGTTTATTGGGCAATGTGACATAAACTTGGTTGAACTTTGGGCTATAAGGGTGGGACTTGCTATTTGTTTACAAGGGAATTATGATAAAATTATTATCCAAATTGACTCTCTTTATGCTTTCAATGTTATTTGCAGAATCCAGGAGCCAACTTGGGCGCACCAGGCCCTGCTAACTGACGTCCACCGGATCGCACAACAGCTGAAGGAGGTTAAAGTAGTTTTTGTTTATCGTGAAATGAACAAGGTAGCGGATGTATTAGCAAGAAAAGGAAGTGCACAAGAATTTTCTCAAGATCCCGTTTCTGCAAATCCAGAGCTTAACAAGATCAAGTTATGTATTTGGGATTCTTGCCCTTCTTGACTTCAAAATGTAGTTTATGATGATGTAACTAAGACTATGATGCGTCTGGTACCAAGAACATCAACATGTAGTACTCTACCCTCCTTTGACTTAATCTAATACTAGAATTTAACGACACACGCTACGCGTGTGCTACGTTTTTTTTTTTAAATCATAATTGTGTGTTGGCATTTTTAATAGTTAATTGAGTATCAAAGAGTCTCACTATTAAAGAGTCACTGTTATTATTAGTGCAATCAACTTCAAATATATTAACTAAATAAATAGAGTTTAATATACCCTAGAGTCTATAATTAAAGTAGGCTCGACCAAATGGTAATATAATTCAAAATAATTACGTATTCCTTTTTTGTCAATTTATAAAAAATGTTTATGTTTTGTTTTGGCATACTTTTGTATCAGAACTTTATCGTAAGTCGTACCATTAAAAATTAGACATCAACAACCTAAAAACAATGATGGAATTTAGCTTTCACTTTTTAGTTTATATTTGCATGCACTTTGGTTGCCAAATCCTACATTAAGCTTAAAAGTCGAATTTTGATAAATAAAACTGTTTCTCAAAAGCCAATAACTTCTACTTCTCCAGAACCACAATAGAAGACGGTCATTAAGGAACCAATCCAATAAAAATCAATTGCCTCTACACACTAATTAGAGAAGTATTGCAGAGCGACGCCATATAGTGAAATTCTTCTTAGCCATAATGCCATATATGAACAGATTTTCCTCTGGATAATGGCCGCTCATCTTCCTAATAACCTCTGAACGACGAGCATCCAGCTATGCCATCATATCTTAGAAATAACTTTTGTTTTACCAATCTGCAAATACCTATATACAGAAATGTCACCCATCAAAATCAAATACCAGTTTTCCCCAGTTTCCTTGTCAAGCACTTACTCGGTTTTTCAAAGTAGTGTTATGTGTCTTCCTATTTTTTCTGAACAAGGAACATGACATATGAACAAACAAGACCAGAAATCAGGTAAACAAGTTCAGACAAACACCTTTCAAATCCTACGAAATCAAATTCGTACTACATATCTATTAGCAACTTTCAATGGATCAAAGAATTAACTCATTAATACATACAAGTCCTACATTATATAAACCAATGCTCAAGCTTTCAATATAGCCTAGCTAGGTGCTTGACGAGAATAAATAAATTTATTAACTTAATTTTTTTTCTTTTTAAGCATAGTACAAAAAGGCAAAAGCAATCCATTGAAAAAAACTACAGTCCATGATTATCACCTCAACAGTAGCTCTAATAAGGCTTTAGTTTTCGGAGCAGGTATGGAAACAAAAGAATCATCAACCACTGATCATCTTTCTGAATACAAAAAACAGTTCGACCACTACATGTAATTTCACTATATATGCAACACTAACATCACAATTCAAGATATCCTAATGATACAAGTCACCATATTTGTCATGTCCATAACTAAGCAATTACATTTTCTATCAAACTAAACAAGAATCCAGCTCCCTTCCACTCACCAGACAGGAAAATCAACGCAAGAGTAAAGAAATCCCTTGCACAAGCGCAATACTTATATATGACAGATAAAGATATCATAATGATCAAAATCAACAATTTCTTATTTCCAATTTCGAGCAACCTAAATATTTTTGCATAGTTTATCAAACTGAACTACAATTCACCTTAATGCCATTCACCAGACAGTAAAAATCAACTACAATAAAAGCTTGTGCTACCTTTGGATGGTTTTGGATGTACTTGTTGGGAGAATACCACGATTATGCAACGATGATGCAAGGAAGAAACAAGTCACGATGTAAGGGCGATAATTCTCTGTAATCATCATTAACTAATTCACATGAAGCAAAGTTGCGGAAGCTCTAAATTTATTAACCAAAAATCTCTTTATGCAAACAATTTACATAAAGAGTGTAATTCAACATACCTATGGAAAATGTTGAATTTTCCGGGTTTCAGATTAAATTGACTGATGACATCTAATACATATATAGCATATAATAAGATCATATTGAAGCATAATTAGTGTAATCCAACATACCGATGGGAGATATCTACAACTCCGGTGACTGTGAAGATGAACGGTCTTTGAGCCCAGATCTCTCGCGCAAAAGGATAGAGGACGAAGAGGTGGTTTGCAGACTCCTCTGCGGCATTTCACAGCTTACAAATGTTCATTACAGATTCATGAATGCTCTTCCTGTTCTTTAAATTGTCAGCTGTTGGTAATCGGTTCCCAACCAACTTCTAAACAAACGCATTTACTTTCAGATGTTCCAATTTATTCCAAACAATTTGCTTCCAATGAATGTACAGATTCTCAACTTGCTCCACACCCAACCTGTTCACCGGAAGCCAAGTCACTTGCATTTTAATGCTGCCACCAGTCGAAAGCCACGTATCTTTTTGATCAGTTGTAGTCACTTTCCTGCTGCAAATCAATGTATAAAACCCCAAGAGTTGTACAACTGAAGCAACTGAAACAGATTATGCTAAATATCACAGGTGGAGAAATAATTACAGTATCTCACATATATATAGCAGTATAGCTAGAGTGCAAGTCCAATGATATAAGCATGATTTAAAATCTCATCCAGATTCAGCAATTACAATTTTAATTAGTAGAACATAGTTTAACATACTCTCACGATGAGACCCAAATTCAGAATACCTGGGCATGAAAAAGGTCTCTTCTCTAGAATCTTTAATCTCGAATAACATTCATTCCCCAATTCAACAACGCTGTAACCTCAAATTATCAACACATATCATAATCCTAAATTACCTAGTAAACACTAACCTCTGGAATTCATGGGCTTGGCCCTCTTTTGTCAGAATTTGCTTTTCTCAAGTAAGACTTGGTGGAATTTGAGCTCTCCTAGAAGCCTAGAACTCTAATGTTTAAATATGAAACAAAAGATTACATCCCATAGGCATATTACTTTCTAATGTGACTTGTTTGTCATTATAAAGTTATGTTACATTAACACTTGGAATGAAATGTAACTATGCATACAAAGCTATATGAAATTCAACTGCTGCCGTTGTTTATTCTACTATGAAAAAGTAAAGTGTCCTTTAGACTTTGATGACATTATGGAACCATTCTTCCCTTTTGCATCTCCATTCATTTTATTAGTACCTGAAAGTGGTCGTATCCCATTACTGGAACTGCGAAACAGGGAACAATCACCTCTAGCAACTGGGATTGCAAGTACTCACTACCAAAGCTGCGTCCGGACAGATGCCCAATTCCTGAGCTTGAATAGCAGCAGCAATACTGCTTGGTAACTGTGAATTTCCTACTACATTAGCCAATAAGTCTGCAACTAAACACAACTAATTGATTGTCATGCTAGGTACCTCACCATGTACATCTCTAACATTTCCACATCTACTGCATAATAAAAGAGTTATATTTTCCTGGTTAGTTTGGCTTTTATCAGAATTTAAAGAAACTAAATAGGCACCAGCAATTAATCCTTTGAGAAGACAAATAGATGATATTACATTTATACAACTATACAATCTCCTCCCAAGTATACCTTTCTGTACGCCACTTAACTCATTTCTATGAGGAAAGCAAGTTCTTTTGAAGATCAAGCATGAAGTCAGAAGTTTCGGTCAACTATTCGAACTTCAACCAAATAACGGATTCACAATCATCCGATCACTACTTACTAAGACGAGTTAAGATTGAAATTTGCCTCATTAACTTTTTAAGAAAATTAAATTACATTATGCGACATAAAGGTCTAGTTCAAGTAGCATGTTAAAGAAACTTAATACAAAATGTATATCAAAGTTATTATTTTGATAAATTAGGTTGCTTCAGAAAAAGAAACATGATTGCTTCACCTAGCTATTCAGTTTGAAGCATAATGATCCGGAGCAGATGAAACTCAAAAAGTACAAATTATAGCAATTGGTATGTCCACGGCATTATAGTAATGGACAAAAAAAACAGTAACCTCACCATGTCTACTACTATCATCAGCCTCACCAGGTAATTCGAACCCATACAAGTCAAATGAAAAATGAGCTTACCTTCTAACATTAGCAAGGGTAGGCTCCGGGATCTCTGGCGTGCAACAATATGCGCACGTACTGCCATATACAAACCTTGAGAAGAGATTATCACATCAAAGATATAAACAATCAATACACTGAACCTGTTAGGTTAATAGGAGAAAAATAAAAATAAGTAGAAACATATGGTAATTCAAGTGGCCAATTTCTGGGAGGAAAAAAAGTTACCTCACAGAACAGCACTAACCTCTGGAATTCATGAGCTTGGCCTCTTTTGGTCGGAATCAGGTTTTCTCAGCCCTAGACTTAAGACTCCAAAGCCGCTCAACCATCTCACATCACATCAATAGTAGCCTAAGCAGGAGTTTAGACTATACTACTAATCATGATAGACCGTATCGCCCCAATGGCTAACAAAGATCCATTGTTGTGTAGGTCGAAAAAGAAACTCCAATTCCGCGTTGATGAGGCCATTGCATCGACCGGAGATAGAGGAAGGAGATGAAAGAGAGTTGATTCCGGAAAAACCCTAAACAAGACTGGTGGCTACTCAGAAACTCTTTCTGGTCGAAGACCTTTGCTGGCATAAATTGATTTGGACTGTAGATGATGAGAGGAGATGAATAAAGAAGAAGAGATAGATAGGATGAAATCAAATATCAAAATAGTAATTTCAAAAGTCAAAAATATTTAATGACACATGTACGCACCAAATAAAATCAACGGTTTAAATTGATTGGTAGGTCAATCAATTGATTGAATCAACAGGCTTAGTATATTAATTTAAATAAGTATCGTTTGCTTTAAAAAAAAACCTCTTTCTTTCTTCAATAGCCAAACTATCAGCAGTTTTGTTGATTTCTTTATATAAAAACTCATGTTTTACATCTTTCATGCGATCATACTTCTACATGTCAAATTAGAGTTGAACTTGAACTCATGGTGTAAAGTGGAATGATCCTATCCATATATAAATTATTGTGTATACTAGCATTAGGAAAGCAAGAGACAATGACGCGTATGTATCTGCGACAAATAAATTAATTTCCGTGGAGGAAATTATATAT
This sequence comes from Plantago ovata, assembly GCA_028274465.1. Classification (NCBI taxonomy): domain Eukaryota; kingdom Viridiplantae; phylum Streptophyta; class Magnoliopsida; order Lamiales; family Plantaginaceae; genus Plantago; species Plantago ovata. The sequence continues at coordinate 20,467,172 of CM051455.1, read as the reverse complement.
ATATCCTCGATGTCCCTTTAACGCTTTAATCAATCTAACTCAAATTGATTAATTAATCATTGTTATTTATAGTCACCTTCATGTAAAATCTCCCATAGAAACCAAATAAAAAAGCTCCGTAATACCCAACATGTTACTAACACCACTAATAATGGTTGGCTCCAAACTTGTGGCTTATTTGGGGTTCACTTTCATATTTTGTTACAATGGTTTAGGCTTGTTAGGGTTTTTTTGGAATCCACATGACACATACATTTCACATGCACCACACAAGTGATGAAAGATAAAGAAAATGAAATTAAAAAAATATTATTTAGTATTTATTTGGAGGTTACAAATATGTAGGCCCCAAACATGGACTTCATCATTGAAGTCCCAAATAAACCATCTATTGCTATTGCTCTAACGAACTGTTTTGATATTGTCAGAGCAATATTTCTAATGCGAGAGCATAGTTCACAAGTTCATTTCATAATCACACCATAACATTTTTAGGGTAGTCAATTAAGTTCTGGCTTTTTTTCTCATATGACTTGCTATAAATGCATCATCATGCAAAGTAAGCGACATTAATGATCTCAATCCCACCCGACCGTTACTTATAATCACATTTAGTATTATTAAATTAATTCGGTATATATCAAGCTAAATTATCTAACATTATGGCAGCCTAACTTATTTTTATATTTTATTTTAGGGTAATTTGCATCAAGATCCCCTGCTAGTTTCATCAGTTACACATTGGCCCCTACTAGTTCAACAACTACGCATTACCGCCTGTTAGTGCAAATCAATTAAATTTTAACCCACGACCTTGACTTTTAGCGAATTAAGGCCTGAAATGTACCATTTTACCCTCATTTAAGTTTTAATTTTCAAAAAAAACCAAACAACTTCAATTCAATTTTATTACATATTTGACTCTAAATTTTTCTATTTTACAAAATTGACTATAAATTATTTAAATTAACCCCCATTAGTTATCTAAATCTCAAAATGTTCTTAAATATTATAACAAAATGATCCATACACAATTATTGATTCATATTTCACTACATATTATTTATAAAAGAAAAAAAACAAATTATAAAAAACAAAACAAAAATTAAATATACAGCTCATTGGAGCTGTTTGAAAGCTCCGATCGGAGCTTTCAAAAGCTATCGGAGCTTTTGAAAGCTCCAAATCGGAGCTTTTAACAGCTCCAACCGGAGTTGTTAAAAGCTCCGAATCGGAGCTGTTAAAAGCTCCGAATCGGAGCTTTCAAAAGCTCCGATCGGAGCTGTTTAAAGCTCCAATCGGAGAAGCTCCGATCGGAGCTTTAAAACAGCTCCGATCGGAGCTTTTGAAAGCTCCAAATCGGAGCTTTTAACAGCTCCAACCGGAGCTGTTAAAGCTCCGAAGCGGAGCTTTTAACAGCTCCAACCGGAGCTGTACTTTCCGGCAGCTCCGGGAAAAATTCCGGTGCCGGAGCTGGAGAAGAGGACTTAAAAAAAGAAAAGAAAAGAAAATAATAAAAGTAAAATGAAAATAAAATTAAAACATGAAAGGAAAAAGGAAAAAGAAAATAAAATAAGTTAAGGGAGTGTTTGGCTAGCCACATTTTCAGAAAATTTTAGACTTGGTCAACTCGATTGGGGTAAAACGTAATAGTTGAACTAGTAGGGGGAAAAATGAAATGAGGTGCACTAACAGGGGTTCATTCTGAACATTTCCCTTTATTTTATTTTATTTTATTCTTATTTTATTTTAGTAGTAAAAAACCTTTCAATTCTTACACACACATTCCCAGTCTGAATTATTATTGGGACCCAAATCATGACATAACTAGAATTGAAAAGTGAGAGTGACAAGACATATTATAACAATAACATTATACGAAATTAAAAAATTTGACTAAATAAATTAACTAACGAAAACATTTAGAAGTGGCAAAACGTGATTTTTTTTGAAATATATGTATCTTAATAAAAAAATTCAGAATCCCCCAGTTCCGCCCTTGACCCAAATACACTAACACATTGTTACGACTAGAGTACACAATGTTGGTGAATAAGTAAGAGATGCAATAAATAAGTACAAAATAAAGCACGAGACCATTACAAACAATAAAGCAATAAGTACAAAATCAATTTCATGAATTCAAAGAACAACAATAAAGCAAGAGGGATTACAAACTGAGACTAGTCGAGTGTTCACTAGTGCTCGCCAGTCGTGCCTGCAGATTGGAACGGTGGATCAATCAAGTTTAATTGTCTAAACGGTTTTGGAGCTTTTGCCCTTGTTTTATCTCTTCTCTTGCTTGGTTTAGGTGTTTTAGAGTTAGATTTTTGTGCATCTCTTATGCACCCTGTTGTACTTTGCCTATTATATTTATAAAAGTTATTGACCGTTTAAAAAGAAATAAAAATTCAACTGTCTAATTATGTAGATAAACGGGTATGAGCTTGAAGAGGGGAAAAATACAATCAAAACTCTATTAATAATCTCAACTTGCAATCCATGGATGAAGTATATGCTGACTGGCAACTGTAAGTCACGCTGTCTCGGTACCACAGGTCATATAACAGCTATTCCTCCGGTTGAAATAACAAAGGGTAAAACTGTAAAACACAATAGTAATAAAACTAAGCAAAATAGTAAAAATAATAATGAAGTGTATTTTCCCCTAAAATGCGACTTCACACATCCACACGTTTTTCATACATTGAGATTCAGTTTTTACTATCGTGGGACTTGCCCCAACTAAATTTTCATTGGTTCATATGTTTTTAGCCGTGTTACTCATATTGTAATCTCCATTTCATTTTTTACGGTAACTATATATGATGGGATCTTATATCACAAATTCGGAGTTTAGTGTACCACATCCCTATAGGAGTATAGGGTAAAGATGAGTCCATCCATATCAAAGTTGGACAACTTTAGGGCATGCAAAATTTTATACATAAAGAATGCGTTTATGAAAGACTATCAATTGTATTAGATGATTTGACAGATTAATTACAATAAAATTATTACGTAAATGCATAATTAGGTGATTAGTTAGCTACTCTTGAAATCATTTAACGTAGGTGGTTAGAGCAATAAACTTATGGTTGGTAAAGTATAAAATTTCAACTAAGTTAGGATTTAGTTTTGAAAATGTTTAAACCATGAGATTAGAAGATTGAATAAAATAAGAGTTAATTAAGTGACTCGATAAACAAAATTATAAGGTGGCAATTAAACAATCATGAGCCAAGCCAACAACAAAATTATGTTCAATCCTAAAAACAATACATCTAGGTTCCTTTGAACAGAGTCGTGCCTTCACAGGGAAATTCTTCTTCCTTTTGTCTTGCTCAAATGAGTCGATGAAAGAGTCCTCTCTTTCCCGTCCGTCACGCACCCACTATTTTTTTAGGGCGCTAAGCAAAGTTCACTGAACGAATGAATCGAGCCAAGGCCGGTCTAGTAAAGAAAAATAACCATTTGCAAATTAATGAGGATCGGGACATACCACGAAGATGAGTGTCTTTGAGACTCCTACTGTAGCACTTTTATTTGCTTTTATAGCCAGTTTTTGTAAGGGTCTCCTAAAAAGATCAACGTATGGGCATCTTTGTCCCGTCCAGTCCCGGTTCACTCCACACCAACAAATAGTAGTACTACTATATTACGCTTTAGCGGATATTCTCATCCTTTTAATGAACTTATTAATTAACTCGTTTTCCTCATTCTTTATCCACAAATCATTTTCAGAATTTATTTATTTTACTAGCTAAATTATGGGATTTGTTCAGTGAAATTAAATGTTAATTTTTAACTCATATATGTAGTTGGTAACTAATTAATAATTTTTATACGCACATTCGGGAAAATTAATTAACTAATAAAATAGTTAATATATTAAAAATATACTTCTATAATTTAAGCCGAAACTGGTTACCCTTATTTTTCGAAACTCATCGAAGAGAGAAAATTAAGCATGCTCTGAAATCACATTACTTAGGCTCTGTTCTCTTCGTCTGAAAAAGTCTGAATTGAATTGATCTGAACTAAATGAGTCTAAACTGAACTGAACTTACTTGTAGTACAAAATACTACTACTAGCCAAATCTGAACTGAACTTAATGGATCTGAACTGAACTGAATTTATTTTTATCAATTTTCAGATGAAGACAACAAAGCCTTAATCTCATTAGACTCTGTCTTCATATGAAAACTCATTATTTTCAGTTCAGTTCTGTTCAATTCTGTTCAGTTCAATTATGTTCATACTTGCTTAGTTGTAATTTATACTATAAATAAATTCAATTATGTTCAGCTTCAGTTCAGTTCAGTTCAATTCAGTTCAGACGAAAAGAACAATTTCTTACTCCCTCTGTTTTACAAAATTTACCGACTTTAATTTTCTAGATGTCACAAAATTTTTTATTCTTTATTGTTTATCCCTAAACAGTGCGCTAACCATAGTGGATAATGATGAGACTGTGACGGAGGGAGTAAAAATTTAGAACTTTATATTGGATTTGCTCAAGAGTTTTATTTCACCCTTGTTTTTTTTTCTGAAACTGAATTCTTCATCGGTTTTATTTATGAATTAATAAATTTGCACTTATATGTACGAGGTTCACGAGTACACGTGACATTGTTGCTTGTTAGATTTTTAATTTTTTTTTTACATTTTCATTCATTGTTTATCCATATTTTAGACTTTTTTTCTTTACATTTTTATATCATAAATTAATCATGTACTTTCACTACACTACACTATATTGCACACATAAACTTAATCATTTTAAAGAAAAGGTAAACAATGTTTAAAAAAGAAAAGAAAGAGAGTAAATTCTAGGTGTTGACGTGAAATAAAACCTGATCATCTAGGTAAGTAACTCGAAGTATGCATGTAAAATATTACTATTAGGTATTTAGATCTCCCCCTCTCACACCTATTTAAATTTCCAATCCACAAACCTCATTCACACAAAATTCTCCCTGCCCCCTGACTTTCTCTCTCTATAAAAAGTCTGATTTCTGTTACAGACGATTGAGAAACAAAACCAATAAAAAATTAGAAAAACAAAAGCAGAGCTGAAACTGAAGAATCGCTAAACCAATCAAAACTCAAACCACCATTGAGAAACTCCATAAACTTAACAAACCATTTCCATTATTAATTTAAAAACCATCACCATTCCTCCTAGGCTCCTCCTATCTCGCCCAAATTACGCACCAGTTCCTCCACCAATCGCCACCGTTACTCCGCCACCTCCTCTCCAGGAATGGCTAACAATCCTCTCACCTCCTCAATCCCCACCACTTTCCTCTAACCTCTTTCCGTTTCTCGCACCATCACTTCCACCCAATCGTTCCCGTTCGAGAATCGGAAAGAAAACAAAACACACACAAAACCTAAATTCAAAATGACAGGTCGGCCAATCATGCTCCGATCTCCAGCATCAATGGTTGAGAGGCGCCAGCCTCTCCTAGATAGCTCCGACTACTCCTCCCGCGGCAGCGTCAGGAAGGTGCGCTTCGCGGAGGTCGCCGGCGGAACCACGGCGGAGTGCGCCGCCGTGTGCTGCTGCTGCCCTTGCGGTCTAGTGAAAATAGTGATCCTGGCGGTGTATAAGGTACCGGCGGGGCTGTGCCGGAAGGCATTAAAAAAGAAGAGGCGGCTGAAGCTGACGAAGCAAGGTTTGCTGCCGCATCGGAAGTGTAGCTGCGAGGATCGGGAGTTTAAGATGGAGCCTGTTAACGGCTCGGCTGCCTTGCTGGAGATTCTGGAGAGTGGTTCGGATGATGAAGGGAATAAGGAGATTGTTGAGCTTGAGAAGGAGATGTGGGATCAGTTTTATTCTACTGGTTTCTGGAGAAGCTCCTCTCAGAGGAGTCAAGTTTCCAACTAGTAAAAATATCAAATTTACTAAAATCACCACCACCGTAAAAAAAATTTAAAAAAATTACTCGAAGTGAGTAATTGATTAATTTAATTAGTTACTGTCATGTGGAGTAATTTCTTTTTTTACTATTTAGTGAGCGTGATCATGAATATGGATGGAATGATGGATGATGGATATACTACTACTACTACTACAGATTGACGATTGTTGGAGTACTACTGTTGTTAAACTTAAAACTTTCTGCTGCTACTACTGCTACATTTTTATTTTTATTTTTATTTTGTTTCTTTTTTGGTTTTTGCCGTATTTTTTGTACATATCAGTGTGAAAGTTTTTTGGCAAGGATTAATCAAGATTGTACTTTAATGATGAGTTGGGGGTAAATTTTGGTTCATTATCCCTTATCGCACTAGTCTTTATTTTTTCTCCATTTGGAAACTGATTAATTTTGTCAATTCTGTTTAGTTCAAATCCATACAATTTTGTCCAATTGCGTTCAATTTAGTTAAAATTTACTGAAATACCACAAATAAATTTAATTATGTTCAATACTGTTTAAACTTAATTGAGTTATGAGAGCCAAAGTGATACTGTCCATTTCACCACAAATTTGATTGGGGGTTGTGCTGAAATGGACAGTATAAATTTCTCTATTAGGGAACGAGTTGATGGCTTTTTATATTTTGTTGTAAGTTGATTTCGTGACGCTGTGACTTGATTAAATATTTAAATTGATGGCGACTAATGTAAGATGACAAAATGTTATTTTTTCCCCGTTGTACGTGGAATTAATTGGTGATTATAATAGAGATTTGGCACAATTTGAAAGGAAGTTCAAAGTTAGATAGACAAGTGGGGTTAATTAAGTCATAGTCTCATATACTTTGATATCTTAAAATCTTGTTTGCTCTTGAGTAGTACTTCTAAATTAATCAAACTGGTGTAACACTGTAATAGTTTAAAATTGTTTGAGTATCTAGAAGGTCGTAAAGTTGGCATTCGTTGACATGGACATGTTAATTTTTAGGAGTACTCAGTAAAAGAAAAATGTGAAGAAATTTTGATCACAAGATCGACGTGAAAATCATAAACGAAGAGGGTAAATTGAGGAATCCCTAAATTGAGTTCAATTATTAAAGGCATGTACTTTCGAAAGAGAAGGGTCATTGTTGGTCCCCCATGAAAGCTGGTAATTTTATAACTCCTGGTGGCTGGTGATCTTCAGGGTCTAGTAACTACTGTGGAAACGGGGAAATAAAAAGTTGGTATTTATTTTTAACTTTTTTTTTTTTTTTTTGGTATTATAAACTACTAATAATATATCCCATCATGACCACAAGGGTGACTAGTTGGTTAACATAGAGAATAATATTCTCCTTTCATCATAGGTTCAACTCCCACCAAAAAGGAATTTGTGTGATTTATGACTTTGACATTAGTCTAACAATAGTTACGGCGCGGTTCATTAGTGGTCGCATCATTAATACTAATAAAAATTAAAATTTTATTGGAAGTAGGGAGTACATAGTTTTAAAGAAGAAAGTCCAACAACTTGTTACCTGTTGTTGGCATTGTACCGTAGTGTACTAGTGTTTAGTTTCCCATGGTGACGACAGAGCGTGAATATGCAAACAAAAATTCCCATGCAGAAAATCATCCCAGGGTGATCACATGGCAAAGAGACCTGAAATTGGGGCACCAATTGGCCACCCCACAAGGTGATACTGTGATACTATATCTCATCATACGTAGTACTTCAAACCCCTCCTCATTTACTCCTTTTAACTCTTTGTGATAACACTAAACTCCATCTTTCTACTTTAAGTCACCCATCAAAATTATTTCACACATTGTGGACCACTCCACCAGTACTCTATCTAATAAATACCCGTGAATTCAACACTAGACATTAATCTTCAGTACCACTCCGGTTGTGAACAGTGCATCGAGTTATTATACCGCGACTGTGAATACTCTGAGCTATATATATAAAATTGAATAGCGTACTTTGTATAAGAATAATGTATCAATGTTGTAATAACTGTACATTTTATTAGTACCAGTGTTATATAATTGACCAGGTCTAATATTATTTTTATGGAGTTAAAAAATTAACATGGACTTATTAACGACATTTTACTAGTCTTTATTTGAGAAAGTATTTTTGGTTATTGTTGTACTAGGATTTTAGACGCTCTGTTTTACCATCGAGCGAATTTCAGTTATATTATGTGGATTAAAAGTAAGGTTTCGTGTTGGTGTAAGCTCATCTCACAATACACAATCGAACGCACCAATATTTGGTTTCGGTCCGTTACAAATCTTGATTATCAATATGCTTGCTCGAACGACTTATAACATGGTGCAGAGGTGCAGTGGAATGGAGTTGGAGTGGAGAATCAAAGTTGCATGGTTCGATTCCTGTAAAAAACAAGGTGGTGAAGAAGAAAATTAATGTTGGTTAATATAGTAGTAGTTGCTCTATATCATCCTTCCATAAATTAAATACCAACTTATTTTTGTTACGTAATATCTTAACTTAGCAATCGCTTTACGGTCAAATTTTTATATAACTGAACTACTAGTACTAGTAGTTACACTTAAAAATGTGAAAGAAATTGAAGTTATCGAAAGAAACTTAAGTGGAGTTTGAATGACATCTAACATAATTATAATTTCATCTAACATTCCACTACATATTGCTATGATGTTGTATACAGATTTTCTTATATGATAGTAGTTGATTAGTACTTGATTTTCACCTCTCGTTTTTAACACCACTTTTATATAGAACCACCGGTCAAAAAGCAAAGCTCAAGTGGAATCGATTATTTAGATTCTCCAATCATTTCAAGTGTTGTTTAATCAAGCATGTAACAATTAAAGTGATCGGCTCATCATTATATTACGATGAAGTTTTTTGTTTTCACCTGGACCCTCGAATCTATCTCGGATACGATTTTTAACTTTTGTCACTGTTCACCATTGAACACATGGAAGAACTAAGTGCATTGTTTGGTAGAACAAACATTAGGCGTGATAGTACATTCTTAAATGTAATTAGTGCAAAATAGCACATGATTTGACCAAAATCACTCTCCTGTCCACTTCAAATGCTTATCCAGGATTTCATAAAATTAAGCGCAGTAAAATTTATGCAATAGTGAGATGTGAGTGTTCAAATAGTGAAGTTCAAAAACTATACTTGAAAATGTACGATATTCTGAAATACAAACTCGCTCCACCCAAATAGAAAGTTTATGATTTCTAGGATGGAGTTATGTTTCTCATAGAAATCATTCTACTCTTGTTGTAGCCCATTGCTTATGTTGTCCTTTTATTAAAATTTTTCCTTTTGAAAAAAAATTGGAGGTAAAGAAAAAGTGAATTTGAAAAACTAACTTGGATAGAAATCTCCCCAAGTGAAAGTGGATGGGTCATTCTCATGGGCTAAATTTTTGGTGATTGATGGGCCTATCATTAAGGCACAAGACCTAGTTATCTTTCGTTATTCTTCCGCTTGCTGAGAGATACGGATTATGGAACAAATTATCCGACAAATATTAACATGCTATATCTTTTTAACTTTGGGTGTAACGATCCGACCCACTAATGGGCCGAGACCATGCCAAACCGGCCGGCGAGGTTACTCCTGGGCAGCTCTCCGAGTTGATATGCTGCCCCATAGACCAACACGTGTTATAATCCGTGCACTTTGTCCTCACTCGTGCGCGTCCCGAAAACTTCCCAGTAAGTCATCGATCCTAAAATTGCTCCAGAGCAAACACGCTTAATTCTGAAGTTCTTTAAGATGAATTTCCAAAAAGAAAATTGCACTTTTCGGATAATTTATTTTCTATTCTGACTGAGTTTTGCCTCTGGTAACTGTTGTTTGATCATACAGACTAGAAGTCTAGTATGGACGTCTGTTTGCATTTGATACATTATGGACCGTCCGTGTGCTTTGAACTCCAAGGTAGTAAATGGACTTTAGCACTACAGCCATTCCCGCTCAAATGTAGTACCATTTTCTCATATTCGTATTTCACAATGGATTACAATTAGTACATTTTAGTGATTTTACAATAAGGTCATTCTAAAAATTTTAATAATATGAAAGATCCCAAATGTAATTTCACAATCTATGAAACCAGAGTCGAACCCAGGATTTAGACTTTAGAATTTGGAAGGGGGGCGAAAACACATATATAAGGTTATTTCAGATGTTCGAAATGTCAAATTTTAAAAAATTCATATTATTATGAATAAAAAAAATATTTTTTGAAATTTTAGGAGGTGCGCACCAACACAATGTATCCACCCCTCCCTCCTTCTTCCTCTGTAATTTATACAATAAAAAAAAAAGGATAAAATTGATCAAACCCCCTAAACTTTACTACAATTGAGACATTACCCCCTAACCTATTAAGTTTGATACTTAACCCCCTCATCTATTTAAAGTGTTACGACATACCCCCTATATAATATTTTCCCTTTAATTTAATATTTTTCATTCAATTTAATATTTTCCCTACAATTTAATATGTCAGTTTGACTCCAATTAATCCTAATTCATACCGAAAAATAAATTTTAAAATTATATTATATAAATATAAGATTTTACTTCTATAATATAAGTTTAAATCTTATTTTTCCAATACAATTTATATTATAAAAGTGAAAAAATAATATTTTCATTAATTGTACCGGAAAAATAATATTTGAACTTATATTATATTATATTATAAAAGTGAAAATCGTATAGTTTCATATTATAATTTTCAAAATTAATTTTTCGGTATGTATTATAATTAATTTGGAATCAAACGGAAATATGTAATTGAAGCGAAAATATTAAATTGAATGGAAAATATTAAATTGATAGTAAAATATTATATAGGGGGTATATTGCAACACTTTATATAGTTGAGGGGGTTAAGTCTCAAATTTAATAGGTTATGGGGTAATGTCTCACTTGTAGCATAGGTCGGAGGGTTTGATCAATTTTTTCCAAAAAAAAATTTAATTAACTATACAATCCATTCGTCACCATTGAAATTCATAAAATATTTTCCCAAATCATCCAAAATGGGCAAAAGTTAATAATAGTATCTTTCATGATTAGTATTGTTGTCATAAGTGGAAAAATGTACAGATGAAGCCAAAAAAAAATTAGAAAAATAATAAAAAATGAAATCGTAGAATAAAAGTAATCATATTCCATCACCACCGATTCACCATGAATAATCCATGATCGATCATCCATGGCCATAAACAGTAGTAGTAGAAGTTGAAGAAGAAGAGTTAAAAACGTGAAGCCCATTATTATCTCCCCTCAAATTTTGTGGGACTTTCTTGAATGGGTCCTCCTCTCCTCCTCCTTCATTAAACTTACTTATTAGCTTCCCTTCCTCTCTCCGTTTCTTGGGTAAATTTTATTATTAATTACCCTCTCTTGTTCATTCATATTCTCTGGGTTTTCTCCTTATATTTTTTATATGGGGATCATTTTCTGATTCTTGACTCTCTTTCTGTTTCTCTTTTCTGGAACATACATCAGCTCACCTCAGCTCTCATGGAGGTAATCATCATCAACCCTCTTCATCATTCTGTGTTTTCATGGCTTATTTTCATTCTATTATTTATATGTTCTGTCAAAATGTATTTATGAATAACTCATTTCTGTATGCTACATAATTCATTTGGGGAATTCATTGCAAAAATCAAAGGAAAAAATATTTCATTTTGATTTACTCATGTCTATGTATGTATTATGCAATGGTTATATGGATATTATAGCATTATATCTCAATTTTGAGAATTTATGGCAAAACTAGTGTGGAAGGAAAAAGGCCTTATTTTTATTGTTATTGTTATGTATCCTGCTAATAATATTTTCTTATATGTTGGAGTACCTGAGTGGAAAAAAAATGTAATGAAAGGGTAAAAAAGGAGGCCTCATTTTTGTTATGTTGTATGTTGTGCATCTAAGGTTCCGGGAAAGAATGAGGAGGTGATCAAGGAGGAAGAGAGCCTCACGACATCAGCCGCAGCTTTCGTCCAAGGGGGAATCCAAGAGGCCTGTGATGATGCTTGTAGCATTTGTCTTGACGCCTTTTGTGATGGCAATCCTTCCACGGTAAAATGGAGCGATGTTGATTGTAGTAGTGTTCCGTTTCATGTGTTTATGATTATTTGGATTTGGTTGTGGACTTGTGGCGAATTGTTGGTCATTGTGATTTTGTATCAATGCCTTGTAGGTAACTAGCTGCAGGCATGAGTTTCACCTTCAATGTGTTCTTGAATGGTACGTGCTACCCGTTTGATCATTTAATGAGGTGTTTTTTTTTTCTTTTTTGGTGGTGGCCTGCTGTATTTCTGACTTTTATTTTTTTTTCTTTCACCCTGATGGCATGGCTGCCATTATTTAGTAGTATGTTTTTCTTCATCAATTCTTGTTGAGCTTAAGTGAATGGTTTGTATTTTGGTTGTCATTTGATAATACGACCTGATATATCAAGAAGCATATCTTCATGTGCATTGATAATGAATGAGGCTAGCTTTGCTTTGGAAGGACCTCTCTTGTCTTAACCAGTTCATACTTATCAATAGAAAGAGTGGATCGTAAGTAGTGCTTTAAGCATTAGTACTGCTGGGAAGGTTGAAGATGGTTCAGGATCAAGTGACAGCAGTTGACAAACATGCGTGCCATTTTGGGGGCTCTGGAGTGGCAAACATCTACAAACCATCTTGCGTGATAGTCATTCTTAATGTCTGCGATGCATGCAACTCTAAATTGTTCGAAAGTATTGCATGTGAAGAGATAAAGAATCAGAAATAAACTTTATTCTTTTCGCCCCGTGTACAGGTGTCAAAGAAGCTCTAACTGTCCAATGTGTTGGCAACCTATTAGCCTGAAAGATCCTGCCAGGTGAATCAGTTCGTCTCACTTCATATATTTTGTCTGTTCTTTTTGCTTATAAATGTGGTACGATGTACTAATGCTTATAGTATGGCAGTCAAGAATTACTTGAGGCAGTAGAACAGGAGAGGAAGTTTAGGCTCACTCCACCAAGGAGCACGGCAATATTTCATCACCCCAGCCTCGGAGATTTTGAACTACCGCATGTGTGTTTACGTCGTTATATGTACTAATAACTTTCCATCTTATGATCTAGTCGATCATACTCTAACTTCATGCCGCACTTCATCATTGTAGTTATCAATGGGAGTTAATGATTCTGATCTTGAGAATCGGATTATGCAACATTTGGCTGCTGCAGCTGCAATGGGAAGGACCCATCGCACTGCTCGGAGAGAGGGTTCAAGGAGTCGTTCTGCTGTTCATGCACGCCCACAGTATGTAGTGTTGTCAGCCAATCCTAATGCGTCTTCTAATGGTCTTCTTTCCCCGGGAACAGAGCCTGGATCAACAACGTTTCCTCAACCATCAGCTCCAGATACATCTTCATCGTCTGGATCTGCAGGAGGGCCGATAGCTCACGAAGGAATCTCTCGTAATCATAGGTAACTTTTGGGTTATGTCCTGGTTTGAGTTGTGGAAACCCATTTTTTTTAATCAATTCTTTTGGGATCGTTTGATTATCCATGGCAGAAGCTTCTCGGACCAATCTTCCTTGCCAAACGGAGACAGTTCAGGACCTTCAGAGCTCCAGTCTTTTTCAGACACCTGGAAATCTCGACTCAGTACAATATCAATGAAGTATGAATTTCATTTCATGGTCTTTTAAGAAGTCTCGATACAGTACTACTTAAAACCACCGTAATGTCATCTACCGTTCTAAAGTGGTGGTTTTAAGTAGTGAACTGATTGTTTTAACTTGTGGTTTGAATTATAGTAAACTGGGTGGTCTTTCCAAAGTTTAAATGTCCTTGCTTTGCAAATGGAGTTTAATGTTGTTAGAATTCTGAACTATCGGCATATTTTTATCATTTTCAAGATATAAAGACTCGATCTCAAAAAATACAAGAGGATGGAAGGAGAAGCTGTTTTCTCGAAGCACTTCGATTGCAGATATTGGTTCTGAAGTTAGAAGAGAGGTAAGTGCTGGAATAGCTACTGTGACACGCATGATGGAGCGGCTTGAAGCAAGGGATAATAATGACAACAATAGGCGTGATAATCTTTCACAGCCAAGTGAAGTAAATCCTTCTTCTACTTCTTCTTCATTAACTCAACAAAGCAACCATGACAATAGGGATGATGAGACAGAGACACCATCAAATGGAAACAGTGCCACAAATTCAGTTTCAAGTTGAGTTTGACAATCTTCTTTAACAAAGTTCATTTTTCCTCTGCACTTCTCATCATTACAGGTGCGTTGTCAAATCATTTTTACGTGGATTGTTTTGCTATATCTTTGTTTTAAGCGATCATGTGGATGTTTCTCACAATTTGCTTGTGATCTCGACTTATTTGATGCACAGAGTAAATGGTGCTTCTGTATTTGAACATAGTCCAACAATTTTTACAATAGTGTTTTTCGTGTGCAGATTGATCTATGCATATCCTGTTTGAATGACATACCGGAGATGACACACTTTAGAAACAGCATCCGTTTGAGTCAGATTGGAAGTTATAACAACAGTTGTTTGATCATCAAAATAAATATACTAGAGCAGCAGAATCAGAACTCATAACTTTAATCATATACGTACATGTTTATCTCCTTGTAAATAAATCTCTCTATTGCATGTATGTAGATTGTATACAACTCTTATTGGATATGTGCCTCTTTTTTCTTTTCTTTTAATTTAATGCCCGAGGATTATTAGGTGTAGAAGTGATAAAAATCAAGCAAAGAATACAGGCTTATTCTAACCCAGGAGCAGAATCAAGGTACTTTTAAGTAATGGAAGCAAACATCTTTCCAAAATGTTAAGGGAACTGAGAAGGGAAATTGTAGAGGCTGGCCTCATTTAGAAGGAATCCCAGAAAAGCATTTTTATCATAATCCCTATTCGCTTAAAAAAAAACTTCGAAATTCGATTCAATCATTCCCAAACATGAAGAAATCTGGTTTCTTCAGTCTAATCGATACCGGGACCTTCCAAGAAGTTAAGGTGATTCACCAACCACCATGGTCATTCTCCGGTGATGCCGATGGTCTATGAAACTGGTCCGATTTCACACTAGCTTCTTACCTTGAGTGCATCAATCTCGTTCCTTGGTGAGGTCAGTAGTGTGATTCGGTGCAGCATTATCGACAATGAGAGTAGTGAAAAGGATCATGAGGTGAGGTCCTTGTGTTAACTGACTAGTGGGTCAGGGGGCGGCAGAGGTTGAGCACGAGAGGCATGTGCAATTCTGCAGTTTCTCGTTAGTTCATTAGCCACTTTCACTCGAGATTTCCAAATTGGGAAAATTTCCTGCTAATTGCAGGAAATCTGTTGGGGAAAATTTGAGCATTTAACGTATGATCCGAATTTCCAGTTCTATAGGAGGAAATACGGCTGGCTCAATTTCCCAGGAACCCTTTCCCTTTTTTAGCCAACTAATCAACGGAAATGGGGAATGTCTACGCCGACCTTCCACATTTCCTCCTCATGTAACAACTATGTATAGTAACTTGGAACTCAGAAGCCATGAAAAGTTAAACACATCCACCTAAATGGTTGAAGAAGCGACACGTAATTAGTAGCATATGGAATATACTGTTGAGTCCAAAAAAGGTTTCTCCACGGACATACAAAAGAGTAGTGATGTTTTCAGCAAAATAGAACACAAGCAAAGTATCCACTTAACCCAAATTCATACATATCTTTCTGAGGTTGACATACATTAATTTTCTTACAAGAATTTTAGAATCTAAGCAGTTACGGCCAACATGTAGGGATTGATCTATAACTCCTCAGCAATTCATTATTGAACACTGTTGTCGAAGAGGAAGAATCCAGCACGCTAAATGTCCCAAATCATGAGAGGTCGAATAATTGACCGCGCATCGGAGAATCATTGGCCCCTCTCAGTCTCAAATATCGCTTACTGATGATTCTATAGTAACTTCTTCAAATGAGAGACCAAAACTACTCAGCTATCTAGATTCTAGACAGTCCTTGTACACCCACTATCTAGACAACATACAAGTAGTTATTGCCTCTCGAGTGCATTCATTTTATCTCTGAGGTACGCAGTACAGCTTGGCCCTTCTCACTTTCTTCTTCTCCAATACTGATATCTCCTTTATACTTATTTGGAGAGTACCTGTTGTCACCCACTCGTTAAGCAAAAGTAAAGATGCGATAAAGCTTCGAGCAAAAAAGTACTAGTAGATCTCACTGAGAGGTATTGTAAGATATTTCTGAATGCAATCACATCACACGGGCAATTATTGTAAGTCGCCAAGTTCACGACAAACATAATCAGTTTTACTGGTGAAGATGTATTGAGACTGTTGACATTAAATCTGATGATTAAGAAAACAAGTGCCAAAGAAGAAAAATAAATCATGCGGTCAACTAACAAAACAACATCAATATATGACGAAGTTGAATGGCTTATGCCTGAATTCATCATAAAAGCAAAGCTCATAGCTCCAGTGCTAGACAGTGTGGAAGCCAAAGAATTATATATGTAAACTGCAGAGCTCATCTAACAGATTGTTTTACTGGAGGTTAATAAAAACGACTAATATCCAGTGCATTAGTAAGTTCACCATTCAGTGAAAATTTCACCAGCCCATTGCAGCCCATGCCCCACGGGATTAATTAGAACTTCCTAAGGCATTTCTCCTTCTATAGATGATTATTGCCAGGAATACTATTGATATTTTTTTCCAGAGAGGGAAAGCAAAAAATAAAATACAATACAATGAAGAAGAAAAGAGAGAAAGAAAATGGCAGAGCAAATTTCAACGAACCTAAAGTTACATATATGAATAATGTGTATATGCACCAACGCACGGAGAGATAGGTGGAGGGATGGTGACAGGTACACAGCATACATAATAGTGAAAAGATAAATGCGCAAAGTATGTGCTATATTCCAGTGGATAAATATACTAACAGCGTAAAAAAGAGAGATTCAATGCCAACTCCAGCTTCAAGTCTTCTTAATCTGAATGTGGTATTTAAACCTGCATTGCGTCTAGCAATAACAATCCCTTTTATAACTGAAACTCGCCTAAGATTGAATCAACCTAATGATGACCGATATTCTAGGTAAAAAAATCACTACCACTTTGAGCTGGATAATATAACCAGGCCTTACGTCAGGTATCTCTCGATCTGCTTTCACCCCCTTCAACTGCTTCTTTATCAAGTATCTGCAGTTTGTGTTGAACAAAGTCTAGGTGAGCAATACCAAAATGTCGGACTAATATAAAATACTACGTATGACATAACTGAGAGAAAAGTATATTGAGGATTAGTGATGGTACCTGCATTATATGTCTAGAAGTATTATCAAGTCTTTTGAATTTTATCCAAGGACCAACATCTATGGTTGCAGAAGCATCTTGAGAAGCAGATGCAGATGCAGATGTCCTAATATTTCTAGTCAACGACGAAAGCACTAGAGAAGCTTACTGGTTATAACCTAGGCCCAGACATTTGTAAGATGGCAATGAGGAAGCTCTGCGATCACGTGTAGAAGGTTTTAGTGCCGCACCAATGGTTTTGTTCTGAAACATGAGATTTCTTTCTGTCAGAACCAATAGAAAATTGACCACAGCGAAAAGTAAAGAATGTGTGCTCTGAAAACACTAGTCTGGAAAAAAACGACCAAGTTATGAGAACCAGAAGAACATGATATAACAAGTCCAAATAATATAGAGTCCACTCTCATTAAAGCAATAAAAAGCTCTTGTTTCTACTAAAAGAGGCAACCCTGAGAAAGGGACTCGAGATTCTTAATTTACTACGAATTATGTGCATGCATAAGAAGCATTCTCCTGAATATGTGCTTGTGTTGTATGTATAAGCAAATGAAATCAAGTTGGCCAGCTGATACATATTCTCCTACTTTCATATCCAGCACTATCCATGAGAAATGTAAAATACAGCTTCCATACACCAAGACAAAGTAATTTTGTGTACACTATCTGGATGAATGCAGTAACATGGGCTTCCTCTGGTGGATATATAGCACCAATAGGAAAAATCAGGTATGGAATAACAAAGATGTGCGAAGGTAGAAGTAGCACCAGTAGCACAGAAGATACACCAGTTTCATAAGTGGCCCATGCATAGAGATACAACAATCCTATCCAGTGGAGAAACAAATACATCTTAGAAAATCACGAAGACCAAGAGACTACACTAAGTACAGCAGTCCATCAAGTTGAGCATGCGAATATCTATGTCCTTTTAAAAGAACACGGATACCACTACCAGGATGAAGATTTGGCTACAAATCATACATGAAGATGCAGAGACCAAGGAAAATTGCGAATCAACATGCAGATTTGCTAAAGGGGATAAGCTTGTGAAAAAGATTGATGCTTGCAGCCTTGCATCAAACGTTCAATTGTCGGACGCTTGGGCTCATATAACCGACCTCAAGATATTATGATAGAAAAGGCTTGTATCAGGACCAGATCAAAGCAAATTTATCTTCTACCCACTTCTCATGAAGTTGAATTTACTGCACCTTTGTTAAACTTTTGATCTGTTCATGAACATTACTATAGAAATCAAAAGAAGCCTGGGAAAAGAATAGAGACCGAAAGCCTTGTCCGAAGAAAAAAAAAAAAAAAAGAAAGTAGCTCTAAATGTTTCGGTAACATAAATGACCAGCCAATAAATATTGAGCCACTGAGTTCAATAGATTAACTTGAGAACAGATAGATGCTTAATCAAACTAATATGCAGATAAAGCTCAACAACCAAAAGATAGATAACAATAAACATATGGCTAACTTGTGATGATAATGAAGACTTGGACATCCCGGATTCGTCACGCATTATGAAAACTTCTCAATTAGTCCCCTATTTAGTATTATTCTTATTTATGGTATTTTTAGTTGCCTAACAGTCCAAACTAGAGAAGATCTCTGTAGGATTGGCAATTATCTCTTCATTAGTTAAGTAGACTCTCATTAGGATTTATTTTTCCTATCACTATCTTTTATATATAAAGGCACCATTCTCTTTAATAATAATTATGCATTGATTAGTGAAAATACATGCCTATTGCCTAGATACATTATCTCTAACCAAAGACCTGGGTAAGGTCTGGCTGGCACCTCTATGGTGGAGGAATTGCCTTCTTCACATGTATTTGGTTAGAGATAATGTACCTATGCATGTATTTTCCCTAATCAAAGCATGATTATTATTAAAGATAATGGCGGCTCTATATAGCCAAAGAAGTACAAGGAATTAGGAAAGGAAAAGATAATGATGAAAAGATAAATCCTACAATTTAAACTGATAATTACCCATCTAAAGGGATCATAATGCGTGATGTCTAAGTCTTCATCACATCCTCTGCAAACTGTAAAATATCGCAAAACTGGAGTATAGTTAAGTTATTGGTAATCAATCCGATCGTAATGATTCTCTTATTCCGGAAGTAGCATTGCATCCCATCATTACTTTCAACATTTTAAAAATACAAGAATCAAACTAGGGACAGACAGATCGAATTCTCTTGATAAATAACGATAACCATAGAGACAACAAAGCTACACAGCTAATGAAATGCAGACCACAGAAACATGTAACGAGCTAAAATAAAAAGGGATATTTGGAAACATGGATTATGAAGTAATTTAGTTTGCGAGATACAATTTAAAGCTAGAAACGATTCCATAATGCGAGAAAATTAATTACAGTACTATTGAATGAGAAGAAAATATCCTTTTGGTGCGAAAATTAATCGAATCGAATGAAGGGCAGAGCATTACCGATTGATGACTGGAGAGAGGAATTGGAAGATAAAAGAGGTGCGGCAACATTCCGTTAGCGGATGGTGGTGGTGCCGTGGTGTAGGATTGCAGAGACGGAAGGCCTCGAGAGAAGAATGTTCATTTTCCTGATGTGATCGGCCGGCGAGAGTAAACGACAATCTCGCTATTGCAAATTTGCAATTGCAGGGAAGAGGTTTAGGGTTTTGCCCAGAGGAAACTATTTTTAATTGGATTCCATCCATTTTTATTTTTATATTTTATATCAATCGATTTTTGCCCTTTTCCAATTACTATTACTTATACACGCCACATCATTATTGTATCATAATAACACCATAATATCCAAATCTCTTTTTATCTCCAGCCACCAAGACTCAAATACACTTTTTTATTGTTTTTTTCATCAACAAAAAAACAGACAAATAAGGTGGGAAGAAAGAGAAAATGAAAAAGATAATAATGAAAAATTACATAAGAGTTAAGAATTAAAAACTTGGGTATTATATGGGATGACACATCTTATGCATAAGATGAAAACCATCAATTGTTTACTTCTCCCAGATGTTTTACATAATAATCTAATTAGACCTATGATTGGATATGATTTTATTACTACGATTAGTTAACCTACGACAAATTAATGTGAACCAAGTTTTTTTGCCGCTTCTAAAACAATGTGAACCAAGTTAAGTAGTTAACCTCACAAGTGTAATAAACTTTCAACCTGAATTGTGTCCTCCGGTGGAATTTTAATTTGGGACCAAGAGGATACTATAATAGTCATATTTTTAAGGATTTATAAGGTGGTGCAATGGTATAGAGCTTGGGTTAGTGAATGAGATATGTCATTTAAAAAATAAAAAAAAAATAATACTCATCCTTTTAATCCACCGAATCGACCCTTCCGAATACATAAGAAACCATTAACTCAACTTTAACCGAAAGTCTGAACTAGAATGGTGATATATAATATGCCATATAACCTGAACTGGACTCATGAAACATGATGAGTCAGACGGAGTTTTGTTAGAGAGGCGCTAAACGTGTCAGGTGATGATTCTAATATTGTCCATCGAGAATTCCCATTTTGTCCATCTAGCTATTTGTAAAATAAATTCCCACCGACAGTTTAGGTTAAATAATAGGAACAGTGTGTGCTATCTGGAACTACTCAAGCACGGAAAACACATATTTCATGTTTTGTTTATTACTCCTATGGTACTTCCCGACTTCAGGTTCTTTGAATCTTTATAGGCATACTACACTTTATCAGCCGTCAGAGCGACGAAACTCCTGACCTTGTTCTTTCATTTTTTGGTTTGGAATAGTTTAATGGATTGTCATTTTAAAAATTAAAAAAAATAAATAAATAAAAAAATTAAAATGGAATAGAGGGATTAATGAGTTTGATGATATGTAACTGCATCATCGATGCACGATATTTCCTGCCTTCTAAATCAATACATTAGGCGCGACCTTTGTCTACTTTCCCTTCACATTTATTTTTCTCTGAACACATGCAAAACAGCAGAAGCAAACTCATTCATATATGTGCCAAAAGACAATGGCAAGTGCCAAACCAAAATGCATTCCTTCCTTTAACTTGACCAGAATAATAATTCCTCCATCTCTCTGCACAAGGTTATCGTTTGATTTTCTTGATTTTTTTAAAACTATGTTTGACTCCGAATTAATTCTAATTCATATAGAAAAAATAATTTTGAAAATTATATTATGAAAATATAAGATTTGCACTTTCATAATATAAATTCAAACGGAGACTAAAAAAAATTAATCCTAAATCGAATCGGAAAATATAAAAAAATTTCAATTCGATTTAGGATTAATTTGGAGTCAAACAGAGACTAAAAAAAAGTTAATAAAATCAAATGGAAAACTTGTCCGGAGGAGTAAGTAATAACAATACCATACCATAAGTAAAGTATAGTAAGTGACCTTTAAGTAACAACAGATAAGAAAAACAAAACCATCATTAGTCCACAATGAAAATGAAAAGATCGAGTTTCCCCAAATTAAAGTATCATAATTAATACTTTAATTAATACAAACACCAACCAACTTTCTGTAGTTTCTCCAATTTTCCGTCGGTGGAAAAATTGTTCAAACTCTAGCTAGCTACCAATTATGTTAACATAATTATCATTTACTATGAAGTACTCGTATTTTTACGACCGACAATGCAATAATCATTGAGGAAGAACTAAAGTGAGGTTCGTTCCATCACCTTTAAAATGCATTGTTTCATATTAGTGATCGCAT
Source organism: Plantago ovata (assembly GCA_028274465.1). Taxonomy (NCBI): domain Eukaryota; kingdom Viridiplantae; phylum Streptophyta; class Magnoliopsida; order Lamiales; family Plantaginaceae; genus Plantago; species Plantago ovata. The sequence goes on along the minus strand of CM051455.1, from coordinate 20,445,133 downwards.
ATTATTATTTTGATGATGATGATGATGATGATTGGATATCGATCGATCTTAATAGCTACTCAACACCCGCTGATTTATGATTTATGTGTATGTTTCATGTCATTGAGAATTAAGCTAAGCTAATAAATCAAATTGTCTGTTGTTTAATCTTAATCACAAACGAAAAACAGATATTGCTGTCGCCATAATATTAATACTAACTTATTATTGTGTTTGACTACATTGTACATTGCCCCTACAACTTGTATACTACCAATGTGTTGCATAATGAAGTTGTATTAGCATTCTTGTAGGTCCAAGAATCATCATCTACGCATCAACTTTAATTAATCAGAGCATGTCGAATATTGGGAATCGTTTTGTTTTTGTCCATATACTTTAGAATTTCTTCATATTGTTTAATTTGCATGTAATTATTCAAACATGGATGCTCTATATTAATGACAAAATAATAAGACACATTAATATTAACATTTCGTGGTCCGGACTGGCCTGCAATCTTTGCAAAATATTTTTTAAGCGGCAAAAAGTTAATTAATAATAGAGCATGAGAAATGCTCGAAATAATTACATCAACAATTACGACCAGTACAAATCTGCAGAACAAACTATAACCAAGTACCTCAAAACCTCCAGGCCAACCTAACATTGAAGCAAACAAATGCTAAAACATGATCATGCCACAATACCCATTCCTAATCCAGTAGGTGAATTCTTGCTTCCACCAACAATCTCCAACCACACAAGAGATAAGAGTAAATTTCACACCGTCAATTCCATATGAGCATAGCAATTCCCAACACTGAGTGTTATGATCGTGACACTACCTATCATTCTCCCATCTCGTCTAGTGTGTCATCCTACTAGCAGGAGACAAAGATCCGGGAAGTTTGCAAGTTGTACCACCAACTCTTAGCTAAGTCCAGAGGAGAGCCATATATTTCATAGCAAATATAGGTGACTAAGCAAGAATAGAAATATGATTTTCTCCTAATGGTCATGGGACACTCACGGAAATGAGAATAGTGCAAGAACCGTCAATTCCTTGATACAAAGTAAGCTACCTCTGGCCAACCTCATACACCATATGCCCTTACGGACAAGTGGCAAGCAATTCAAGCAATCTTTGCATAATAATGAATCTAGTGGTAAAATGCAAAAAAAATAAGAAATTGAAACTCATGTTTTATTTAAAGATAGGATCGATATCATTAAATAAAAATACAAATATATATTTTTTAAATAAAAATACAAATATATATTTTTTAAATAAAAATGATGAATGGGAAGTGAAAATCATTTTAAAAATAAATCATATTCATATGTTGTATAGTTTTTTTTTTCTGAAATATCTTGTATAATTGGTTTCATACAGAAAAGGGTGTATAATATGGTAGATTTGTGATGATACTAAAAAATGGAGTTAGTTGTTTAATAAAGTAAAAATAACGCTAGCTCTATGAACAAAGTCTAAAAGTATGTGAAATTAAAAAAAAAAAAAAAAAAAAAAAAAAAAAAAAAACATATTGCAAGTGTTTGCTTGGGAAGCCGTTAGACCACCTGCATCGCAGGTTGTAAAACGTTTGCCGAGCAAACGTCTTCCTCCAACCAGAGTTTTTCGCGTCAGTTTATATAGCAAACGCGTTAGATTTTTTTTTTCTTTTTTGCTTTTCTTTTATTTTTGTTATTTTATCCTTTGTTATCTTTTTTACCTTTTCGTTTTCTTTTTTGTTATTTTATCCTTTGTTAAATAATAACATGAAGTATGAAATTTTATGTTATCCCGTTTTCTTTTTATTTTCTTTTTAATCTTTTTTGTAATATGTAGTTATTTTGTTTTTCATATATTTCACTATTAAAAAATTATATTGAAACACCAATTGTAAAATTTAATATATTCACAGTCAATAAAAATTCAATTTTAGCATTAAACGAAAAATACACTAGTATAGTAATTTTTTATGAAGTAATGAAATTTAGATTTTGAAGTATTTTATTTTTATATTACCTAGTATATTATTATATAAAATGTGAAGGTTTGAAATAAATGTAAAAAGAATAAAGTAGTTTAAAAAGAAATGAAAAAAGAAAGATAAATATTTGGTAAGATAGAGTTTGTGGGTTGGAGATGAAGAGTATGATATAGTTTAATGTGAGTAGAATGCTGATGTGGCGTTAGATACAGTTTGTAGGTTGGAGATAATTTTATCTATGATCCGTGTCAGTTTAGAACTGATTAAATGAGCATTAACTGAAGAGTAAAATGAATGTAAAGTATAAAAACTCATGTGTAAGAGACCGTTTATGAGGATCAACATTTAACTACAAACGTTATATGTTTATATGATTAGTAAGTGATGTATATACAAATATATTAAACATATGACAATCTAAACTAAACATGTGTTGCTTTTAGTTGAAATCATTTCAGCGTGAAGGTACATGTTAATGGACTTAACCAACTCCTGTCCGAGTAGTCCCAAGCAAAGGGTAAATATCCCTCTAAATCTAATTTCGGGTTATCATTGGTAATTTCTCCCGTAAGAATCGTGGTGAAGAAAATACAACATACTCCCTCCTTCTATCTAAAAACTTTACCAACTTTACTTTTTGATTCTGTCGAAAAATTATTTGTATCTATTAAAATAACAACTTTTTATCTCAACTAAATTAAATTATCATTATTTTTAATTCACTCTCATTCCAAAATAATTAGCACATAATATTTTTAACATTATCTTATTTTCTTTTAAGTATTTCAAAATGCTTTCATATATAGTGATTGGGTAAAAAAAATTAAAACGGAGGGAGCACATTTTTAGATTTTTTTTCATATTTTTTTCCGCTCTATCAAATGTTTTATGTTTTATTTTTAACAATGTTAACAATAAGTTTTACAAGTGAATCATATCACTGAATCAAATAATACATATTATAAAAGTCTAGAAAAAAGAATGTTAAAAATAAAATCTAAACAATTTAAAAAACGGATGGACAAGAGTTTTGCGTAGGGATACACATTGGATTGGATCATATTAATTGCATATGACATTCAGATTTTTTTATGCAAATAGAAAATCACTAAATTTGTAATTCAATTCGAAACCCCCGAAACGAATTTGGATTACTTCGGCATTGGATCAGTTAAATATGTGGGTATCCGATGATCAAGAATATATCAATATAACCTATATTTTTTCAACATTTCATTTATTATTATGACTTTGAAAATTTTCCGCATGAAAAAAAAAGAGGATAATAAAAGTGACACAACTTGATAGTCTAGCGAAATAAAGTATTACATATTTAATAACTACGATTTTAAAGTTCAAACGAAAATAAATTACTTATATTTCAAAACATTTGCATGTACATATAAGTTTTAAAATGCTTATGAGTTTTTTTTTCTTTTTTCTTTTTGAAATCAAAATGCATTACATAAATAAAATTACTTAAAATTTACAATGTTGTCCTTAAACACTACGGATAAAAGTCTTGCTATCTTAATCTAATACATTTTTTAATCCAATAAGGACAAGAGTCCCACACAAAATAAAATCACCGATCGTTGTTGTTATTCAATGGTCTATGTCGATCACCAAATGTTTGTTTGCTTGTTTCTTTAACGATTGTGTCGATTATTTGGTTGCATTCCCTATATATAGAAAAACTGGATTCAAGCTTCTTCTGTTTCATACATTCTTTTGGCCGCTTTTTTCAGCAATATTTGTTGGATTGGTGTTGCTATTTCCAGCTTGCAAAGACAGTTTACGAGACTTTTTTAATCGCCCGCTTCTTATGAGTATTGTGATTTTACTTTTCTGTCTATACTTTAGGTTTCTTGGCCTACACTCCTATATTTTTATTATAAAAAGAAAATTAAAAGATCAAGATATCGAATAAAAATTTTGATCAATCGAATTTTAAGACACCTAAAATCTCAATCAGTAATCCAATTCAAAACCTTAAAATTAAATTGATTTGAATCGTATTATCGAATTTTCAAATCGACTTTTCATAACAGGGTGATTTAAACAACTCCAAATTGTTTTACACTTATTTAAAAAAAAAAAGGTCACCCCCTCTTTGAATTAATCTTCACATTTGCAACTAATTGAAAATTTTGTGAAATAAATTACTCAAATTAAGCTTCATTTTTTTCTCTTTAAATCAGTTAGTCCATCTAATTAAATTAGTAAATACAAAAAGGAGTACCAAAGATCCGATAAAGTTTTGCGTTCGTAATATTGTTGGGAGTATAGTACTACGTACTTCAGTAGAAGTAATGAGAAGTAGAACAAATGGCACCGATCACGCGCTAGACGCGCGAAGAAAGTGACGTGGTAGGAATTTTGAAGCTTAGCTTAGAAACGTTGATATGGTACCTTATTCATTGTCGGAAAGGGACAGCTCGCCTTCCGCTTCGCTTGATCGCTTTGCTGAGATCATATACAATACTACTACTACTCGGAATCGGCTCATGTCCAGCCGAGCCGAATCGCTTAATTAAGCCGGGTCTGAATTAGCTACCGGGATCCGAAATTAATGAGGATATAATGCTGCTTTTCTGTGGTTGGAAATGGTATTTGGTACGGTAAGTTTGAGATATTTGTCAATTAGTACCTACTCTTTTACATTTATCCCACAAATACACCAACATTTTCAATCAGGTCAGCTTATTTTATTAGATGCATTTATAAATGTATCGACAGTAAGTTGACCCATTACTAAAAAAGTTGTATATGTGCTGGTTAGGTACATACATTTACCTTCAGCAACATGCGTGGTTGTTATTTTTCATATTCATGTTAATAACTACTGTACTACTAGTACTACTACTAATTTTGGAATTTGATACTTGAATATTGGAAACTATTCCTTCCTTATTGTAGGGGAATTGGAGTATAAAATTGTTACCAACTGTTGTCCTCTTATTGTGCAATACACAAATGAATTTAATGTTGGGCTTTGCACATTTTGATGGAAGTTGAAAGCAAACTAAAGAATACAAAGAAAAATATAGTTTCGTATACGTATTTTCCTTAGATTTTTTTCTTTTTCTTTTTTCCTCTCAATTACCCTTGAAACGTGCAGAGGAGAATACGAGTTAATTTCAAAGGAAATTTAAATTGCTCAATATGATGATGATTATAATAAATAATGTAAACTGGGTGATTGTATTGGAAATTTGGAAATGTGGTGGAGTATTTTCAACAATTAAAGAAAAATCCTGTTGTTTTCGAAGAACTTCACGAGGTATTATTAGGTATAAGAATCAAGAATGTGATGTGAAAGGTAAACAAACATGCATGAGTGTAAAATGTGGAGTTTTGTGAAAAATACTCCGTGATAAGGAATGTGAACTAAATTACAAAGGCAAGTTTAGACAAAAAGTCCACTAGCAATTTTATTTTAGGTAGAGGGTTTATGACGTTTGATATTAGTTAGGATGGTGACTCTGTACCTTATAGCTTATAGCGGAGTAATTATGGATAATTTTCATTTCCCGATCAAAACCGTACGTTAGTAGCTATTCTAGAGAAATTTAAATGATGTTAGCCGTCGGCCGTAGCGATGAGAATGTTATCATTTAACCATACATATTGCATAACCACGGGGCACAAAGGAGTTGTACTTATAAATCTGTTGGTTGGGTAGCACGAACATGAAAGTATCTCACTGAAAGAACAAGTAAATCTGCAGAATCGAGGGTAGCCCTCTCTCATTAAGACTTTATTCGTCCTGCACTCGGTACTTACAGTATCTGACGAACAGTCTCCCAAAATACGACTGCAGTTGAGAACGTATTACTAGTACAAGAAAATACGAACTCGGATTGGACTACTTCAATATAGTAAGTAAAGTTTTCTGGAGAATATAAGAGAAGAAGGAAGAAGGCATATTGTTTTATGTCTCTCTGCACTGCTCAAGGGCGAATTTATAGGAGCTAAGTGGTGCAAACGAACATACATAAGTGAAAAGATGCAACGAAAAACACAACTTTTCGTCAAGCATCGCACCTGTTCGCTTTTCATTTTTACTGAACGAGTAAAATTTTCCAGGTAAAAAATTCTATCTGTTAGTAAAACCTGGACCAACCCAGTTGGGCCATTTCTAATTGGACCCAAAAATCAAAGTTAGTTTCTGGCCCAAAAAGATAATATCCATCACTAGCTAGCCTTAGCCCAAGCCCAGACCCACGACTCGGCTCCTAGCGGAGCCAAGCTGGTGCGTTTGGATGAATCGAGGAACAATCTAGCTCGTCCCCCCTTCCAAAACCATGGGTACCCCCAAGGGGTCCAACCCCTAGTCCAAACCATGGCTTCTTATTCAACTCATTTCTTCTCAATTTTAGCCATGTGGGATACCCCCCAACACTAACATTTGGTATTCTATACGATGCATCAACTAACACACTTTGAGCTTCAATTACTATTTCACCATACAAGGAATTTTAGTAATTCTTTCTCAAGTGTCTTCTATTACTATAGTAGATTAATACACGATCGAGAAAATTATATTTCCGACGTGTGAGGCCCCTTTAGTTGAGGTACAAAGTCACGGATAAACCATTTTTGGTTAGCTAAAATTCCAACAAAATCTAGTAGAGAATAACGTATTTCAAATAAGTACATGTGATATGATTTTTGTCTATATATTATCACTTAAAGTGGTTGGAGTTATAACTTATAATAGCAATAGTTGTAGGTGTCTCAAAATTATGTTTTATTCTACATTTCAGATAAGATTATAAAAATTCACATAAAACCTAATAAACTCAGGACTCATTTCAGATAAGATTACAAAAAAAATCTCAAATCTATATCTCCCTAAAACTCCTCCCTACATTTAGTTTTTATCTTTTAGTCATTTATTATATAATGTTTGTTTATTGTCCACCATTATTGTCTTTTCTTTTTGAACCGGCAAAGCGAGGGTCAATAATGGTTCTCATATATCCCGTGGTGATTCGAACTTCCGACCTATTGGTTAGAGGTGAACCCCCCATTATTGCATAATGGTGGACAAGTGGTAAGGGTATTTGAAGTATCACATGAGAGGTCGGAGATTCGATTCCTAACGGAGACATAAGCCATAAGGTGGTATAGGCGTATATTTGGAGATATAAGATCCTAAGACCATCTACGTCCATGTTTGGTGAGTGTATTATCATACGTAAAATCACCATACAATGTCCTCCAGAGTTATAAGGTGGTGCAGTGGAAGGGAGCTTGGGCTGGTGAAGGAGAGGTGCAGGGTTCGGTGCCCGGCGAAAACATAAAGCAGTTTTAGGTGTGGAGATATAAGGTGGTCTAAGATGTTTGTTTAAAATTAGTGTAGGAATAATTTTAATATTTGTCATTTAAAAAAAAAAAATACAATGTCCTCCATCGTGTGGGTGTTTGGGATGAGAATTTTTGGGAAATTTTCCGACCCCGATTGGGATTTTTCCGAATAATTCCGATCTCGAAACTTCCGATCTCGTTTTGTCCCGATCCCAAATTCCCATTCATAAGTTTGGGATGGGATTGGGATTGATGATTTTATCTCCCGAATGGGATTTGGGTTCCCGAATGGGTATATATATATAGGAAATCAATTACTACTAGTTTCAATAAATTTTTGTTGCTTTTCATTTCATTAAGAGAGACACAAATATTGTGTTGGCCAAAATTGTTAATTTATTGTTTTATTCAGAGACGTTATATATATAGTTGTAGAAGGTTTGACTTTCAAACAAAATAAACAATTAATATGTTGATTTTCATGTTGGATTTATTGTTGCATTCCATTCCTCACTAGTTAATATTTCGATTATGATTACTATTGATGAAAAGTACGTTGAATTTGTATATAGCAAAATATTGAAATATATATATATATATATATATATATATATATATATATATATATATATATATATATATATATATATATATATATATATATATATATATATATATATATATATTATGCATCGTGTATATAATAGATTTTATTTTGTCTTAAAAAAGCAAAAACCAAAGATGGGATCCCGAATTCCCGCCCGATCCCGCCCGATTCTCGAATTTCCGATCCCGAAATATCCCAACATTATTTAGGGCGGGATTGGGATGACAAAAAATTGTCCTGATCCCAAACTTCCCGAACCCGAAATCCCGTAATTCCCGCCCATCCCCAGCCCTTCCATGTTTGGTCATCATATTGGTTTGTTCCTAGTGGGTTTGGTCACCATATGGTTTCTTCCCATTCGAGGTTTCTTCACACCCCTAGTTCCTACCAAATTTGGATAAAATAGAGTATGCGGGTTAGAGAGAAAAAGTATGATATAATTTGATGTGAGTGGAATGCTATGACGGAATAAGATAAAATAGAGTATGATCATTTGTATTTATTTGTATTTGTATGATAGTCAAACCACTAAACATGTTAAATAACATTTGGCGGCAAAAAGATGTATCTAAACTATTGGAGGACCAGAGTAATATATAAACATGTTAAGGGGTTGAACTACAAGATTGGAATGAAAAAAAAAAAAAAAATAGAAAGAAAACAAAAAGGAAATACAGTGGAATCGTGGGCTATTCGTTCTTGTTTAACTCTAGCAATTTATTTACATCTTAAGAAAGTGACAATTCGCAAGGACTGCTTTTCAATATTTTCACAAGGAATTGGTGGTAATTTAGACAAGTGTGGGAATTAGTGCTTGAAATAAAGTATGGTTACAAATTTTAAATACGTAAAAATTAAAAATGTATATGGAACATATCAACTGATTTATTAGTCAAATTAGGTAGTGATAGGTTTACAAATGAAACAGTTTATTCAAGTACCTGAAATTGAAAGGTATATGATTCGCAGATTAGAAGTGAATATGAAATTTTTTATCGATGTGACTAAAACTTTATGTAACTTAGGCAGTAAAAGTTAAAATAGGTGTAATTAAAAGACAAATCTTGTATAGTTAGTCGGGACTTTCTATTCCCAGGTCGGCTTCGTACCGACCTAAACGTAGGTCTTTATTATATATTTCATTCTAATTATTAAATTTTGATAAAAATATATAAATGTGCAGTTATACCCCTACTTTCAAAAAATTCATTTAAATAATTTAAATAAGTTCTTACTATTTTATAAATATTAAACTAAAAATAAAAATTTACTTTAACTAAAATTAAAATTAATCAATATATATCAAATTAATTTCAACAACAATTCAATGGATATTCGTTTTCCATAATCTAATTGCACTAGCTATCAACATTTGTAAAGGACAATAACAGATGCTTATTTTTTTAGCTACGAAGTATATTATTTAGAAGTGTTCGATAATTTAAGTATCATTAAAATGGATAAATTAATTGTGATCAATTAACTTTGGTTTGTGATTAAGATTAATTAATAAGGTTTACGTGTATATGTAATCATATAAATTGAAATTAAGGATATTATAGTTAATTTGTATTTTTGTGGTGATTTTTAATGTTAAAAAAAATTAATTATAATCCATCGTACCAAAAATGACTATATCTTTATATTTCGGAACACGAATGAAAACATTTAATTTTAATGTATCAATTAGCGTTCACAACTCAAACACTAGTCATTTAATAATAATAAATTTTGATACAAACATTTTACCATTTCTTAACTACCTAGTTAACCTTCATTAGTGTGTGTTTGAAAATGATTACAAATTGATTTTGTGTTTTAGAGTAGTAAAATTATTTTTTTTTATTTTATTCAACAACTTTTGTTGCAACCTGTTTTGAAAAAGCAAGTAACCATCAGAAATTAAGAACAATTAAATATGTGATTATACCTTTTAGCAATTCACAATTAATTGACTTTTAATTAAATATCAAACACCATTGACTTTAATTAAAATCAATTTTGTAAATTTTTTAGCAAAAATACAACAAAAGTAATTTATGGAATCATTTAAAAATCCACACTTAATATAATTTCGAGCAAATTGTACTCCACCAAAAATAATAGGCTCCACCAAGAAATAAAAGTAGAAATGTTAGTTGAAAAGTACCCACAACAATACTGTAGTGGAGTGTGAAAAAAACAAAAACAAAAATAAAAGGAGAAAGAAAATGGTGCAGAACGGACTGTCGGTGTTGGGGTTGGCTCAAAATTCAGCCAAGCTTTACAAGCCAGCCAAGCCACCTAAAACCTTCCCATTTGCCACCCAAAACCACTAAATTCACTACCTCCGCGTGGTCCCACTTCCAGTCTGTCTCTGAATTTCCCATTCTACCCCTCTAGATGCTTCTAAAACTCCCCCTTAATTATTAACCAACAACCCCTAAACTCACATTACTTGTAGCCCTAAGCACACAGTTCCCATTTAATTCCTTCCTTCTTCCTCCAATTCTTGTTGTTAATCCGGCTCTTTCAGCTGTCTTTTCCTGTTTAATTATCCACCACCCCCTCGTAAAGTTTTCCATTATTATTTTAATCCGAAGCCCTTTTGTCAACTTCCCCTAACTATAATCACATTACATTACAGGTAATTGCACTTAGACAAATAATGACAAACGCTGCATTATACTAAGAATAATAATAATACACAATACACAAAATCTTTAAAAGTTCTCAACCCCGTGTCTACTCTGTCACACTCCTCATTAGTTAGTACTTTCACTACAACAGTATTTCTTTTCTTTAAGCATAGTATAAATTTAATTTCTCTTTTTTAATATAATTCCACCAAACTAAGCTTACACATACACATACACCCTTGACCCTCTCATTACTCCTTCACACACAGTCCACATTTCTTTCTTCCTCTCTCTAAAAACTCACATTCTAGTGAGAGAAACAAAGCTAAACAAAAACACAAGCTCAAAAGAGAGCACCACATTTTCTAGAGTGAGAGAAACCCAAAAAAAGTCGCCATGGTTTCTCAGATCTATGGCGTCGTCTTCTTCGCCCTCCTCCTCCTCACCGCTTCCGCCGCATTGCCGGAAAACCAAACCACAAAAGCCTCAAACTCACAGATCAACTCCAATTCCATCCTAGTAGCTCTCCTCGACTCACACTACACCGAGCTCTCAGAGCTCGTCGAGAAAGCTCTCCTCCTCCAAACCCTAGAAGAAGCTGTCTCAAACCACAACATAACCATCTTCGCCCCGAGAAATGAAGCTCTGGAACGCGACCTGGACCCTGAGTTCAAGCAGTTCTTACTCGAGCCAAGGAATCTGAAATCTCTCCAGAACCTGCTCCTCTCCCACATGTTCCCCACTCGCATTGAGTCCAAACACTGGCCTAATGACAAGCTAAAGAAGGTGCTCATCCACCATAACAGCCTGGGCCGCGACACAGACAAGCTCCACCTCTCACACACCAAAACCGGGGCCAAGCTCATCGGTAACTCACGGGTCATCAAATCCGACGACGTTTTGCGCCCAGATGGAGTTATCCACGGCATTGAGCGTCTCTTAGTCCCCAAATCCGTCCAACAGGAGTTCAACGCTCGCCGTAGCCTCCGTTCGACCTCAGCCGTTTTACCTACCGGAGCTCCAGAAATCGACCCGAGAACCCACCGTCTTAAGAAAGCAGCCACACCCGCCCCAGCCGGATCCCCACCCGCTCTACCCGTATTCGACGCACTGGCTCCCGGTCCCTCAATCGCCCCCGCTCCCGCTCCAGGACCCGGCGGACCTCACCACCACTTCGACGGTGAGAGCCAGGTTAAGGACTTCATCCAGACACTACTACATTACGGCGGGTACAACGAAATGGCCGACATATTGGTGAATCTGACATCGCTTGCATCTGAGATGGGTAGACTAGTTTCTGAAGGGTATGTATTGACCGTTTTAGCCCCGAATGACGAGGCGATGGCGAAGCTTACCACGGATCAGCTGAGCGAACCAGGTGCACCCGAGCAGATTATGTACTACCATTTGATTCCAGAGTATCAGACTGAGGAGAGTATGTACAATGCCGTGAGGAGGTTTGGGAAGGTGAAGTATGATACTCTGAGATTGCCTCATAAGGTTGTTGCTGAGGAAGCTGACGGGTCGGTTAGGTTCGGAGCGGGTGAAGGCTCGGCTTATCTTTTTGACCCGGATATTTACACTGATGGGAGGATTTCTGTTCAGGGGATTGATGGGGTTTTGATGCCTCCGGAGGAGACTACTCCTGCCCCTAAGGCTGCCCCTGTTGCCAAGGTTGTGTCCAAGCCCAGAAGAGGTAATTTCTTTTAGCCCAATTCATTAAATTCTCTTCTTGTTAGCATTATTATGTTTTACTGATTGTTAATGTGATTATTTACTGTGACGGTGAGAATTCCGGTGGGGTGGTAATGATGATGGGGATAGTAGTGGAAATAACTCGGTGCTTTTAGGCGGTACAGCTGTGGACAGTTTGGCTATTTGTTTTTGTTTTTGTTATTATTTTGCTGATTATGTGCACTGTATTGAGATGTTTCTGCGCCGATTGTTTTTTTAGTTTTTTCCCTTCTTTCTACCGAATTGGAATAAAGTGATGTCTTAGTTTGTTATTCCGTTCTTGGAATAAAACCGTGTTTTATTATCATCATCTAATTCTATTCTATTCTATTATTGGAGTAGAATTTCTCAAATACTCCTGAAAACCTAACACTTTGGCCTCAAAACTCTTTATGATACTGTAACTTGAGACCCAATTTTTAGTGTTTTCAGTTCTTGTTACTTGACTGATACATATTCCCAATTAAGGTTGTCTTGGTTAAGTTTCTAAGATTTTGTTCTATATATACTCTCACTCAATTGTTAACAATTTTGCCCTGACTGTGTGTCCTACTGTGTAGTGCTTGATTGTCTAAACGAACTGAGAACGAACTTAGAATGTGATTGGTAGATCAAACACACACAGGGTAATAAGTATTTTTCTGGTAACAAACCATATCCAAACTAGAATTATTTACCCGAAATTCACAACTCCAGTAGGCTTAATTTTGTTAAAATATGTTTTAGACCGAGTATAGTCAATAGTGAGTGACATGATTATTAAGGCAAATTCTTGGAGTTTAGGCAAGCTGTTATAATCAAATTTCACTTTCAGTCCTGTTTATTACAACCATTAACTTGTTTCATATTTTGCTGTACTTTAATTAATAATCAAAAAAGAGAAAATAGACCACAAGACATGCAAGAGCCCTTAACTCTTAAGAGTTCATTTTTGTTGTGTCGGTGGTGCATCTGGTATAGAGAACACAAGAACCTCAAAGAAACTTGTGATCGAGTCAGGTTTTAGTTGAGGGCTGCACCGTATGTCCCATGTGGTGTTAATCATAGGATACAAGTTAAGTGAGATTCCAGCCTAGGCCAGCCAGCCAGCTTATGGTTGGTTGGTTGGTTCCACATAAATGTCTTTGATTGATTTTGATTCCTAGCTTCAGTGTTGTGGTTAAGGCAAATTGCAAATTAGAGTCTTAGACGACCACACAGGCTGGTATTTTGTCCACTGTTCTCAATTTGGTGCCACCTTTTTATTTTGTCACTTTTAATAGTAAAGAAGAGTATATAATTGACTAGCTGTCACGGATTATTGCTTCTCTATGGGTCCACTTTGAACTTATAGATGTTTAATGCAAAATTTTAATATAAAATAATTATTACTCGTATGTCACATTCTTAAATTTTCTTCAATGATTAATACTATTATTATGAGTTGTCTAACAATTTGGTTATGCTATGTTTACAGGGAGGTTGATGGAGATGACATGTACGATGCTGCAAGCTGTTGGACAACACAGCCGTTTCACTAGTTGCTATTAGGGATTTATACTTACAAAAAATTCATGAAAAAAAAAAAAAGTAAAATAAATAAAAGAGGAAAGGGAATGCCAACACGGAAGGGGTGAGTTTGCAGAATATTTTTTACTATTTACTACTACTAGTGATTGAATGAGTTTGTGTGGTTGTAAGCTCGATTGAATTTTTTTACTAATGGTAAATTATTTTTACAGTTTTCTGGATGTAATGTGAATGAAGACTGCATAAAAAAGGTGGAATGCGTTGGAAGTGTTTCCCTAAGGATACAGAAGTTTTTCTTCTTTCTCTTTTTTCTTTTCTTTTTTTTTTGGTTACTTATGATGGTTTCAAGATGATGATATTTTGCTATAAATACTGTAATTACATATCTCTCATTTTTTAATTTGTATTTAAGATGATGTTTGTGTACTACTACTGAACTGACGGTGTATGTAATGTATTGCATTGCACAAAAAAATGCACGCAGTCCATTTGAAGAACATGTTTTGGTTGTGTGTTCAATTCACAGTGGGTTTGTGTTGCTTTCTTTTTGCCCCCGAGCCAAGCCAAGTCTCGTGATTCTTTAACTTTTTGCAAAACTGTCAACTTTACTTCTTTGTCCTTTTCTTTATTTAGAAATAATCAATTTAACTTCTCGGTTAGTTTATTTTTTTAGGCGCAAAGTAACGTGCAATGGATGATTGTGTGGATGCTTTTGATCTACTAAACTTTTTTAACCTTTTGTGAGCAATCAATAAGTATTGTGTCGTATGAGTGTACACTGTGCACCGTCCATTTTAGTTCCAGATTATTCTAACTTGTCGAAGTTAGTGATAATTCTAATCTAGGTTCCAAATATTTGACTATTACCCCACTTTTAACAAAGCTTGAGTCAAATGACAAAAAGGATTAAGGATTAAATCCAAACACATCCTCATTTGAATCGTTAATAGGTTCGCTACATTCACCGTGGTGGATTTGGCATAGCTAAAGATTTAAATGGTTTTATTGGGAGTTTAGTTTAGTTTGTTCCGGGCAAATATTTAAATAGCACAAAATATCAAACGACAAATACAAGATATCGAACAAGATATCGAACGACAAATACAAGATGAAATCGTGCTAAGGATTTGAATAGTTTTAAGTTTTATTCAGAGTTTAGTTTGTTTCGGGTAAATATTTAAATGACATGAAAGATCAAACGGCAAATACAAGATGAAATTGTGCCAATTGCAACATGTAACGACATGTCTCGATCTCCGAGATGAAATTTTAAACTATCTTACTATCTTAGCCACTTCGTATTTCAAAAAAACTCTCTCTTACTTTTTGAAATGTTATGAAATGATTCTAAACTGACTTATTTCTCATGAGTTTGCGAAATCTATTCCAAAATATGATCGAGTAAAGTTACATTTACGACTTACCTCTCATTAAATCTAGATATGGCAATTTGGGTTACCCGATTCAAGCCCGGCCGCCAACACCGGGCTTAAGCTTGTCCACAATGAGAGGATGGGTCGGGATTGGTCATACATCTTGGATTCTATGTCCATGGGTCCATACTTAATGATTAGGCTCATCGGCCTGACCGGACCATGAGTATAGTATAAGTATCATTTATATTTTTATATATAATGTACATATGTGTAACTAATTTGTTATTTATCCTTTGACATATTAAATTATGTTGTAATTTATACTTTTGTAATAATTATCGATACTAATATATAGTAAGGAATATAATAGTTATAAGAAGAATAATGATCATAATGAATGGGGCAGTGGCCGGAAAACCTAATGTAGTTACTACTTGTATTGTTTCAAAGGAGATTTTTACAGAGTAACAACACACTGATCAATATTGTTTATGTTTCTTGGAGCCTAAGTTACCTATATAGAACTCTTAGCTCGCACTATGACTAATCATCCATTGAAAAGTATCATTTTACAATTGTATACAAAGATTACAAGATAGTAACCTCTTTTGTGGGACCTAGCCTTGTACTTGCTTGGCTTGGACAATTTGAGGTTCAGTTATGCGTAGTTACAAGTAGTTTTGAGGTTTAATTTCTTTCGGACCACTAGCTGTCGTAGATATGTTTCTGATCATGGTAAAGCTTCGAGGTATCTCACGAACCTTTGCCTCATAGGTCTTCTTTGTAGTCATGAGACTTTGTCCAGATACTTCTCGCAAAAAGTCAAGATCGCGGGGCTATTTGTAATTTATTTTGCATAAGAGGGAAAGATATGTAATTCTTTTCATAATAGGGACAGATTCGTAAATACCGAGTATAAGAGGGGGTCTGCATGTAAATCGCCCTTACTTCGTAAAGTTTCGGGTCATACCTTTATTTAATATTCATTGGTGCTAATTAGGAGTAATTTGTGGTCAAAATCGACAACAAAAGTCAAAACGACATATTATTCACGAGAGACCGAAAAAAAAGTACTTTAATGTACACACACCACGAAGTATAGTTTATTAAATAATTTAGTAACTAATTGTTGTGGGGTTATATATGAAAGGTAATGGTAAATTATACGATTGTAGTAAATGATATAAAATGACATTGTACTATTGTAGTATACGATTGCAATAAAAATTATAAACTCAAATACATTCGCATTCGAGTCCTACACTACAAAACTACAAACAAATATTTTCATCTCTTAATATTTGGAAAAGAAAAAAGAAAGAAAGAAGTGAAATATAAATAATATTGGCCTGCTCGAGCCCGGGCCGGCCCAAAATGGGCCTGATTCAGGAATAGGGAAGCCCGGCCTGACCCCGGCTCATTGGCACCCTAGTTAAAATGATAAAATCTATGTGTCTTGGAGATCTTCGGCCTTGACGGGCTGGTTGTATTCTGGGCTTGTAGGAGTCAAGTACAATAATGTTTACATTATATACATCACTATATAATACTAGGAACCGCGTCACACGCTACGCATGTGAAGCGTAATTTTATAAAATATTATTGTTTTATTAAATAATATATTAAAATAAATGGAGTGAATATATAATTTTCACATAATGACTTCAAACGTAATAAAAAAATAACTAATTGAGTAATTAAACTTAATATAAATGGTGTGCTATAAATGTATATAACTTTTGTAGTTATGCAATTAATAATTTTGAATTGAACTACATTAGACATACGAAAAATATTATTCCGATGAGTTAAGAACCATCAGATACATCTCTAGACTTTGAAAACATTCAATTTCAAATCTGCAATGCATCTTTTTCGCATGTCAATTGGTATTCTTCATCGGTTGAATATATTGTCAATTGCTTCATATAAACATTATAGTTTCATAATATGATATTTTTAGTTATTTTTATCGTATAATTTAAGAATAATTTAAGGTCAAAATGACCATCGAAAAAGTCAACAAAATCAAGTGTTACATTTAATATTGGACGGGGGAAGTATGTATTTTTTTTATAAGAACATATCATGGTTATTTTTAAAATTAAGTATAATACGTCATACAACTTTATGTTAAAAAATAAAAATTTAAGAAGAGAATAAATAAAAAAGAAAAAAATTACGTCAATAAGATTCGAACTCAACACTTTCAACTAAAATAATGATACAAATAATAGACAAAAATCACGCCAACATGATTCGGACCAAACACCTTCAATAAAAAATAATGGATAAAAATCACGCCAACAAGATTCGAACCCTACATCTTTTAATTAACTAATGAATCATGTACGCACCAGATTGAAATTGAATAAGCAAGACCAATGGATTAAAATTGATTTGTAGGTCAATTAATTGGGTAAATCAACTCACTTATTATATTACTTTAATTTAATTAATAATAACAAATGTCCACTAATTTTATACTCTGGGTTATATACACATGCACCCCCTGAGTTTTCAATCAATTACGTATATGATCAAACTCAAATCTTAATATTACGTTTCACACCCCTATTGCTTTACCAATGTTGCTAATTTATTTTATTTTATTATTATTATTATTATTATTAATTTAAATACTTTTGAAAAATGTTACATGAGTGTTGTTAACGAGTCTGACTAAACGAGACGACACACTGCAAACATCCATATGTACAAACTGACCAAGCCACACGGGGCAAATTTGAAATTTCAATTATAATATGATTATTAATTTCGTGATCCAGTTTATATTTTCAATTTATATTTTCAGTATTATTTGAAATCAATATTTTTGTTGTAATGAATATGAAGGTAGTTTTCGGTTATCCAACTCTTCAAATCATAATGTAATATATTATATATATGGATGACAAAAACACTTGTGTTTCACCTATTAGACATGTAATATTATAATGTCCGACATTTCAGTGACCAATGATAGATAGTGATTTTTTTTCATAAAATCTGACAATACAGTTAGACATTTATAATATTTACTACTTCAAGAATTAAGAAGATCCACATCATCATACTTGGGTGGATGGTGTTGTTCTTCCAAATATTAAGTGTCTAGTCGTGATTTATACGACCGAACATACATTATTGTCAAAATTGTAATTGAAGACACCTTTGGGGTGTTTGTGTAATAAAACTTTGAAGATCTAATCATATATTCAGTGGAAGATATGACGAGGGTCTGCAATATTGAAGGTTCGATTCTGTGGTCGATGTACAAAATATCTTGATGGTAAGATGCGGAGTTTCTATAACACATGGTGCAGTACAGGAAACCGATCGATCGATCCACTGTGAGGAAATTAAGAAAGAATTGTTAAGATCTGCAGTAATGACTAATGAATGAATGAATTTTACATTATATAGCAGGTCAAACAGTTTTAAAGTTTGAACAAATTAAACCTTATGTGAACATAAGCACTTTCTTTGGAGTAAAACTAAATAGTTCACCCCGTTAAAAGGGGTAGACAGTAGTTGTCATTTAACACTCATTTCAATATTTTTCCAGACTTTGATGCTCAAATAATCTCAAACAAACGGATGATATTTGTGTTAGAATAATATAATTATAACATAATGGACAAATACCGCATGTTCTGGTTATCGTACATGATGAAAATTAGTCTAATTAGTCTCTGTTGTCTTCACTTTTTTCGCTGTCAGTAAAAAATGCATGATTAATGTTTTATACCCCATTATGTCGGTAACACAAACCTTGGAATTTCATTCCATACCGTTCCTAAATAAAATTTCAATTCTATTTAACTCTAGTGTAGAGATATGTTATAAAATACTCTATCATTTTTATTGAAAAATTAATATAAATGGTAATGCTAAGTTACCCTAGATCAATAACCATGTCCGTGCCATGTATAATTCGTTTTAGCTTTCCAAAAATCCTCACCGACCCCATAAAAAACCAAGCATGCCTCTTCTCTTTCTCCGATCATAACCCTGATCCCTTTCTTTGGTCAGACCTCAATCTTTCCCGCCCCTTCGAATCCATCCTCACCGATCTTAGGGAAAGGATGGAAGTATCTCTTCGAAGAAATGGCTCTCGTACGATAATAACGATGGAGAATGAAGGACTTTTTTTCTATTACGAGAGTCCTTGATCAAAGATGGGAAATGATAGAAGGAAGAAGGTTCCCCTTATCATAAATAGAGTTCATTTATCAATATCCCTAAAATACACCAAACTACGGTTTTACATCGTTTCGCTCGCATCTTTATTCTTTAGGCGGGCTCATGATATGGTATAGTACACGTTTTGACCTGTGCTCGAACCTCTGCAGAGTTTCATTATTTTTCGTTATTATTCGTGGATCCGTGATCGAGAATCCGAGATCTCAACACTCTATAATTGTATACTTGTTGCGTGATATTGGATCTTTTACGTACCGTCACTAATTTGTGGATCCGTGAGTGCACTCTACAATCGATACTTACTGCGTGATGTTGGATTTTTTTGCGTATTGGAACACCAATGTATTCAGACTATTATTTCAATGCCACCGGGACGGTGTTATGCTTACCCTCGATTATCAATATTCGAATAATTGAATATGTAAGATTCTGAATGCTTTCATATTTCATTAAAGTCTGTCATTTTACATAAAATTGTGAATGTCAATCATTGTTAGGGCTGAACTCTGCAATTTATGTATCCCACTTCAAATCGTAACCATCAGATCATCTTATAACTTTAGAATTCAATTTTCATAAAATTCATTTCTAAAACACGGTGATGAGTTTTAACTTTTACTAACAGTAAATCTGAAAGACACAACAGTAAATCTGAAAGATACAAACATGGCATCAATGGTGGATTTTCTTGTTGCGTGCGATTTAATACTATAATACGAAGTACTTCCTCCGGAAACTTAATAGGTTTACACTTTGTTTTTGTTGACTTTTTTATGTCCGGTTTGACCTCAAATTAATCATAATTGATTACGGAAACATTAATTTTAGAAGTTATACTATAAAAATATAAGAAGTATACTTTTATAATATAATTTTTTAAATTATTTTTTTCTTACCGAGTTATTATTTACTTGAGGTCAAACCGAACATCGAAAATTCAACAAAAATAAAGTGTAAACCTATTAAGTTTCCGGAGGAAGTAATAATTAAACAAAATAAACAGCTGCAAATTAAAAGTGGTGGGGGATAGTACATATATACATACAATATATACACACACTATATGTGGTTAAAAAGTATAAGTATTGTAGTTAGAGGGCTTTTTTCTTAGAAGGTGCAAAGTCTGATTCTTCTTTTGATTACCTTTCATATATCAGAATTATTAAACTATTACTAAGCAACAAGCAAATCAATTAGATTATATATCATTGTCAATTATTGGTGCAGGCTTAATTAAATAATTTAAAATACTAAAGCTGCCTCTATTTCTTTTGCGTTCTTTTATTTTTTCCTCTCTCTAACACTAGGAGGATATTATACAGTAATATAATGTGTGTGTTTATAGAACAAATGAAAGCAATTTGATCATGTCTTTGCATGCTTTCGCTTGTTGATCTCATACTAATTAAAATGTGATTTAAGATTTAAGAACCAAATCATCATCACAGGAGAATGAGCTGTATCACATGGAATATATTTACTATAGTATGTATGAGTTGGTGGTGGGGACTTGCTTGCAAATATTTTAAAGCCGTGGCCATTGACTTTATTCTTTGATTGGCAACTGGAAAAGTCCATACTCGATACTTCCCTGCCAAGCTAAAATTTTGCTTGATTATTAGCTTAATTTGCAGTAGTAGTTAGCGACTTACCAATTCTCCCATGTGCAAATGGTGCTTCTATTCTATTCTATGAGAGATGCATACATATGGAGTATATGTTTATTTTTGCCAATAAACCAAAAAGAACATTGGGTTTTTGGGTGGGACTAAAATGCAAATTACAAAACTGAAAATCACTATACCCTTAAAAATTCTCAATATTTTGGGGCAACGACCAAGTGACTACGCTAGCCGCTAGGTTTACTCCTATGACTTCTAATTAATTTTTAGCCTGTCATTTTACTTACGGATGATTTATTTGAGTTATATGGTTTGTAATTTATTATGTGGATGTATAACTATTCAATGAGTAATTAGTCCGAGGAAAATATTCAAATTATTTTCCTAAATCCTTATAATTGATTTAATACAAGTTAATATACAATTAGACTCAAAATTTATACTCCCTCCATTCTCTCAGAAGCTTTCTGGTTTGACTTTTTTAGTTCAATAACTTTCAACTTTGACTTCCGATTACTCTTAAACTATGATAAAATATTAAACGAAATTATATTATAAAAATATAAACCTAAATTTTCATAATATAATTTCGTCACATACTTTGTCATTATACTTTAAGAGTAATGGGGAGTCAAAGCTATAAGTTGTTGACCGAAAAAAGTCAAAACAAGAAATTTCTGAGAGAACGGGGGAGTATCTATTTATCAACATTTCTAAATGGTGTTCACTATTCATATACGATATTATTTTTTAATTAACATTTTATATAGGATGAGACTGCAGAACAATTGAACACTAAGAAAGTCGTTTGAGTGTATTATTACTACTTACAATTATAGGTCGTCTATGTTTTGCACCTACCTACCTTGATGATTGGTAACTGTCTGTTCCAATCTTAATATCTTATATGTTTATTAAAACATTATGAAATTAAGGATAAGTAGTTAGTTAAAAAGCAAAAAGCTATAAAGAAGGAAACTCAATTTTGTTTTTGTCATAAGCGACCAAACCTTATTAGTCACTTGTGTTTCCTTCAAAGAAATGTTTGTCATTGCTTTTAGGAGTCGTATCGTGTGACATGAATCACACAGCATGATCACGAGGAAAACGTACTGTATAAATCGCATAAGAAGCAGATTTAATGGTAATGATGATAAGGAAGGTACACATGTAGTTATGAGATTCAATTCTTCTTCAACTTCTTAAAACACATTATTATTAATTTTGCCACCAAGACAAAATCTAGATTACATGTATGAATGTAATGGTTCTCTCTTTCCCAACACCTAAAATGGATGACAACCAATAATTCGTTTAGAATAATTTATCGAATCAAGATGTCAAAGTTGAGTTTAGAAGCAAACAACTAGACGGTTTTGTAATATCAAATAAAGTGGTATAGTGAATAGTGACTAATTTAAATAGGATTAAACATGAATAATTCGCATGGTAGCCTTCTAAGTGAACTCCAAACTTGACATGCCTTTATTTGATTAGTAAACCGTCAATAAACATGTATAAGATCACGCCCATATATTTATTTGTAAGTCTAATTCAATCGTTCATGTGGAATAAGTGAAATAAAAACTTTGTTTTAAGGATATATAGTGCCACTGCCACGGGATGAGGAGATTTTGGCTTCGATTTTCCAAAATGATCAATTTTTCTTGCTAGACTTAAAACCAGAATTAATGTAATGGCGATGGTAGCCTACTAGGCCACATGGGCCGGATAAAAAGCTGACGACCCTTGTCCAGGTTAAACTGAAGAAGGGAAACAGCTGCTGCTTCAATGTTTCTTATTGGGCCCCAATTAATTTGGGTTAGCTTCAATCAATCATGCTACCCGAAAAGTGGGAGGCCCAAAAGGCTAATACTAAGTCTGTGTGAATTATTGTGATCATGGTTTCGAATTTCGGAATGCTTCCAACAAAATTCCAAAACATGTTCGCAATCTTACCATCGGCTCAACAAATCAGAGATAAAATACTTCTACTATGTTTTTAATCTTGCTTCCAGCTTCAATATATAAATTTTATTAGATTCTGATGGGGCGGTGGGTGAGTGGCGGGTGGGGCGGTTGGTACTGTGGAAGCGTGATTTGGTGGTATTGGTACCGGTCTTGGCTACTGTGACGTGGCTGTTGGCTATGGAGATGAAGTGCCTTTTGCTCAACTTAGTGATGTCAATCCCTCATCTTTTTTTTATTACTCAGTTGAGTCCTTTGATAGTTTCATATTCTCAAGTTTAGTGTAATAACTTTAGTTGATTTAATTTGATATTCTTGTTTTTGCCATTTATTGTGTAAAGATGTGTTCTTGTCTTGCTATGAATTTCTGTATTCTACTTCTACATATAAGTAAAATCACAATGTGCAATGAATTCTTGCCAGGGCGAAACCATAAAATTTTTCTAACCCGTGCTAATTTAACTTTAAAAAAATAAAGGAGGATGATTTTTTTTCCTGAAAGGAGCAGAATTTATTCAATTTAAGAAGTGTTTCAGATAAAATAGACTAAATTTAAGTGTTTGGGTGTTCAAAAACCAAAACTTTAACGTATGAGACAATAGATATTTCATAATTCACAGACGGAAAGAGAAATGAATTTTGTTTCTTTCTTAAATGAATTAAATTCCTGTTTTTTTTTTTAACACAATGGGCCTATTATGCTACTAAATTAATGTTTTTTAAATTAACTCATCTATTGGCCAGTCAAGTATTACTAATGAACCTGTGCTATTGAACTAAAACCATTAACAATTCAGCCCAAAGTCTAAATTAAATATACTAAAAAATAAAATAAAATTGTCCTCAACCTGTGCTGTAGCACAGGCTGAGTATGGGCTGCCTTCGCCCCTGATTCTTGCTATGTATGTTAACTTTTTGCAATAGTAGTAGTAGTAGTATTATGATGATTGTTTGGTGTGTATGGTGTGAATTGGGTTCGATTTTCGTATTCTTGGAGACTGAAATCACAAAGTTGTGTTTTTTAGTGTGATTTTGCGAATGTAGGTGCATTATACTGCAAGGTTTGCTAATGGGATAGTGTTTGATAGTACATATAAACGTGCTAGACCTCTTACGTTGCGACTTGGCAGGGGAAAGGTAATCTGCTCTTTCTTGGACTTGAGTTATAAATTAGTGTTCAGAAACACAATATAATACTGTAGAGAGTATATCAATGCTTGTTAATTTGTTCAAGTATGTCACTTTGTAATGCTTTCGGTAAATTTTCTTCTACGTACAACAAGAGCTTCCTATTTGATTCTTCACCATTCATGGTATAAGAATTGGAGACGTGCACCATTTGAGAGCTGATGAGACGTGAAAGTAAAATATTGATGAACAAAACCACCATGAGGCATATGCAACCAAACAATTGATTGTCCTTCTCATGTTCAGATCAGTTTTCTCCAAGTATATTTTGAACCAATGATTTGTTTTAGCTATAGTAAGTAAGCATACTTTGATTTAGTGAACTATACTATGCAACAATTTCATTCAGATTTCTAGATGAGAGTTTTCAGTAATTTTGTGACTTTGATAAAACTAAAATATGACCTTTGTTTTTTCCCATTCAATTATGCTATCCAGGTATCTTCAGTTTCAGTTTGTACGGTGTAATTATAGACCAGTTGAACTGATGCATATAGAAAATGAGACGGTACAAGGTCCGTGGACGCCGACACCCACGGGCTGGATAAAACTGAACTTGCTTTTCCTAATGATAATACTGTTGGTGGGATTGGAGTAGTACTCTGGGAGTCTGGGACTACATGGATTTCATCTTAGCCTGGAGTTGGTACGTAAACTACTTATGCTTGATTTCTGATCGAGAATATATAATTGAGAATATGTTGATCAAATTGTAGTTAGTGTTGAATCATATGGTGTATTCATTACCTTTTCATTTGTGAGTTTTAACTTTTAAGTGTTAGCCATAACTAGTACAATCATTGGTGTCTAACGCGGTGGCATTTGAATCATATGTGACCTTTATACGCTTAACCATTGTCATCTTGCATGTCAGAATCCTTAAACATACTTCAGTCTTTGCGTTCGAAAGTTGTGTAGTTTATATATTCCTTTTTTTCTTATATCCATTTATCTGTTAGTTCAATACTTTGACTTGTAACATTTTGTATTCTCTTAAAAGATGAATAAGTAAAATTAACATTGGCTAATCAGCATTGTTTGTATTTTGTTTGGAAATGTGTTATTCACTTATTCTAATGAATGTTTGAGGCATTAGTTTGGGATACTAGGATTTGAAACAATATCATATCAGGCTCAAAAGTCTTTTGGACCAGCCTAAGGCCCATCAGGCCCAACTCAGTAATTAGTTCCACGTGTCTATGAGCCCAACCCACCATGCTATTGGATCAAGCCCATTAAGAGCTCATGAGCTTAATCAACACGTGGGGCGCAATCTGATGCGCACACTTGTCGTCAATCAGGTGGCCAAATAATAAAGTACTTTCCATGATGAAAGTTAATTGATACTTTGATTTACAGTAAACACAATTTTATAATTGGATAGGTCCAAGAGAGCTAAACTCCATTAAGTATAGTCTTTCGGTCTAGGATCACTAACCTTCCATTCTTTGACATACACATGTCCTACCGAGTGAAGGTACTACCGAGTAAGACAAAAGTGAAAACTTGGTACTTCATCAACGCATGCAAAACTTTGGTTGACGTTCAACACTGAATTACATCACCATAAATATGTACTATGTTTTCAATTTTTCCAAGATTTCTTTTAGAAAATTCCATTAAAATATAATTTTTTTTAGCAATTTCTCCAAGTATACCATTGTAGTATAAACTCTCAAGACATAAACAAAACTGGAGACAAATCCAGTAACACACCCAAAACTCTGGATCAACCAAACAACCATCTAACTAGCAAAACCTTACAAAACACCTATTAAGGCCTTCTCCAACAGTTGATCCCAAAAGTGGAGCTCAACTGCGCCACGTCAGCATTTTACTAACTTAATCTCCATCTATTCTAACATGCTCCAACAGTTGATCTCCATTGATCCCCTCTTTTTCATTTATTTTATTATTTCATCCTCTTTTTTTTAATTAGTTTTTTTTTTATCAATTATTCATTTCATTTTAAAACATCATATAATACATCGAATGCAATAAATATTAGAAAAAATTATTAAATAAAAAATAGTACAATAGATTATCAAATTAAAAAAATACACTCGTGAAAAATTAAAAGCCTTTTATTTTTTAGAATTTTTGTGATAAAAATTATGTAATGTAAAGGCTTATTTTAAAATTTTTATTTTATTATTTTCATTTATGTATTATTAAATATAAAAATAATAAAAATAAAAAAGAAAAGAAGATAAGAAAACATAAAAAAGAAAAAATAAAAAGACGCTAGTAGTATATGTATATTCACGCTAGTAGTAGTATATGTTGTAACAATAAATAAGACAAAAACAAGAAAGAAAGAAACAAAAAAGCAAAAAGAAAAAAAAAACAATATAAGAGCTTGAGCTTGAGCTCATCAGTTGAGCTTGAGCTCAAATTAAAGTTAACTTGAGTTCCATTGAGCTTCTTATTGAGTTCAACATGGGATCAACTCCTCATGTTGAGCTCCTGATAGCTGGCCTAAAAGATACTGGGATACCCACTATACAGTATATTTGCATCTTACTATGGAAAAGACCACGAGCTAAAGAAGTATGAGCTACTCCACGCAAAATAATGTTGAAGCAGCAGATTTTTCCTTGGAAAATACATGAATTTCTCTCCCGCCAAACGACATATACAAACTCAGAGATTACAACTTTCAGAAATCGGTTTGGAGGGCTGCGACCTTTTACCCGGGCAGCAAAACTCTTCAGATCGCCATCAGCCTAAATCACAGGTCTACCCATCCAAGCAAGCTTCCTTAATAATATTGCACCTGACGAACAGATGGTCAATGGTCTCATCATGAGACCCACAGAAAATACACAAAATCGAATCCATGGTAATATTGAACTGCTGTAGACGAACTTGCGTAGGCAATCGACCCCAAAGAGTTAACCAAACAATGAATTTGGCCTTTGGGGTGGCAATAGAGTTGACAACAAGTATGATATTTAGGGAAAAAAAACCTGAGTCTCCAGGCATGCATGTGAGATTTGTTCACTTCGGCGATTTCAACTGTGAGAAGAGAAAGGCTAAAAAATTCAACTGAAAAAATCGTGATACCACTTGATCAGCTATTTATCTTCATGTTTGCTTTTCTGCAGAATTAATGTTTTTAGTATTTCCAATTTTCTATCATTCTATCTCACAGTTTTCACATGAAACAGACAAGTCTCAAACCTTCAGTACTATATATAGTATCTGAACTAGTGAACTTAGTGACAATCAAAGCTGTTTAGTCTTCTTTTCTTTCTTCTCAAGTGATCATCTATGATTCGTTGATCTTGTTTACTTCTCAATGAACCGCTCTCTCACTTTCCAGGAGTGGATATATACTGCTGTTTTATTCTCATTTGAACAACTGCAGCCAGTTAGATTTCTAACTTGTAGGTTGAAGTTAATTCATGTGCTGTCAAGTCTTGTCTAATTTTGGATGAGCGCCAAAATGTTAGAGAAATTCAAAGAAAGCTACACCTGAGAACATCTATTTCATGCTATATATATATAATTGACTGATAATTGCACAAATTTACGCAGTTTCTCAAAAAATATCAACGTTAACTCGCGAATTGTGCTAAATCAATTAGCCAAGAAAAGTATAAAAACTACAAAAATGATCACCAAAACCATATAGTATATATGTAGTTTATTACGATACTCCTTGATAAATAGTAGTAATAGATACAATTGTAACAAAACATAACAAGTGAAAACCTTGAAAACCAACAACAGTATGCACAACACAACACAGAAGGAACCTTGTGAACACGTATTAAAGAGCGACTAAACATCTTTTCCTCTTAACCTTCAACGCTGACTTCACAAGGCATTGCAGCCTGTATGTTTGCTGGAGAAGCAACAAGATCAGAAACAACACTGTCATGAGAAACCGTTGCTGAACCTTCTTCAGCATCTGGGACACACCGAGGCCTATTTTGGATTTCATCTGAGGTCTGTGTTGGAGTTTGCTTGCTTGAGGCCTCTGTCGCTGCAGGCTTTGCCTTTCTAGGAGAGGCTGACTCTTGAGCCTGAGATTTGGAGAGAGAGCTTTTAGCTGACTTCTTTGAGGATGTAACATTTCTAACACCATTTGATAGGGGTGACCTTGGTGACTTGCAACTGGCTCGTGGACTAAGACATGATCCACCATTCTCCAGAGAGTTGCCATCGAATGAACCACTGGTCTTGTGCCTTCCGAGCTTTGGGGATTTTGCACGTGTTGTTGGAATCTATAATAATTAGAAAGACAACTTAAATATCTCATCGACCATTTATAATACTTCAGATTATGAATAAATTCTGCTTCATATCATGTTGATATAGGAAAAGATTCAAGTGCAAATGTGCAATACCTTCTTCAGTTCAACCTTCGGAGGGGGTTCTTTGTAGAAACTAGGCATAGGCGTAGCTTTAAACGTTAAGCTCTTCCTCAGTTGCTTTATTTCAGCCTCTTGACTTTCCTGCATCAGCAGAGGAGTAAAATATGAGGTACTGTAACAAACCGATACAAAGACTGCCCTGGATCAGATCAAATCAATGAAACTGTAAACTCTAATGAGAACAAGATCCTCAAACCTTGGATTTAGCTTGCAAGTTGTTCTTCTCAACTTCCTTTGCATGGATTTTCTCTTCTATCTTGGTATAGAACTGGTGGATAAACATACACATTGGTCACCAAATGATGCATTATTTCTTCTAACTAGAAACAGAATTAACTAGCACTGACAAAGTACCTCCTTTCGCTTCTCAGCACGTTCTTCCAACCTGAACGAAAATCCTGCAATTCTCTGCTGCCTAAGAGTCATACAATTCATTGGTTATAATACAGAATTGCAGATACATGCACATTTCCAGAAAATGAGATGTATGAAGCAAAATAACAAATTTGGGAGTCTACGAAAGAACTATTACGATGAAGTAGTTGAATGCGTATCCTCATCCTCCTTCACGGAGAGCCCACTGCTTCCATGCTCCGGATCTTTCTCAACCACTCTATATAAATAACAACATAATAACTCATAACAGGTACAAGTAAAAGCAAGAACGAATTATATACAAGCAAAGAAGTTGTATCATTATAAACGTACACTTCAGGCGAAGCATTGACCGAAGGGGTTCCATTACTAGATGATTGCTTGCCAGCCTGAAATGTGCACATACATGTCAAATAAACACCACGAACGAAGTTAGCTATAGAAAGTAGAAACAGAACAAAACAGTCCACAAGACTTCATTAAAATGCAACGAAAAAATTCACCGGAGATGGACGGAAACTTGGTACAGTTCCAATAGTCGCACGTCTATTAGCCACCTTGCCAGAACTTGCCACAGCCTTCGAATCCACTCCAGGATAAGGCCCCTTGGCAGGATTCCTACGGGAACCAGTACCCCCATTTGAAGTCTTGGACTCAACTTTTGAACCATCTTTCTGAGACTGCTTAGCCTCCACCGGATACACCTCAATGCTCCTTTTCATGACATCTGAATTACGGCCCCTGGACGGGAAAGACATACTCTGGCTCAAAACCGGCTTGGTACTCCGCCCAAACACAACTGATCCTTTCAAATTCGACTTGCTCTTGGCCAGTTTCGCACTCTTAGTAGTACCATTAGCTTTCGAGTCTGCGGTTCTAATCTTCGGTGCAGTTTTAGGGGAATCGTCAATTGGCAAGGTCGAATCAGGGCCGTCTTTGTCTTTGCTAACCTCATTTTGAGGAGAAGATGGATCAAGAGAGGCACTGATGTTCTCTTTGTTAAGATGATCTAGAGTTGATCCATCCTCAACCATAACAACTTGCTTTTCCTCTTCTACTATAACCCCATTTCCAGACTCCATTTCAGATAACAATATAACCTATCAAAATCAATAAGCAATAAGTTACTACTACTACTACTACATAACTAACTAAAGAATTTCACAATTTTCACTAGATCTTAGTAGTAAACTTATGACAGACAAAACAGGTATGACAAAAAAGCAACATCACCTTTCTAAC
Source organism: Plantago ovata (assembly GCA_028274465.1). Taxonomy (NCBI): domain Eukaryota; kingdom Viridiplantae; phylum Streptophyta; class Magnoliopsida; order Lamiales; family Plantaginaceae; genus Plantago; species Plantago ovata. Next base: position 20,415,020 of record CM051455.1, on the reverse strand, counting down.
TTTATACTAGTAATGACCAGAATTCAAGAAAGTCAACAAGTTTACTTCACAGAATCAAAACCAACCAGAGTAAATATGAACAGAAGATCAATTATGTAAAGACAGTACAAAAATGAGAGAAAGAGCATTTGAAGTAAGAAGATTCCAGAAAGATCTAAAGATCCAGAGAGGAATAAAAAAGGTTACACAGAAAGTACCAAACTCATCAAACAGTACTAGTAGTAGCCATAAGGAGTGAAATTGAGTAGTGAGGAAACAGGATCAAGAACAAAAAGGGAGTTACGAGGGTCGTAGTACCTTTTTGAGGATGAAGTAGTAATGGATTTGTTTGATCGATCGTGTAGAGGAAAGAGAGAAGATTTGTTTTGTGTAGAGAGGGGAGGAAAATGATGATGAGAAAGAATTTGAATGTGGGATATATGATTCGGCAAAATCAAATGAAGGAAGGAAATATACCCTTTATGAGAGAGACAGCAGCAGCAAAGCTGGATGGAGGGAGAGCAGTTCCCTTCTATAATCATGGTGACAGAATTTTATTTTATTTTTTTATTTTAAATTTTAAACATGGATTTGATTGGATTAGATTAGATTAGATTTCCGACTCCAATTACCAAATTGCCCCTTTCGCTAACCATCATGTCCCAACTAACCATATAAATCAAAGATTACACAAGGTAATTTGATTTGACAATTAAGGCACTCTTTTTGTTTCACCTCAAATATTATGAACTTATCTAAATTATCTAAATTGAACTGGGCTTATCTGAACTAAACTGAAATGAATTTAATTAATTGAATCTGAACTAAACAAATCTGAACTGAACTTATTTTATCTGAATTGAACTTATCTGAACTTAACTTAATAAAACTGAAACTAAGGTGAAACAAACAAAACCTAAGTCTATGTTTTCTTTGTTATCCGTATGAAAATCATTAATTGCATAGTTCAATTCGATTTAATTAATTTCAATTGAAATTAATTTTTATTTAATTGTTTTTATATTACAAATAATTTCAATTCAATTCCAATAAATTCATTTCAGCCAATACAATTCAGTTCAATTATGTTCATACAAAAATATTCTTTTGTCCTCAATTTTCAACATCTTTGAGGGCTATTTCAGTAGAAATTAAAATGGTTTGAACTTGTCTCCGTTAAAATTCAAACAAGGTAGACTTAAGCTAATAACTCTGATACCATAAAAAATAGAGAATAGTACTGTACTATAGAAAATGATAGTTATTAAGTATATATCAGAGAGTATCACTTATAAGGAAAGAGAACAAATCACAATAATAATTCACAAATCCCATTAATCATATGGAAGAATCTGGAGTATCATTTCTCTTCATGGATTCTACATACAATCTCAATACACAGGTATAATAGATTAGTTGACGCATTGTATTCCATGGTAATTATGAATATTAAGTGGTCAAATTAAACAGCCTTATGTTGCTAAGAAGGGTGACATAGCAAATTGATACGTACTCCCCGCTGTTTCAAAAGCTTCATAGTTTGATTTTTTCGGTCAAAAGTTGTTAACTTTGACTCTCGATTACTCTTAAACTATAATGATAAAGTATGTAACGAAATTATATTATAAAATTTAGGTTCTATATTTTCATAATATAATTTCGTTTAATACTTTATCATTATAATTTAAAATTAATTGGAAGTTAAAGTTGAAATTTATTAACGGGGAAGAGTCAATCTATTATGAAGTTTCTGAGCGGAGGGAGTATGATATTAACACTCTACTGGTGATTAGGTGTTGAGTAGTGTACTGTAATAGCCCACTTTTGGAATGAATTGAGGATTTGAATGGGACATCACATCCTAACTCAAGACTAGAAAAGGCAAAAAAAATAAGGTGAATTAAGCTGACGTGATTTAAGTTCAGAGGACAAAAACGTTAATGATGCATTAAAGCATGATAGTATTGGACATCTAATTCTAGTCCCCAATAGTGAGAGATTGTTTTCCCTTAGCTTACAACACAGCTGTAGACATGGCCACAATTAATTGATGGAACAACAATAACACAAAGTTACTAATATAATCATCCAAAGCAATCAATCATGAGCATGTAGTTAACAAATCATTAAATCCACTATCAATGTACTAGCATTTGAAATCAGCCACGTAAAGGTGAAAGATTTGCCTTGCAGCTCAATGATTATGCTCTTAGTTTGGAGTTTATACCCATGATATAATCAATTAAAATATCACCGGGACTATCATAGATGATAAAGTGATTAGTAACTAATGAGTCTCTGATGGGATCTTGTTAGAAGTACAAGATCGTTTTGCCGGTTTGAAACGTGTAAATTGGACGTCCTCCAATGCAATTTGGCACGGAAAGGGCCGGATATGGATACGTTCTTGGATGAACGGAACAACGACAGACAGAAATGGAGCACCAGAAGAAGAGCTGGATGGCGCCATTAGTGGGGAACGGGAGGACTACATGATTTACATGAAGCAACTTTATTCGTCAATGCAATTCATAAATAGTCCTGGTGAATTAGAGTTTGAAACTGAATAGAGTTTGGAATGTAAATTCAAAATCTATTCCCAGATAATAAATAATTTTATTCATAAATATTTATCAACGGTAAATAAACCTAATTTTTACATCCCTATAAACCCTTAATGTTCGCGAACTAGTCATATTGATTTATCAAAGTGAAAACTTGATATATACTCCAACCATGTTATCCTATGAAATGTTTGTATGAAAAGAATATGCTCTCCTTGTTAAAAAAAAATAAAAATGCTCCGCCTTTATGAGTCTAGAAGTTTGAACAAATCATCAACTGATGACTGAGCAAAGATTTTACCGATCTGTACATTTTGTTGGTTTGTAGAAAGAGACTGATCAAATCATGAAATGAAGAGTTCACAACATTTGTGAAGTTGATGGCAAATAAAATACTGTAGAACAAATACGGTCAAATTAAACTCAACGGAGAGTTTGCATCATTGATAGTTACTAGCTAATGTTTCAACTGTGAAGCAACAATGTGTGATTAAAGATATAGTAAACTAGTTTTCTCTGTAACTTTCAGCATGATTAATTAAACACAATAGACTTGTTATTTGTAATGCGCAATATTCGTGTTTTGCTTGCAAGATAGAGTCAAGTTACGTATGGTAATGGTATGAGATGTGTGACTATTAAGGTGTTTCTTTACTTTACAAGTGTATTTATCAAATCATTTGTAATTGAGTGTCAAATTAATACATTGCGAACTCAAAATGTAAAACTCATGTCGATCCAATCAAAGTTAAAACAACATTTAATATAATGCATGGAATGGAATGATTGAGGAAAGTTAACTAGGAAAACAATAACTGTTTAGAGAACGTGGGAGGCTGCAAGGGTGGACGTGGCACGATGGAGGAACGTGATTGGTAGACCCACCCCATTCACCAACCGTCGGCCGTGAGTTGTAACTAGAACATGCTCACTACACTCGATCTCTTTCTCTAGTTCTCTTCTAGACTACTTCTAAGTTCTAACTGAATTATTATGAATGAATTATATATGATGATTATCATTAATTTGTTTTATTGCTAGCTGAATCAGGATATATATTTGTTTCAGAATTTCAACCAATAAACCAAGCCACATTATTAATCTCATTATTTGAAATTGACAACATTATATACTCCTACTTTTTGTCCATACCCAAACCGAAGGATGCATGTTGACAGTACACGATTAGTCCACCGTTGTGCGGTGCCCAATCATGTAACCAGTGAACTGAAAGAAAGAAAAAACAAACATTTTAGAAATGCTCAAATTATTTTTCTGGGTATATAGCTAGCAGGGTGGAACCAGGGCACTCTCACCTAAAATTTTAAAATAAAACTTTTTATAAGTAGTGTAATGGATCGAACTGAAGCGAATAAGTAGAACGACAAGGTTCGATAGACAGAGTCATAAGATTTATGAGTAAAGTAGTGTTGGTATAGGAAGAGTAATAATAGGAGTAGTGTAATTTTTACCTTTAAAAAAATAAAATTATGTAAATTTACCATTTAAGTTCTGGCCGTCTAACTCTTAAAATAATTATGTAAGATATGTAATTTTAATTCATGGCTTGGAAGCAACTATCAAGCGTCAATTATATATATTTTCCCGTTCTTTAAAGTATATACCATAAATCCATAAATGGTGAAAAAATTTGTCCTGTTGGAAAAAACCAAGCCGATTTCAGTAGGACATAAAATAAGACCAACACATCTGCACATGCAAATGCTATAAACAAAAACAACAACACCATTTTCAATTATCAGATTTTGCTGCTGCTGCATCTTTGGTTACATGTATCTATCCTTCATTTTAATTACACCAAAAAGTATCCTAGGCAAATCAAATTACTCATTTAATTAAATAATTTATCTTTCACATGTGGGGTTTATGTTAATTAGCTAGTAATGCTTGTTTATCAATTAATTAATAATACCTTTACACCTAGCTCATCATGTTATTGTGCTGGAAGCTTGGAACTTGGAAGCTGGAACAAATTTAGTAGCTTGGTTATCGGCGGATTAATTAGCCATATACTTTTCCTTTTCAAAATGGATTATCAAATTGTGTTAATTATATTAGTTTCAAATGATCATAATTGAATCATTTGTCATTTGTACTTGTACTTTGTTTTATTAGACACAACAACAATATATACCAAAATTCCAAAGGGGAAATCGGAAATCCAGAATTTATAAGAAAATAGAGACAATACTCCGATCCGTCAAAGCATGTTTAGAGTTTCATGTGTCCAGAACATGTGTTAGGAGACATGAAAACAGATAGAAACGGATTCATGAATCAAATTTAGAGTTATAGAAATCCTACACGGGGAGAGAGCTAAGTTTTTCAAATTTCAAGGGAGGCTCCTGTCTCAAATTGCATGATAAAATCTCACAAACTCCCCTCAAATTATTTGAAAGTAAGAAAAATTAAATTGCTTCAGATATTTTCAGATATTAAAGTGCACTAATCTAACCGTTAGACGTCAGTGCAACTGGTTGTTACATTTTAGGGGGTTTCAAGCAACTTTACAATGATCGAAGGGCTCAATGCAATTTTTTTCGCCTTTTATAAAAAAATATCATAAAAATAATTACATTATTGGCTATTTGTTAAATCACCGTAACTTCAACAGTTGCAGGACCAGTCGGACTCAAGTGACTTAATATTTTCTTTTTTGCGTTCAAGTCATCATGTGAGTAGCTTTCGAATTTGGGAAAAATGCCCGAATTGGTTGACTAATATTGTAATCCATTCCCATCATTCTCAAGGATCTATAAGTGGAGATCCATTTCTTCTTCTATAAATAAAAATGATCTATGTCAGTCTCATCCTAGGGTAGTTTCTACCTGACTTGTTTTCCTAAGCTCTTGGAGCGGCTGTACATGATTCTGTATATTTCTATCTAATATATTAACCTTTTAAAAAAAAAATCACAGTAACTTGGTCTTATAATAACAGCTCGGGAAAAAAAAAAAAACTTCCGAGGAGGGGTTTTTATTTTCTTACCTTAAAAAATCGATGTTTGAAACAAAACCTTCGATACTGAACATCATTTCTTTTTTTTTTTTTTAATTTTACGAAGTACTGAACATCATTTGCCCAATGGTCCATTTATATGGGACATAATCTTAACGTAATATGAATAAATAGAAAAAAAATATAATATATTCCCTATGTCCAATTATAAGTTATCCATTTTGATATTTTTTTTTGGTTAATATTTTTCAACATTGACTCCAGCTTACGTACTCTTAGACTAGAATGATAAAATAGTTAATAAATCTATATTATGAAAATTCAAGTTCTATTTTTTCATAATATAATTCCGTTAAATACATTATCATTATAGTTTAAAAGTTATCGGGAGTTAAAGTTCAAAACTGTTGACCGAAAAAAGTCATATTGGGTAACTTATAGTGGGACGGAGGGAGTAATTAACTTTCATTACATGATGACTATAATGCAAATTAAACAAAGGGTTGGAGTAGTAAGGTTAGGTCGGGGGTTCGAACTCCGACGGAGGCATAAGGTGATTTAGGATATTTGAAGTTATAAGGTGGTTAACGATTAGTGTACGAGTACGAATGCTAATCATTTTAGGTGCATGTGTACCAAATTCGCCCTAATATTAGTTCGTCGTGGGAGTTATAAAGTGGTGCAATGGCAGGGACATGGAGTGGTGAAGGAGATGTACAAAGTTCGATTCCTGACGGAGATATATGGTGATTTAGGTGTGGAGGTATGAGGTGATGCAAGATACTAGTATAGAAGTAGTCTAGGAATAGTTGTAATATTTGTCGTTTAAAAAAAAAAATGTTCGCCGAGTCTAAATTATATCGAAGTACTAAAATTAGATTTTTTTTGAAAACTTAAATAACAAAATGCAGTAGTAGGAAATTTATAGTACAAAATGAACGGTAGTAAACTTATCGTAAATTTTGGAATTTTTTTCCATCCGTAATACATAGTATACGCTACCACCATCGTATAATATAACCATGCAAACGATTTTGTTTACACTTGAAAATTACCCCCAAAGTCCCAACCATAAAATCGCACACAGACATCTCTAGTTGTGTAGGTCTAGAATGTCCAGAGACATTAGTGGACACACTCATAATGAATCAATGGGAAATTAATGGACCCATTGTTGTGAAAAAAAGTCTCTTCGAGTATCTGTTTCGGATTGATTAAGAAGGTTTTGCCAACTCAACTTGATTATTAATCAAGTGGAAAGCAACCACTAATCCGTATTCGATCTTGAATAAGTTTAGACAAACCCCACCAAACCTAGAATGAGTGCTTGCCCATATTTGTTTGAATAAATGGGTTTGAACTTTGAATTGAACCCACAACTAATCGGTATTAGTGCTAATTATGACTAAAATCAGGATAAGTACACCAAGCAATTATGCCAGTGTTAATTAAATAACATGTCTTCAGTTCATTTTTGTCATCAAATCCAATCTTTTGATGTACTATTATGTTCATCTTCATCGGTGGCCTCAGGTCAGTCAGGTGGTCAGGCTACCTCAATACATGACGTTTTCTCTTCATAGTGTTTAGTGTGATGTACAATTACAAGTTACTTATATTAGTTGAAGCGCCAGGACAATACAACATGATAAAGTCAGAGAATCATACAAGCATGCTGCATGGACACTGTCAGTATTGCGATGTTCATATTTCGTAATATACATTCTGTAAAGGCAGAACACTTTAGCCTATTGAACTTTGATGGTTAGAGTAAACTAAACTCTAGCATTATCCGTACGATTTGACTCAAAACGTTTATACTTTTGTGCAGATCGCCATAAAGTTTGCATGCCTCTTTCCAAAAACCAAATTTCAAGGGGCAATTCATACAAAATTTAAAGGGGTAATGGCCTAGTGGGCACTCACTAAAACTTTAGGGACAGTGCGCGCATAAAAGCATAACATTGAGGGGCAAATCGCAGCCATGAAAATTTCAAGGGAGCTTTGCACAAACCGTCAAATTTCAGAGGCGCTTAGTAAAGTTTAGGGAATTTTATGCAAATTTCATGAGGGGATTTTATATAACTTTCGCTCGATGGGATTTTATGCACTTTACGCGAAGACAAACTCAGAAACATTCCACAAGAATTCCAAGTCTCGAACTACTTCCTTAAAACTGGAAGATTGAACAGGTTGAAAAACAATTCACTTTCTAATGAATGTGTGTAATATGGCTTTTCAACAGGGATAGCCAATCAGTATGTATATATCATGAGGTCAAAAAGGAAACCAATATGCAGCATATCAGCAAATCCTCAGCTGAAACTATGGAAGATTTCAACTTCTATAACCTAAACAAGTTACACATATATCACAGAAAACGCAAAACAAGGGTTGTTACGTACATTAATAAACCGGCATTGCTTCCCTAAACCCCACACTAAAATCACTGTCAAACATCTTCTTACCAAAATCTTTGTTTCCTTTCTGCATCAGGGCAACAAATTCGTTGTAATCAATACGACCATCCTGCAGAACGAAACATTAAGTTGTTTTAATTTGAGTGAGATGCTCAATACCGAACTCAGGAACTTATCCAGTTAAAGGAATGTACGTTATTCGTAGCAGTTAATGCACTTACATTGTTTTGGTCCGCCTCATGGATAATGTCTTCCAACTGTACATCTTTGATGCCAAATTCTTCGCAAGCCTTTTGAAGCTCGTCTTGGGTAATGTAGCCACTCCCATCTTTGTCGAAGTATGAGAAAGCTCTAAATAGGTGATCTTCCTTATCGATCTTGTTCATGTGTAATGTTGCTGCTATGAACTCCCCATAGTCGATTGTACCGCTATTGTCAATATCAGCCTGTAATTGGGGAAATCGTTCCAAGTTAATAACAATATAGCACAATGCTGCTGATCTTTGAACTATAACGAGCAATACTTACCGCTTTCATCAAGTCATGTATCTCGGACTCATTAAGATTAGCTCCGTATCTTTTTAAGCCAATCTTGAGTTCTTCAAATGTGATATGACCACTGCTATCTGTGTCTATGGCCTTAAACATTTCTTTCAATCCAGCAATTTCCTCGTCAGAAAGACTTTCTGCAATGATCTGTATAATAACAAGAACATAAAAAGGAATTAAAATACTGCTTCAAAATTGCAACAAGAGAAACAATCAATAACACAGGTAAAAGTGTAAAACCATAAGGAAATGCACGTAGCTTAATTGATCGTTTAGTCTAGACAGCTAAACTACATACCCTGAGAGCCATTTTCTTAAGCTTGTCCATGGCTGAGAACTGTGTCAAGCGGCTTAAGACTGCAGAATCAAGAGGCTTATCAGGAGCTACTCCATCAACCTGCACCCAAGGATGACCTACGAGAAAACATGCCAACATTGAACTTTAGTATTTTATTTTTATTTTTCATAGACCAGTTCTACATTGTCCAATTCAAATCGATGAACAAGTAATGCATTGACTAGACTAATTCTTCAGGTCTCTACGACAGATTCCAGAACTACTTGCAAACAAGTTAACATAGAACCACCAAATGGTAAATGTCCTTTCTTAACTGGTATAAGAAGCACATTGGGGTGTCGTGTTAGTTTTTCCTATCATATTTCATCATGATGTTCTGCATATTCGGTACTTCCGCTAAAAGATTCTTAGAAGATATTTTACTTATCCACAATACAATAAAATCAATTACTGTATCTAGGTACTTCAAGAGCAACAGTGGACTTGGGCAAAGCCTAAACTGCAGATAAAACTAACATGTGTTACTTACAGAGAACTTCATGAACCTTTATCCTCTTTCTTGGATCTCTTACAAGCATTTGCTTTACCAAATCCTTCGCGCTATCGGAGATTTTAGGCCAGGGATCTGACGTAAAGTCAATCTTTGCATGCAAAACTTCATCAAAGATCTCTTGCTCACTCTCTGCACAAATGGAAAGTGGAAGAACACAAACAAATTTCAGAACAAAACAGAAAAGAAAGGACATGAATTAGCCGAAGGATCTTGTGTATCTTACCACCCCAAAACGGAGGCACGCCACTCAGAAGAATATAGACAATAACACCTGCACTCCACACATCAGACTCTGGCCCATACTGCTTGCACAGAACTTCCGGTGCAACGTAATAAGGGCTTCCAACCACATCACTAAAGATTTCCCCTGTACATTCATCAAACAAATGCGTAATTAATATGTCTCTTAGACAATCATAAAACGCGTATATGATAATGAAAAAGCGGACATGAACTATACCTGGCTTAAAGAAAATTGACAATCCAAAATCAATGGTCTTTATCTGTGAATCCTCCTCGTCATTAACAAAGAGAAAATTCTCAGGCTTAAGGTCCCGGTGCATCACCCCTAAAGAATGACAAGCTTCTATCACTCCAACTATAGTCCTAGTAAGCTCAGCGGCCTTTTTCTCCGAGTAATGTCCAACTTTAACTATCCTATCAAAAAGCTCGCCACCTGCACATAGTTCCATAACGACATGAACCGCGACTGAATCCTCGTACGCGCCCTTAATAGAGATGACATTCGGTTGGCCTGATAAATGATGCATGATCTCTATCTCCCTCCTCACATCATCCACATCTTCCATGGTTAACAGTTTCCTCTTCGCGATAGACTTGCAAGCATACTGCTTTCCAGTAGTTTTCTCAGTACAAAGAAAAGTTGTCCCAAACTGTCCATGTCCAAGTTTCTCTCCCAAGTTATAGTACTCCTTCAAGTGTCCAGTTTTGGTTCTGAGCACCGAATCCACTTTAAGACCGACACTCGTCATTCTCTTGACATTGTGAGGCTTCTTTGCCTGTGGCGCCTCTGCTTGCTTAGGCTTTTCGGTAAAAACCATGATCACATGATCCTCAGGCTTAGGAATCTGCGAAGCTTTCTTATCATCAGCGTCCTTGTTAACCAGCTCCTCCGATTTCTTGATGACCTGAGGTTGTTTAGGCTCCTCCTTCACTACCATCACCGGCTCAACATTAGTAGCCTTAGGTTGCTTGACCACCACCTTTTCAGCCTTCATAACTTCAGGCGGCTGTACGTGAACAGTCTGAGGAGCTTCTATTGCTTTCGCGGCTTCACTAACTTCAGCCCCCTTGCCATCTTTGCAATCACTGATCATATCAGGTGATTTAGAAGACCACAACGAATGCGAAATCACGGTAAAGAAGCTACCTTTCGCAAGTTTTCCATTAATACATACATTCCCCATCATATACACATGCAAATAAGAAAAAGACTCACAAAACACAAGTTCTTAAAAAACCCACAAAATCACTGCATCAACAAAACCACAAGAAAATCGAACACCTCATAAATATATATCCAAAATCCCAGAAAAGATTTCGGACTCTTTATGTGTGGAAACAAACAAGTAGACAGCTGACTATGCAGAAAGAAAAGAAGAAAATTGAATCTATATAAGGTGATAGGAGAAAAGGCTAAGGTATCAAGTCTAAACCGAAGAGGCTTAGTCAAAATCACAGCAAGATATTAGCAGAGCATAGAAAACGAAAGATGAAGGAGAGAAATAGGCGAGAGGAAAATCAATGGAAAGACTCTGTAATTTGGCTGGGTGTAAACGTCGTAAACAGAGAATTGTTTACCGAGTCTCTTCTCACAAATTCCCGCCTTCTTCTCCATTTAACATGAATTGATGGGATTGAAAGGGAAATTTATTAAGAATTGGGATTTGTAATTAGGTTTTTTTTTTTTAAATAAACAAATAAATTCCCCCTTTCTTTCTCCGAATGAATAACAGAGAGAAGAAAAGAAGAAACAGAGAAGGTGAGAAAGATTGGCAGGTTTTTCTGTTGGAGTGTTTCCAATTTCCGTACGCGTTTACTCTTTTTAAGTTAAAAACATATCTAATCCTTAATTACATTCGATTACCCTAATTAATATAGATACATGTTACCCTTTTACCCATATCTAAGCAATAAATACTTATAGTTTCACTGGATATTCTTCTTACTGCATTAAAGTGAGAAAGTCTTGATTTTATTAAACACAATTATTATTTGATAAAATTATGACTTGTTTAATTGATTAGCCTTTGCTTTGTTTGATTTAGCCTAAGTTTTACGTCGGATATTACTTCAATCAGTGACAATTCAACCACTGCTGCTATTTATGAATAATTTTCAGCATAAGTCCATACCGAGCTCATAATAAAACTAAGATATTGGTCTTATTATTTTCCATATGGAGTTTAGTGTAACTTGTGGGGAGTTAATAATGTATTAATTGACATTCATGGAGTAATAATGAAAAACGCGTTGACTAGTATATTTGTATGTTCGCTGCATTTATCGAATTTTATTGATTTTTTCTTACTGAAATTCTTGACATATAAACTTCACCGTTTGTAAATTTTAACCTATATCCATCGTACTGAAATAATAGCAAAATAGACTTTACACCTACCGATTACAAATAAATCTAAATCTAGGCATAATAAAGGTTGGTGTCCTTGTAAGACGAGATATGATCGGTCCGCCATGTTGCACACGTTTATCCAAATGTTTACTTTTTTGAATATACATGATGATAATACGTGTGGACATGTATGAATGAAATCGTCAATGTAATTAATTATTAATTAATTAATAATGTCTAAGTAAGTAAATGAAACAATTGATGATTCGTATGTCTATGTGGATATGGATTTGACTAATTAATGATACACACAGTGGTAAACACGACGTGTATGAATGAATATGAATGAATAAGGTTCGTTATCTTTGTCTAAAAATTAATTATTTTAAGTTCAGTTTAGATGGATTAAGTTGAGTTTAGTTCAGTTCAGGTTTGACTAATAGTATTTTGTACTACAGATAAGTGCAGTTCAGTTCAGATCCATTCAATTTAGTTCAGTCCAGATCAGTTCAGTTCCGTTATATTCAACGAAGATAACAAAGTCTAAATGTTTGTTAATCTAAATGTATGTTAGGGGGATCTTGAACCATTCTTTCTTTATTTTGTACTACTAATAATAAAGTAGTTAAAAGTTAATGGATAATATTTTGACCAACCGGCTAAAATGATTGTTATCATATGTGGTTACACGTTGACGTTTGTTTTGCTTAAGGTTTAACGGTAGGCGGCTGCCGTCCGGAAAAGAAATGATTAAGCCGGACAAATTGGCTATATGAAAGCCACTTCTGTCTTTTCTTTGTATCACATTCACATTATATAGTGCCCCATGGCATAACATCGAAAGTAAGACGACGGCTAAATTTGGAGAATTTGTTATTGGCTTATTGCGTACTCTGTAATTGTCTGATTATCACTAGTCTGGTTACTCAAGGATGTATCCCTATGTATATGGACCCACATTCTTTATCACGTCTCTAATTACGCCCTAGCATCCAATAAATACCCTTTTTACGTGGTCACCGATGATGATTATAAGTGAAGACTTCACCGTGAAGTAATTGACACGGGAATAGCTATTGGGCCCGTTGGCTCTTTGAATGTTCTGTAGTTACCTCTATGACTTATTTTTGTTGCACTCCTCTTTTAGACATTCTATGCGTTTTCAATATTGATCTACTGTTTCATCTATTTGTTCCACATAACGATAGTCAATCAGACATTAATCACGTTATTATATACACGCTTTCTATGTGGCATGCATCAAATTCTCATAGGAGGTACTAATACAGCAATACATTTTCTCCCTCTGCCTTCAAACACATGCCTCCTTTGCATATCCTAATACACCTTGGCCTGGAATAATAAGAAAACCCATAGAAAGGATATCTCATATTATTATTTTTCCAAACTGAATTTATTTAGCATATACTATCATTTTGAAAAACAGATCATAGCGCCAAAGCTAACGCTCAACAACAATGGGAGCTAAATTTACGAACAAAGACAAATCAAGATTCAAGTGAGCTAATGATCTTTGCTTAAATTCATTCTCAAGAATGCACAGCATACTAAGCAACTCTCTGCATCTTAATTCACCAGATGGGGAAGACAAGCAAAACAGACAAATGATAACATGTTGCTTACAGTAACAAAATCACTAATCAAGTATGGTCTATCAAGTCAGAACACCAAGCACATGTACTACTGGCATACCGAAATGATATGACACTACAGCTTCACTCATTGCCACTTGCTAATGTATAACTATCATCTGGGTAAGTTGTTCTAAGACATGAAGCATAAAGAAACCCATATGTCTGCTTTTGGTTTTATGGTATACCTTTCTTTTTTCAAACATCTCTTGCTAATCCAGAAAGATCGACATCTCCATCTTGATATTTCTGAGTAACCGCTTCTTCAGGAGGGGAGCTTTCAATATGAATTCCAGGCCTCCTGTCTGGCAAGGAAGAGTCATCATCAAAAATGCGTGGAACCCCAACTGAATTGAAGAACTCTTTTTTGATCTCCTCAGCTGCTTCGAAAAATTTGTCAATGCCACCAAGGAAATCACGTTCAATGGCTTCGATATCACTGCGCAGCCCAGGGAAGTGCGGTTTTACTTCCCTGGACTCTAAGGGGTGAGATCCTTTACTCATCTGGTCAGTGACATCCTCTTCAGTGTACTCTTTGTTTGATTGTACCATCTCAGTGGGCCTGTATATGACGATGATTTATAATAATAGTCAGAAAAGCCTGCATATGCTTAGAGAATCAGTCACCTATCTTGAATATAATAAAAACTTCCTCCTTTGGGATCACATATATATTTCAATATTCAAACCTGCATAGGCTAGTCGTCCTACAACTTTCCAAAAAGAAAGTCAAAGTTCTTCAACGCACACACAGTTTTACATCTTTGTTAAGCTTATTTTCACCTATGTAATCACCTAGTTACATTAATGGCCAGCGATTGCAATAAAAGCAAGTGATTACGGGGTCAATATGTTTACACGTAGGATATTAATGATTCACGAATGCTTGCACCACGTTCTGGTTTGACTCACTGTTGTGCTAAATGCTAACTATGCAGCTTTGACACAGGTTAACTATAAGTCCTCATTCTTCTCATACAAGTTTATTTCAAGCAGGCTATGCTCGGGTTCTATGGCTGTGTGCTATATAACAACCTTCAGAAGATGCAGCCGAAATGCGCTTACTCGATGCTCCTACTTGTATTCCTCTACATCACAAGTAATATTTCTCTCCTGTCAATTCTAATAACTAGACCAGATTAACTTCCTGAAGAAAATCACTATCTATTGCTGCTACTCGCTAATCCCTAACAAGCCACACAAAATTTCTTCTCATTTTGTCAGCTCCACCTCAAAAATATTGGCACAAGCAAATCTATACCTAATATTTAAACTAAAATCACCAATGTTTCCACACAGATAAACAGATAAGTTCACCAAAAACAGAATAAATTCCAGCAAAATTACAAGTAACAAATTGAATACTAAATATACCTGCCGAGGCAGTCTTTGAAGATCTCTTCAGTTTTCTCGCACTTGCGAATGAACTTACCAGGCTCCACCTCCTCCGTGTGGCACTGAGATTTCACGACCTTCCTGGTGGCGCAACGATCGCCGTCGCCGCTAGGGTTTGATGAACCGTTGAATATGCTGGATGAGGAGGAAAACACACCACCGTCATCATCGTCAGCTTTCCATAACCAACCCATTTTGTTCCGTCACCTTACTCGATGAGTTGTATCGAACTGAAAATTAGGGCGTAATTTGTTCAGTGAATGAATGTTCCAGAAAAATCGTTTTCTTCTTATCCAAGGAATTTTTATTTTCCATTTTATACTTTCTTTTATCCTTGGGTAACACATGACGCCGGGTAATTTTCAATATAGTCCTCTGATTATGACTTATTTCTAGATGAGTAACTCATGTTCTGTTACTTTCTCTTTTCATTAGTTGGAATGAAGTTTTTTTTTTAAAAGACAAATATTCCAACTAAGTTGGAATGAAGTTATTGAGATCAATTGATTGTGCAGACTGCAGAGAGCCAGTTGGTCAGGCATAGACGCTAGTGCAGTATATTAGGAAGCTTATCATAAATTTTGGGACAACATACTTCCAAGGGACATACCAGGAGGTGAATTTGGCGACGGCGCGAAGTTAACTAGTAAATTTGGGAATGAATTAATTCCACTTATTCCCGACTTCCATCTATATAAGGTGGTTACTCGAGTTTGGGACCATCCGTCTATATGGCTTTTAATTTGCTTGTACTCTGATGTAATTGTAACCGAGAAAAAAAACCACTCGAATGTCGGAATTTGATGAAGTTGGATATAATAACAAAATGAATCTACAAGTTTGTATGGAGTTACGGTTAATGGAAAAAAAAAAGGTAGATTATTTACTTCACCCGCATTTTTATGTATTCAAGATAGAGTCTAATTCAAGATATGGTGAAAAACTTGTTTTATTCTTTCATAGAGAAGGCATTGCAAGAAATTAGTTTGTGTCCAAGAAATAGTAAAAATAAAATGAATTTCCATTCTCTGTGGCATAACAAAATGCTCGAGCTCAATACAAAGAGTGAATTGAAATGAGTAGGAAAGTTGCATCAACAAGGAATTGAAACTGTGAAGCTGTTGTCAAACAGTTGTTCCAACATGCTGAATGACAAAACCATAGATCTTACGCTTCAAACGCTCTATCTTTTCTATCATATGCTCATCCCTCTTCGAGACCATGCGATCCAACCAGTCGTTCACTCGCTTCAACTGTGATAAGATTGTTGCGATTGGACCACAATCAACACCTCCACTACTAGTGGCAGGTTTGCATTTTCCCAACACTTGAAACCCAGCATTAAGGGACTCCTCAACAAACCTTATAAACCATGTTTGCATCTCATGTTGCAGATTCTTGCCAAGTTCTGTAGTTTCATTCATTCCCTGGCCCCGGGTCCATGTTCCAACCATCAATGGGGAGAATTTTGCATTGTTCTTGGCATGACTATTAACAAATACTCTATTGTCTGGACTTTGGTCCGGTTTAGATGAACTTTCGAACATAGGGTTGGTCAAAAGTGACACAACTTCAAGGTTTGTGGCTAAAGCAGCTTCCACCCAGAGGTTACTACTAGATTTTGATTGTTCCAGAGAGGCACTGCCATTCACTATTGATGAAAGACGGTTACTGGCAATTGATTCTGCTGCAGATGTTCCCTTCAGTACATCTTCGTAAATGGCCATGAACCGGTCAATAGTAGGCAGAGGGTTTTCAGGCTTGGACATGGCAAGGAGATCCGAAAACATGCTGAAAGAATACCAGAGGGTCATACTCTTAGATTAGACGTTAGAGTCCAGAATAACTTTAAGTTCACTGCTATGATACCAGAGCTGATTGCTTACTAAAAAAATTTAAGCAATGTTACATGAGCCTCGCAATATGCTCGGTTCTCATTGTTTATCACAAATGAAGATTATAAATAGACTGCACGCCAGCAATATAACACATAATAGAGTAAGTGCAGATACTTCATACAAGCCTAAAAATTGGCATGGGCCAAATACTACAGTAAGTAATCCAGCTCTTTTCCTAAATCCTACTAGAATTTGTTTCAATATCTCAGTTATAATTTGGTGGTTCTTTTATAGGCAACAAAACTAAACATCAGACTTAATCTACAAGCAATTTTACCTATTATAGTACTTCAACATCATGATCTCTTGAGTATATGTAACCATAGAGGTTTACCAGCAATTACAAGAGAAAAAATCTTACTCATTAAATATATTTTCCCCAAAAGTGGACAGAAACTAAGTTAGTTTATTGGACTTCATCAGCCAAGTAACAAAAATGATTTCACAGAAGTTGCTTAGTGGTTTGGTTGTTCTAAGATATGAAGGAAATGTAAGGCTAAATGGAGGAACAAAGTTCTTAGGAATGATAGAACAAGCCCTTCTCTCATTTGGCTCCAAGCTAACTCACACACGACAAGGTAACTCAAAAGGGATGAACACATCCCAAGTTTAGATAAAATTTTGACACAACAAATTGCTCAAGACAAAATCCAATTGGTGATGTTTAGACTAAAGGTTCTCTAACAAGGCTGCATGATGATTGACAGACTATAATGTAGTATAGATCAGGAACACCATAAACTCGTATGAAATATTAGGGCGCATGTCCATCTGCACAATTCTAATTCTAACTTTCGACTCAACAACGTGGAGTGCACTATATGCCTATAAAACAAGACCGAATATCACCCCATCTAAACTCGGAATACACTAGCTATATGCCTATATCACATCAATGCATAATTCAGAATTCAGTAGGTCTAGCGATGATAGTACCTTAAGCTTCTCACAACAGATTCCGTGGCAATGGCCTCCTCCAAAGCTTCAGCAGCAGCTGTTGATGCAACTTTTCTTCTCTGCATCGCGTCCTGTTTCAATACCACAATAACAAATTCAGATTTCTACCAAATTGCAATTCGCAAATAGGGATACAACACAAAATTATACACGGTGAGCTGCTTAGAATTTAGTATACCTTTCCAAGTTTTGCAAGTCCTGAAGAGAGTACATCAAATGAAACACTTCCATCTGTCCATTTCTTTTCATGGATTGTGATCACTGGAGCTGATTCTCCTTGCTTCTCAGGCTCTGAGTAAGATTCTTGACTTGGCAAATTTTCATGTACATCACTTAAACGCCTTGATATAGCAGCCTGAAAAATCAAAAACATATTAGCCCTTATTACAAATTACAAGTACATTGTGAAATGTGAAGTTGTGAACTACTGAACTGCACATAGTAATCAATAAGGAAACCAATTTTCACCTGAGTCCTCAAAATAGCTTGCAAATCCGGCCTATTTTTCATCCCAATCTTTTCCTTATGCTCGGAAGAACCCCCACTACTACCAGATTGAGGACTGTCATCCCAGCTCTTCCTAATAGGCTTTTTCGAAGAACCCGCCCCTTCAGAAGCCTTAGACATCCCAACCACAACATTAGACATTTTCTTCTTCTCCACTCCTGGTGTAACCTTAACCCCACCCGATAACCTCCTAGCCGGAGACAACGACATCCTCCTAGCTGTCACCGGACTTGGCTGTCTATACCTAGACGGCACAATTATTGCTGCTTCTTTCGAATTCCTCCTATTCTCCTCCTTTGCAGCTGCAAGACTAGGCACCACACACTTAGAAGGTGGAGCAGGAGACTCCGACCGCTTTATAGTCTTAGTAGCAGCCGGTGAAGGATCCCTCTCAGCTGTCACTACCTTCTTCCTCCCAGTAGATACAGACCTCTGCTTCACCGCCCCCGGGGAGGAAAACCTCTGCGGAACCTTATCGGGCCCAGATCTACCGTTACTAGCCCTCTCATTTGCCAAATTCACATTCACATTCTCCTTCTTACTCTCCGGATTAGTCTCCACTTCCTTTTTCACCGCCAATAAGGGCTCATTTGATGAAGGAGCTTGGATCGTGAACCCTGACCTCGTAATTCGGACAATCAGAGCGTCAGGGGAACCGATAAAATCGTGGCGACCGGAAATCGGACGGAGATTGACAGGTGTAGGTACCGGAGGGGAAGTTAAGACGAGGCGGTCGAGGTGGACAAACTGGCCGAGCTGGAGGCGGTTGGTGAGGATTAAATCAGTATCGCGGTCGGAGAGGGAGACGTAGGTGGAGTTGAGGGAGTCAGAGAGCTGGACATAGAAGCCATTGTGAGGGAAAAGAGAATCATCGCCGGTTGAAGGAGCAGGGACGATTCCGATGACCTGGAGGAGAGGAGTGCGGTGCTCACCGGTGACTTTGGTGGCGGAGTTCATGGATTGGAGGAGCTTTAGCAGGACTCCTGGGGTTAAGCTCGCCATTTTTGCTGTTTGTATGGGTTGATTGATGGTGAAATTGGGATTCAGAGCATTTTTTGTTTCTCTGTGAAATGATGGTGTATTTTGGTGAAATTGAATTGGGAGTTATGGATGGGGTATGGGGAAGAAGAGACCGTTACAGATTTCAAATTTAAATTTGTAGCGGATTTTTCTCTGGAATAATTATTATCGACGATATCCCGTCGTTGTGTGGCTTGTGGGTCCATGTGCGCTTGGCTGGTAGGCTTCAATACATTTTATCTGAATTTACCTCTCTGCCCTTAAATTATCAATTTGGAGTTTGGAGTTGGACTAAAATCCATTTTTCGTAGTAATCAGAGTGAGACGTGTCCAATTTATATACTCGATAGTGACTATGTCTAATTTAGGTAATTTATTGTAACATGTTGTCCAATTTTGGTACTTTTTCAATTTAATATGAAAAAAGTGAACATTATTAGGGTGTAACAAACACTCAATGGGCTAGATCGAAAATCGTGAAAAAATCGGAACCGGAAATTATAAAAAAGATAGAAAAATGAGTGTGTAATGTACACTTTTCCATACTTTAAAGTACGAAAATTGAATTTCAATGCACGTACGTGGATTTAATATTTTGGGCCAAATACTAATATTGTTTTTTGGTGCAACTAGAAAAGTTCGGTGTGGCTAACAGATTAATTTTCCTTGCTGCAAAATTCTTATCCATAATGTTCAACAAACAGGTGTGAATTTCAAACTAAAAATTTTGTCTTTTCGTCGTGAAAGTCATCTCTTCTCTTCGTGCTCGATCACAACACTTCAACTCTTCCAAGTGTTGTAGAACCATGCATCAATCTGCATTCTCCATCTTTCTATTTCTCCATAAACCTTTACTTCACATATTGTAGTAGTCCAAATCAGACTTCTCCTTCTTCTCCAGAAAGCTTTAGTTCTCATACTGTAATATTGTAATAGTCCAAATCAGAGTTTGTAATTTTCAATACTACCTACGTCTCACAAAACATTACCCATTAAGGTTAGCGCGTAATTTAATAAAAAACAATAAAGTAGTATAAAGTTAGTGGGGTATGTTAATATTTTAATTGAAATGGAGTTTTTAAAGTATAAAGTAGTGGCAAAGTTGTAATATAATATACAAAATAATATTTTTAATGTGTGGGGTAGCTTCCATTTTAGAAAATGAGTAAAGTTTTGTATGGCACCTACGAACGGAAAGTGGGTAAAGTTTTGTGAGACGGAGCAGTACTTCTTTTGCAACTGGCAGTTTCTCCCATAAACCAAAATTGCATTCATACATACATATAGAAATTTTGGATAAGAATTTCCTTACAGTTAAATCGCCCAAAATTTCAGTTCCTGTAATAAATTACATATATTTTGTGTAGTTGTGTATATGGAATTATAGACGGCATCAGCATCGATCTTTCCTTGCTGTGTCTCCGTTATGAAAAGCAACTTAATTCTATTGATTGACATGTACACAGCAAAGCCAGGAGGACTTCTTGAGCTTTCTTTTAGTCTTCACATTTCGCCTCACGTTGTTTGAATCAGTTACTTGCTCCGAGACTGTTGAATAAGATGTTCTACTTACAGCGGAATGTTTGACGATGGTCTCAGTCTGAGTTGGACTTGGATGCTCTTCGTCTGATGAGGCTGGTGTAATCTTGCTTTGCTTGATTTCCCTTGGCTGAAAATTCGACCCTCTATGCCTGTATGATTAAGATTTTCAGCCAACAAATCCGAATTTAGAAAATTCTGTATCTGTAACTCAAGAATCAAGATAGATTTCCGGTACTGATTATCCTGGAACATCAGTTATGGATTCAGAATATTTACCTGAAACTTCGACCTGATGAGCTATTCCTTGGTTCATTTGAGATGACATCTGCTGGTTCAATTTGGGAGGACTCAACATGATTCGCAGTTTCTGTAGTTGTTTGGTCAGCTTCTGATGACAGATTTGTTTCAACAATTCCATTCCCTATGTTAGTCGTTGAATGCTGCATACCGATGCCAGGCAGAATCTTTTTCTGGTTGGCGTTATACTCGCGGAACACCAAAATTGCCTTCTGCAATGTGTCTAGAGCTTGCTCAACCTCTGGCCTAATAACAACCTTGTTCATCTTTACCTCCACTCTTATATTTTCATGGACTATTTCCACTGCCTCAGCACTTGAACCAACTTTCTCCTCGTCTGCCCAAATGTTTTCTGCCACATTAGTTATGCTGTGTTCATCTCCCAACTGTTTAATATCATCAGTATCTAATTCTTCAATCTCCTCAATTTCATTCGATGATATGCCATTAGGAACCACTGTCTCCATGTCTCCTGAAACAGTAGAAGAGCCTGAATGATGATCAATATTATCCCCGCTGCTATCTTCGAATGCTTCAGTGGCATCAAGCTTCATGGATGTCTGCTCGTTCAGGTTTTCCAGATTCGGAGATTCTGTTGATTCTTTCTCTGCATAGAGAGCTTCACGTATGCGAGCATAAATTGGGCCTTCTAAAGCCTTGGCAAATCTTTCATCACCTTTAGAAACAGAAGCAACTGCCTGTAATTGTTGCAAGGATATGAAAGATAACAGTGAAAAAGGTTAACTAGTCATAGATACACATAAAAACATAGGTCAGATAAAATGGTAAGCAAGCTGTAGCTTTTGGTCCCACGTGATATTCTCATCGAGGAAGTAGCCAAGAGATAAATGTTAACCTTTTTATAGAGCTTGAAACCGCTACCTATGAGCTGCCTCGACATGAAATTGATAAATGCAGGTGGAACAAATTCCAATTTAATATCCATGTTCGCTATAGTCCTGTAGAAACATGATGGTTCTTTACTGACCAGAGCTGGTGAATAAATAGCAATTTGTTTCGTAATGCTCAAGTCAAAGGTGAAGTATGCAATTAAGGATCATTTGTGAGAAGAGATTGTAATCAATTTAAACTTTATTAGAAGAGATCAATATGAGAAGTTTGAAAGATACCATACCTAAAAAAGCTCCTATCAGAAGTTACTTTCTGTATAGCAAATCCTCCGACTACTTCTATTCTTACCAGATCCTGTGCATCAGGTATTGCATCTCTGGTGAACCCATGAGTACTTGTAGTGAGGGTCTCCGTGTCCGAGATCTTAAAAAAGATAAATGTTTCCATTAATATATAACACATGTGTGCTGAAGGATATACTCGTATAATACAGGCACAGTTCCTTACCGTGTTAATAACCACCACCACTAGTCCATCGCGAAAGTACTCGAATACAAAATAATGAAGCACTGCCTCTCTGCTTGACAGTGGCCATGAAACCTTTATCCTTTCTTCCGAAATCAGACAAATATCAGTAGCTTGCAGATCATGTGCTGCAGTAATAATTCGAGCAAGCATGTATGTGTCAATTGGAAGTACCTCACTATCGATATTTCTTCACCAATTCTAACTCGTTGTAAACGTTCAGCTGACATGATTTTGAAAGTTGGAACTGACGTCTGAGGCCACCTGGCAGAACAATGTGATGGCAGTCTTAAGATATTCTGTAAACAGTGCAATAACTAAGATTCTCTTTGCTTTCATTCTCTATAAGCCCAGTAACAATTTCAGAAATTAGTTATTTTTCGAGACTTGTTTTAGAGGGTGATAGGAATCTGATTTAGGTTGTAGTTGAATTACACATTCATGACCAAATACTGAAACAAAAGTTTTCAAATAGTATAAATGACAGAAAGACGACAAAATCCCTCAGTCCCTCCACTACTCACACAATGCATATAACATGGCAAACAGCTGCTAGCCTGGAATTAGCAGCAACTTTAGTCTACTGTACAAAGCATATGCTCACAATAATGAAAAGCACGATAACGAACACATGGACAAACATTCATACTTCCAATTTCAGCTGGTTAACATAACTAATCTTGGAATAGTCTGGATCAGATTGATACTACACAGGCCTCATGATATGTATTTCTTACTTACCATTCCTTGTAGAGTTCCGACTCACTTGAAATACACATGCCTGTTACAGATAGAGAATTTCACTTCAGGCAATGTAGTAGGATGTTACATTATGATTATAGATACACATTACTGGATGTACATAGCTCTTGAACAAGAAGGAGAATAATTCTAGCCACTGAAGTTTAGCTTACAAATATCAACGGGTCCATCCACGTAGCCTTCAGAAAGTAGTGAATGGAAAGGAGTGCCCTCTGGTCCTTCTCGATACATAACTCGCAATTCTTCAGTATCCTGTTTTACCTAAACATAAGAAAGAAAGAAAAAACGGTAAATAGACATCAGTGCCTCTATTGCATCTGAACAGATCTTTGAGCAGTTGAGCTTGGGACATTGATGCAAATCGTGAGGTTCTACAGGGTAGCTCTATTACTGGTTGAAATCTATTTTAAAACACCCTCTTGGGCTTGGGTTCGTCCTAGGCTCTTGAAAATCTTTGGAGGGACTCCCTTTCGGCATAAAACCCAAGAAACCGATAACAGGAAAAGGGTACATAGCCTTTCCATTTCCAGCATCCTAGGTACAAAGACAGTTGCTCTACGTGTTTCGAAGATACTGAGGTGATAACAGATGAGAGTTCAACGTGCATAATCTAGTTTCATTTCACATGCATCAATAGGAGAAACGTCAGCAAACTACACAGCCTTGCAATTACATTTTGCAAAGAGGCTGTGCTGTGGCCTTATTCTGTGAGCAACTTACCACAGCACCAAGGCTCAGCCTCAGGTGCAGAAACAACTATGTGAGTCATAAGACTAGAATATCATTTATAGTCAATTCAAGACAGTCATAGACCTTATCATAATTTAAAATGAGGAGAAATCCTAGTCATGAGGCCAGTGATCCTTTCATGTAGACATAAAGATCAATAAAGAAAATGCATACGATGAAGCCTATAAATAAAACTGATAGCGACATACTTTCCATGCGGCATGTGATTCCTCGCTGGACCTCAACATCTCCGAATCCGTTTGTGAGGCACTTCTCAGCATACCAAGGAAACTAGACAACTGCTTACTTCTTCTTTCCACCACATTTTCACATTCTGTCAAGCACACACCGCACAGATGAGAGACTTTAAAATTTTGAAACTAGTACTATACATAATTCTTTACCACTACTGACCTTCCTCAGGCAAATTCGGCGAGGACCGTAAAATTTGGTTCTTCACAAGGGCCCGAACCGTTTCATTATTACTCAGCTCAGGAGAGGCAAGCGTCTTGTCCAGTCTACCTCTGTATTCACTTATACTAGTACCTATTCCCACCATATTTGCTGATTTGCATATCCAAGCAGAAACAAAAGATTGGCCTTTTATTTTTGGCACCTAAAGAAGCAAAAAAAATATTTACTTTCTTATTTCAGTCATGTAGGATATGCTGTATGCATCCAAAACATAACCTATAAAACAAAACAAGTAGCTTGAACAATGGAAACAACAGGATTCTATACTCTATAGCCTTCCCAAATAAGTAGTATAACGAAAGTGGAAAAGTTGTAGTAATGTTTTATGTCCACACGGAGAAGCAAGGAATCCCCCAAATCTGAGTATTAACTCAACAGATACAAAACAACAAGATATATAATAATGGATAACTAACTAATTAATCCTTCATTTCTGAGATCATGAGTATTACACTTTCATACAGAACTAGATAGAGACATAAAACTGAATGATTGAAGTGCAGATAAATTTAATAAAGAACAGAAATCATGCCAAAGATCACAGCTTTGGTAATATCACAAAAAAAAGCCAGAATCATAATATATATACATATAAAGAAAACAACTTTACAATACTCATTCATTCATATAATCTCCAAGCTTGCAAAAAAAAGAAAAAGAAAGAACTCACTTTGTGTTGTGTTGAAGAAAAACCAAGTTGGTTGAGTACTGAATTGAGCGGTGAATATTAAAAGGGAGGGAGGGAGACAGTTAGCAGCAAGAGGTGAGCAAGGCGAGATCACCAAGGTGGGTCAATTGTTTGGCCTAGCTCAACATGGACTCATGACATGTTCGTTCTTCAAGAGAAGACAAACGAATTTTGCAGACACACGGCTGAATATAAACTAGAGTATTTCACCACCTGTCTCACTTCTGACTTTTCCCAATGCTCTGTGACTTGGAATATTACTAACACTACTAAAAAACAAAAGAAAACCCATTATTCTAGAAATTATTATCAACTTTCCATTCTGGCTTTGATCTTACATGCTTGCTTTATGTCGCACTTCATTTATTTTTGATAATGATTTAATAATAATGATACAGTGCTGAATGGTTGTTGTTAGTTCCACGTACCAGGCACGGGGTTTAGAGTCTAATTTCGTGTCCTAATGAAACTTAATAGTGAAGATGACTTTCGACAAATTTCAACATCTGCCCAGTGGTTTTGTCAAAGATCACCGAAACTCCAAAAGGGACCACGAGGTTTTCCATGATCCAATTATTAATTTGTGGTTAATGTTTGCAAATTTGTAATGTGTAATTAGCAGGATGAGTGTGTTATAATATGATGTGTTTGAGTGGTAAGATTTATGATTACTTGATTAGTAAGGAAACTGAATAAATAAGAAAATGTAAAAAAATAAATTGAAAACGTAAAAGAGTAAAAGTGGGTATTGAGGGAGTATTAGTTATGGGGTGTCCAAGTGATTAGGAACCACCTCCAACTAAGTTTAGTTGGTTCCGGGTTCCGGTAACTCAAGCTGCCCTATTGAATTCCAGTTTTTCTTTAAAAATAAAAAATAAAAATTTATTTTTCTATCATTTGACTCTGGAAATTCTGAAAATTTTGAAAAATCTTATCATTTATCTATCTCCAACAAAAAAATCACATCCGAACAAACAAATTAACTAAAAATATAGAAGAATAACAAGAAATAGTTAGATACTAACTACTTTTCTAGAAACTTCTAGCGTTAGGACCCGAATGTTTTTATTAACATACGTCCAATATTTCTAAGTACAGAATATCCATTCTACGCACATAATATCCATCACCGTTGATTGAATTGCTTGAATTATCTAACAGTTTAATAATTGCATAATTGTAAATATAATCTATAACATGTCTATTAATACAAAATTAAAATTGAAAAAAAAAAGAAAAAGTAAATCTATCAACATAAAACAACATCATTGATCAAAACTTAAAACAACACACATCGATCAAAACACTTTTTTCATAATTCATCAACATCAAAAACCGAAGAACCATAAATCTCAAATTTAATCCATCATATTCATCACGATCCGTTTCTTCAAGAGGCATATCCTTGTACATAAAAAAACCATTTATGTTCATAATCATCAAAATCCAAATTTGCCAAGAACCCTAAATCCCCAAATTTGACTTATTGAAAGTGATGATATCGACAAAATTGATCGACAATATGAAATTGATATGTTCGACATCAATTTAAATCATGTTGCCGATCATCAATATGTTGTTGAAATTGATGATGATCATCAATAGTATGTTGTTGAAATTGAAATCAATGATGATCGACATTAATTTAATTCATGTTGATCAACATCAATTGATGATGATTTAAATTTTAAAGTTTATTTTTTTAATTTTTGTAATGTATTCTTTAATTTATGGACATATATGAGATTTTATTTACAAGTATGTCATTGTTTAACTCTTATATAATTCTACAAATATAATCAATGGTGATGATATTCTGTGCGTAGAATGTCTATTTTACGCTTATAAATATTGAACGTATGTTAAGAAAAAACACCTGGATTCTAACGCTAGAAATAGCCTGAAAATCAAAATAAGAAAAATAACTATTTTTCCCTATTGATTTCCAGGAAAAATGTGGTTTTCCTTTTTTTTTCCCTCATTTTCCCACAAACCAAATGGAGCATCAAAGTAAAATTTTCTTCTTTGTAAATTTTGTAAACTCATCCACGTTTGCCTTTTGACATTTAAAATCTATTTTGTATTTTCTTTGACAATATTTAAACTTCTTTTCTAAAATATAATTTAAAAAAAAAAAATTATAATGAAATTGTTAAATTAATGTTATATCTAAGGTTTCTTTGTGGGTCATCCCAGAGACTACAGTCTACAGAGATGGTAGTATGTTAGAACTTAAAATATAATTATAAGGGGAAAATAATCAAAATCAACCTCCATAGTCAATAACACCATGTATTAGATTTTCTTGACCTGGTTAGCAGTAAGATACTGTATTTTAGTAGAAGTCAACCTCCATATTCAACTGCGTCGAGGCAATGGCACTGATATAAATTTATACTGCACATATTTTACACTTTTCTTTATTTAAAAAAAAAAATATACTTTAATTAAGTTTGTTTTATTAATTTTCTTTTGCTCCGTTTGACCTTTAATAAATTATAAACTAAATTGTAAAAATATTTAATAACATGATATTATGAAAATAAAGGGACTATACTTTAAAAATATCATTTCATAAATTATTTTTACGGTTTAATTTAAAGTTTATTAGAGTTTAAAAAAACTTAAAAAAATCAACAAAACAAACGTATGGATTTTTAGTTTAATGTTTCTATTCAGTGGACGTTGTTATTGGCAAGATCTAAGGTGCGAAATTTGAGGGCGTTAATTCCGTCCTCATTGATCAAACATTTTGGAGGTACACACCAAATTGAATAGTCTCATGATTACATATAAGGATAAAATTGATCAAACCCCCTGAACTTTAATACAACTGAGACATTGCCCCCTAACCTATTAAGTTTGAGACTTAACCCCCTCATCTATTTAAAGTGTTACGACATACCCCCTATATAATATTTTCCCTTTAATTTAATATTTTTCATTCAATTTAATATTTTCCCCACAATTTAATATGTCAGTTTTACTCCAATTAATCCTAAATTGGAGTAAAACTCGTAGGGAGAAAAATAATTTTAAAAATTATATTATAAAAATATAAGATTTTACTTGTATAATATAAGTTCAAATCTTATTTTTTCAATACAATTTATATTACAAAAGTGAAAAAATAATATTTTCATTAATTATACCGGAAAAATAATATCTGAACTTATATTATATTATATTATAAAAGTAAAAATCGTTTAGTTTCATATCATAATTTTCAAAATTAGTTTTTCGGTAGGTATTATGATTAATTTGGAATCAAACGGAAATATTTAATTAAAGGGAAAATATTAAATTGAATGGAAAATATTAAATTGATAGTAAAATATTATATAGGGGGTATGTTGCAACAATTTATATAGGTGAGGAGGTTAAGTCTCAAATTTAATAGGTTAGGGGGTAATGTCTCACTTGTAGTATAGGTTGGGGGGTTTGATCAATTTTTTCCTACATATAAATTGAATAATTGTTGTTTGCCTCTCACAAGTGATGTATAACAGTTTATTTTACAAAAAAAAAATGTAGAACAGTTTAACACTCAATCTTTTAAAAATGACCCAAAAATAATTAGTTGTTTTAGTTATACTCCCTCCGTCCCATAACATTTATAGCATTTTGTCACTCTGGGCGTCCCGTACTCCCGTTAGAGTTGCACCATTTAATTTCTTTGTCATATTGGAAATGTTATAATAATTTTATATTCCATCAACACATTTGAGTAGCCACAAATTCCTAATAAAGCAAAAACAACTTCACTACTAATATAACTCAACATTTAACTGTGCTTCTTATTTTTTATGATCAAAAGCAAATAGTACAACTGTTTTGGTACGGGATGAGTATTAACATAGTGTAGGAGTACATATACATATTTTCTACCTCTACTGATTGAAAACCAATAAAGGCCTGTGCAATCCAAGTAAGTGCTGCCATGATATCAATTCATCCGATCATTAGGTTTGGTTGCTATTTTTACTTGATTTACTAATAGACTAAATGAGAGCTTAAACAAGGTTGTTTGTGGCAATACGGTTATACCTACCATGAAGCAATCAATATGGGTGAACAAATGCAGTGGGGGCAATGAAAGAACATATACATAAATGGTAAGATAAATAGATACGTAACACGAGTATCACAACATGCGGTCCACAAATACTAAAATCATTAGTATATATGGTAGTAATAGGCTAGTCACAGGTCGATTTCAGACAAGGAAATGACCCCGCTTCTTTTAATTTTGCAACTTCAAATGTTGGCTATCTAATGCCTAAACAATACTACTACTCACTCGTACGTGTTTCTTGAAAAAGAAAGAGTACTTCAAAACGTGCTACTCTCTTTTCATCAACACACTATTTCAACCACTGCTACCATTTCCAGGGTCCAGGCCATTCACTATTTTATTGTTCATCTGCTCCGGATACGGCAGCTAATTTCTTTGAATGAAACAGCAAATGGGGAGGTCGTGATATTGAATTTCGTTTGAAATTGAAGCGGTATTTTATCGGTAGTGCATGTTAGCAACGGATGTAGCCCTTGTTTAATTGATTACTTGTTATATTTTAAATAGTGATTTGTAACATGTGAGATAATATAATGACCCAATATACTTGAAATAAATAAATGACTAGTACATATTTTATAAATAAGCAATCTTCAATACATTTGCAAATATACACTACACTAATTACTCACAATATCTCGATTTCAACTTCACATTCACTGTGTTTTAAGAAAATGGTTATAAATATATACTCCCACCACCGTCCCAGAGTAGTTGCACCTAGGCTTGTAAGCGGGTGGGAACCCGCTAAAACCCACTCTTTATCCGCACACAAAAATTAAGTACATGTATGGGTGCGGATTAGCACCCGCAATGATTCAATACCCAACCCGCACAAAACCCGGCCAGTACCACACCCGACCCGGATAGCACCCGGAAAAAAAAAAAAAAAAAAAAAAAAAAACTTACATGTTCTTCTCAAAAAAAAAAAATTTTTTTTGGGGGGGGGGGGTGGGGTGGGGGTGGGCACAAAAAATAAAAATAAAAAATAAAAAATCTAAATTTGAATTGTCGTTATTTACATCTTTTCCGATGGACATAAGTTTTTTGGCCCATGGATGGGGTGGTTGTAGGGTACCCTACAACTCACCCACCACACCCCACCCTTTTTTTTTTTTTTTCTTTTTTTTTAGATTGTATTGCATTATGTTCATCTTTTTCGAGGGACATAAGTTTTTCGGCCCATGAGTGGGGTGGTTGTAGCCTTATAGGGTTGGGTACCCTATAACCACTCCTATCCCGTAGGACGAAAAACTAATGCACTCTCGAAAAAAATGAAAATAACGTCAATACAAATTTATTTTTTTTTTAATTTTTTTTTGGGGGGATGGGGTGGGTTGTAGGGTACCCTACAACCACCTCACGCCACCCGTGGACCAAAAAACTTATGCCACTCGAAAAAGATGAAAATAATGTTAATCAAAAAAAAATATTTTTTTGGGAGAGGGTGGGTGTAGGGTACCCTACAAGCACCCACCCCCCTCGGCGGTGGGCAAAAAAATCGTATGTTCCTTGAAAATAAAAGACGGAAATAGTGTCAATAATAAATTTTTATTTTATTTTATTTTTTTACGGGGGTTGTTGTAGGGTACCCTACACTCCCGGTCCGAAATTTTTACGATAAGAATGTTAAGTTTTTTTTTTTTTTTTTTTTTTTTTTTTTTTTAACGGGTGGTGTACGGGTATAAAGTGTCGGGTGCTAGCACCCGCGCCCACTTGTTTATAACGGGTGTCCACCCGTTGGGTGTAAAACCGAGTTGGGTGCGGGTCGGGTAGCACCCGGTTACAAGCCTACTTGCACCATTTGCTTTTTCTCACAAAAATAAGAAGAAGAGTTAAATATTGATAGTGGAGGTTACTTTTACTTTACTAGCCAGTCAAATATGTTGGTGGAATATAAAATTATTATTAACATATCCAAATATGACAAAGAAATGAGATGGTACAATTCTAACGGGACGCCCAAAATGGCAAAATGGTGCAACTGCTCTGGGACGGATGGAGGGAGTATATGTTAGAAATTTCAAAGAAATAAATTTGGTAAACATTGGTTTGTATTAAGTATTGACGTTATTGTATAGATCTCATAACATATCTGGGCTAGCCCAAAATTGTTCAACAAATACCCAAAATTGTTGAACAAATGAAATCAGGCCTGACTATTATGTACCGATCTCTGATCACAAAGGCCCAAACAGAAGGCCCAGACAGTCTCCTTCCGTCCTCCACCACAGCAGCTCGTCTTCTTTCACTCTTGACCATCACCAAAATCCGCCTCCTTCGTTTATCCACCACAGCACCTCGCCGTCGGCCGCCTCCTTCCGTCAGCTCATTTCCTCTTCACCACGCCCTCCTGTATCTCTACCACGAATCTCATCTTTGTCACCACACCACGCAGGCAATCACGCTCCATCCATACGGTGAGGGGTGAGTTTGGGTTTTCTTCAAATTGAGCTAGCTCAGGGTTTTGGTTTGAATTTGTATTGATTCGGTAAAGTTCCAGTTTGTTGATCCATAGCTTTACTTAATATATGTGGTGGAAATGGCTTCTGGAAATCGATTCACCAAGTTCCTCATTTGTTATAGTAATATTTCTATTGTATGCTGCTGCTGCTGACTGGTTTTCATACTGTGTTTGTGGTTAATTATGTGTATGTATAGGGGGTATAGCAAATGGGGAAAATCCTAATGTAATGTTATCATTACTATGTTACTTGCTAACTAGTACTACTAACATCATATTCTGCAAAACATAAGTCAGTAGACTGTTTTAACTGTGCTGATTTGATTAACTAACTTTAAATTCTTCTGCATTATTTGCCTTATGGTAGTGAAATCAACCTTTTAGACTCTGTATTGTTCATGGTTGTTTAAAGCTAATAATACTAGCTTATGTATATCTATCGGTGCTGTAAATGCTCATACATTATGAGTTGCTTTCTGATTGTAGGTGAACTAACGTCTTCAAGTACGCCTTTGATATTTGGTAATAATGGTGGGCTGGCAGCGGCATCTGCAATCTTTAGTGCATCAGGCTGCCAAGAGATATGACTTCTGTCCGCGGGCTTCCTTCACTACGTTCCATCACTCCAAGTCTTCTTTGGTGCATGGTGAGTTCTTTTGAGTCAATGTTGAAGTACTGCTCTGATTTCATATGTGTTGGTCAAGAATTGATTATTTCATACACTCCTCCTATCTTTTTTTTTTCTTTTTTTTTTTGTCAGATGTTTTAGAAAAGTTAAGTTTATCTTTATTTGATGTTTAGTTGTTTTAGGCTTTTAGCTATGTCTTTCCTAGTCAAGCCTCTGTTTTTTCAATAACCCATGCAATATTTCATTTGAATACTTGATTGGTAGTACTCCATTAAAATTAGCTTCATATAGGATAATGTTTAAAATGCTTAATACGAAATAAGCCAGAACATAAAATAAAAAAAGATGGGAGGGAGGAGCTTATTATAACTCTCAGCTTTCCATGGATTTCAAGACAATTTATTTCCCAAAATCTTTTACTTTGTAATTGAATTTTTATTTACCCTGTCTATCTCATATTCTCCATGCCGGCGGACCTAAAATATTGATTACCAATGTATAAACTGCAGCTGAGGTGCCTTATTTATCAAGGTTGTGGAGTTCAGTAACTCCTCCAATTTCAAGCCCACTTCATGAATATATGCAGAGATTGGTAACATAGTTCTTCACTTGTCTTATTGTTTTTCCCCCAAAATGTGGTAGTCGAACATTTCTTTCAGTGTCAGTTGAAAACTGGTGCAAATACAGCCCATGTGTCGCACGGGTTTGTTTTCAAAATTTCTTATATAGCAAAGCTACACGCCCGCACACATACGCACACAGAGGTTAGTTCTATTTTTTATTATTTTTTTACTCTTGTAAAATCTGATTTCTAGCTAATTATTGAACTAATAATACTGAATTCAAATGTGGGTAGTTATAGTTTCAAAATGTGAAAGTGTTGAACAAATCAGAGCTTTATATTTGTTGTATAGTTGGCACGTGTTTGAAATTAAACTGCTTGAAATTTTCTAAATTCAGTGAACATATGGGGTAGTAGTAGTCCTGACTTTAAAGAGAGGATTTATTTAGTACTTATAACAGAGTTACAGCGAATTACTTTTCCATGAGGAAACCTGTGTCTTAACTTGTTTAGAGACTCAAAGAATCATCTTTATGCGAATGATGATATGAATTATGTTCAGAATCTTTGCTTCAACATGCCACTTTAATCCTTATCTTTTTGCCTGATTTTTGTTTTGACAGAACTTCACAAGTACAAGATTGCTTTCAGACTCATCTGACACAGCTCCAATTTCTTCTCCATTGATCCCTGCTCTACCTGCTAGTACTGCAAGTACCGAAACTCAAAAGGCTCTCTCCAAGCCTGCAAAAGTGCAGGCAATTCTGAAAAAGATAAAGCAGGTAATTTTAGATCTATATTCTTGCTAGGCATCGTATAGTTTCAACTTTCAAATACTAATGAAGTTTTGTTTACAATAATGATGCCAGTACATGGTTTATCTTTATTGCCTGTGTATTTAGTCTTTTGGCACTTGTCCACAATACAGTAACTGATACGTAGAGCAGGTGTAGGACCAGAACACTGATGTGGTGATTATTTACTCAAAGACTTTTGTTATATTCAAAATCGCAACCTGTATCTCAAAACTAATCACTAGTTGTGTCATCGGGGCCACCAACCACTAAGACTTTGAATTTCCTTCTCTTCAAATATGGCACCAATTCTGAATAGACTATTTATCAATGTAACTACAATCTTGTATCATATATAACCCAAATATATATTTACGCTTACCCCAGAAGTGGGCACTTCAAACTTATACCGAGTCCCTGACCGTTTGTACTGTTCGTTTGAAACTTGTTTGTACTTTGTGTATGATGGTGATAATCTGACCACGCTTCATTTAACTCTTCCAGGTATAATAAACAATTTGCAGACTTAGTTCTAGGAAAATTGTAACCATTTGCGCTCTGATTTTTAATTCTCAATACAATTGTTTCTTTTAGAGTCCAAAAAAGGTAAATTTGGTTGCCGCATTGGTTCGTGGAATGCGCGTCGAGGATGCATTGTTGCAGTTGCAAGTCACTGTGAAACGAGCTGCTAAAACAGTTTATCAGGTACATGTTTTATAGACACTCAACAGGAGATTAATTACAGAATATGTAACATAGCTGCATAAATAGAACTGATGTTACAAGTAGCTTGTCTGTGGCTACTTGCGTAGAAGACCATCTTGATTTGTCATGCTTCCTTCTTGTGCTATTCACTATGCATAGAGCTGCCTTTTCAGGGCCTGTAGTGTTATGATCTGTGTAGAGAACTACCAAGTACCTACTCCCTAATCCACTACCTATTTGAAGTCTTAACTGATGCCTTGAGTTTTTGATGGTCTGTCAATCAATCATGTGCTTGTAAGGTGTGAAGACCAGCATCCAGTCACTATATTACTTGCACAATCTAAATTATATTTTCGGATGAGATGGATTTGATTGTTAGACTGCTATGTGACCATATATTTATGTGCAGGTGATACATTCAGCTCGTGCTAATGCAATTCACAATCATGGACTTGATGCTGACCGTCTTCTTGTTGGTAATGTTCTGCAAATATATTTTTCAATTATGATATTGTAAACCTGAAGGGTGTGCCTTGGTGTAACTATAAGTTGCTCCACTGGTGACCTTAGATCACTGATTACTAGTCCTGGAAACAGCCTCTTTGTGGAAATGCAAGAATACATCCACCCCTGCCCCCATATAGCAAGCTAAGACTTACACATGCGGCTTGCCCTTTCTATGCTATTGTACTCTTCATTAAGCCTTTTTGTTGCCTCGTTTTGTGTAGCTGAGGCATTTGTTGGGAAGGGATTCTTCAGGAAAACGGTATGGCCCCATGCCAAAGGCAGAGCTGGAATAAGAGTGAGACCAGAGTGTAGACTGACTGTCGTAGTTAGGGAAATAACAGGAGAGGAGGAAGCTACTATTGCTAGGTTGAAGGTTCACAATTTCAAGAAACTTAATAAAAAGGAAAGACGTCTTGTACCTCATCAGCTCATCGAAAGCACACCTGTATGGGATCGCAAAAGCAAATCTAGAAGCCAGCATGTAGGGCCAACGCCTGTATGATCTCTTTGGTTCTATGCATTGCTCAAAAAGTCGTCAGAGAACCTCCAAGCGTAGTCAAAGATTCGCACAAGATATCAGTTCCATATTTTCTTGCTGAACTGTTACATGTTTCGGGCTTCCATAATTGAACAGCCCAGTCTTTAGCACAGTGGAAGATATTCTAATCTCATTTCACTCTGTATTGGAATTCTACCTGCTTTGCTTTGTCTGTTTTCTTGACTTGGAAAATTTATATTCCTGATCTATGCAAAAGACCAAATAAAAGTCAGAAGTTCAAATAGATTATAGTAACATGGAACAATTGTTTCCAGTTGAAATGAAGTTCCTCCAATATGTTTGGCTGTGACATTCTATTTAAAAGCAGACGAACTGCAACGTGTTCAACTTTCTTATTTCGGCTATGTAAATCAAAAAGCAATGTATTTGTTACTCCGTGTAAAGTGGTTAGAACACCCATGGGTTATTAAAAAGTTGTACGAAATCGAGTTATTAAAAGTGTATAAAATCCCCTCAATTATTGAAAAACTTAGCACAAAATCCCCCAACAGTTCAAACTAACTGGCGGTGCATACCACGCACAATATTTGAAGGTGGGTTAAACTGAATGTTGATGGCTCAATCCCCACCGGAAAGACTCAAGCTGGAATTGGCGGTCTTCTCCGAGATTCAAATGGGAATTGGATTTGGGGCTTCTCGAAATCAATCCCTACTGGTACAGTCCATGAGGTTGAACTTGTAGCTCTCAAGTTTGGCCTCCAAACAGCATGGGAACGGCGCTATCCGAAGTGTTCTTTTCGCCTGAATAGAACTGAATTGAACTGAACTGAATGAAGTTGAACTGAACTGAAGAGAATTTATATCATGAAACTCTACTTCCTAAATTTTCATTATGTAATTTTGTTATATATTGTACCATTACAATTTAAGAGTAATTTGTAGTCAAAGTCGAAAACTGTTGACCATAAAAAGTCAAAATGGGTAAAAGAAATTGGGACGGATGTAGTACTCATTAGTCTCAATATGTTTGTTTCGTTGGTTTTTTGTTGCCCCATTCAACTTCCGATTACTTTTAAACAATAACAAAAAACTATAGTTTCTCTACTTTTATAATATAATTTCATTAATTATCTTCTCGTTAGTATTAGAATTTATGGAAGGTCAAATGTGACTAAAAACAGTCAACAAAATAAACGTAAAAAAAATCATTAGAACGGAGTGAATATATCATATAATTTCAAAAGTAAAATCGTATTGAAATATGAAAATGCAAAATTTTGTTACTTCTTCAGATCCGTCCCAAAAAAAGATATTTTGACAAGCGAGTGTTTCGTATTTTGTTTTTTAAGGTGGATGTGTTTATAATTTTTGTTAAGTGATTTATATATGTATTTTTCCCAATAAAAATAAGATTTTGACATAAGTAATTTTAACTTTGGCATTATCACTAGCATATAAAAATATAACTTGCTTACATATACTATAATAACAACATAAAGTTATTGGTAGGAATATATCAAATAATCCTTCAACAAAAGTTACTACATTTCTCAATGCCAACACTAACTGGAATGAACACATTTGGGGTAAGTGTGGAAGGTAAGGAATGGACACATCTTTAGAAACACAAGGATTAACAGGTATGAGTTCAAGATGAAACTGTTTAATATAGCCAGGGTCAGGGGTAACCAGGTTATGTTCACTGGCAATAAGAAAAAGGTGATAAGGCCAGAAAACATCACATGGCGCCCCGCTGCACAACACTTTGTAACACTAAAAACATTGATTGATCTTTTATAAGAGAAAGAAACATGGCAGGTGCAGGTTGTATTTTGAGAGAATCAAGTGGAAACTTTATAAGAGCGAGTGCAACCTACCTGGAAAATGTGGATCACAATATGACAGAAATTATAGCTTTAAAATTAGGATTACAACTCTGTATACCACTTCAAATTTCTAAACTTCACATCCAAACTGATTCAAAGTTTTTAATTGCAGTGATTAACCCGATGGATGTAGCAAATTTGCAGCAGGATGCAACTATCAAGAAAATTAAGAGCTTGCAGGAACATTTTGAGGAAGTACAATTGGGGTTCCGGGAAGCAAATGCAGTGCCTGACAAATTGGCAAAAGAAGCGAGCACCAGAACTTTTGGATCTACTCAAATTCCCTCTAGCTTTCATCACGTTTGGGATATTTGCCCTTCGTGGCTTGAACCTTTTATTTTGAATGATTTGAACGGTTTGTAATATTTTGTAAGACTTTGTATTTATTTCTAGCGTAATCTAATTATCCTCTTTCAGAAGAAAAAAACACTAACTGGAATGTAGGTTGGGGTGTGTAGTGCCAATTTTTCTATAACTGAGGAGATTTTGTGCAAATATATTAAGGGGCTTTATGCAACTTTTTTATAAGTCAATGGGATTTTATGTCATTAAACCCGTGCAATTTGAGAAGTTACATTAAGTTCGGTAGGTTATTTTTAATTGGAAAGACTTAGTTGTCGGGAAAAGTGAATTAATATTATATTTGCAAATGAAATTTCAATCGCCGGATAAGAAAAATGATTTACATGACTGTATGGGAATCTACCTGGAAGACAACCAACGCAGACTGGTGCCAAAGATCCAACAGAGGAATTCTAAAAAAAGTACCAAAATGGTTGTACTTGTAACTCATAGTCTCATAACAAAAGAAGATCAAGTACACACAGCTTAAAAATCAGAAGGAAAAAAAAACAACGCCAACCATTAAAATATGCAATTCTCAATATAAACCATTAAAATGTTGCATGTACAAATATTGAA
The DNA here is from genome assembly GCA_028274465.1 of Plantago ovata. NCBI lineage: Eukaryota > Viridiplantae > Streptophyta > Magnoliopsida > Lamiales > Plantaginaceae > Plantago > Plantago ovata. The sequence goes on along the minus strand of CM051455.1, from coordinate 20,376,746 downwards.
AACTCTAGGCAAAATATGCATTCTGAGGGTATTAGGCCGACTCCTCTATATCAAGTTAATGATGTTAGCTTCCCATGGCAGACAAACTTACAAGATCTGATCTAAGTCATGTATACATCTACAAAAAATCCCTTCCCTTTTCCCCAATTCACTACCAATACGTTTGAAACTAGATATAAAAGATAAGCTCCAGAACAAAAACATCAATTTCTCTCACCACCTATCCCACCCAGTAACTTTCAGAGTGACCAAACATTACACTCTTCTGTAGAAGAGAACATAGGCAGCTCGAGTCTTTATCTGATCCTCAGCTACAGGGTTGACACGGCTGTCATCAAAGTCATACCATCTATGCTCATGCTGCAAAAGAATGAGCAATTGCATCAGGAACTATAATAACATCAAATTTGCAGGTGATGACAAACCAATCAAGTAACAAACTGAGTCAAAGTTCATTAATAACAGAGGCGAAAGAGATCAGATCTTCTGAACTAGCACTGAAGTAAACATGAATTCAATCAAATGTGTGCTTGTGTGCGTGTGCATAGGCCTACTGTCTAATTTTTACCCTATAGCGGTCAACTTTTTCCAGACCCCACACAATACAAGTATCTAAAGATCTTTACTAGCCACTGAAGTTGCGCACTACAATTTCTGGTAAATTATGTAGTTCTCTTGAACTTGTTGAACAATAACTCAGGAGTAACCAAAAAAAGTGAAAGAAAGCAACATGTGTTCCTTGATTCACCATGTGATGGGCATGAAGAAATAAGACTAATACACCCTAACCATCAAACATAATTAAGCACGTCAAACAAAATAAATACATGAACAATCCTAAGGGCATCAGATCTTACAAGTCTAAACCATAAACTGACTTGATACTGTCTCTACTTACTTTGACAAATGCCGTATAATGACCGCCGCCCATGCTGCCATAGTGATTACTCACAGCATATAACACGTAGCGACATGAAACCTTGTCATTCTTGTGAGTTACATAATTGGAGATATCAAAGTTATCCACAGGGAAGTCCACAAATGTTTCTAGCTTGTCTTTGAAAAAGCTGTTATATGAAAACCTTTTCAAATGTATGACCAGGATTTCAGGCAATCTCCACAAGTCCAACTTCTTGCTAGCCTGCCTGTGCTCCTTGCAGTTCGGACAGTACCTGAGACAAATAATTTCACATTAGATTAAGAAAAACATTTTAGCAGACAGGAAGCAAAACTAATTGATGAGAAAGCATCTACACCAAATTACAACCACTATAGCCACTTGAGTTTTGACAACATAGCTGATGACATCTGGCCTCTTGCACTGTGACGCAACAATGAAAATAAAAAGAACAACAGGCTATGCTGAAATGGTAAAAAGTGACGGATTCGTACCACATGTCTTCTGGTCCAAGTGGCTCCTCTTTCAGGAAAGCTTCAAGACATTTACCTAGTGTAATGGAATCTTGAGCAAGTTGCGGCAATAATTCAGGTTTATACACTTCAGGCAACTTGCTTAAACAAGACATTTGATATTCTTCTTTCATTTCTGCTCGCCAAGTAACAATCACTTTAATAGGCTTAACTACATCTGAAATATGCACTGGTTCTTCCATTTCTATCTTAATCTTTGAGAGACGTGACATTTCCAAATGGTATTCAAAGTCACTCCAGCTTTGTGACTGCTTTTCCAAGTTTGCAATCCCAGTCTTATCAACAACAGGGATACCCACATTTTCCTCAGTAGCAACAGTCTTCTCTGATGCTTCATCATCACTATTTGAGAAATCCTCCGAAGGTATGTAATAGGGAGTTAGTAGATTCTGAAACACTTCATCTATCTTGGATCCTTTGGAAAAATCAGAAATCCTTGCCAGCAGAGGAACAGCAAACATCTTGTGAGATGATGGGAAAGGATGAATGGATACCCTACAAAAGCAACCATGATCATTAGGCAATAACTACCGTGGATTAACTAGTAAAGACAAGCACGTTCAGAAACATCTAAAGAAAATAATAAACGGGAAAATAGGTGAAAAGTACACATTTTTGCAAATTTTGGACTAAATATTAAGCTACATGTGCTAATGTTAATGTATTTCTAACATACATGTACCATTGTATTCTAAACAAAATGATGGTATTGTATTATGTTTTCTTGGAATACTATAGTATTTCTATTTTATTCATATTGTGTTTCGAAGATGTGCTAATGTATTTCTATCGTATTTCAGCAGTATATGTACTGGATATCGATGGCAAAATTTATGATGGTTTAAGCAAATTTATTGCACAATAGTGTGGTTATGGACGGTGGACCCATGAGTAAATTGCAAGTAGAAGTATGCTAATATTTCTCAGGTCCTGGAATTAAAAAAAGAAATAAAAATAAATGAAAGCAAAAGAAGTTACAGAAGATGATCCATTTGATGCGTTCATACGTGATCAACATTCACCATTTCCACATAAAGTCGAACAACAATGACAAACAGATGTCCCCTTGATGTATAAATTGTTAGAGAGGGAACTACTTACTTCATCTCCTGTTGATGTATAAATGCAACCAAAGGAGATCCACTATCATCTTTTGGCAATTTATAGGCAACGAGTACATCAGCGTCTCTGATCAAATCCAAAGCATCATTAGGATCCTCTAAAAGCCGGAAGATGGAATTATTGTAAATCTGCATGCAGGCAATAAAGTAATGAGCATATGCGCTTAACTCCCAACCACAGACTACATGACTTAATTTAGTAAACCAAAGAACAAAATGTATGATTCTTGATGAATGATTTCCCTACAGATACCTCGGCAATTACTAGTGTCTCATCATCTTTCAATGCACAGGCGTCACTCACAGCTGCAACAAGGTCCTTCAAGGTCCCATTGTTGGACACTTTGACAGTAACTTCAATGGGATCTGTACTAGTCCCATCACAGCTAACTACTGTCAAAGTCATTGTCCGGAGTATTGTTGGAGGAAGTGGCAATGACAAATACATAAATGGATCAAATGTAATTGACAACTTCTTGCAGATTGGGCACAAGACTGTGGAACGGAATTGTCCCTGTAATATTAAGGAGTCAGGAAAAAATGCCCCAGATCAACTCCATATAGTGCGAAAGACAAATCGAATATTCAAAGAAAATATAATCTACAATAAAAAGCATTTACATGCATGTAAATGCATTTACATGCATGTAAATGCATTTACATGCAACTGCATCTGCATGAATAGGTGTATTATAAGCAGTAGCTCAGAAAATTAAGAATACAAATAATTAACGGTAACAGTACAGATTGTAAATGAGGGTGGTGCAGTAACATAGAGAAGGAAGAATACTTGACACAAATCAACTATGATGGAATCATTCCGAGATAAATGGTTTCCCCAGTATTCATCTGCCACATCTTCATCTTGACGACCGTCCTCATCTTTCGTCTCTATGTAAGGTTTGCTTTTCACACGATTGAGATCTTCATGAAGTCCATCCAACAAAAATGCAAGAAACTCCTAAAAAAAACAAAGATTGTAAAGATATTAGTGCCACTTTCCAAGATAAAGATCATTTGGAAAACTTCTATCATGGCAAGGAAGATGCTCACTTGGGAATCATGCTGATTGTAACCACTGAATTGAGGAGAAAAACTGGAAATGGTAGACTTCAATAAATTTGGGTATATTGGCATGCCCGCAGCAGCCCATAATTTTCTCAATAAGTCCCCAAAAGCTATAGCAAGTTTCCCCTGGCAATTTTAGCCCCCAAAAGGATCAAGGTTAACAGACAAAGAGAGCAACTAGAAACAGGATGACGGCCTCTTTAAAGGAGAAATTTAACACACATCTAAAAAGTCAAGGTATAAGAAGCCCGAGCTAAGAGTACATATTTGTAATGAATATGTAAACTAGTAATATCTATTCAAGTGAATATAAAATGCATGAGGCACAAGAACATACATTCATCCCCAGTGGATTTTCAATGTTCAGATCCTTTCTGAAGTTCCAAAGAAAATAATCAACAAGCTTAGGCGTATGCACCAAACATTGTATAGCAGAGTTCATGAAACATGTATTCCCAAGATTAAATAATCCGGTTAAACCCAGATCACTGGTCCCACAATAGCCACTGCCACTTGGAAATGACGGCTTCATTGCAGGAAACAAGTTCCCTTCATCCATGCAGTCATTACTCTTAGAGGAAAAACTGGAAGAGGGGCCATTAACAACAGACTGATCCACCAGCAGACACTCATTTCTACTTGCTTCTTCCTTAATAGAGCAAGACAAGACATAGATTTGCAACTCCAGAGTTATCTGCATGAGAAAATAAAACTCATATACCAATTGTATAGATAAATAGTCACATGTTTTTACAAATAGCTATCTAGAATCATAATTGAAAAGGACAGTAGGGAGTAATGATACACAATCGATATCATTTACATCCACGCATGTGCTGAAATATGAAGCTAACCACATTTTTAACTTCTTTTTCAAGTATTAAAAAGATGCACAGATGTCATACAAACAATCTCATCTAATAGTCTTCATTTAAACCACTCAACACCTGGGAGTGTCAAGACTGTCAGCTGACTTTTTTCTCTGTACCATCTTTTCAAAATTTTCGATCTACAAATTCAACACTGAAGTTGATAACCTGGTTTAAGCTCAGAGAGTCTCCTTAATGCTTAGAGTGAGCATTTCTGTGCTTAATAATCTTAAGAGTGCTTCAAGGGCGTTTCAAACTGAATCTCTGTTATTTCTTCTCCAAAAAGACACAGAGACTAGAAGCAAGGGAGTGTCTGTTTACAAAACTTTTCATATCTTAAAATAAACCCGGTACTTTCATAACTTCATTGCTAAATTCCTTTTGAGTGCAGCAATTGAATTAAATTAATTAAGTTGCATCTCCAAATGTTCAGAAGTTGGTTACGAACACTTCAACTTTCACTTTAGCTACCAGTCACTGTCCCTGCGAATACTACCCACTGCCAATCTCCACTAATTTCGTCTTATTTACCACTTCCTTTGTCCCTTATCAAGCTTCCCATCTAGCTAATACTAAAACTAAGAACATTATATTATGAAATTATAATGATTATACTAGCATAGGACAGCTTTCTGTATTATTTAGGATTAGTTTGGAATAAAAACAGAGCTTTAAAAAAGTCAAAACACTAAATGGGACGCTTTCACCAAGACGGATTACAACGTAACGCTTCCAATACTACGAAAGCAATAGTAAATGCTCAATAATACTAGAAAAACTCATATAATGCATTTTCTCCTGCAGGTCAAGAAATGCTCGTCACTTCTCTATACATCCACCAGTGGGAAATGAACAGTTTAATTTTAAAAAAAATATCATAAGATAAGAAGATCATGCACTGACCTCCCCATTTAGTTTATCAGATTCCATGTATTGTTTCTCATCATCCAAAAATACTTGCTTTGTCTGCCCAGAGAAGTCCCATATTTGCAACTGTACAGATTAAAATTTGGAATTGAACATCAATGTAGACAAATTCACTATGAAATGCTAATCTTGGATTCTTCTTTATTGCTCACCGTCCCAGACTTGGAACAAAATATTCTGCATGCAGAGTTGAAAGCTCCAAGATCGTTGTCCTTCAATTTAAGCAAATGACCCAGTTATGACAGGATAGTTTAATAGGAACGTAGAGTATCCATTTTAGCATCAATGGGTTATTGAGATATAGAATTAAACAGACATGCCAGAGTGGAAGCAGCAATCCTTTTTCCTATCTTCCATGATTCCTCCCACCAGCAACATAAAATGCACATGAGAGTTGGTGCATACATGATTGCTGATTTCAATTATCCCTTATAGTTTTCTTCTACGTGATTTGCTGTTCAAGTATTATATGAAGCCATCTAAGAAAGTTGAATTCATGTCATAAATAAACTATATGTTCACCTAATGATACTTCATTTGCATTGACAATACTTCAACTGATTTTGATCAGGCTCAAATTTTCAGCTGGCTTTAACTACCAACTTACAAGACAAATGTCTTGTCAATGGAAGTGCAGCAGCAAGTGAGTAAAGTATATGGCTAATCAATATGTTGAGGAATGATCATACAGAAGATGGTAATTGGATAATCAAATAATAACATGAATAGCTTTATATACTGTTTTGACACATATCATTCTTTCTTTTTTTTGGGTTTTGGGTTGGGGGAGGGTTTTTAACCTATGCCAAATCAAAACAACGTTGGCCTATTGTACTACGTTGTACAGCCAACGGGCATTCATATTTCTTCATAGGATGCGGGGAATTTTTTTTATACAAAGGTGAACTGTGGTCCTCTATCGTAACTAACAAGCAAATCTGCCGAAGACATGCTACAAACCAAAATAATTATTTTTCTCTCGAGAACCTATAAAACTAAAAACTGATCTGCATGAGATTCATTATTGTTAAAAGAATATTTACGGTTCTCCTTTCCACTCATGCATATTCCTGAGTAGTTCAAACTGAACGCAAAAAGTTTCGCCGTTTGTAATGCATGAAGAATCATATGGTTTGGATAGCATTACACATTGTACATGGACACCAAATTCCAGTGCAGAAAAAAATCATTTACAGCAAAGATTTGACAGAAAAACAAGTCAATAGGCTGACAGGACATGAAGTTGCACAGGATAGAGAGAGAAGCAAATCTGCACACAAACCTTTTCCATAATCTTTATGACCAATAGATTAGTTTCCAGCACATACGCAAGCCTGATCTGTAAAGAGAATAAGTCATGCGCACGATTCCCTCCCCTCGAATTTCCCACATTCTTATTGTCATAATGCCTACAAGCAAAAGCGAAGTAAAAAATTCAATGGCTAATGATAGGCAGCCAGATGGGGGGTTATCCTCAACCAGTCAACTGGTAATCAACACCCAGATTCATACCCAAAAGTTTTAAAAAGTAAACGTGGAGGCAAATTCTCTTAAAGACGTCAAGTCAGTGATCTATGATCAAGCTGAATACAAAAGTACCCAAAACTTAAAAATACAGAAAAATTCTACGCAGTTGGAATAGATTGACAATACTACTATTCAGTCTATTCAAAACCAAACCCATAACCTCCTAAGGAAATACAAACTATATTTCCAATAGCACCAAAAGGATCACAAAGTTTGCAAATGCCAATGATCACAAGTTTTGAGTCATCAAACCAAAACTCAAGATTCTGCGTAATTTGTAAATGCAGAAAATTATACATAATCAGAATAGATTAACAAACTTGTAAACATGTCCGAGTCCGTAAAAAGCACTAATGCACATACATAGTCACTAACAAGTGCATTATAAAATAGACAGAGAAATTAGGTATACCATTTGAGCGCAGTGAAGTACATCCACTCGGTAACCAGTGCCAAATCTCCCCCAGCCGAGAGCCTATCACCTTGGATTTCTTTTCCTCGACCACTAACACCAACTTCCCCTTGGTTCCTCATATCTAAAACAATCTCCGAGTCCCCAAAACTATCCCACGCATCTCGCATATCTCCATTGAAAGCCACAGACGCATTATACATAACTCCATCCTCTAAAACCCTACCAGAACCCAACACAGCGTCTTCCCACCACCTGCAACAAATATAAACCAAAATTAGCAAGTAATCAAAGTCGAATAATCATTATGTGTTAGAGTAGTTAGGTTACCGAACCTGAAAGGGACGAGGTACAAGGACTCTCCAGGGTCGAAGAAGGGGGATGATCGGGTGAAGGAGGAGGGTCGATCGAAGAAGAGGTTTGAAGTGAAGTCGCTGGTGGTGTCGCCGCCGTCGTATAAGGGAGCGAAGTCCATTACGAGGCGGAGGGATTTGGAGAGGAGACGGCGGAGGAGATGGAAGAGAGTAGTAGTGTGGTAGAGATGGGAGCTGAGTTTGGAAATGGTGGTGAGTATACGATGTCGTTTTGGGGTATGGCTCATGTAACTCAAGTTTCTTTCATACCCCAAATTTGGTAGCAGAAAACAAATGGGAAACAAAGGGAAAAGACGTGAATGACTCGATCACTGCCCAAGATGTGAAATTACCTACTGTACATTCTAGTATTAAGATAATTTTATATTTTGGGTTGGGGCCGGGGAGGGTTTTTAACCTATTCTAATAAAGGCTTTGGATTGTTATTATAAGATAATAATTTTTATTAAAATTAAATACGCCTCCTCTTATACATAAATTAATAATTCATTAATTTTATTAAAAATATATACATGTAACTAAATTACACAATTTTTTTGAAAAATGACTCTATAGTTAATTGTTTCTTCTTTAAATTTGTATCTCTCTTTGATAGATATGATTTTTAAGTTTTCTGAGTGCAGTTAGAACCTCCAACGTAGAATGATCATGTTATAGTAGAAAATTATTCAATGTGAATGCTGCATGTATTACTTCTTTTCGACTTCCAGGCTCAATACAACACTACGATCTTCAACATCGTCATTTTTGTCATGTCCCATGATGTCTCAATGAGTTGCTCATCGGTTAGCAGCTCGATCACTTCACTTTCTCCAGGGTAGTCGGTCATCAACATCCATTTTGTTATGATAATTCAACTCTTCAATAAAGACTTGGATCTCATGAATGCCGCCATCGTTCAATGGAGAAATTTTTGAATTTTCAATATCCGTGGCCCGTAGCTTGCAATGACGAAAACAATTAACAATTGCATTCTTGTCAACGTCACTTGTACAAGCTGAAACTGCAAGATTGATTGATTGCAAGATGTTTATCTTATCTGGATTGAGAATGTTAGTGTAATATTTTCTCCATATATCACATAACGATCAAATGGTAAAATACAATCATTACACATTTTTGCTTAATATAAGATTCGCTTATATTTGAACGAGCGAAACGAAGTTTACACGTTTACGGATGTGCTATTATGTAAATTAATAAAATATTAATTTATATATAAATTAATATCTAAATAAGATAATAAATTTTTACGATCTTAAAGTTATTAATTTGTAGAGGTTATACCGTAGTAATCCATCATTGTACCAACAACATTTATAGGGCAGCAACATTTATATTCAAATCAAGAGCTTAAATGGCCTAAATTGAACATAGTGTAAATACCAAGAAGTTTACTAGCTAGCTCTCCGGGCTACGCGTATAAATTTATAAAACACCTTCACTGCTTCATCTCCAAATTCCAAACACACAACAATACTTCTCTCTTTCTCTCACAAAACCGAAGTACCAAACCAATGGACGTAATTGGAGCTGCTAACGCCACCGTGCCTCCTCGCAGGGGAGCTGTGAAGCGTCAAATTTTCGCCTTCTACTCGCGCAAACTCATGGATGGTTTTGATTACATGATTTCTCTCTTAAACGTAAGACGTTTTGCCAATTGAACTCTCAAAGGAGAGGAAGCATTGAAGCTTATGTTGTGTGTAATGTCTGTTCCCTTACTTAATTGCTGCTGGTTTTTATGATACTAATGTTGATGATGTGATGAGAGGATGTTCCTACGGTGGCTGTTTTTTGTTTAGCATCCATATATATATATAATATCCGAAATAAGACTATCAATTAAGTTTGAATGTTTTTCATTTTAATCATTTGCTATCTTTATTTCTGGTTGATTTCAAGGTTACATTTTCTCGGTCTCCGTGTTCGATTTCAAGAACACACAGTACGCATTCTGGAATATTCACAAACCTGGTGTTCAGTTAGAACATGCGTCCATGCCCGTTCGAGTTTGTGTATTTTTTTTATTTCGTTTTTTTGAATCGGCAAAATTATATTAAATGAAATATAAAAAAAAATACAAGTGAGTTCAAGTGCAAAAGGTATGCACTACACTAAAATTACAACCAAAACAAAAAATTGTAAGCAATACATTTTAGTACCCAATACGGGCGAAACAATCTTGACCTACCCCGCATCTAGTTTGAGTTTGTTTGTGTTTATGGTACCGTTTAATGAGGGAAAAAGAACAGAGCACCATTTCCATAAACTTGTTTTGAATTCAAGGCAGTAAGGTCACCTGAGATTCTATCAAACAGAATAACTAAATAAGTATCTTTGAAATCCAAATAAATCCCCCATTTCCCCTGTTTCAGTTAAGCAGGGCACCATCACCCCAATTCCTATTTTACACCCTACACTTCGGATACATTGAAATATTAAAACACCAGAAACTTTCAGTTCAGCTTTTATCATATACCATGTGGCATTTCATCCACAGTAGTTTTTTTGTTTTTCGGTTTCCAATTCAATTTTTTTTTAAACCGTCAATATTACAACTAATCATATACAATACTGCAATATAACATTTTATACCAACTTATATATTCAAACCTAAATCGCCTTATATTTTCGCTGGGATCGAACCTGCACCCCCCTACTTCACCAACCCAGCGGACCACCTTATAAACCCCACCACCTGTAGTTGCTACGTGCCACTAATTCCGCTCGACACTCTCGACTCTTTTTGAGAAGGGGCGGTTTAGCAACCTTTCCACCAATATATATGTAGAAAATTTTCTTTCCTTTGTAGGAGTAGTAGTACTTTTTACATACGAAGAAAATTTTCATGTTTGAATTCGGTCTCTACATGACAACGATAGGAAGGAAAGTGACTTTATATTGATTGACCCTAAAACTCCATAACCCTAAACAAGAAGCCAAACTCAACCCAATCTGCCTTAATTATCACTTGCTTTTGGTATTTATTTGTCTCGGCCAATTTAAATCCGATATGTGAATTCATTTATTAATAATGAAAGTATTGTTGGGTCCCCGATTTTCCATAGATCATCGATACAAACTTTTTTTTTCTTTTAGTAATGGATCGAACTAAACAAACTACTACTATATATAAATGTACCATAAAAGAAAATAAGTGATGGTGGTTTTAACTTTTATGGGCTATTCAAAAAGGAAAACAAAAGTTTTCCGGAACGTAATAATATCCATTAAATAGTTGATTACATCATCTTTGTGAGACTTTTTTTTTTTTTTTTTCTGTTTCAGATGTTACTTAACATCTACTATAATCACTTGAAGCGCGAACTCAATGACAAGTACGAAAAATCATCAAAATCAAAGGAAAAAGGAAGAAGAAGAAAGAAAGAAAATTTCAATATTTTGATAGTCCGGGACTCCAGGTTTTAGAAAAACATTAAATTAAATCTAACCCCAACTTTAATATTAATATTGTAAAAACAACATAAATCTTAAATCGTCAAAGAAACATAAAATGCAAGTTTAAGGAGGTAGCATAATTTAAATTGTAGATTAGCAAGGATGAACGAAATTTCTAATTTGGTCATACAAATAACAAACCATGTCAACCGGGTATAGATTACAAAACCTGGTCTTCGTTGCTTGCTGCCACAAAGTGAGAGAATCGAGTTTAAGGTTGAGGATTGGTTGGGTTGGGTTGGTCAATATGAGTATTTTCTTGGAAAATATGTTAATATTTGAAGACAAATAAAATAGCGATTTGCATTTGGCACTATTGGCAGATTAACGGAGTTTTATGTCAAACATCAACGAGAGGAAAAAGTCCATGATATGGGATGTATGAAAATGAAAGCACATTGACACATTGTCATATCACCATATACGTTGACTCTTCCCAAGTGCTAACAATTAGGGATAGGGGTCATAACGAGTTAATTGTAGGTCTTATAAGTAAATTATATCTCGATCACAATTATTACTAAGTTTTAAAATTATGTGATCATTCAAAAGCTTACGAACTTCAAAATTGCTCATGAGCTTTCCGTGAATGACAACATTAACATATAACAATTTATTTAAAATTATATATTAACCTAAAAATAACATTTAATATGTTCATAAATAAATAATATAAATAAATAATATTTTTTTTATATTAATATGGTACTTAAATTTTGAATGAAAAAATATACTCGTATAAAATTATATGTATAAATTTTTAAATATAATATAAATACATACTCCCTCCTATCTAAATTAATTGACGTTTTAGAAAATTTTCTATTTCACAAATACGTGACGTTTTAGACTTGTTGATTACTATTAATAGCCTTGTTCCTATATTTGTTACAATTACCAAAGCATTTTATACTATTAATAGGGTATTTTTTTAGCTAAGATAACATTTTATATACTATTAATAGGTGTATATAGTCTACTTGATTGTCTAAAGTGGAAACTTTGTTTTCTTAATTTGTGTGCAAATCCCAGAACATCAATTAATTTAGATAGGAGGGAGTACCATACAAGTATAAATATATACTTACTTATGTGACGTTCACGAGCAGTTGAATTTTTCTGCTCGAGATTTGATTCAAATTAAGTCAAGTTTATGTACCGACCTCGCAAGTTCGAGTTGAACCGAACATTCTCGCATACGAGTTACTTAAGATCAGCTGGATTTGTTATCGCTAGACATTAAATGGATTCAATGGAATAATAATTTTGATTGGCACTAGTGATGTTTAACGAGCCGAGCCGAGTATTATCGAGTTCGACTCGAGCTCGAAAATATTCGAGCCTCGGCTCATTAAGGAAACGAACTAAAAATAAGGCTCGAGCTCGGCTCGTTTGGCTCGAAAATTTTGAGCCGAGCCGAGCTCATGATAATGTTTTTTTAATAAAAAATGTGAAAATGTGAAATAAGATGTTAAAATAAAGGAATTTAATATTACAATATTATAAATCAACATGCCAAACAATAAAAATATCAAAATCTAACTAAATTAAAACATAAATAATTCAAAATGGACTTATATACTTGAAAATGTAGATTATAGTATGAAGGACATGTATATATATCGAGCCTAACGGGCCGAGTATTTATCGAGCTGAGCCGAGCTCGGCTCGTTAATGAAACGAACCTAAAGTTAGGTTCGAGCTCGGCTCGAAAACCTTATCGAGCGAGCCAAGCTCGAGCCTTAACGAGCCGAGCCGAGTACTCGATAAGGCTCGGCTCGCATAACATCACTAATCGGAAAAAAAAAAAAAAAAAAGAAGAAATGAAAATATCAACATCTATACATTTGAATTCACATTGGTTAAACACCAGACTCACACAAGATCGTGCAAATAGTGTTAATCGGGCAAATTGTCAATAACTATCGTTTTCGGTAACTAATTGAAAATTTATACTAGTATATTGTAGTATCTTCGCAACTCAAATGGTTCAAAAGTTACCCTATCATATTCAATGATTATCTCTAAACCCTAACCTGATTTATAAGTAAGTAGTAAACCTTGTACACTCAAATTTAAAACAAATAGTTCAATCCATGTGATCCATTCTTAGCTACGAGATCTAGATTTGATTTATAAAAGTATTTTTGCTATGTATCAATTTAAACCCGCGCAATTCAGCTAGTTTTGGTCCTTTTGGACTTCTGGTCTCTCCGTTGCATGTTAAGTGCATTAGTAGCATTGGATCACCAATTCTTGGGCTTCACTGCTAAACGGGCCTAAATCATCACCATATATTGGGCCCTATCTAGTTTTTAACGGGGAAACGGGCGAATTCGACTGGTATACAATTTCATCGAGTATTTTGGACTTTGGAGTAGTAATGGGGCCGTTTGAAACTTTTCAGCGTATTAAGAAAAAAAATTATACTCTCTTTTGCTAAAATTTATTAGATAATTTAGTGACTGTTTGTAAAAACTATTTAAAAATTTAAAATGTTGTTATAATACAAGTTTCAAACAAAAATTGACATCGCAATCTACAAATGTTTTTATTTTTTTTATTTTTATACGACTAAAATTATTATTAATCACCAATAAAGATTTTATACAATAGATAAGGGATGCACATGTAAAAACCTCAAAGGTCAAAACAACCTAGTGTGTTGCACTCTACAAATGGTTTCTAATCACAATGTCAAACTCTGAGACTCACATTTCTTGGACCCGCGTCAACCTAGTTCTGCAAGACAACTCTATTGTAAGAGCAAGGAATTAAGAAATGAAGCAATTAGTTCGATTTAAAATTGTCATAGCTAGGATCGGAGAGGACCACCGTTTGCATAAAATTATACAGTAATATAGAGATACATCTAACATTAACGAAAAACATGGCCTATTTCCAAATGGAGTGATGCATTCAAAGACATGTATGGTCGGTACCCAATAGCCAATACTACATTGCACGAGTCACATGATGACATAGTATATACATACATGACACAAATTCTATTCTGATCCATGCACAATGAGCCCCATTCCTTCTTGTTTTTAGGTTGGACGGTGCAACAATAGTGGTGCACTACGATGATTGTGTATATTTTGCACAGATTGTTAGTATTATTTGGTAGCTAGGCTTTGTTAATATCACCAATAACTTATTGTTTTCACTGATAACAATCGTAAGGTGTACTTCCTAATTGGCATGGAACTTTGCTTTACCCACACAAAGCGAGATGAAAACAAGTATGCCGACTCGTTTGCTAATATGGGGCACAGTCTAACATGAAGATTCAAAACTTTGAGTGCATCCTCCTGCCCCTTTACCACCTTTGCAGGGAGATGACATGAATATGAGCTAATTGTACAACTCATATTTGTAATATAAAAACAATTAAATTTAAATAGATTTATGTTATTTGTAATATAAAAACAATTAAATTTAAATAGATATGAATCTAATACATATAAACTGAATTCAAGTTCTTTTATGAGATCGAAATAACATGACCTAACACACACCGGCCATGCCAGCAACACATGTGGGACCCATGCAAATGTGTTTTGTTGGTGTAGTAGGCATGGTTTAGCATCTCATAAACATGTAGCGGTTTATTTCACACTAGACTAGATGTAGTACACCAACAAGACACTTATAGCATACTCTACACGTGAGGAATCCACAGTTACGTGTCTTGTTGGTGCACTAGACTTGGTCTAACATCTCATAAAACATACAACTGTTTAGACGTACAAGTGCGCGTACTAATAAAACACATGATAGTGGACCCTACACGTGTGAAACCCATGTATGTGTCTTGTGAAGTTATTGTAAAATCAAGTTTTTCTTAATATGAGGAACATCGATACCTCTTATACCCAAGTGTTGGACACACTCCCCTAATATATACTTCCTCCAAAAACCTTTATAGTTTTCCACTTTGTTTTTGTTGATTTTTTTATGTCCGGTTTGACCTCAAATTAATCATAATTGATTACGAATAAATTAATTTTACAAGTTATATTATACAAATATAAGAAGTATTCTTTTATAATATAATTTTTAAAATTATTTTTTTCACAATGAGCTATGATTAATTTGAGGTCAAACCGGGTATCGAAAAGCCAACAAAAATAAAGTGGGAAACTATTAAGTTTCGGAGGAAGTACCAATTAATGATATGTTGATTTTCTTATTGTTAAAAAAAATCACAATTTTTACCAGATTTACTCATGTGTCCCATAAATCCAATCGCACCAAAATATGTTCATATCAACAATTACTGTACCAGCAGTAGATATCCAACAATATAATTCTAACTACCAGTTCCTACTCGGGTTGCTGCTTAATTATGCATGTCTAGCTAACTTATATTAATTTTAAAACGTAACATAAAATAATCAAATAAGAAATTGAAACTAACCTAAGTAATCAAATTCCAACACCTATTCATATTGTTATCAGGAAATGCGTCGCACGCTACATGTGCGTATATTTTTTTGTTAATGTTGACTCAATCTTTATATAGATATAATATGTAGCCATTCATTTATAATATTCACAATGCTAAAAGGATTTTAAAAGAAAATGAAAAAAAAGTGTTAAATTGAAAAAAAAAAAAAAAAGTGCTATTATTATTAGATACTTCTATAATTCCCAATATCTCGAACTCTCCTGGTTAATCTGTGGTTGTGAGGGAATTAAGCTACTATCTAATTTAGAATTTGTTATACATTGGGGAATAATTAATTAATTGGTCGGTGTTAGTTTAATGAGGTGGTGAGCAATTTTATCTTTTTATAAATATTTCCCCAAGGAAATAAATAAATAAATAAAGTTAATGAGACATAGTGAATAGTGATGGAGTACATGCATGGCAAATTGCGATTGGCATGAGATGTAAAGGTAGTTTTAAATGATACATAATGTAATGCATGTGATGCAGTTTCGTTCCATTGTTGAAGTTAAACCCCACTTGCATGGAGATATGCAGCTACTGCTCCATTCATTCCAAACGTTTGAATTGTTTCGATCAACAATTTTTTATTTTGAATCTTGATTAATCTTAAACCATGATAGTATATTTAATAAAATTATATTATAAAAATTTAGATTTTTATTTTCATAATATAAGTTCGTTAAATACTTTATCATTGTAGTTTAAGAGTAATTAAAAATTAAATTTGAAAGTTATTAATCGAAAAATTTAAAGTAAGACAATTCTAGTGGAACGAAGGGAGTATTATTTATCATGCGGATGTTATTATATTTTATTAGCTCATTCATTCTCAATCTCCTTGGCCTAGCTAGCTAATAACACTATTACATGTTATCTACTTTAATTTCCTAGCTCAATGTTGAATCATAAAGTAAATTGGTAGTTGTTTTGTTCCATTACTAGCTAGTGGAATATATTGATGATCGATTCGACGGAATTGTAGTTACAATTACAACCATACATTTTAAAGATATAGTATAAGGGTTTGCAGGTTATCTTTCTATGAAAATGAACTGATGACTATCATCTCCATCGATCGATCGCTACTCCACTATAAGTGGTCGTCTTTGACGATGTTACTCAATCATGTTGTCCCTCATCTCATCTCATGTGGTACATATATAGTTAGTATATCACTTCTGAATTCACCACCACAAGTTTGTTCTCCCCACTCAACTCTATTTTATATATGGGTCAATTACAATTAATTACAAACACATGTATATTTGGGAGACGCATATGTTTAAAATAAAAAAAAACTGATAAATATAAAATTCTTATCGGGAATATCAGGTATTTTTTTTCCTGAAACACATCAAAATTCATTGATCAAGGTAAAGGAGAATATCAGGTATTTAATTAAAAGTATATGTTTTTCTTAATAAAAGTACAGAATTTGATAACAATATATTACCAAGTACACGTTATCCAATTATACACTTAATTAAATGTACACTTTCTTTTTAAGAATACTTTTAAAGTAAACATACTTTAAAAATAATTTGTCCTAGTACAAATTATCCAATTTGATTTTTTCGATCAACAACTTTCAACTCTGATTTTCGATTAACCTTAAACTATAATGATAAAATATTTAATAAAATTATATTATGAAAATTGAAGTTCTATATTTTCATATCAAATATTTTATCATTATAGTTTTAAGAGTATTCGAGAGTTAAAGTTGAAAATTATTGTCCAAAAAATGTCAAAAATGAATAAATTAATGTGAAACAGAGGGAGTAGCACTCAAGTATAGACGGCAACCTTTTTTTTTTTTAAACAAATATTAATATATTGAATACTCAAAACGTGAATACTACATCCGGATTCTCAAATGGCATTTCTAAGTGTTCGTGTCGGTTGAGTACCTCTTAATTACGTACTTCAACCTATTCCTACTTGGGCATTTTTAATATTGCTTACCCATAACTCAATTGACAATTGATCAGTATGTGTTCCAACTTCTAACATCATTCGTCATAAGAATATTGATCCTTATTTTCTTATTTTAAGTTTCAATTTGCATTTTTACTGGTCGAAAATCCTACATTACGATTGTACATCTTACCCCAATACCAATACGATTTTCACTCTAAGAGCATTCACATCAGTTTCCCTACAAATTTTTCTCTAAAATCGTTTCAAACTCATTCCCTATAATATTTTAAATACGTATTTAACAATTCACTGAAATCAGATTCCATGTTAGTGATTTAGTATACATATAAAAATTAATTTTAATAACCACATATTCTAAATATTTTATATAATGATTAATACACTAAAAACGTTTTAGGCATGCACAAGTTTAGACATGTGAAGAGTGTTCCCTATTTTTTAAGGTGGTCCATACAAGTTTTATGGAGTCTGATTTAATAATATTTTAACACATATTTTGATTTTTATCAATATTTAAGAAAAAAATATTTTAGGAAATTTGTTGTGAATGATCTTATAGTGATTATTGCATACACGAGTATCATAAATGAATATTCTAAGACAATAAACATCAATAGGCTAGGGAAACAGAATTCGATACGAGCTACCCAAATTGTCACTGTTTGAATAACCGCAAAACTAACAATGCAATAGAATCGCCATGGAAATTGAATTGAAATAGCGTCTCAGTGGTAGAAAATAAGTATTCAAAGTGCTAACAGTCGACCCAAAGGATATGGTGGCTCTCTAGGGTTCGTACAAAGTCGGAGTATGAAATGATAAAAATGAGTTCTAAGTGAAATTCCATAAGTTGGATATCATATTTACGCGAGACACGTAAAAAATTTCAACGTAAGATTTAAGAAATTCCTACTGAAAGTGAATAATACAAATGAGACGTGTATGACCTAATCATGATTCATGAGTAACCGCGCCGTACATATGGTATCAGAGAGAGTATATATATTACAAAATAATTTACAAGTAACCGAGTCGTGACTCGCATAACAATATAATATATTGTTATCATGTTTGTCTTGTTCAAAGATTAAAATTGAATTATTTAAATAGAAAAACGTCAAATTTTAAGACATGCATGGTGACGTAAATTCTAGTAAACCTATGTAAAGTATAAGTTTATTAAACCGTGTGAGTTTCAAATATTGTTCAAAATTAATCGATATTCGTAATTTATCATGTTTGGTCCTACAAGTTGCCATCCTCTGCGGTTTTAGTCCCCGCTCTGGCGCTCTCTGCGCTCTCGGACCTCTCTTTCGTATAATTCACCGTATTGGAGCGTTGAGCGTTCGAATTAGTGAATACATATGTTGATGTGCTTGCCAACATGACTGTAGAGAACACTTGTCACTCCATGTCGTCTCCACATGAGATAAAACACACAAATAACACACTTTTGGAGGCTCAATTATGCTATGTTACAGAGCTTGGTAAAATCTGTGCTCTGAACAGAGCTTAAATAAACGTTGAAACAGAGCTTAAATTAAGCTTTGTTCAGAGCTTTATTAAGCTCTGTCCATAGCTTTATTAAGCTCTGAATCAGAGCTTAAATAAGCTCCCGAATCGGAGGTTGATATGCTCTGTTCATACAATGAAGAGGAATTTGGCAATCCATGAATTGATAACGAAGAATTCATTATGTCAGAAGAAGAGAATTCAAAGCGAATTGAGAGAGAATTGAGGGAGAATTGAGTTTAGTGTTTTTAGTTTTTAACTAGTAAATAACCCGTCGAGTTTCGACGGGGAATAATATTTCCAAAATGATAATATCCAAACGTCACAGGACATTATAAATAAAACAAAAATCTTAAAGATGAAAAGGCTACATGTCGAGCACATATACTATCATCATAATTGTTAGTTATTAGAAGAGTTAGTTATTAATAGATGACCCGTCGAACATAGTTATCGTTCTAATTGAACATGGAATAAACCCCTTGAACGCAGTTAGTGTTTTGAATTACAACGGAATAAATTCATCGAACACAATTAACGTTCTAAACAATGGCAAAATAGATTTGTCAGACGTATATAGTGTTCTGAATTATTGCAGAATAAATTCATAAAACACAGTTAGTGTTCTAAATTATTGACAAGTAAACCCGTCGATGCCAACTAAGCTAGAGGACCAATGACGGGTAAGGTTATAACTTATAACAAACACGCGGAGGACGACGACTTGGTGGAAAAAAAAAATGCTTTTTACCCATTTTTGTTGCTCGATCGGGGGTATATAACTATAATATATATAAACCCAACAGTCAGAAAAGAATTCGTCAAAAAGTACCGTGTCACACATCATGGTTCATGGATCGTAACACTGCCCTGTCAGTAACTCGGTCTCATGATTTTGGGGGTCAATTTAATTTATTTTTATCATTAATATTATGAAGAAGATTATTTAAAATACCCTTATTTTGATCGATTTCTTCGGGAATAAAGAAAACATATAAACGTAGTAGCAGTTAAGAGTCGTAAGACGCTAGGCTAAGACGGTTTTTAGAAGCATAGTTCGCTTAAGATACCAACCGGACCCGATGCCTCAATAAATTACATGCCTTCCCGAAAGCGACATGCATTTCTTCAATCTCACTCGTGTTAAAATTCAATATATAGGTATATGTATTATGGGCTATTATTTATTTTAATTCATTATTTCCCGATATCAATACATTCTTTCACGTACATTAAATTGTGAATGATATGCGCACTATTTTAATTTTAAAATAATAGTAAAGTCTCATAGGAAATGCTGGAGACACCGAAAATTAATGTCCTAATCTAATAATTATCCATGGAGATGAGACAAATCGTATTTGATAAATCCGTCAAAAAGCGACAGTTAAGCCTTCTAATTATATAGTAGTTGGATTACCTTTCAGATAATGACTACTACCAGTTTATATTTTATCTTATACTCAATACAACAAACTTGTCATGCTCATTCACACATTGCATTTTCTGACTTTAGCTTCTTGTTTGTTTAATGCCACTTTTTTAAGTACTACTGTATGTAATTTGACTTTTGCTACTGATCAGCTACATATATGTCACTAGTAGAATATTCCAGGGTATGCAACCCAACTCGTAGCTAGGAACAAGAAATAGAGATTTTAAGTATTGAAAAGTATTGGTGAATAGGACCAAAGTGAATAATGCTGAAGGATCAAAATGCAAGGAATTCAAAAGTAATGGGGCGAAATAAAAAGTCGCCAACGAGATGGAGAGGACTGAAAGAATAAAAGAGAAAGGTGTTGGCCAATCAAATTACGACACAACAGACGAATCCAGCGATCGAATTAATCGAATGAACTGAAGAAGCAGAGGGAGACAAATCAAGCCAATGTACAGACGTCTTGTACTTCGGAGCGTGACGAAGCGCATAAACATGATAATGCAACCACACCAGATCAAACTTGTACCAAATTACTGTACAATTCAACAATACTGTAGCTTTTTTGTACTGCTAGGGCTTCGAGCCATTGGATGGGCAAATTGATCAACGATTAGTGATGGATTGGCCACTGAATTTTAGCTCTTTGTCAGCACAATCTTAGTCGATCATTGTTATTCTCTCAATTTAAGAATTCCTTTGCAAAGAATAGTAATCATCTCTTTGTTGTTCACCGTCTGTTTTTGGAATATAGTTTTAGAAGGTTTGCATAATGAATGTGATGTTTAATTTAGTGTCAGGACTCACAATTAAATTGTAAGATAAACAGTTGTAAAAAATAGAAATATAAACAATTTAAAAAAAGGGACAAAAATGAATGGGTAAAAAAAACAATACAATTGAATACTCATAAGTAATACTTTAGCTAATTTCGGCTTTATTTAGTAAATTTTCCAACACAATTTCATTAATACACAGAAAATTCTACTCCAGTTTCTTCATGTACAAGTAAGAAATCTCAAGATAAGATGTAAAGGAGGAGCTTTTGGACAAAGTTAATTTCTGGAAACTTAGACATGCACGTTTTACAAATTACAACTTGTTCATGCACAAACAAAACCGTATGCAACTCTCGATTACTAGCCACTATTTCAAGTAATATATAGGCGTTTGCTTTTTTCTGATCTATCTATTTATCATCTGTGTTGCACGTGAAGTAATGGCCCGTCCTTTAAGTCATCTATTTATCGCAAAATGTCAATGCCTCAATGGTATGTATACTTTTGTCAATTTAAAATTTTCCAGACTTTGAATTATGTAAACATCTTACATAGCTGTATTTCACTAGGATTGCCTACAATTGACCTATACTAATAACAATAATTAAGATCACTCCTTATGGGGTCTATTTTGGAAATTAATTGGGGTTTAAAGTAACAATTAAGCTCCAAATAAGTCCAAAAACACCTCAAATGAAGTCTTTTTTGGGGTTATTAAATAGTAGTAGCCCTTGAAAAAGGTCTACTAAGAGCACTAGCAATAGAAGTCTACAAAATTGGGGTTTATTTGGTGTTTAAGCACCCAAAATAAGTCACTTTCATTTTTTGCTACAATGGTTTGCGCTTATTACGGGCTTTTTTGTGGGTTTCACATTATACAAACATTGTACATGCACCACACAATTAATGAAAAACAAAAAAATTGAAATAAAAAAAAAATTATTTGGGGCTTATTTGGGGGCTTCAATATGTAGCCCCCAAGCATGTGATTCATAAAAGAAGACCTAAATAAGTTCTCTATTGCTAGTGGTCTAAATAGTAGCCCTCAATTAAGATCCATATTAATATTTTATGATTTATTATTTATATGATTGGTTAATGGAGTAGTATATAGTACATAGGGTCCAAAAAGAAACCCCAATTAAGTCTAAAACCATTGGAGTCTTCAATTTGGAAGAGACTTCTTTTGGGCCTTCTATGTTTATAGCCTCATTTAAATTCCAAATCATAAGGAATACTCTAATAATTAATGGACCATGCAGAGCTAATAATGAGTTTCATTTTTTCTTTTAAATAATCACATTCGACTTCCACGAGATTCAATTTTACACTTCGGAACTGATACTTCATCTTCTTATCACCACCGCGATGACACATCTTCATGAAATTTAAATCCAATTAAACTGAATCGAAGAGGTGCTGTAACATTTTCAATTTTGTTGTGACATGTGAGTATTTTTGTATATATTAGGTAGGTGTTACACATTTCTAAAGTTGTGAAAAATATCAAAAAGTCAAGAGGCATACAAAGAAAAAGAATGAAAAGGAAGAAAGAGAGACGTTACAAAATTGATACTAGCTAGTCAACATATTGATGAATAATGATTCATGAGTACTCGTTTGCTTAAAAAATAGCCACTTTACTTTACATAAGCATATCTTGCACAAATTTTCTTGCGCCAAAGTCCAAACTACGTACTAAATGTGTAAAATATTTCTATTTTGAGTATACGGTTAAAGCAACACGTAAAAAATCTACCATTGTAAGCTCAAGCAATTAAACATGTTCTGCGTACCCAAGACAATTTGTAAACTATGGCATTTCTCTTTTTCCTATTTTTTAAAAATGGTCGAAATGAGATGATTATAATTAGGAATAAAAACTAGGTAGGATAATATGCTTCAAGTTGTAGGAATAGCTACGAAACTACTTCAAGCCCTTTATGGATACCATCATTACTTAACTTAAGATCAGTCAGCTTTTGTCCCTAACCGGTTAATTACTGATAACGTGCTTGAGGCTTATGAGGTTAATCATTTTTTAAAACAAAAAACCAAGGGTAAGGATGTTTTTATGGCTTTAAAACTCGACATGAGTAAGGCTTATGATAGAGTAGAGTGGAGTTTATTGCAAAGAGTGATGGAGTGTCTAGGCTTGAGAATCACTTTATTGATCTCATTATGCTTAGTGTGCGGACTGTTTCTTATTCCATCCTTTTAAATGGAATAGATCCTGGCCCAATTCAGCCGGAGAGGGGGATTCGACAGGGAGATCCTCTTTCACCTTATCTCTTCTTATTTATAATTGAAGCTTTTAGTGCTCTAATTCGTGATGCTGAAGAGAGGGAGGTATTGCGGGGGGTCGCAGTATCCTCTACGGCACCTAGGATCTCTCACTTACTCTTCGCTGATGATACATTATTATTTTGTCAAGCCTCTACTTTTGCAGCTGTAGAAATTGGAGATATTTTATACAGGTACAGCCTTGCATCGGACCAAGAAATAAATCTGGAGAAGTCCACCATTGTCTTTAGCAGAAATGCAGATTAGAACATTGTCCATATGATCCGGGGAATTCTGCATGTCCGTGTCGTTGAAAAACATGACAAGTATCTGGGGCTCCCGACCGAAATGGGTAGATCAAAGAAAGAAGTATTTGGACGGTTAAGGGAGCGAATATGGCAGAAAGTCTAAGGATATGGGAATAGGTTTCTTTCTAAGGCGGGGAAGGAAGTATTGATCACATCTGTTATTCAAGTCATTCCAACCTACGTGATGACCTATTTCAAACTTCCCGATTATCTCCTCAATGAGATTGATTTCATTGTAGCAAAGTTCTGGTGGGGAAATGGCAAAGAAAAGAAAATCCATTGGGTTAAGTGGGATAAATTTGTGTGATTCCAAGAGGGATGGGGGGATGGGATTTAGAGATTTACGGGCGTTTAATTTGGCCATGCTTGGCAAGCAGATCTGCCGGATAATACATAATCCATCCTCTTTGTTGAGTAGAGTTTTAAAAGCGAAATATTCCCCCTCTACAGATGTTCTAGAATCGACTTTGCGCAGTAATGCATCCTTCACATGGAAGAGCATGTGGGCTGCGATGGATATGGTTAGACACGGTGTCCGCTGGAGACTTGGTGACGTGAAGGATATCAGTGTGTGGAGGGACTGCTGGATTGCAAGGGATCGAAATCTAAAACCAATCACACCTGACCTCTATGAACTTGGGGGTATTTCTGTAGCTAATCTTATTAATGCAGGTCAATGGGACGAAAATTTGGTGAGCATGCTGTTCTGGGAGGAAGATATGAAAGACATCCTGCGCATGCCCTTGCAGTTGACAGAAACTCAAGACGTTCGAATCTGGAATTTTTCGAATCATGGCCATTACACAGTTCGGACAACCTATTACCTCGCACGGGATCTACACAAACAGAAAATTCAGAATAAGCATGGATGCAGCAGCTTGGTGCAGCAACGCAACTGGGAATGGCTCTGGCAATTGAAAATCCCTCCAAAGGTAAAAGTTTTGGTTGGCGAATGCTTAAGAATTGTCTTCCTGTTTGTGTCAATCTGTCTAAACGTGGCGTGAATATAGAAAATATTTGTCCCGTTTGCAAGTGCGAGCATGAAACTTTGCTACATACTCTGCGGGACTGTGCTTATGCAAGGCTTCTATGGGCAAGCTCAGATTTTCCGCATCATACTTGTCTTTCCATGCGGGGGACACTGTCGAATGGGTTGAGGCAGTAAAGCGTAAGGGGTCTCGAGAAGAATTGGACACATTCTTCATGTTTTGTTGGAGCATTTGGACTAACAGGAACAAGATATTACATGAGCAGACGGGGTATGATGCCATGGATTCGATAGCTTTTACCAGACAGTATATACAAAAATTCAGAGAGGCTCAGGACATTTTTGCGCAACCTAGACCGCCTGAACCAGCACAAGGTCAGTGGACGCCGCCCACAGTCGGGAGACTTAAAGTGAACTTTGATGCAACAATTAATCACAGGTTACAGGGGACAAGTGCGGGAATCGTTATTAGAGACAGCAATGGAGCTGTTGTGGCTTGGAAAAGAAAATTCACCCGTCATGTGACCATTCCTGAAGTGGCAGAAGCCATTGCAGGCCGCACCGCTGTTTTGTTCGCTTTGGAGTTACATCTTGATGGGGTGGGATTTTGAGGGGACAATCTGAATGTCATATCCAACTCACCTCATCAGATAGGGTACTTAGGCGCCAGTGGTATATCACACAGAAACGAAGCAACTACGCGCGCGCCTTTACCTCTTGTTCTTTCGGTTTTTGTTCGTAAAATTGTAATAGATTAGCCCACGATTAGCCCAAAGGTGGGTGAAGACAGCACAGGTACACGAATTTACTGTTCGAACACTCAGATGTAACTTGATATTTAATTAATATATGATTATTTCACTCTAAAAAAAAACTACTTGAAGGGGAATCTAAAGAATACTTTTGTGAACGGGTTTCTTCATATGCTAGTTCAAAGTTTGCACTTTGCACCAAGTAGGCGTGATTTTAGGATTTGTATATGATGTGGATGCAATTATTAATCACATTTAAATGAAATGAATACTAAAGGTTTTAAAAAATATTAAAAATAATGATATAAATAGGGGATAAATGGTAGCAA